>JADMNL010000027.1:307725000-308925000 GCA_016271365.2 Neoceratodus forsteri | reverse complement strand
GGAAGACTTCCCTTACTTCCCCAAGTGCACCCTGGCTTGCCCCAGGGTGGGGCTATTGGGATATGTGGCTACCCTTGGACAGTGACTCACTCAGTGGTCCTGAAAGGAGTTCCCTGGTCGGTAGCATGGAGCCTGTGACAGAGGGTGAACATCCTCCTGCAGCTGGTGATTTTCCTGTTTCTCAATTTTTCCCCTGGGATGCTAAAGAAACCCCACAATGCATGCACACACTATGGCATGCACTTACATTAGAGCATGGTGACATTCATGTAGCAGTTTTGTCCACTCTGGTGCACCACCACCTGTGGTCACTCAGGTGGTGATAGAGCAGCGGAGGCTGAGCACTCACCCTCCCCAATGTGGAGAGCATCCAGTGGGATCCTTATCTCACATCCCCTGGGTGGCCCTGTGATAACTCAGGCTTGTTCCTGAACCAGTGTCATTGGTGCCTTGAGCGGTAGCGCTACCACTGCGCCACTGGGCGGATTTTGTAGTAATGTTTGTAAGGAGAAGATAAGCAAACTTGGAGAAAATGGACATCCTTGTTTAATTCCTGTTTTGATGTCAAAGTACAGTGAGATTAAGCCGTGTATCAGAACAGGGGACTAGTATAGAATAATCTGATCCATAAAATAACATTTTCTGGAAAGTTGAAAATGCTAGCATCTTAAAAAGGTATGACCAGTCTACTCTATCAAACATTTTCTCCGTGTCTAGTGAGATAAGTGCAATAGGAGTTTTACTTCTTTCCACTGTTATTAAATTGTGACAACTTTCCTTACCTTGTTCCCACATGCCTTCTCTTTAAAAATCAGGTTTACAACCCAGGTTCGGTAGCGAGCCTGGGTTGTTGGGGGTCAGCAGGGGAGGAAGAGGATTGAGCATCCGGAAGACTGGATCTCCTCTCCTGGGAGGGAGGGGGGTCCAGACTCGGTGCTTGCCTGTCTCCTGGTGGAGGCATGGGGTACAGCAAGCATTGCAGCAGATGTCGGGGAATGAGGAGTGGTGATGTTGGCAGTGATGCCTTGGCGTAGGGTGCGTGCCACTCCTCCAAGTTAAAGCGGTGGAAAAAATGAAATTATGGGTGCCAGGGAAACGGGTGCTGGAGTTTGCCTCCTATATGCCTCTTGCCTGCCTGACTACTCCTGATCCGACGAGTTTCAGAATTTCTGGGTGATCGCTGCCCCACCTTGACCCCGCTAGGGGGATAAGCCACAGCTCCATGGGGACCGAGGGTATCGGGCAGGCAAGTGAGGCAGAAGAATGATTCCTAAGCGCTTCCGATGGGTCGGTGCCTGCAGGACGTAGGTGTGGATAAATAGTAATTTAAAAAAAAAATCAGGTTTACTAAGGGCCTCATACTATACTCTACATTTTACGATTTGAGTTCTTTTTTATGGCATTTGCCTGCACTATTTTAATACCTGTCACATTTTCCTGATAATACAGTTGTAACTCTTTTTTAACAAGGTGGCAAAGTAAGGAAGGAGTTTCAAATAGCTTATGAGGTATTGCAAACATGGTGTGAATTAACAAATTGCATACCTTTTATTATAAGCTATCAAGTTTAGAATATGCTGCTAACTGCTTGTTATTCTTGTAGGAGGGAATGTGATCAAGTCCTGGGACTCTGTTTATTGTCCACTAAGAGATTTGAAATCTGGGTATAGGCAGCTACTAAGGGTAAGGGAAGTATAAGATAAAATAGTGTGGATAATATGCTTACAGTTCTTGTGCTGCGCTAATTAGATTTTAATTCATTAGCTACAAAAATGCTATTTTTGCATGATTCTAGAGTTATGCATTTTTTAGGCTTTTGCAGTGTCACTCACTTTAAACAATTTGGCCTTTAAGAAACTATGTTTTGTGGGTTAATAACTAACGTGTTTCCGGTGAGGTAATAAGTGAAACTTTAAGCTATTTGAATGGTTTAATTATATTTTATTAACTTTATAATTGCAAAATACAGGTGAGGTTTTTGTTTTGCTACCTAACAGATGGGTGTTGTCACTTTGAGGGGTTCCTCAGTGAATTTCTCACTCATCGTCTTGTTGTGTTTGTAGTGTGTGTGTGGGGGGGTGTATACTTGTGAGTTACTTTTTAAGTGTAAATAATTTCTTGTATCTTCAAAGTTATATATTATTTTCTTGTCTTAGTTTGCTGATATTTTTCTGTCTTACATTGGGTTTAGATACAAGTTTGTGTATTTTTTATTCATAGTATAAGCATTTAAGCATTGTTAGTGGAAACGTTTTGTGCTTTCATTTACATTATATCTGGTACTAACATTTAGTTTTTGTTTAGCTGTATTTTATAACATGAGTACAGTGAATATTAGCTCATGGAATGTACAAGGGTTGGGTTCACCCATCAAAAGATACAGAGTACTTAACCATCTTAATAAGCACTAAGTAGATATTGCCCTTTTACAAGAAACCCATCTTATTCCAGAAGAAGCAGAGAAATTAGCCTGAAGTTGGGTGGCCACAGTTAACTATTGTTGTTTCTCATCAAAAAAAGGGGAGTCACTATTTTAATCAGGAAATGTATTAATTTTATTAAACATGGTCATTTGACTGATCCAGAAGGAAGATGTTGAATTCTTCTATGGAACTTATGTGATAAAAATGTGGCTATTTGCAATGTGTATGCCCCTAACTCTCAGAAGCAGTGGAAATAATTTTTTCAAGTCATTGGCTTTGCTTTAGCTAATATACAAGGTATGAAATAATTTTAGGAGGGGATTTTAACACAGTTATGGACCCTTTGCTTGACAGATCACATATTCACAACTCAGATAAACTATCTGCACCACAAATCTGTCTGCACAAAATGTTGAATGACCTGGGCCTACTGGTTATCTGGAGATTAACACATCCTAGTGGTAGGAACTACTCATTTCTGTCAGCCAGATTTGGGACATTTAGTAGGTTAGACTATTTCTTTCTCCCCTTGAATATATGTAATGAAACTAGTCAAACTGTATATGAGAATTTGCTTGTTTGAGATCATTCTGTCTTAAAGACTTCAATCTTGTTTGAAAACAATTCCGATAGATCTAATAGCTGGAAATTCAATACCTCTTTATTGCAAGATGCCAAATTCCGAGAATGGATCTGTAAAGAGTCCAAAGATTACTTCAGGGTAAATTGCAATGGTGAGTTATCCCCTAAAATAATATGGGATGCATACAAAGCTTTCATTAGGGGGGTGATTATTAGTTATGCCTCTAAAAAGAAAAAAGAGAAATTGAAGTTACTGAAAGAAAAAGAGGATTCTTTAGGGGAAAAACTGTTAGAATTACAACAAAATTTACCTGATAACATGGATTTATTATTTAAAATTTGGGTACTTAAATATGAAATTAATAAAATTCATTCTGAAAAAAAAAGAATATTCTCTTTTTAGAGTAAAGCAAAGATATTGGGAGACGGGGAAAAGGCAGGTAAACATTTGGCCTACAGATTGCACATAATTCAAAATCAGAATATTATTAAAGGAATTAGAGATATTTCAGGAGGAACTACATATAATGTTAAAAAATTAATAACTGTTTTAAGAGTTTTTTTGAAAATTTATATAAATCTAAAGGAGGTGGACAGACAGATATGGTAGATGGATTTCTAATTTCAATTAAACTTCCTTGCTTATCCTCAGAAGATAAACAAATGTTAGATAAATAAATTAATACACAGGAAATTTCAGAAGTTATTGTACAGGCACCTAAAGGAAAATTACCTGGTCCAGATGGGCTGACTGGTGAATTTTATAAACATCTTAATTGTATTTTAGCTCCTCACTTGCTTAATGCATTCCAGATTTCTTTTACTGATGGTACATTGCCAGAATCCATGAATTTGGCTTACATATGTCTTTTAAATAAAAAGGGGAAGATCCTCTGGATTGCAGTAACTACAGGCCCATTTCTTTATTGAATTTTGATGATAAAATTCTGGCAAAAATATAGGCAAATAGATTAGCTAAAATTCTGAATAAGTTAATAGGCAAGGAGCAAGTGGGGTTTATGAAGAACAGACAAGCTGCTGACAACTTTAGGAGATTATTTTCTGTTCTTTGGTCTACTTACCCCATGGAAAATAATTCCTTTCCTGCTCTGGCAATTTCATTGGACATAGGGAAAGCATTTGATTCACTTGAATGGGATTACCTTTACAAAGTTCTAATGAAAAATAACATTGGGCCTAACTTTTTTATCATATATTTATTTTGAATTGTTTTAAAAATTATGCTTTCCATCACAGAAAAGAAGAATACATACATACATGCATAATAACAATATTTAGCATACTGTGTATTAACATAAAGATACAACAAGTCCAATTCAACCTAGGAAGGGAGAAAGAAAAATTTAACTAAATTATCCACATTATCCACATTATGACATTGCAGTTGCAATATATTGTAATATCCCTTATCGAATATACACCTAATTTAGATGAACCAGATTCATACTCCATGCATAATTCATTATTTACTATCTGGCTTAAAGAATATATCTATATATCTATATATATATATATATCTATATATATATAAATAATTATATATATATATATATATATAGATTATATATATATAAATATATATATAAATGAAGTATCCTTCACCATCCTTCACAACCCAACCCCCCCTCTAATGTTAATAATCCATTTTATCCACATTATCCAAAATGTCCTGGTCTGAGGATGTAGGAGATTCTACTGTTTCTTGAGCAGAATACTATGAATGCAAAAAGGTCACAAGCTGATCAACTTCAAAAAAGATAAATGATTTCCTATCTTTTACAATTTTTGCTTTAGCTGTAGGCAACAAAAAAAAAAACTGTGCCCAATCTCCAAGATTTCTTGCTGATATACCAAAAATTTCCTACGACGTTGCTGTGTTGAATAGCAGTAATCTGGATAAATATAATATTTACACTCTTTGTATTCCAAGGAATCTTTTAATTTAGCAAATTTTTAAAATATAATCTTTATCTGAATCAAATCTGAAACTGGCCAGAATTGTAGATTTATTTTGTCCAGATACTTTCTGTTGTTGCTTCGTTAGTCTGAAGGCCTTTGCTATCAATGGAGGATTTTCTGGTGGCAAGTCAAATGATTTAATTAAAATACCTTTCACAAGCTCCCTTGTATTAATAAAGTCTGAATCAAAATGATCAGGAATCCCCAATATTTGAATATTTTTGTATAGAAACATATTCTCTGGATTCTCTAACTTACGGTTGATGTTATAATTTTCCTTCATTAAAGCAACACAGTTTGCTTCCAATGATTCAAGTTTAGCTTCATGCTTGGTAAATATAACTGAATGTTCAGCTGCTGTCTTCTTTGTTGCCTCTGAGGTAACTTTTATCTGATTAATTTCCAACTGCAAAAAGTCAGTTTTCTTTACCAGAGCTTGAACCCCCCTATCATTCCTCTCAGTCCACACCAAGATTTTATCCAGTGTTTTACCCAATTTGTCAAGTGTATAGCCCCAACTAATTTGTTGAAATGGGTACAAACACTTTATGCAACCCCTAGAGCTTGTGTGATCACTAATGGTGTCAGATCTTCTTTTCAATTATTCAGAGGTTCCAAGCAAGGGTGCCATCTTTCCCCATTATTATTTGTGCTGGCAATTAAACCCCTCATTAGAGAGATTATGCAATCTGACAATATAGTAGGGGTTGTCACAGATAAATACCCAAACAACACTTTCGCCTATGCAGATCATCTACTTCTTACTTTAACCCAATCTGTCAACTCTTTGTTAAATGTGAAGAAACTTTTATATAGATTTGGGGATATATCTGGATTTTATGTTAATTGGTCTAAATCCGAATGTTTAAATTTAGAGTCATTTGTACAAAAATCAGCTATAACATCAATTCTCCAAGGTTTACTTTGGCCTGCTGATGGTTTGACATACTTAGGGATAAAAATATTTGTTTCTATTGAGAAGATTTTGTCTCATAATATGTCTAAGGTTATAGAGGAGCTAAAAGGGGATTTAGATAGATGGGCAAAACTGCATTTCTCCTTATGGGGGAAGATTAATTCATTAAAAAATGTTCTTTGCGCTCAAGCTATTTTATTTTATAAACAATTTTGCTGCAAATATCCCCACTATTTGGTTTAATAAAATAAAAACAGTTATTTCCTCCTTTTTATGGGAAGGTAAGCTCCCGAGACTTTCAAAACATAAGTTGAGAGCCCCAATTAGAAAAAGTGGTTTAGCTCTACCTTGGTGGCAAGGTTACTACTGGGTCTTCAAGTTAAAACAAGGGTCTGCTTGGTTTGTGCCTCATCACACACTGGATACCCCCTTATGGGTATGGATAGAAAAAGAAATGATACAACCCCTGAAGCTGACTGATTTATATTTTTGTAGGACTCCACACAAATTATTAAATCACCCTACCCTGCAAATTTCTATAATAGTCTGGAGAACATTCAATTAAAGGTGGAATTTGTCCCACTACAATTTATGCCAATTTGGGACAATCCTTTGTTAACCCCTGACAAGAAAGGCATTAAAGATGTGGGTTGGAAATGCAAAGGCATTGCTTTAATAGGGGACCTATTAGATAATCAAGACAGACTGCTCTCCTTTACAGACCTTAAGAATAAATTTGACTTACGTAAATGCGATTTTTGCATTTATTTGCAAATTAGAAGTTTTCTTCTTATCAAACATTTGGACACATCTCATTAGCTTATTTCTTCTCCAACGTGGCAAAACTTATTTTAAATATGCTATTTACCTAATGGCTTTAGTCTAATTTATGCTCTTTTGAATGACTCTGATATTCATCTAACAGAGCATGCAAGAGTAAAATGGCAGGAGGATTTAGATTTAAATATTCCAAAAGTGATGTGGGAGAGAGTATGGGATAATGCGATTAAATCATCTAGAGAGGTGCAAGGAAGACTTGTGCAATTTAAGATTCTGCGTTACTATTATTACTCCCCTAGGCAACTGTTTAATATAGCGCTAGCGTCAGATTGCAAATGCTGGAGATGTGGGGATCATGGTCAGGGCCCCTGGCGTTCTGCGGCAGAATTTTCTGATTTCTGCAGCATGATTTATTCATTTCTCTGGCAGAATGCAGTCCTGTCATTGGCTAAATATGATGTGATGTCATTGATGACATCATATGCTGAGCATAGAGAAGGGGCTTCAGGATAAACAAGGTGGGAAAGAAAGCCTGACGCTATAGAAAAACAGTATATTTATATGAAAATTCACCAAAAACAATGAATTCTGTGGCACTATATATATTCTGCGGCATGATGCAAATTCTGCGGCAAATTATGCAACCGCAGAACTGCAGAATTCCGGGGGCCTTGATCATGGTGCAGGCTTAGCTCATTTATTCTGGCACTGTAACAAGACTTCATCTCAGTGGAGGCAAATTCATGCTTTTTGCTAGTATCTTATGGGGTCCTTTATACCCTTCCCCCTCCCAATTTTCATTCTTGGAGACATTAGTTTGATTCCTAATATTCCTAAACAAAAGGGATTCTGGGTATTGACATGTGCTCTAGTTTATAAAAAGTTGATCTTTCAGCACTGGAAGGAGACGAATCCTCCCAACATGCAACAATGCTAATAATGAAAGAATATCATACTCTCTTATGGATAAAAATGATATATTTGAAAATATTTGGGGCTTATGTATATCCCTTTTTACCCAGGAGTAATAAATACAGTTTGAGTATATTTTATTTGGTAAAAAAATAGTTTTTAAAACTGTATTAATATGTATTACAGCATTGTATCCTTTTGTTAGTGTATGTCTGTTTCTGACTATGATTTTTTGTAAAGGCATTGTCATGTATTCTCTTTGTGGAAAAGTTTAATAAACTTTAAATTAAAAAAAAAGTTTACTGAGGGCCTATTAGCTGTTGGATTACTTTGTTTAATCTAGCTGAACTAATGCTTGTGAAAATATTTGTGTCTGAGTCAATCAGTGAAATAGGACTGTAATTCTTACATAGTTCTGGATCTTACCTGTTTTTGTGCTAGACTCTTGTTAGGCCCCTATCCAGAGATGGCAAAAGTTTGTTTTCTGAGATTTCTATATTCATGTTATGCAGTATGGGTGCAACTTATTTGGAGAAGTTTAGGAAGAAATTTAAAGACCACCAATCGTGCTCATTTTTAAATATTTCTTAAAGCCCTCTAGCAACAGCTTGTCTCTAAAGGGCTTTGTTAGTTGGCCTTGTTAATTGAGCCGTGGCTTTGCTTTGACTCCCGTGGCCATCTAAAATACAACAAATTGTATTTAAAAAGCCAGCCCCCATCATGATCCATACAGTACGCCTCCATGCTCTCCAAAAACGAATGCATCACTAAATGTGAGAGTGCAGGGGTGGCGCCTGTAAAATCAGGGACCAGGAAAGGGAAGGGATCAGTCAGTCAGCTCCTCCAACCGAGGATTTATGATTCCTTCCCCTTGCTTAGACAGACTATTAAAAAACTCAGAAAACTGGACTTTTGAAGTCCTTTAGAGTTAAGTTGCTACTGCGAGGCTTAAGGAAAGCACCAAAACTGGGCCTGGGGATTTATTCTTATATAAGGATTTAATAGCCTCATTTATTTCATCGTCACTAATTTGCTTAACTACTTCTATGCTACTTGAATCAGTAACTTTAGGAAGAGGAAGATTATTTAAAAACATTTCTAAAAAGTCAACCTGGTGGTGTAGAGGGCTGAGGTGCTATGCACCTTACCTCTCCCTTGCCAGTGACCTGAGTTTGGGAATAAGCTTGGGGTGCTGGGGGTTGGCAGGGGGAGAGGACAGACTATCTGATGACTGCTCTCCTCTCTCAGGGATGGGGGATGCCATCTCGCTACTTGGTTGCCATTTGGTGGAGGCTGAGTGGCAGCACCAGGGTTGAAGTTTCAACCATGTCGTAGCGACAAACATGTTGTTGATGCTGATTACAGTGTTGGCAATATGCCATGCAGCATTACAGCACCAGGCATTATGTTTCCTGGTAGTTACAGCATCAAAGTACCCTCCTGGGAAACAGTCAGTTTTTGCAGGGGTCTCACCCCCGCACACCCCAATGCAAGGGCTTCACCCCCCTGTACCCACCAAAGCCAAATATAACCTCCTCCAGGGTGGGCATCCCCCACAGGGGGTAGAAACTGTGTGAGGGTAAAGGATGGCAACAGGAGTGAGGGACGATCTAAAACTGAGATCATCCCTTTCACTGTCACCTTTGTTGCAGCGCTGTAATTGTGGCAACAAAATTCAGTCACCATCCTAACAGTATACTAGAGTTGAGCACCGCAGAAGGGAGGGGCTGTGGTTCCATAGCATGTGTGCACCTCCGCTTACACACACTTATGTGCCGCCATGGCTAGGGGACAGGGGAGAAAACTTTAAAAGGGAAAGCATCGACTTTGTGAAACCCTGCCTGCCTGACCCTGCTCCAGTGTCACCAACTTACTACTGCCCCCAATTCTGTATGTGAGTCTCCAGGTGGGGGGAGGATGACCCTCCCCCTTCCTGGCCCTCTATGGGGGAAGTCCGTGGAGGAATTCTCAAGGGTGGATGGTCAGGGGGTGGATGCTATGTGGAGGTGACAGGAACAGGGCACAGAGCCTGCTGGCACCAACCCACTGAGAGAAAAGCTAAATAAATAAGAAAACATTTTTTATCGTGCCATCAGACATGAAGGATCCTGCCTTTCATACAGGTCTGCACAGATCTCACCAAATATTCTATTAATATTTTTGTATTAGTCACCAATTTATCTGTGCTGGCATCTATGATACTTAATATGTTTATGGGATTATTTCCATGTCTTAGATGAATAGCCAATAATGTTTTCACTTTAGGGCCTAATTCAGTATACCTTATCTTGGCTTTACTGATACTAATGATAGCTTCTTCTTTTAACAGGACATCAGAATAATTTTTAGCTTTAGACCATTCTTTCTATTTGCTCTCTGATTTATCTGTTAGTAATTCAAATTCAATCTTTTTGAGAGTATCCATTTTTTCTGTAATTTCCACTTTTCTTTCTTCTTTTTAGATGCAATTCCAATATCCCCCTTCCCCCAAGAATGCATTATAATGTTTTCTGGTTAGTGACCCATGATGCATCATTTCTTTGTTCAACTCCAGAAAATGTGAAATATCTTTAAGTGTTTTCTCTAAAACTGAACTATCTTCTAGCAAGGATGTCTTTAGGCACCACCTGTTTCGACTTGCATTCCTATCTAAACCTGATAGGGTTACTACTGTATACTGTTGCCACAGTGACTCCCAGATCGCGAAGACCACCACAGTGGCAGGAATCAGGCAAACTCCGCCAGTCGCTGTGGTGGTCTGTATGGCGATCGGGACTGCCTCGCTGGGTGTTTGCCCACCCTGGTCCAACTCCAACTCAGAGTTAGAATCCTAGAGACTGGGGGAGTGGGGGCCGAGCCCCCCACATGGGGGGTTGGGGGTGCAGCCCCCCGATGGGTACATGGAGGCACCCCCGACACTGCAATGCCATCAGTCGGCACTGCGGCTGTCGCTTTCAGGGATGTCTCCGTGATTACTGTTGCTGCAGCATGGGTAAACTGGTTACTACTGATATTGGGGAATGATCTGATAAATTTGTGGGTTGAAGATTAAGGGGAAGCTGTGCTGTTAGTGCGTGTGCCAACCTTTGGATACAACATTAAAACTGAGAGCCTGTCTTCCTTTTCTGGTGGTTGTTCAAGTGTATATGAATGCTCCCATTGCTCTTTCCTGGAAGAGTAGGGGCATTTTTTTTAAATAAATAAGCTTTGTTAAAGATTTACATAATAAATGCAAAAAAAGGGCCCGGTGGCACTGAGGGCTGAGGCGCTGGACGCCTTACCTTGCATCACGCCGGCAAGCCATGTTAGGGAATGGACATGGGATGCCGGGGGTTGGCAGGGAGGAGCAGGATTGAGCATCCCTAGGACCGCTCTCCTTCTCCAGGGAGGGGGGATCGCAGTGCTCGGCAATTGCCTGCCACCTAGTGGAGGCAGGGAGGAGGCACGTCAGCACTGAGACAGTGGATGAGAGTCTGCAGCAGGCGCTTGGCGAGGGGGTGCACAGGAGCATGTGTGCCACCGCCACTGGTGCCATTGCATGCCATGACCTCAAGGGAAGAAAAATGGAAAAATTGGAGCCCTCTGCAAGGATGATGATGGTCCCCTCTCTGCGATGGCCCGGGAAGGCACCTCCCCGAACACTTAATCTGATCTGGTGGGTCGAGTCACTCCCCACCCCCTACCACGAAGAGTAAGTCATGGGATCTAGGAGAGTGGGTCTTATACCTGGTGCCAGGCATGGGGGGGGGACATCAGAAGGGGTGCAGAGGACTCCGGGGGCAAAAGAGATAACTGCAAAAAAAAAAAAAATATTAATAAATAAATAATGCAAAAAAAGAAAAAAAACACTGGCATATTACACAATCACAAAAAAGAATATGGAAGAAGAAGAGTATAAAAATAGGTGCAAAAAAAGGGAACAATACAATAAGAAACGTAACTACCAAAACATGCAAATAAAATCTTAGATAACAAGTATCACCCTCCCCCCAACCGGACAGCTTAGTGGCATGAAACAAAAGTCATAAATGAAACATCTAAAAGTCCAGAGTCTCATATAAATAGTATAGCCAAAGGAGTATGATAATTCACCTTTTAGTGCATGCCAGAAGTAAACACGGCTCCAACTTGATTTCATTATATTGTCCTTTGGATAGGTGTGATTGTCCTGTCTGTTGATGTTGCATCTGGGCTATCCCAATAAATTGTGAAAAATTAAAATCTCAAAAGAGTTTCTCCAGTCTCTCTAAAAACACAATCGATAAAAAAGTGAGAATAAATTTCTTATGAAGTTTTTGCCTAATCGGAAAACACGAGAGAAATATATAATTATCCACAAGGATCAAATCAGTTCAGAAATCTTGATTATTTTAGATTTTTTGGCAAAGAAAGGCACACACAGTCACAGCTCATTTTCAGCTGCAACTTGGGAGCACAGGGAGATTAAGTGACTTGCTCAGGGTCACTCAGTATGTAAGTGGAGGTTGTGGGATTCAAACTCTGGTCTGTTGGACTTCCAGGTTCACAACTTGGTGCTCCAATCTCTAGGTTACCTACCTCCCACTATAGCTTGGCTGATAGATTCAAATTGCATCGAATGGTTACATGGAACATAATCTCATATCAAAAGGGCAAGTAGCAGGGGAGTTTTACCTGGATTTCAACAATGATTATGATGCTGTGTCAGTACCAAATGTTAAACAACTGACTTAAAGTGGGCAAAAATGAAAGATGTCCCACTATTTAGGATCGGTGCCTTCTCTGAGGAGCTTAGATTGCTGCAGGGATGTCAGATGTTGGACTATGTGTGTTTTTTTTGTTGTTGTTTTTTTTATGAAACTGCATTAACAGATTTATTCAGAAGGGAAGACATGTAGGCAGAAGTCCCCTTCTACCTGTACCCGCTCACCAGGATTGTAAGTCAGTGAGTAGAGATTTAAGATGGGCTATGTATGTTTGAAACAGAGTATAAAATGAGCATCTCTCATCCAGGCATAGTGGGCACCATAACCAAAGCAGTTCCATTAACTATACGTCTTTCATGATGCCAGTTCTGTGTAACACCCAGTAAAATCTCCTATTCTTATTGCATATCTGACCCCATCTTCCCAGAAGAGGAAATCTTCTGTCCAGAACTCAGTCAGTTTGGATCTTAAATGATGATGAAACTTACAGAACGTGTCTAACTCTTAGCTGTCACTACATGTTGCCATGAAGCATGTTTTATAATAGTGTTTCTGTAGCTCCTCTCCATAAATCAGGTTTGCAAATACATAGCTGCTCACAGTACAGACCAGCATTTGGTATAGAAGGCAATTACTGGCAGAGTGCCAAAATAGTTTCTGAATTGGGAGCCTTGAACGACATTTTAAATAATCACATTTAACACCTCGGCTGTTGTTTCACACTGTGGTACAGGGGTTGGACCACTTTCCCAAATATGACTTTCTTTGAAAACAGTCTACTGTACATCAGCTGCACTGCAACGCAAATCACTTCAGCAGCTCACTTCATATCCTGTTTAGTCATGAGAAGACAATGTAATTTATCATTCTGCATTGAACAGTTTGCAAATGGAAGATAGCTCATCTTGTGATAACACCCATCCCTAGACACACATAAACTTTCTGTGCCCACAGCTGAAACCTGTCCTTAGGGGTCTATGGAACAATATGCTGGCAACAGACTCCACAAGGGCAACTGCATTTATCTTGTTTCCTTAAGTTTCCATGAACAAACTTGATTGCCATCACAAAAGAAGAGATTTACAGTTCTCATGATATAGCAATTATTTCCCAAATTTCATTCCAAAAACAACATGCAGCTGCTTCCAGATGACACCAATGCAGCAGCCCTGATGTGCTACCTTCGAGGATTTGTATCTGCAGCGTACACACCGCAGACATACACACTCACTTGTCACTGCAGACAGAAATCCAGGATAGTCAAATCACAACACTGCTTCTGTGTGCAGAAACACAGGCCCATGCACCCACATATATAAATCCATGATGCCCAAATTACAAGTATTCTTTTGTCTGCAGAAGTGCAGGCCCATAAGGGGCCAGTGCTTCTTCAGCCTCTGGTACTCATGCACATTGTAAGGCATGCACACACTTGATGGGCCTGAGCTTCTGCAGCTGCAGGTGTAAGACATACGCACCAGTCTCTGGCTGCAGAAGTGCAAGAGCCACAAAATCTATTATACAAAAACTGCAACAGTACTTCTGTCTGCATAAGTACAGGCAGGCCCCTGAGAGCTAAGTGAGGGGTCCATCTAGCTGTGGAAACACAGGACCCTCTGAGTATGGCTACACATGAAAACATGCATGGCCCAGGCCCTGTGCCAAATGAGGAGTCTGTCTGGCTGCAGAAGGGGCTGTGCCCTTCCATGCAGCCAAAGTTACAGATGCTCAGGGCCCAAAGGGCCTGAGACAAATGTGGAGACCATCAGGCTGAGGAAGCACAAAAAAACATTTCAATGTTCACACATAGCTTGGTCATTTGACTGTATGTTTACAGCAAATTTTCAACATAGCCTTCTTATGACTCCACCTCACGAACCTGGTAGGTGAAAATTCTCGACTCCCAACATAAACGTTATTTTGCACCACAAGTGCAAAGACACATTTCAGCCAGGATTTGAAAAATGACAGCTGTCACATTCATGAGGTGGTGTGATAAAATGACTATGTTGAAAATTTGGAGTCAAAATATTTAAAATTACCAAAGTTATGAGCGTGTGCTGCAAATTTGTATTTTTTTTAGCATTTTTACCCCAAATTTTCAACATAGCCTTCTTATGACCCCACTTCATGAATAAAAGTAGAGGAAATACTGTAAAATCCCATCTGAAAGGTGATATTGTGCAGTGACTGTAAAATCACCTTTTGGGCTCGATTTGAATAATTTCAGCACTCTTGTTTTTGAGGTGTGGTCACAAAAGGGCCATGTTGAAAATCTGGTGTAAAAATATTTAAAAATGTCAAAGTTATGAATAAAAGTTCAAACCCCATTGAAATACATTAAACTGGACTCGCCTTATTTGCTCATATTGCAATTGTTGGTTCCAGCAGCAAGATGTGTGTTTGACTGGAGAGTGGAGCTATGTCATGGGACATGTTTAGGTGAGTGAGGGTGTGTGGGAGTGCTGGTGCTGAGCTAAGGGTCGGGGTGCTGTGGGTGGAGGTCTTGGGGAGGCAGATTGCCAATAGACCATTTTCTTTTTTTTTTTAATTTTCCTATTTTTTCCCCACGTCTCACGTCGACCATCGACTCTGGTCATGGACCCCTGGATCCCCGGCCACCGGATATTGCCATCTCCCCAGGTCATCCCTGGCTTACCCCTCAGAGAGTGGGGCCGCGGTTCCGACCCCCTATATCGGACCGTGGAACTGTGACTGGTTGGGGGAACGGCTCCGGTGGCCAATCAGGACTTTCCTGGGGCAGAGCGTCACCGAGACACAAGGCGTGGGATTTTGTTCCCTCCCATGTTCCCTCCCCCGGGGAGGCGGGGATGTGCAATGACGCCAGCATCCACCCTGCCTCCCCCCCCGGTTTTGAACGTCAGCAGCGCGAGTTCTCCTGGCCTCCGCCAGGAGTCCTCAGTGCTCCGAATGTTGCCCGCACCCTCCCCCCGGAGAAGGAGAGCTGCCCATCAGACGCTCAATCCTTCTCCCCCTGGCCGGCCCTCCGATGATCTGGGTCCGTTCCCAAACCCGGGTCACTGGCGTCGAAAGTGGAAATCCCACCGCTGCGCCGGAGGGCTGGCCCAATAGACCATTTTTGATACTTCAGCTAACACTGAAAAAAACTCAGTGAGGCACTATTTATTTTATTATGTATAGGGGGATATAAGGTGACACTGTGAATTTGACACCCCAGTGTTGGGATGATCTTTGGTGGCAGTGGGGCTGAGCACCCCTGTGCCACCACGTATATTAAAAGAAGGAGGACAGGCGCTGGAAGGGAGGATCAAGAGAAGTGGTATGTGAATGGGCACCCCCAGTCTGCTTAGTACTTAAGAAAAAAAACATTGGGATGAGGGGACAGGTGACCTGGAGAGGAGAGGGGAGAAACAAGCAGTACTGGTCATTGGCACCCTGGTCCACTTAAGAAAAATAGATAGATGAACAGAGGTAGTGAGAGCAAGAGACAGACAGGGAGGGGAGAGAGGGGAGAGAGAGAGAGAGAGAGAGAGAGAGATTAGGTGATTTGCATCTCATTGCTCCTACTGAAGCTGGCAGCAGGACTCCAGCTTTGGCTTCACAGTTCAAGAAAGTCTCAGTCATGGACAGTTGTTTTGTAAGATCTCATGAAAGAACAATGGTTCTTTCATATGACCTCATGAAAGAACAGTAAAATAAATTAAGTCCCACCCTCTTGTTTTGTGAGCCAACCTTCTTTCATGAGTTCATGACTCACGAAAGAAGCAGTTTGGCTCACAAAAGAACTATGACAAACAAGCTAAGTCAGACCATCTTCTGTCGTGAGCCAAGATTCTTCTTTCATGAGACTCATGAAAGAAGTTGTCTCATGAAAGAAGAATCGGGACCACCTGCTAGGCTTTCTAGCTATGATTTTTGGGATGTCCCAAAACCATATGTCAGGGTCTTTTTAAAAAAATCAAACACCAGAATCAAGCTATATGGGTTTAGTTTCGCTAGATTTGTGTGTTTGTTTTTCTCCAGGGCATACTTTTTATGCATTTTCAAATTTTTTTTAAAATAAAAAACAAGATGGCTGCTTTATGAAAGAAGATTGTTCCCCATGAAAGAAGAATTTCAGCTCACAAAAGAAGATTCTTCTTTTGTGAGAAAAAAAACAAAGTCCAAATTCTTCTTTTGTATCAAAAATACAAATTAAAGACTGTACTGAGCATGCTCAGAACTGAAATTTCAAATCCCAATAACTTGACAATGGATTGATATTTGTTTACCAAACCAAAAAAGATCAACTTTATAGAGGAATACCCTTCTACCCTGAAAATGTCCGAACAAAATTCCAAACCATCTGGGCTGCAGGTGAGAGGGGAAAAAACCCCCAGAAACCCTCCCCCCACCCCCGTCATTTTTTCCACTTTTTGCATAATTTGGATCACAGAAATTGGACATCCTTCCAAAACTTGCCAGTTCAAGAGATCTTACCCTCCCCCAACCATGCTTGCAAACTTTTTTGCAATTCTGTTGAATGGGGCAAAGCTATTAAGGTGCAAAATTAGGGGTTTAATATTAATATTAAACAGAAACACAAAAAGAGCTGCACTACAGAAGGACTCCAGATAAACACTTTTACGAGGCTGCTACAAACAAACAAGGCCCTGGCACTTCCCGAGTAGGATGGTTTGATCTATTAAAGTGTTGGGCCTTATTTGTTTGTAGCAACCTCATTAAAGTGTTTATTTGGAGTTCTTGTGTAGCACTGCTCTTTTTGTGATTCTGCTTGACTGTTTTGCCTACCTCAGCAGCAGCACTGTTTACACTGTAAGCACACCAGTTCTGTGTTTTTTTGTCTAATATTAAACATCCTACTCAACCCTGTCTATAGGAGCGCTACCATGCTCCTACAGTCAGTCTGTCTGTCTGTCTATCTATCTATCTGTCTATCACATGCAATGGAGGTTGCCTAAAAATATGCAATTTATCTTGTGAGGGAGCAGGATCATATGACATGAATGGCTTTGTTCTGATTATTCGCAGCATTCCAGAGTAAATAAAAAGCTTATTCCTGGATGCCCTATAGAATACCCTTTATATATTTAGAGTTTTGGAATTTATTTCCACAGGGCAGTCCAGCTGAGATCTCATTGTCAGTTTGAGTCCTCTTTTTTGCTTTACAATTTTTTGTATTATTTTCACAAAAAAAATGATATATTACATTATGATACTGTAATGAACAAGATATAACTGTAGGATTCTATGAAACATCAGAGAAAAAACTTCAATTCAACTGAATCAATAAACAGGGTAAAAACACACACATATGCTAGACATTTAACCATTCCCACTTAAAAATGTATTCCTAAGGCTACTGGAATACATTTGATAATATGCTCCAGACTAAACAAAATATTGGTCAATAGATCCTGTGTGTTCTGAAAAAAAATCAGACAACAGAGAGGATTCTCTAAGAAGAAGTTCAACTGGTTACTTATCTTCGATTTAGTATCTTAAGGAATGAATTCCAAATGTTATTATACCTATAATTTTGATGCTGAAGAGATTATCTAATTTGTTCACTGCTAACCTGTTTCTCTATGTACTCTCTCCAGCCTCTTACATTTGGCACTTTAGGGTCTTTTCATTTGGTCACAGTCAGGCCCAGATATTGAAAGAGTAGTGCCTGGCGCAAATCCGTAGCGCTGGGATAGCGCCAGGCTACAATATTCAAACACCCATAAAGCGCTGGCACCGTGTGATAGCACCAATGTTAACAGCAAGAGTGGGGGATAAGGGAGCGACTAGAAATGCTGGTGCAGGCGTCATATTCAAACGCACAGCGCCGCACTACAGGAGTAGCGGGACCTATAACGCGGTGCTAAATATCATTGAAAAAAGCTGGTGGTAATGCAGCAGTGCTCCTCCAGCACGTTCCCCCAACCCCATTCCTGTATGCACACTGCCGTGTCCCTGGTAGTCTAGTGGTCCACCCCAACACGAATCCCGACCCCCGATTACTGTAATTAAACTGCCTTTTCCATGGTAGTCTAGCGGTTCCCCCACCCGGCAGTTATGCCCCTCTCCTCCCAATAACAGCCCAGAACAGAGCCGGCGACCGGCTCAGCCCTCCTCTCACCACTTTCCGGACAATGTTTGCATGCCGGGCAGTGCTATTTGAGCCCCAGGGCAAAGTTTTGAATATCTGGTCTCAGTCTTTTCAATCAGCACCACAGAGAGTCCTGCTTCTGATCAGTTTTATGAGCTTGAAATTTAGAAGTGCGGAAATAATGATTCTGGGATTTGGGGGCAAATTCTCACCAGGGGACTAGGAGATTACTTTAAGAGTGGGAGAGCTAATTTCAACCATACTTTTTTTTTTGGGGGGGGGGGGGTAGGCACTTCCAATTCTGCAGTCCACTTCAGTAAAATGGGGATATCATACTATCCATAAGTGCCATCAGCTCCATATATACATTCCCAATAAGGTGCCCCCAGTGTTCTCTATGAAAGGCACCTATAAAAGTACTTAACAACAACGGACAGTGGGAGGGGAGCCATCCATATCAAGGGCATAGAATGGTAAGATACGATCAGACTTGAAGGTACTGAAGATGATCCATGACCTTAAACTGTAGATGGTCTGCAGGTCCTGGGACATTTGGATGCCATGTTGGGTTATAAACTGAAATGCATAAGTTAGACCCTGTTTTGAGTAATGATGGAATGTGTGACCTGTCTGAGCAGGAGTAAAGCTTGTGTCACTGCCTGTCACCCTATAGAACATTAAAAACTGAATTACTCCTGGGAGTCAGCAGAATTGCTTCCATTGCGGAAATGTTACAGCCCTACAGCAATATGGCTAGTACATCTCCCATAGTTGTCACTTCTTCTTGGGTTTGCATAAAGATAGAAGTCAATTAGGCAATCCTGAAAATGCCTTTTTTGCACCTCTCACTTCAATGCTTTTGTATTGACTTTCTCATCTTGTAAATGGATTTTCCAGTTTTCTTTTTAAAAGTTAGTGATGACACTGAAAGAATTCATAAAGCTCTACAAAGATGTGTCTGTCCTCCTTGAGTAAATAAGCCCCCCCCCCATTTAAATCACTTTTCCTAGATGGTGAATATATTTTTCAGATTACAAGAACTATCATGTCAGCATATTGTACAGAATATGATAACAGAATCATCGCATGGCACAACAACACAGCTCAGTCAACATTAAACGTTTAAAATGAACTCATTGGTACTGAGGTGTTATTTGGTTTAAATAAACCCATTTTGAATGAGCTGCTAACTCCCAATGTTGAAATATCGTATCCGGTAGGCAATGAAGTACAGACCACTTGTCAGCTCTGTCATGTAAACATTAATATTACAAAAAAATAAAACTGGTTAACAACTGATCAGATGTTACTTCTTTATCAGATAAACTCTATTGAAACCACCACCCAACTGAAAATCAGCTCGGACTCAAACTAGGTAATAACTCATTTCACCTAAACTTTAGTGCTGACTGCACTGTATGTCAAATAAATGATACAGCTTGAATGTGACTTAGTCCAGTGTTAATGCTTGCAGCAAAAGCAGTTGTCCACATGGAGTAACTAAAGCATGCAGTTCTACAGTTTATCTGTTTTCTGGGTTTGAAGGGTTCTAGTTATCCCTCTGAGCTGAAAATATTTTTTATAATATTTATAACAAAAAAAATAATAAAAACAAGGAAAAAAAAACTTTCAGCTGCGTGTGGGTTAATAAACCACAGCAGAACGCATGAAACTCATCCCCCACCCCCATGGAATAACATCAGAAAAGATCAAAAGTCCAAACCACTTGGTTTACAGTAATAATCATAATAAATCTTTATTCTCACAATCATGGACAAAACTCCAGTTGAATTAAACAACTTACAGAAGGGTATACAGTCAACATACAGGGATTAAATGATTCCACAATAAATTACACACTCAACACAAAATAAGGTTACTTGACATCAGACATAGTTAAATACCCATAACAGATACTTAGATAAACCTTGCAAGTGTTTAAACAAACTAAGCTCAATGTTATTTTAATGCCCCAACAACATTTTTTACTGCCTGTTGAATACTTACTTCACTTGCATGTTTTAATAACTATGTTTGTATGGGCATAAATCTCATTTTCATGAGGTGTGGAATATTCATGGACTGCTTGTCACTGCCCTGGCCTGCACCCAACTTGGAAATCAAGTGCTGACCCCAGGTGCAGTGACACCAGCATGAGAAAAGATGGTGTATCATCCAACACTATACTGTGTTTACAAAGGTAGTCCTACATAACAGTAGCAAATAGTTTTTAAGTTGTTTAAATATTGATGGGAATTTAGTATGCATGTTGTGCTACTTTCACATATGGTAGTCAATTTCTAACAAAAATGCCTTAAATTTAGGAAAATAATGTTGAAGTGGGATAGCATTTATGGGCATTCAGCCTTCTGCTGTCCTATAACCACAGTATAAACTATATCCCACCATATTACATTTGTGTCACTTCTGTCTCTACTCTGAGAACTCAAAACCCATACATTTGTTGGGAAACAGCACAATGTCATTAAAATTTCATCACAGGTTTGTTTTTGTCATAGAAGAAACAGGCATATTAAATGTTTTAATGTATAAAATGAATTCTGTAACTATAAATGTATGTCTTATTACAGTATTTGTTAACAACAACAAAAAAAATGTTTCTTAAAGGGCATGGCGGAAATTGATTAGAGTTTCAGGACTAAACTGATCAGTATCATTACGCTGTGTGCCGCTGAGAGATCACTAAAGAAGCAGCAGGGAAGAAGCACCTTAGCACAGCCTCATGGTAAATCGGAGCAACATTTTGTTTTTAGTAACCACCTGTTATTGCTAGCAAATGCTACCAGTATAATTTAAACAGCAAGTATTTTACATTTCTATTGATCTTTGAAAAAAGACAGTTACCTGGAAAAAATGTGTCCAATTCATCTCAAGTCAGGAAAGGAAGAATTGTAGTATTGTGAAGTTGTATTTACTTCTCCAGTTTTCTTTCTGTATATTTACAGTATCTCTTTTTTTTGTCTTGTTTTGTTGTTGGTCTCCTGGCCTTTCAGCCCAGCTCTGTATGTGACCCGGTGCAGGACCATTAAAGGTGCTCCAGTTGGTGACATCACTGGTTACATGTAGTCAGTGGCTGGTTGCTGATGCCGATATTGCTACTTGCAGAAGTTGCTTTGATGACAATTGAAAACATTAAGGGTCTGCTCTCTTTCATCAAGTATAAACTCTCTGCAAGTCGATGTATTAGCATCAGGAACCACTGATGGACTGCTGCACAAATGCCACTTATTGAAGCATCTATGAAAGAACAGGTAAGTAAATGGGAACTGAGAAAAATGTTGCAGTTCATACCCCTTTCAGTTTTAAAGTTTATGTTTTACACCAATAAGTAAATTACAAGGTTTGGGTTCTCTTTTTTTCCTTTTCAAAAGAACACAGTCTACAGATTGCCACATAAATAGTTGTTCTGTTCACAGAGAGAACACAGGATGAAGTGTGACTTTGTGTGATAAAAGTGGTTATCTAGGTATCAGTTAGCGGAACCTCCCTGCCAGAAGGTGAGAAGCTGAAGCAGTCCTGGCCTCTATATCAGTTCTCACCATAAAATAAGAGACAGGCGTGCTCAGAAATGACCTTACTCACAGTTCTGCTGCCCCTCAGGTTCCTCATCATCATCACCATCACACATGCAAAGTGTTCAGGTAAGCAAACAGAAGCTTGATTGCAACCCCCTCTGCTATGACTTTTATGTTATATTTCTCATGTCTTTATTGTACTATGTGAATATTGTTGATATTACTGGTTAGGGTTTTTCCATATTTAGTTTTTTGCAATTGTAATGTAGTTACATGCAACAAATGTGTAGCTACATTGTAATTACCTCTGTTGCACGTAATTAATGATTATCTACCCTGCACTTACATTGACACTGAGAGCCTAGTTTGGAAACACATTAAGTTTCCTTAACTACACTGCAGTTACATTGTAACTACACTGTAACTCAATTGCAACTGCTATGCAGTTACATGCAACAAACTACTTCTCTGTCAATTTAAATTTTAGTTTTAAAACCATCTGCTTGCCACTTGGAGTATAAGGATATTTTAGATACACCGGCTTCTGTTATTCTGGGTTATTATTGGGATTTTTTTTAAAGTTACATTTTACAATGGTGTCCAATAAACACATACATTTCTGCTTTATTAAAACATTAGTTTATGATTATGATGTTTTGCTCCAAACACTAAAGCATTTATACTAGAATTTAACTGAATGAGATTTATTACTACTTGAGATCTTATTGTGTTGCTTAGGTTGGTTGTATCCTTGCAGTTTCATATTTATAGGAGGTGAGATAGCTGTGCTAAGGGCCTGTCTGATTTGGTCTACGTTTTTCCCATTTTGGAGGGTGGGGGGTGTAGAAACATATTCCAACGTCAACAGCAAAAACAATTTACACAAAAATACTTTGAAGTATCAGGACATCAACGTTTTGCAAGCTTTATGTGGAGAAATGCTCATTTAAAACAATTCCCCAAACAGTTTGTTGAACTGATTGGCAAGAGTATAAGCAGCAGCACAACGTAACATCCCCGTGGGGCCATAAACATTGTTTGATATACTAAAAAAAAAGTTTAATAAATTAAGAGAAAACCTGCATTTCCTTCCTGATCTTTGCACCCCATCAATCCACATAAGATGCAAATGCTCTCGTTCTGTTTTCTTACTCGGTACTCGGTGTATCGTGGGATGCTGGATGGAGACAGAAACCTGGGTGGATCAGACGCCTTCAGACGGTGGAGGATAATCTAACGACCTTGCAAAGAAATTCGTGCAACACTTGAAAATCGGTGGTTGCTAAAGGCATATATTGCACCATTCTTTTTTTTTTCTTCATAGCCTTAGAAGATCTGCTAAGGGTTGTCTGACGGTCCCCTCCACAATGTCCCAACAAGTAATACCTGATTAACGACCCCGCACCCTTTCACTGCTGCTGACTTGCTGTTCAGTGGGCTGTATTTGGTACACGGGCTGTTGTTATGTCTGCAGGGTGGGTGCTGTTGCTGCCTACATGTCTGGGATGATTTCTTTCTCTCTTGTTCGTTTTCAGATTATTCTGAGTACATCTGTATCAGTCAGAGCCCTGAAAACATTTCGGTACCCGAAGGAGGGAACGTAACCCTCACCTGTTTCTACTCTGTCTCACACATCGATGTCCAACACGTAGACCTCACCTGGAACCATACATTAGAGTCCCACAGTCCGAACCTGTCTACACAACTCGTAATACACAGAATGAATAAGAATAATAGTACCAGACTGGGACCATCAGTAAAACGTGAGGGTCGTTATGAAAGCCGGCTGGATATTCCCAATAACCGCAGCTCGCTCTCCATCACAGACCTGCAGCCAAATGACACCGGGTTCTATTTCTGTGACATTGATGTCGTATTACCCCTTCGAATAAAATGGAGAGGGAACGGGACCATTTTAACTGTCCAAACTGTCCAAGGTAAGAGTTTTTTGACAAATTCTAGAAAC
Source organism: Neoceratodus forsteri (assembly GCA_016271365.2). Lineage (NCBI taxonomy): Eukaryota > Metazoa > Chordata > Ceratodontiformes > Ceratodontidae > Neoceratodus > Neoceratodus forsteri. The sequence goes on along the minus strand of JADMNL010000027.1, from coordinate 308,901,141 downwards.
AGCAGCCGTGCTGGGCGATCTCTACATCAGCACGGGTTGCCGCAGTGATGAGGACATGGGCATCTGCGTGCCCCCCACACCATAGCAGGCTCCGACTGGAACAATTGTTTAGGGTCAGGACTCGTAAGAAGTCGTAAAGAGGCGACCATTTCACTAGATCCACACTACAGCGACAACATGGACCGGTCGCTGTAGTGTCGGCGAGAGACCTCGCACTGCTTTGGGGTCTTTCACCTCCCGAATCACTCATCTCGGACTTGATTACTTTAGTTAGGGGTGAAGAGCGTCCCCCAAAGAAAAACACGGTAAGAAGTGACTCAGTTTTATGCCGACCTCAAATGCAGTCGGCACTAAGGTGTCCCTGTAAAGCCGGACTTGGGCTGGGCATGATTACTTTTGCTAAATCCGGTCTTAATTACTGACCAATGTACTACATTTTGAGTTTTTGTCAGCATATACAATTGTTGGCTAAATAAATCGCAATATATTGTATGCTCATGACTGAAAAAATATATATAGCAAAGAGAAAAAAAGTAATGAAAATATACTGTTCTTCATAATTACTTAATATTGTGTGTGGAATTCCGAACAAAACGAGCTTTGCTCAATGGAGCAGATACTGATAAAAAGAAATATAGAATGAGCTAGGGAAGAACGAAGGGCTAAATGATCCTGGATTAAATAGCTCTGGTGAAATCTCCTGAAAGGAATGCAGGAATGGGATTATGTAGTTTCTAACTCAGGAATGGGTCTGTGTCTAGTGTCTAACTGTAATGCTTCATGATCCTGTAGGAAAGGATGCAGCGCCTCCAAGTTATCCATGCCATTGGAAGGTCCCGCTTGTTGCTGGTGCGGTGACTGCCATATTCCTGACAATCTCCTTCATGGTGTGCTGGCGGCTCAGGGGTACGTATCTATCACACATTGATCAGTGGTGCATATAGTATTATGTCATGTCACACATTCATACGGCACATTCGGGGTACCTATAAGATGTCATAACTTCGGATAGCAGATCAAAAGGTTCTTTGTATAATGCAGGGGACCATTTCAGTTTTCGGGGGCAACAACTGGTTAGAGGGGTGTGGCGGTGGAGCCAGGGGCTGAAAAACAACAACAACAACAAAAAAAAACAATAACCTGCAATGGGGGACGATATACTAGTATCACACCTTCTGTAGTCAATCCAGCAGAGATTCGCACTGATAGTATTCGCAGAAAAGGGCCGCCTGCATGCGTGTGTAGAAATGTTGCTGCAGCAGTATCAAAAACAGAACACGTATAAAGCGATTGTTGCTGACTACACGCTTTAGGAAGGCACTGTTTTGTAGGCACCTCACTCACCCCATGTGTGGGAGACTGTCTTTTTAAAATGCAGGGAAAGCGGCAACATGCTGGGCAAGATCTGAGACAGGATTTCAGAACAAGTGTGGAAATAGCCATGTATGCAGGCTTACAACCTTTTCTGTTTATTAACGACGGTTTATGACTTCTTGCTTTAAAACCTCAGCATGGGAATGTGGGAGACACATCTTCAGAATTTTTGAGAAGTCAGAACACTGGAAATGTTCACGTGGAACATGGGTCTTTTAAGATGTAAAATGAGGGACCTCTGGCTATATCTGTCAACTGTCCCACATCAGGAGGGGTGTGCTTCATTTTGCACCTCAGAATCCCTCTGTCTATATCTGTCAACTACCCTACAGCAAGAGAGATGCCCCTCATTAAATCTTCAGGACCCCTCTGCTATACATCTCAAATGTATCATGTTAGGAGACACTTTTCTCATTTTATCACACAGGAGTGCTCCCTCTGTGAGGTTCTGAAGGGTTTAATGAGGGACATACCATGTAGCTAATGTGGGCCTGTGGAGAAATATGGACAGAGGCGTTCTGAGAGGTAATTTGGCAGTGTCAGTGGCTCTGTAGATAGCGCACTCGCCTCTGAGGCTGGGAGATCAGAGGGCTGTGGGTTCAGTTCCCACATCTGACACTTGGGTTAATATCCCACTACTGACACTGTAGTGCAGTATGAGAGGGGTGCTGCACTTCTGAGGTGCTGTCTTTTGGATGAGACGTTAAACCAAGGTCCCATCTGCCTGGACTGGTGGTAGTTCAGGTGGATGTTAAAGAACCCATGGCACTTATCGAAAAGAGTAGGGAAATGTCCCCGTGTCCTGGCCAAATTTCCCTCATTCACTAAAAATACCACCAACAGCCTAATCTGGTTCAAGGTCAGTTGGCATTCATCTGTATCCCCTTCCCCCAGGTTATGCCTGAAAATAGGCAGGATTTGTCTAGTGCACTTACCCAGTCAACAAAAGCTAAATAAATAAAAATAAATAAAATAAAGGACATCCCTCCTGAGGTGAGTTGAGTTGAGAAGCATGGACCAGTGGATTCACTCCTGTGTAGTAATAAGAAGGAACACCCCTCTTAATGAGAGACACCAGGGCTGTTGCCAGGATTTTCACAAGGTTTTTTTTTTTATGTAGTCTGCAACCTTTTAAAAAAAACTGTGGGTCTTAGGGCCACCAGTACCCCAGAAGCCATGGGGTCTTAGATGCTCTGTGGTGCATTTTGTGGCTTATTTTGTAGCTAAAGAAGTCATATCTAAGATCTTCTACACCCCTTGCTCTAAACAAAATTATTTGGCTGGCTGCAGGGTGATTACATATGTATTCAGTACCACAGGACAGCAAGATGCTGTTAATATAATATACCTAAGGCATTGTCTCAGATATATTATGTTATCAGCTTTAATATCTGCAGCTGTATCCACTGGTGTGTAGATAAGGGTCTGGGGGCTGCCAGGACCCCAGAACCTTTGGGGTATTAGATGCAGTGTGGCTCATTCTGTGGCTATTTTAAACCAAAATAACTTATCATCATCATCATCATCAAATCTTTATTTATTCAGGCAAGCATCATTGAGCAAGGCTCATTTACAAGATGGACCTGATAAGGTCAAGGTTCGATAGTAGGTACAAAACAGATACATCAATGTACTAATATATGCAAAACAGATACAGAAAAAAACACTTATAAATACAATGATCAAGGGTAAAAAGTTGATTCAGACATACATGACAAGGTAGGTTATAGGAAAATTATACAAAAAATAAAGTATATACATATCCCAATAGAGGAGCAAGGCATATACACACACAGCATAATGTAATACTAGGATGAATAGGAGCATTTAGGAATGATGTAAGACTGGTGATTAGTGGGAGAAGGATTAGGTAGTAGTAGGTAGTTAGGGTAGAATTAAATGGAACTGGGGTACTATAAAAGGGTGGCTGCCCGGGAGGAGAACTGTGAAACAAAAATATACCATATATGGTGGCTGTCTGGAAGGGGGGGTTGTGAAATGGCAAGTCTAGCTCTTGTGGTAGCAGTTGCATTTCTCTGCGAAAAAACTTGTGCAAAGCTGTTTAAAGGATGCTATACGTATAAGATTGGACAGCTTCAGGGATTTCTGTAGAGTATTCCAAGCCATAGCTAGAGAATAGTGTGCTCATCTATAATAGAATAGAACTCATCTGTGAGCTCCCCTCCACCTCCTACCTCAGGACAATTATTACTATTTGGGTGGCTCAGATTTAGTGAGAGTGTGTGTGTGTATATATATATATATATATACACACACAGCAAATGCTAATGCACTGAACCTCAATGCAGAGTCTGCAGCTGGTTTTGGCTGGGTATTGTACACTACTAACTTACTGCAGTGCTGGTTTGCTTCTAGGGTAGGGGTCTAGGGCGGATAGGCTCCCAGAAACCATGGGCTATGGTATGCTCTGTGGTGCACTTTTGTGGCTTATTCTAAAACAAAACAACTCATATCTGAGCTCCCTCTACTCCTTGCTGTAACCTCCACCATCCCCAGCTCAATATACCATACATATGAGGATACACTATCTACAGAAGGGACAGGGAGAGTAAAAGAGGAGGAGGAGGAGTAGCTCTCTACATAAGGGAAGGAATCAAAGCAACAGAACAAAAGGGTAAACAGGGAGGAGATGAAGCACTGTGGGTCAATTTGAAGACAGGCAATGGCACCACAATCTGCACAGGGGTTGTATACAGACCCCATCTCAGGGGGAGGAAATGGACAAGGAAATGATAGAAAGTAGCCTTAGAATGGCAGAAAAAGGGGAGATATTGCTGATGTGGGATCTGAATATGCCAGATGTTAACTGGAATGCAGCTGCAGCAGCCACTTCTAAGAGTGGGGTTATTCTAGATGCCCTACAGGGGGGCATGCCTTAGACAACTAGAATTGGAACCCACTCGTGAAGGAACAATCTTAGACCTGGTACTCTCAACTGGAGATGGAGAGAGGATCACAGATGTAGGAGTGGGTAGCCATCTGGGAACTAGTGACCATCAAACAGTATGGTTCACGATAAACACAGCAGCAGAATCAAGCCATACAAAGGCAAAGGTACTGGACTTTAGGGGGGCTGACTTTGCCAAAATGGGTGAGTGCCTATGGAAAGCACTAGCAAATGGGCAGGAAGGAGGGGTGGAAGAACAATGGGGAATAATCAAAACTGAAATCACAGAGGCAATAAGCCTTTGTGTGAAGCAAATAAACAAAACAAAACAATGTAAGAAACCACTATGGTTCTCAAAGGAGGTGGCAGAGAAGGTTTGAGTGAAAAAAAAAAGCATTCAGGAAGAACAAGGAATCACAGAAGGAGCAGGACAGAGAATTGTAATCAGTTAAAGCAAAAGGAAGCTGGGAAGGCAGTCAGAATAGCAAAGGCCCAGACTGAGGAAAAGATAGTCAACTCAGTTAAGAAAGGGGATAAAACCTTTCATAGGTACAGTACATCTGGGAGCGAAGGAAGACCAAAGGAAGGATAGTGAGGCTTAATAAAGGGGGGCAGAGGGTGACTGGGAAAAGGCAGAGATACTAAACAAATATTTTTGCTCAGTAGTCACAAATGAAGAGGGGGAGGTACCTAAATCAAACAATAGAAGCACTCTGGATACAGGAGTTGATACCAGCCCATTCACAGAAGAAAGGGTTCTGAAAGAACTCTTAAAACTGAAGGTGGACAAAGCAATGGGGCCTGATGGGATTCATCCTACCTAGAATTCTAAAAGAACTAAGGGTAGAACTAGTGACATCACTGACTACCCTGTTTAACAAATTATGGGAGGATGGGGTGGTACCTGAAGACTGGTGGAGGGCAGATGTTATTCCACTTCACAAAAGTGGAGCAGGGCAGATGCAGGAAACTACAGACCAGTTAGTTTAACCTCAGTGATAGGAAAAAGGTTGGAATCACTTCTGAAGGAAAGAATTGTTGAGTACCTAGTGGCCGGAAGGGCATAGAACCCAAGGCAGCATGGATTCACAGCAGGAAGTTCATGTCAGATGAATCTAATAGATTTATTTGACTGGGTGACTGAAGTAGTAGATTAGGGAGGGGCTATGGACATGGCCTACCTAGATTTTAGCAAGGCATTTGACACAGTCCCACACAAAAGATTAATATACAAGTTAGCCAGCCTGGGAGTGGGTCCCAAGATGGTCGCCTGGGTAAAAAATTGGCTGGAGTACAGGACACAGAGGGTAGTAGTAAATGAAGTCCACTCTGAAGAAAGAGGGGGTTACTAGTGGGGTACTGCAGGGTTCAGTACTAGGACTGGTCCTCTTCAATATCTTTATAAGTGACATTGCAGAGGGACTGAAGGAAAGTATGCCTCTTTGCAGATGACACAAAGATCTGCAAAAGTTGATACACAAGGTGAAGTGGAAAGGATGAGAAGGGACTTTGCAAGGTTAGAGGAGTGGTCAAATGTATGGCAGCTTAGATTCAGTACTAAGAGTGCAAGGTAATGCATCTGGGAAACAAAACCCAGGGAAGAGTACAAAATGGGGGGGGAGATACTAACAACAACAAAAATGGAAAAGGACTGGGGTAGTCATATCAGATGACTTAAAGGTGGGCAAGCAATGTGAGAGGGCAGTAAGGAGGGCTGAGGGGATATTTGGATGCATAGGGAGAGACATCACCAGTAGAAAACAAGAAGTTGTTATCCCTCTGTACAGACAACTGGTGAGACCCCATCTGGAGTACTGTGTGCAGTTCTGGAGACCCAATCTCTGCAAGGACATAAACAAAGGACCTGGGGGTAGTCATATCAGGTGACCTAAAGGAGGGCAGGCAAGCAATGTGAGAGGGCAGTAAGGAAGGCTGGGGGAATACTGGGATACACAGGGAGAGGCATCACCAGTAGAAAACAAGAAGTTATCATCAGTCTGTACAGACAGCTGGTGAGACCCCATCTGGACTACTGTGTGCAGTTCTGGAGACCCAGTCTTCGCAAAGACATAAACAGGTTGGAGGCAGAACAGAGGAGGGCAACTAAAATGGTGCAGGGTCTGTACCAGAAGACATATGAAGAAAGACTTAAGGAGCTTAATATGTATAGCCTTGAGGAAAGGGGGTGGGGGCATGATAGAAACTTTCAAGTTCCTCAAGGGAATCAACAAAGTCCAAGAAGGTAGCATCTTTCAGAAAAAGAGGTGTGCAAGAACAAGGGGGCACAATTTGAAGAGGGGGGTGGCTCAGAGGTAATATAAGGAAGTATTTTTTCACAGAGAGGGTTGTGTATGCATGGAACGGCCTTCCGGAGGAGGTTGTGGAGTCAAAAACAGTGATGGAATTCAAGAATGCATGGGACAGTCATAAGGAAAATCTGGGGCATGGGGGTAGGAAGAAGTAGGCTGTTGGTTAACTAGGATCTGCAGCTTATCCATTAGGTAGAGAAATGGGCAGACTGGGTGGGCCAAGTGGTCCTTATCTGCCATCAAAGTCTATGTTTCTATGTAAGCAATTCAGTCAGTGCAACATGGCCTATAGCAAGGCTAGCAGGAAGGGCATGTATCAGTAGGGGTATTGATAGTAGAAAAAAGGAAGTAATACTTCTCCTCTACAGATCTCTGGTGAGGCCTCACCTAGAGTACTGTGCCAAGTTCTGGAGTCCTCACCTCAGAAAGGATAAGGTTAGGTTGGAGACAGTGCACTGCAGAGTAACTAAAATGAGTCAGGGACAGCAGGGCGGATCCTATGAGGAGCGCCTCAAGGCACTAAATCTGTACTCATTGGAGACCAGAAGAGAGAGGGAAGATATGACAGAGACCTTCAAGTTCCTGAAATGAATTAACAAAGTGAACTGCGGGGTACTATTTAGCCTGAGTACCAATTCGTGGTCACATGGACACAAATGGAAATTAACAGGAGGTAGGTTCAGGAGAGATGTGAGGAAGTACTACTTTACGGAAAAGGTGGTGGAACTTTGGAACAGTCTGTCAGCTGAATTGGTGGGTGCAAAAACAGTCAGATGATTCAAGCAGGGCTGGGACATACTGAAGGGAATAGTGGTTACCGGGGGCGACAGGACCAAGGAGAAGAATAGAGAGAGGATGGGGAGAGTTAGTACCCTGGAGAAATGGTAGAATCCAGGGATCATGGGCAGACTGCATGGACATGTAGTCATTTTCTGCCATCATTGTCTATCTTTCTATGTTTCTATACCTGGTACCCTGCTTGAAAAAAAATCTGTAACATAATTCATAGTTCAATATTGGGTACTACAATTGTTGCCCCCACTCCATTCACTAATGTGGTAGGCATGACAAAGGGAGTGAGGGGATAGGTAATTTGTTAGTGGTGGGAATTCCCGGTGCAAAGTTACCATCTCCTAAATGTCTACCTCCCACCCCCACCATGCTTCCAAAAGTACAGTGGGTATGTTCATAACACTGAACTGTAGCAACAAATGTCATTCTACTGACACATGTGGTCATCTGGAGAAAGCACTCATCACAACTTATTTGATTTAACGGCATCTGGCACAGATGACGCAGGCAAAAGTGGAACTGAGTGTCAATGAAAACGGGACCACAGTGAAGACTTCTCTGAACAGCACAATTAGTGAGGTGGCAGTGTAGATTCCAGCCAGACCCTTCTGAACACTTGCACTGCCTTTTCACTGTGGTACCTCTTTTGCTTAACTTATGAAAAGTTAAAACAGGCGTATGAAACATGACAACTTTGTATTTTGTATAGAGGAGGATTTAAATAATTTATTTCTAAATCTTCAGCCCACCCACCTTAACAGCTCTCTTGCCCAACTGCACAGCCTATCCCTTTATATACAGTTATTAAGGGACACATCTTCAGCAATAGTGGGCAGCAAAATGTACCTGTTGGTGACCGATAATATTATAAGTCGAGATCCTCTACTTCTTTTTTGCTTTCCTGGAGACGTCGTCTCTGAGCCTGCCACCATGCTCCATCTTCCTCGAGTGCCAGCTGACAGTGTGAATTGTGGGCAGCAGCCATGCTGTATTCCAGTCACATTCACGATGCTGATGTGAACTCCAATTGGCCAGCTAGTCATAGGGGGATGGTGCGGAGAAAGACTCACAAAGCAGCTCCAGTCATCTTACTGGCACTGAGGTAGCTGACTTGCAGCAGATGGGGGGAGGTGGCGCTTGCAGAGAGAAAGTACTGGTGTTCATCATGTGTGCATTAGCACTCTGTGACAGTCACAAAATAAACAGAAATGATAAAAAAAATGCTACAAACAATGAAAAAAGGGGGGAGTTTCAAAAGGGGGTTCTTTTGAACCAGATGACCCCCCTGGCAATGGCTATGGACACTTGAGCAGTATGGGCAGTGAGGTTCTGTGGTGTAAAATGAGGGATTCCCCTGCTAATGTGGGTTAGGTGAACGGTGTGGACAGAGGGGTTCTGAGGGAACATTAGTGACTGTATGAATATTTGAGAGATAGGGGCAGAGAGGTTAAAGTAGGGATGTCCCTCCTAATGTGGGACAGTTGCGAGGTATGCAGAGAAACATGAAATAAATTTGATTTCTTCTCTCTTGGGGCAGTGGATGGCAAATGTGTTTGAAATTCTTAAATCTGGGTTGCCAGAAGTCATGACCTTTAAACAGACAAATAAACAAATACCCCTCAGTAGGATCATGGCACAAGTTAACGTCCTTTTGTGCCCCAGATTTTGCAGGAAATGGAAATGAGAGTGTTATGTTTTTGCTTTGGCAAATTCCCTCACCACATTCCTCACGTCTCTCAGCTGCCAGCATTACATGGTGCAGCCTTTATTTGACATTTCGGATCTCAGTCCCACATGCAGTAGATGCTTTCTCACATTGTACACTGAGACTTTTGGGAAGAAATTCATATGAATTCCTGTTGCTCAATCAACAGCAACTTTATGGTTGTGGAGCCTTTAACTCCACTGGACTCTGAGCTTTTGTCTCCATAAAATGTGTTTATTTAAAATGTTCAAAGCTATGATACCCCCCATGAGATTAAATGTTTGTTTTCTTGGTGGTTCCATGTAAACAGTTGTTGACATTATGCAAAACAGCTCCACTGCATTCAAATTAATTACAGCCAGTATTAGAAACCAAAATTGTATAGTGAAAATTAGGAACTGTATAAACGTTTCCCACATTTTGTCTCCCCCCCCCCACACACACATATACATTGGATTATACATGTGGTTGATGGAAGTCTGACAGGTATGATACATCACCCTGGAATGCCAAACAAAATGCTATTCTGAAAAGGACAATGTGCTATACCTCTCACCCTTGCATCACCCAAATGTGGGACACCAGACACAAAATGTAGGAAAAAAACATTTTGAATATACAGGCTTAGAACACTACCGGGAATTAGTGAGTTGATGTTTCTGAAGTTTACCATTGATGTATTGTCATGTATTCCTATCAATTTCTGACTTAAAATCTCACTGTAAAATGTGGGACAGCACCTTTTCCACATGGGGCAAAGTATTTCTGGGAGGCAGAATGAGGGATGTACCACCTTATGAGGGACAGTTGAGAATATTGTACTCTCCATGGATTTTTTTATTTTATAATTAAAACTTTTATTGTAAATTTAAACATACAAATAAACAACAGTGCATTCATTATAATATCTTGTAGAAAGGAAAAAAAAAGTCATACAGACCTTATAGAGAACTTAAAACATTAAATACATTAAATTCATCTATAATTTATCGATAGCCAATATTTATCCAGGATTCTTGAACTATACAATTGTTATAACCTATGTAACACTTTCGAAAAACATAGAATGTAGAAAAGGGTTCCATAGATCTAGAAACTTCTCTATTCAATCACTACAGACAAAGGCTAGTCTTTCATAGTTTGATCTGGCAGTAATATCTTCTAACCATTCAGACAAGGTGGGGGGAAGGTTTGTTTCCATCGTCTAAGAATAATATTTTTGGCTGAGAGCAATGCAACCAATAGCCATGGGCTGTTAGGTTTAGACCAATGTTCTAGATTCAAAGTGATACCCAACATTACTAGCTTGTCAGTAGGTACAGATCTTTCTGTTCAGAATTTTTTCAAACGCCCCAAAAACTTTGTCCCAGAATTTCTGAATTAGTGGGCATCACCAGATAATGTGTGTAATAGCGACAATGTCTTTTAAGCATCTCCAAGAAATATTGGTGTCAGATACACCCAGTTTAAACATTTTCTCAGGGGTGTGGTGCCATCTATAGACAATTTTATAATGCACTAACCTGCCTTCTACCATACATGTGATAGCTCCCTCTTTACGCAGGAGGCTCCTGTTTTTTTTTTTTTTTTACTGAACTCCCTCCCTCCTGGGAAACAAAATCTCCTGCTTAAGTAAAATTCTGTCCAAAATAACCATGTTTTTTGGGCAGATAAAGACACATAAAAATTAAATTAGTGATGAAGAATGTATCTGATAACTTTATATAACTAGTTATTTATTATTTTTAGTGCTTATTCTTGACAAAATGAAATATATAACATTTTTGTAATGACTTTTTTCTTATTTTTTGATGCCATTTAAGGACAAACTCACGATGTTACGGCATCTCCTGACTAGCAGGGCAATCTCCCTTCTAATTTGACCCAAATCTCCCTCTTAAGCAAGTTGGCAGGTCAATCTCCCTCCTAATTTGACCCAAATCTCCCTCTTAAGCAAGTTGGACATATCACATGTATGTTCTACCTCTTTACAGGCCTTAAGACTGTTCATCCAACTCTGATCCCATTTGGTCAGTAAAATAGATCCCAACCCAACTTCCCATTTTTGGATTAATGATTCAACCAGATGTTCTTTAGAGTCTTTAATCATATTGTATATAATTGTGTAATGCTTGTAAGTAGAGAATATTTTGCCTAAGGAGTGGGTGGGGGGTAGTGAGACTGTATTATTGGGTCCAGATATTCAGAGCAGTTGTGCATGGCACTATCAAGTTGCGCCAGTGCAACTACAGAAATGCACCACTGAGCAATATTGAAAGACCGCGGCTGCACAGCGCAACTCTCATTGCACTATGGCACAACTATAATGAATGCAGCACAAGTGCATGGGGCGTACCCATGAATATTCAGCGCAATGTGATAGTCAACCGGGAACCCATGGCACAAGTCCGGAGCAAACTCAAGATGCGCCGGGCGGACTTGTTCCTATGAAAACCTGGCTCAAAGACACAGACAGCAGATGCACAACATTGTGATATGAGAGAGAGAGAGAGAGAGAGAAAGAGAGAGAGAGAGGAATGGAGAGAGTGAGAGAGAGAGAGAGAGGAGAGAGAGAGAGAGAGAGAGAGAGAGAGAGAGAAACACTGAGAGAGCGTGAGAGAGAGATGGACAGACAGAGTGACACAGGCACCCAGGAAGACACCCACAGTGACGGAGGGATAGAGAGTGCCCCATTCCTAATGGTGGCAGTAATGAGGAGGTAGGAGGAACACCAACACGGCCGATGAAGGCCCCGGCGGAGGTATGCCCAACACAGATGGTACCGTGCCTGTACCACATTCGAGAACTACAGTGCTACTGAGATAGTGGGCCAGTACCACCTGAACAGGGCCATTCTGAGGCAGCTCTGTGAGCTATGCCATGATGAAATGCAGGCATCCACCAGACGTAGTCATGCCGTGGTTGTGGAGACTAAGATGACCGCCATGATGTGCTTGCTCACCATTGGCGCCTTCCAAAGGCCAACAGGGGACACCACTGGTATCACCCAGTTGGCTACATCCTGCCTCCTCACACAGTTCCTCAATGCTCTGCTGCCACGTGCGTCGGAGTTCATACAGTTCCCCAGCACACAGGCAGAGCATACAGCAAACATGCAGGACTTCCACAGGGTGGCACATGTGCCTGGCCTGATTGGGGCCATTGACTGCACCCACATGGGCATCTGCATGCCAACTGTCCCTGAGGGCCCTGGGTTTAGTAACAGGAAGGGAAACCCAACCATCAACTGCCAGGTGGAGTGCGATGCCATGGGGTGCATCATCAATGTCTGCACCACACACCCTGGGAGTGCACATGATGCATTCATCTGGCACAGCTCTGTGCTGTGCCAGAGGTTTGAATGTGAGGACATCCCCACGGGATACCTTGTGAGTGAGTAGGGCATGGGATAGGGGGCATGTGTGATGCCGCCATGGTGGTGGGGATGGGCAGGCAGAGTGGGCGTGGTGGCGTGGGCAGTGGGTGACAGGGTGAAGGAGGTAGAACAGCATAGCACAGGACTAACCATGTCCCTCTCTACACATGTGACAGTGTATATCCACTGAGGCCCTGGCTGCTCAACTCCTACTAATGACCACCATCCCCTGCAGAGGACAGGTACAACGAGGCACACGTCAGCATGTTCAGTATCATCGAGCGTGTCTTTGGCATGCTGAAAGCGCAATTCCGTTGCCTAGACAGGTCAGGCGGTGCCCTACAATACAGTCTATCAAAAGCCTGTGGCCTATTCCTGGCCTGCTGCATCCTGCACAACATGGCCATTGACCATGGGATAGCTGTCGAGGCTGATGAGGGTGACAGTAGTGGGGATGATGGTGACAATGGGCCAGAGGGTGGTGGGCAGCCACCACCCGATAGACGTGACCCCCGTCTAGCACAGATGGTATGAAGGCACCGGGACACAATTGCCCAAGAGCACTTTGGAGAATGCAGGTAGATGCAGTGCAACACATGCACGGGTCACACAGACCAACACACCACACACAGGCATATATGTGCACGGCAGGATACATGCAAGGAATGGGGTGCACAGCAGGGATGGCGTAGGCAGTGGCACACACACACACACACACACACACACACACACACACACACACACACACACACACACACAACACACACAGGCAGAGGAACATGGCATGGATCAGATGCATGACACCGGTGCACAGGCACAACTGGTGTGGAGCTGCCCTCATCATGCCCATACCACACTTTCCAACAGCAGGGCCAGCACACACAGGAGGCATGTGGCACAACACACATGCGTGCCACCATGTGCATGCCGCATCACCACCATCCACGTGTACACAGGGCAGCAGCAGCAGTGGACAGCAGGCCAGGGCAGCACACACTTCAGGCCAACCGCGTGGTCCCTTGGCCACCACACCCACGTGGACGACAGCTCTGGGCTGATCAACAGATGCTGGCTGTGCATCAGCCACAGGGGGTGTGTCAGACTCCTCCCCTGGGATAGATGTGCGGGACTGCGACTGTGTCCTCGCAGGGGTACAGAGGCGGCAAAACAAGCCAGCCCCATATGTGTCTGGGATGCCTCCATCGGAGCCCGGTGTCTGTTGCAATGGGGTCACCAGACACTAGGACTGCGGGGTGGACAGCGCACTGTGGGGGGTCCTCTGCACACAGCCATACCCAGTGGCAGCCAGTGACACAAAGTTGGCTGCAGTGGTACCGGTCATGCGGTCCATTGCCACCACAATGGCACCAGACATGCGATACATAGATGCGGTAATGGCCTACTGCATGTGGCGCAGCCCCTCCATGATCTGCGCAGTGCTCCTGTCCTGCTGCTCAGACAGCTGGTGCACCTCCACCCGCAGTGCCCACACCTCAATGGCAATCAGTGTCTGGTTCCCCATAGATGCCTGCAGCAACTGAGTGTGCTCTGCCAGCCGCTCGGCATTATGCCCCTCCTGGCTGGGACGCCGATCGGCCCGGGATGACCTGGCATGCTGCCTAGCCTCCCACTCTGGTGGACGCTGCACAGTGGGCTATACAGGGGGTACAGTGAAAACAGGTGCACTGATGGTGGACCCCATGTGCCGCTGCCCGGTGGTACCTGCTTTCTGCTGCTGCTGCCCATCCATCTGCTGGGTGGTGCCCTGCACTGGTGCAGCCGCAACAGCACCACCACCCATACCAGTCGCAGCAGTGTTGCCACACCCCACTGCACCTGCGTGGATGGGAGGTGGTTGTGCAGTTGTGGGCATAGTGCTGGGCCCCAATGATGCCTGTGAGGCAGGCAGGGGCGTGTCATCCACATCATCTAACATGCTGTCCAGGATCAGGGTGATGTCATCATCGGAGGTGGATACTGCCCTGAGCTGGGTTTCCGTGCACAGCACATCCAGGCTGGCATCTTGCAGGAACTCATCCAGGGCCTCATCTGACCCCAGGCTGAAGATGTCCAGTGGTCCTGTGGTGCTCAGCCACAGGCTGTCCAGGCCATGGACACTGGTGGATGTTGAGAGTCCATCCACACTGGCCGTGGCTGCCACCTCCTCTGCCCCATCCCTTGCACAGAGGCATGATGGTGCTGGGAAGACATGGTCAGTGGTGCATTGGCGCCCATGAGTCTCCCCCTGTGCATGCCACTGGTATCTATTTCCAGCAGCGTACCATGACCAGTGGTGTGCACATGTGCATGTGGCATATGGCACAGTGGCAGGCACATGTGCATGTGGCATATGGCACAGTGGCAGGCACACCTGCATGTGGCATATGGCGCAGTGGCAGGCACACGTGCATGTGGCATATGGCACAGTGGCAGGCACACGTGCATGTGGCATATGGCACAGTGGCAGGCACACCTGCATGTGGCATACAGCATAGTGGCAGGCACACGTGCATGTGGCATACGGCACAGTGGCAGGCACACCTGCATGACCTGGTGCACACCTGCCAGGTCAGTGTGAGTCACATATGTACCATGCAGTGATGGGCTGCCACCCATCTGGAATCCCCCGCTGGGCACACCCTCCACCGCAGTGCGATAGAAGGTGGATGCCACTACCTCCTCCATGGCTGACTACCTCCTCCATGGCTGACTGGGTGGGTGAGGTGGATGGTCCTCCACTGTTGGCACTATGGGGAGAATCGAATTGCCGCCACCTTCTCCTTAATCCTCCGCCTGTTAATCCTAACCTTCTTGTGGCACTCCTGTGCCATCTGCGGGTGCCTACCTTGCAGGTTGATGTAGGCCACCACCTCATCTCACCCTGCCGTCCGTTCATGTGGTGTGCCCAATTTATCCTTTGTAAAGTTGGGCCTGTGCTTGCATGCAGACCCACGCTCCTCCTACTCCTCCTCATGTCCAGACATTCTGCCACCTGTGAACAGGGACAGCACAGTGTGTCAGGGAGGGCATGGCCCATGTTGACCTCTGTGGCAGTATTGTTGCAGGCTGCTAGTTCCCAAGCCATCATCCACCTATCTGTAAGGGTGCAATACTGGTTCATGGCCTGAGATGTTCACTGACGCTTATATGGCACATCGCATGCAAATGAGCTTATGCGCAATGGTAATGATATGCTACTGCACCCTACTGCACTGTGCATTGGCTGATGAGGTCATTTGCATGCCGCGGCTGAATATCACAAAACTGCACCATGCGCAATGGGGTTGCACTGGAGAAACCCTGTGGTGCATGTCCAGCGCATGCTCATTGCACATTCCCGCAGAGTGCATGTGCGCATGACATTGCATGTGTCTATCGCACAACTGTCAGCCCTTGCATGATGCAGCGCCATTGTGCATGTGGCAGTGGTGGGGCATTGCGCATCCTTGGGCACATGTGTGACTGTGTATGGGGTCACGATCCCTGACCCTGCATAGCCGGTGGGCCAGGGTGTTGTGCGTATATCCAGGACTGTGCAATGCACCCGTATTGTCCATCACTGTAATGTGCAGTAGCATCCTCCCATTCCCGATCATGCATCCTACATGTGCTGCAACCACATGCGTGACTGCACCACCATTCACGCTGGCAGTGAGGGTTGTTAGTGGCCATGGTGCATGGGATGACATAAAGGGCCAGCAATTGGACAGATGTTGAACTGGTCAATCTTGTTGCAGTGGTGCAGCCCTTTGGGGGCAACTATTTGGCCTTGTGCCACTGCAACAGGCCAGGGGCGACATTTGGGTGCAGGTGGCCACAGACCTGGAGAGAAGCACGGGGGTGGCCAGGAGTATGGAGCAATGTCATCACCACCAGTATGGGAACTTGTGGTGCAGGAATCTGGAACGGCTGCACTGGATGCAGACACATATCCAGCATGGGGTGGTGCCACAGCCAGGTAGGTGTGTGCAATGGGCTTGCATACACTGATGCTCATCAGTGGTGGGTGTTGGGCTGCGTGGCACTGTCCACAGCTGGGGTTCATCACAATCCCATTGGCAGCCACACATCCTGCATGGCTGCTGCATATGTTGCAGTCATGCAGGCATGAGGGCCATGGGATGGTCGGGGACACACCATGCAACATGCAGGCTGTGTGGTGGTCGTGGGGCTCTCCATGCATGCTTGGGTACTCATGTCCACCTCTCAACATGCTTTACACAGGACCATAGGACTGCAGATGGGCCAGGGCAGCCATGGAAGGTGTGAGGGGCTGCGGTAGGCCACAGGGTGCAGCGCTGGATAGGAGCGGCATGGCAGATAAGTGTGGCCACTGTGCCGTTTCATGTCCCTGTTGTATTGCTGTGGGTAGTGAGTCTGGGCATGGTGTCCACAGCCATGTGTTTGCATGTCTGTGGGTGGCGCACCACCCGTTGTACGTACCAGTGTTGCACGTACTTTGGTGGCATTGTGCTGGCTGGTGGGGGGGAGTGCACACAGCCTCTACAATCTGTGCTACACCAGTGCCTGTGCTCTGTGCCTTGTGCCCATGCTTTTGTGCACATGGGCACACTGCGCTACCCATCTGACTAGCTGCACTATTGTGGTGTGCTGTGTGGATGGCTGGTGTGGCCCTCCAGGCATGGGTCCATTGCCATCCCCCAGTGGTGTGTGTCCCCACAGTCCATTGCATGCTGTGGGTGGGCTGGGGTCTTTGGGGCATTGCACTGATTGGCTGTCCCATCCCTTCCCCTAGGTGGTCACATGAATGTTGGTGGGAGGGCTGCATGCCCCCATGTTCAGGACCGAGGGAGAATACTGGCGTTACAGAAGTGACTCCTTGCATGACAGAGGTGGCATCTGCAAGGGACTGCGGCACTGAGGTGGGCCATGCAGTGACTGCAGTGGACTGTCAGAGGCTGGAGCTAGAGGGACCTACAGTGGCCCATGTTGCATGTAGCCCCCTTTCCTGCCCCACACCTGTTTCCCATGCTGTCCCACGTCATTCTCTATAGCCCCTGCGTCCCGTCACCCTCCTCCTCCCCCATCACTACCCATTGTTATCTACCTGTTGCATATGCTCTTTTGTATAAAGCTTTGGTTCTGATACAGGGCTGTGTCCATGTCTGCTTTGCAGGTGTCGTGTGGAGCCATGCTGCTGATGTGTGGGTGTGGTGCATGGTGTCCCCACAGGGGCGGGTCAGTTCACGGGCTGTGTTCCCGTGTGGTCCATGCTGTGTTCAGCCCCGTTTCACATGTCCATGGTGTGTCTGACTGGGGCCCATCCATGTTTGATGTGTCACTGTGTTGTCAGTGTGGTGCCCTGTACTGCTGGTTGAGACCGGGGGGCTCTGCATGAGGTCCTTGTCATCTTGGGGCATTGTCCACCTGGTGGCACATGTCCCCCACTGTGTGCAGGTGCACACACATGCTCATTGGTGGGGCACATTCCTGTGCTATGCGCCTGTGGGGGGCTTGTACTTGTGGTGACAGGGACACTGTCACCCTGCCTGCTATGTGTGTTTTGCATGTCCCTGCCAATGGCATGGCTGGGGTGGCAGGTCTTTGGCCAGGGGTGTGTTCCACAATTCATGGGCTCAGGTTCTCTGTGCACCTTCTCTTGCTGCCCTGTGTGCCCTCCGGGTCCATGCCTCTGTGTTCATGGGTGCATCCTGTTGGGGGGGGGCTTGTGGCCGTTACCCTATGTTTGCTTGCATATGTGTACATGCAGCCTGTGGCTCTTGCCATGCTCATTGGGTTTGTACATAGGTTTACTCCGCACATCCCTGGTTGCACCGGCGCATCTCTGGTTGTGCCGTGACATATCATTGCCATGTTCAGCCGACTTGCACTGGAGCGTTTCGGGTGGCGCATCTTCTGAATATGGCTCCCAGCTTGCCATGGCACATCTGGGTTGTGCTACGCCAGACTTGTGCTGGGCTTTGGTGCATTTTTGAATATCTGGCCCATAATGTTCTCTGTCAAAATTTATCTGAGTTGTAAATATCTAAAAACTTTGGTCCTCGGTAATTTATGTTTCTTGGTTATATCAAAAAATGGTAGCAGGCTTCAAGTGTTATGATCTACTAAGTCACATATGTATCAAATGCCCCTGTCTATCCATCCTTCCAAGTCAGTGTATTTCCCTCTATTTGAAAATATTTGTTGGTACAAATAGGACAATGTGGTGAATGTGCTGGGTTCCACTTTAATTCCTTAGCAATGCTGAACCAGGCAGATGATGACGCCTTTAGAATAGGGTGAGACTTTACTTCTTTGGGTAGTTCCTTGAATAATATGATTCTAGGCTTTGTTCCTTTCAGTAAGCGTGTCTCAATGTCCACCCATCCAGGGATTAGATTAATGTTCCGTAGCCATAAAGACTGAATATTCTGAGTCATTAAAAAGGTCTTGTTCTGAAATCTGGATAATTGAATCCAACCCCTGCTCCTGGGTTGTTGTAATTTAAAGGGGCACTGTCAGCTTTGCCCCTTCGTTTTATGAGTAAAAGGAGTAGTGTTCCTCTTGGCATCCATCTATTCTAAATGCACCCCAGAATGCTCCTACATGTGCAAATTTACAGCCTTTTGGCTGTTTTTTAAGATTTGTGAAAAAATATGTTTACACTCGGGTCGACTAAAACACAACACCTCCTGGAAGCACAATAAGGTCAGGAACGTGCATCTGGCATGAGCGCTGTCCAAAACAGTGATTTTTTTTAGAACAAACCCGAGATAGAATAATAACCCTGCTCCTCGTGTAGAAATAAAATGTTGCTGGTATCTCCGTTGAAAAACCGAGTGCTCTACAGTGCACAATTTTTAATTTCTCATAGTTGCCGAAATCACGTGCATGCGCTTCAGAGGTAGGAACAGAAATCCCGTGCATGTGCAAGAGCGTGCTTCTGAAGCGCAGGTGCGAGATGTGAATGTTTTAAAAAAAGTATCCCTTTCTGAATCAGAATAGCAGTTCCACATTGTTTAGTATTAAAGCAACTATGCTCTTCTTGACCCGGCCACTGCCTTTTAAGTTTCTCCGCTTCCTCTTGAGACATGTGTTTCCCTGAATAAAAGCTATGTCTGCCTTCTTTTTATTTAAATATGATAGCACTTTCTTTCTCTTAATGGGATTTCCCAATCCTTTGATATCCCAGGAAACAAGCTTATAGTTAACCATAGTTGAAAATAAAGCATGCAACAAATTTTAAAAGGGAAGGACAAGATAAAAGTAATTAACTCGAAAGATTAATATCAGACACAAGTGATAGATCTCACACTTCAAAAACTAGTAGTTCAGCAGAATTCAATCAAGTATGTTATCTGTCAAAATTTGATGAATATGTAATGGCAGTTAAAAATCACCAATGTAATAAGACCAAGCACTCTATTATATGTACTCTGTGTTACTTTTAGCAGAGTTATAGTCACACTTCAATTAAAATAAACACTTAAAACCAATAGCTGAGAACTACTAAGTAAAAAGAAAGAAAAAAGAACAACAAATGAATATAGTGGTGAATGACAACTAAGTCAAAAACCTTAATAACATAAACTTATTATTAAGTTTACACTAACTAATACAAAGTACGATGTTCAATATCTTAAAGGCCTGTTGTCTGCGAGACTAACTGTCCAATGCAGAAAGGTTACCTAAGCCAAAATAGCCTGATGTTAAGAGAAAACAACTTCTGTCCGCTGTACAAATAAAAAAGAAATAGAGAATAATGCACATGTAGGGAGTTGATATGGAGTTTTTTTACACACCAGAGTTGTGTGGTAATATGTAAACCGTGAGAGCGAAGCTCGAGAGGTTTTACTATTATCACACAATGAGGTGTGTAAAAACCTATTTTCACCTCACATATGTTTTATTTTATAATAACTGGCACTAAAAAAAATTCCATAGAAGAATTACCACCATGAGGAGATGCTGAGGCTGTAACGCCATAGCTTTATCAGTAGGCACAATTTCACGCCAGTCAAGGACTGACATCACATAACATGATAGTGTGCGGGCATGCCTACTAGTAAGGAAGTAGGAGCATTTTGGCCATGGGTCTCCATAGTGATTTTACGAGTGATCCTAAAATATCTTAAATAAATGCTGCACAAATACAGATCTTTAAACTGGAGGGTAAGCTACAGAATCAGGGAAGGGGGAAGGATGTATTGTAAGTGCAAACCTCCTCTGTAAGCTTGTGAGGTTCTGTTTACATTGGAGAACGGTCTCGTACTGCATCAGACAGTTTATTGATTGGTGCTCGTGTATGCTTCTCAGCGCG
Source organism: Neoceratodus forsteri (assembly GCA_016271365.2). Taxonomy (NCBI): domain Eukaryota; kingdom Metazoa; phylum Chordata; order Ceratodontiformes; family Ceratodontidae; genus Neoceratodus; species Neoceratodus forsteri. Next base: position 308,880,396 of record JADMNL010000027.1, on the reverse strand, counting down.
AGGATGTAAAAGTCGTATCAACCCACCGGTTGATACAAGGTTTTTGATACGACTTTTCAAAGTTGCTAAAAATTGGTTGTTATTGGGCTTCACTAGTTATTATATACAAATATTTAAAATCTTACAATAAAACAACTAACAAGATGCATATTTAGCAGGTATCAGGTTCATTATCTACAAATCAAAGCAACTAGTTTCAGTAAGTTAATAGCATAACAAAGTCTAGAACAGGAATGAGCAGAATATATATCCACCAAAATAAGCAAGAGAGACATGCATGTGAGACCAGTTTATGTTCCTCATTATCAGTGGCAAATAACTGTTAAACAGGTCACTACCCACACTCCAACCCCCGACAGTATGCATATTATTGAGCAACTATGGAAGTGTAACCAGGAAAGACATGAATAGCACAACACCACAAGCCCTTATGCTCTCACTACAATAACGCTGAAGCATAATCCTTAATATAAAGCCCATACCGTTCATATTCAATATATAAAGGTTTAGCATCCGAATTATTGCATCTGTGAGCCCAGCCAAAACAAGGAACCAGCTACCTGATTCTTTGCAACATTTTACCCACTAGCACTTTGGTAACCAACCAGAAATTATCTGAAACAAACAATTAAAAACCAGGAGATCATTTTCCACTAAATGACCATCTAACACACCTAGCATCATAAGTGGTGTCTTACACGGAGGGGGTCAGCAACCTAACCCCCCCATTCTTCCATTCGCTCATATGGTTTTAGGTGTACTTATTAGCTTCCTGCTTCATTTACTAAAGAATGTTCAATTGCACAGCTAAATAATGGAGTGTATCACTACATCCGGCTCCCTGGACATAAATAACCCAACTCCAACAGCCAGATCTCTGAGGTGGGCAAACTGATTCTACAGCAAAAATCCTTAGGAGCGCATCATCAGGCATGGCCCATGAAACTTTTCCTTACCTGATTCCCTATTACCATCCCACCTTGCACTCAACAAGACACCACTGGGACAGACAGCATAGATATAATATGAACCTGTAATAGCCATCTGTGACCACCGCTGTTCTAGCAATGCATATTGTGGCATGATGAAACATCTACTTGTCTCGCACATGACCACTCCACATAGTCATAAGATTAGAGCCACAATTAAAATTAAAGCTGCACAAATTAAACAATTTATTGACAAAGCGCCACTTAAAATAATGTTTTAAAATCTCTTTGGAGCCTTGTCCCATAAAGCCACGTGCAGGCGGTGCTTAAGGCCATGCGATCCGGTAGACATTGCATTCAACGCAAAAGACATGACCAGAAAGTACAGAATCCCTGTTTATCTAGGTGAACAACACCTTAGTACTTGTTTCCAAGATCAACCATGAGTTAACAGAACAAAAAAGATGAGAGGGGCTCTTGTTGTCATCAATAATCATGTAGTGCCCACTCGATCTTTGACTTGTGCAGCAGATGATTGTGATCCAATGGGAATGATTACTTTTGCTTTTCTTGTAATATCCATAGCATCAGCTGGTACTGTAGGAGAAGGTGCCCTGGGGAAAGGAAATTGACTGGAAGCATCCGGGTCAAGGGAGCGCCTAGATGTCGGTCCAGAACAAACTGGTGTATTTTCCTGACTTCTGCTGCATTTTTTAGAATTTTTCTTTTCTAGCACAGGAATTTGTCTTGAACGAGACACCGCGATCTGAGTGATTTTAGGCTTCCTCACAATGTACTTCATTCACTAAGTTATTCTTTTTAACTACTTGCAAATATAAATGTGGAGTTACAATTGTGGGGCTCATGTCAGGATGATTTCTAGGAGAAATGGTGATATTGGTGCTATCCTCTTCACGAGCCAGACTGTCTGGTTTGGCTCATGAGCTATACTCAGTGTGCCCAACTTGATGGTGCACGCACTGACTATTTGAAAAGTGCTGGTTTCTCTGAGGTAAATAAGGCCCAGTATCACTCTGAACATCAGCAATCAACCGCAAATAGTCCCACACATCATCTGGTTAATTACAAGCTACTGAGCTGTCTTTAGCTTCCCTTATAATCAAAGTTGCTGGATATTTAAAGTGGTATTGAATATGCTGTTTTTGTAATTCCTGTTTGGCTTCAAAAAATCCTCTTCTTTTTTCCACAAGTGCCCCTGAGAAGTCTTGATATATTTGAATTATTTCCCCATTATAATGCAAGGTTCTTCTTTCCCTAGCTATTCGAAGAATTTCTTCTTTGATGGAAAATCTAAGGAAACACACTACTATGGGTCTAAACTTTGATTTATTTGTTTTAGTTCTTAGTGTTCTATGAGGTCTTTTAATTTCTAACTGCCAAGACCATTGAAAACCCAACAGCTCTGGAATGAACTTTTGTGGGAATTGAATCATGTTCTCTCCTTCCCAGCCTTCAGGTATCCCCAATATTCTTAAATGATTCCTTCAACCTCTATTCTCTAGGTCATCTACTTTATTCATTAGATAGGCAATTTGTTTTGTTTGATGTGCAGCTAGGTCATGTAAGTCCTGAATGTTTTTTGTAAGTTTGTCCAGCTTTAGATCAGAAGAAACCATCCTGTCAGACAACAGACTGGTATCTTGCTTAGATTCCTCAGAGGCTTTTTTAATGTTATGAAAGTCTAAAGAATAATGAAAGAACAGCTTTTTAAGCTCTTCAATATCATTTTTACTTGCCAGACCCTCTCTGTTTGAAGCTGGTGTACATCATCGATGCTCGGAGCTAGATTTCTGTTTGACGGTATTTTTAGCGGTCATAGTGGACAGCATCATGAGTTGGGATCCTTTCAGTAATTTTGCTGTGAGACTAGAATAAATAAATGTGAGGAATAGTCCATAAATAACTCAATAAACCTGTTCTCTGATACTTACACTGATTCCTGAATATCTCCGTCGGTCAGATTTGTGACGAAAAACGTAAATAAATTATGAACAAAAATGGATGAAGTCAGAGCTCTCTTTCAACCAGCCATCATGGTCGGAGCGCAGCGCGCTCTCCTATTTCTCTTCTTCTAAAATATCCTCTTTATATCTGAATTGATTTCCTCTCCCCTCTGCAATTACTATATCTCCTATGTTCCTTTTAATTTAATGGTAGACTAATGTAATCTCAGTTTAGTTTTGGATTTGCACATTCTGAATTATATTAGGGTGACAACTACTGTTCTTTCCTGTTTAGTTTTTGTGGCTGTATGATAGTTTTATAAAAGTTTTCATCAGTTGTTCATGGTATGCCTCACTATAATTTTATGCCTATGGACCGTCTTTTTCTGTATGCGTCAACAATTATAAAAAATATATGGGCATTGTTATAGGCAAATATGGTCGTATTAACTGAGTGACAGTATCTGTCATATCTTCTCTAGTAAAGAAGCATAAAAAAGAAGCTGTCTTTGTATATTACAAAACTCCATCTTGTCTGAGAATTGTTTTTGGTAAAGAATAAGTGACGTGTATGTTATCCTATCATAACACAGTAAACACAGGATTAAAAAAATAATGATTTTCCCTTTTCACCTGCTGCATCAGGCAAATGGCTGCATCTCAGTGATGAAGCCCAGATGGACCCTCAGAGTCCAGCAGTCCAGGAGGACAGGCAGGTTTTGGCCACAGAACCAAGAGAGATCCCGTGTGACGATAGTGGAGTCCTCTATTCAGAGCTGTCCTGCCTGAACAGCAATGTAAGTTTTCAGTGCCATTTCAATCTGTCGTTTTCATTGCTGCTTTAGTGGTGGTGGTGGTGGTGGTGGGAGGTATGATTACACTAATATGCAATTCCTCTAACATATGCAAATAAGGCTCAATGTGAAGACAGAGGGATAATAAGTGCAAGTTAAAATGACCTTGGGTGACAAAGTCAATCTGTAGGAAGATTGCCAAATAGTAGAGAAAAAACCTAATGTTTCAGGACTAACTAGCCCTAACCTTGCAGCTGCAAACAGAACAAGGTAATATTAAATGTACAGTGAAAACAGAAAATAGAGTAACAGTTGAGGTTACAACCATAGATCTTTTTCAGAAATTGTCTATGAAGAAAAAAAGGAGTTAGTGGAGAGTTATGGAAAAAAGGAGTTAGTGGAAAAGGCCATCATATATTTCCCCTGTATACCATGTTACCCCAGTTTGCATATATGAAAAAAAAAATCAATAAATTACTGTATATGGAAAAACAATTAGTGTATGTGAAACCAGGCAGCTAGTTACACTGTATTAATGTGTTACTAATACCCTAATAACACATTACTACAAACACACTATTAGCTACCCTATTACACACACAGTAACACCTGTAACAAGCACCTTAATAACACATGTAACAACCATCTTACTGCAACATTTAACAGTCACCATAATAACACATTCTAACAAAGTCGCAATACCAACATCCTCTTAAAGTATAGCCCCTAAAACAGCAGCTCACAACCTGGGGAAAAAATGTGCCTAACCATCAACATACTATAGCAGCTCCCTCCCACATTACTCCCCTCATAGCATGTGCCTCGAGCAGCCAGGACTCACTTTACCTGCTAAGCCCTCTGTACTGCACCAGGCCAACTCCCCCTGTATCTCCAATATGCTTCTCCTTGTCGACTGCCGCTCCCAGCCTCACAGCTTCATGTGCCAGCTCACAGCTTCACAGGGTGGGCTCACACATGAGGATCCTCAGAGAATACCAGTGAGCAAAACTGCTGCTCTGAGTCCCAACCACATAAGGATGCCAACTGCCACTCCCAACCAGAGATACAAAACCTGCTCACATGCCATCCTAAAAAGTCATTACTGTGGAACCATTACTTTCCCTTTTATATGGGAAGTTCTTCAGTGGGCATGTGCACCGAGAAACGCAAGCACCTTCCATATACTATGGAAAAACACTAGAAAATACATAAATGCACTACCATAGCACAACATTGTACTACGGAAAAACACTACACTATGGAAAAACACTAAAAAATTCATAAATGCACTACCACAGCACTATGGAAAACACTACACTATGGAAATGCACTAACTGCAAATTGCCACAAAAGTGACCAGCTATATTATATTAAATAAATGATGGTCGAGGCCAATAATTATGAAATAATACCATGTTGAGGTTCAACAAGCTCTTACAGGCTCCTCACCCTTCAGGCTCATGGCTTTATGGGTAATTTGACTCCTCAATGGTATAATTTCCTTGTATACCACTCTTAGCCATCATTTTTTTTCTCTGTCTCTCTCTCTCTCTCTCTCTCTCTCTATATATATATATATATATATATATATCTATATACATTTTTTAGTCTACAGGTTAGAGTAATGAGCTGTGAATGAGCTTGATACATCCAGCAGAACAGACCTGGGTTTGATTCTCACAACCTCCACTTGCATACTGTGTGACTCTGAGTAAGTCACTTAACCAGCCAGTGCTTCCAGGTCACCCCTGAAAACAGGCACTTGTGCCTAGTAGGTCTTACCCAGTTACCAAAGAATAAAATAATAATAAAAAAAAATATATATTTATTTGTTAACTGGGTAGGGATACTGGACCAAAGGCCCCTTTTTAGGTCTGACCCTAAGACCACAAACAATACACAGCTACAATATATAAAACAAACATCAACACACAACAACATCATATTTAAATAGTACATTTACAAATAATATTTCCTAATAAAAACTGCCTAAAAATAAACTTAAAACATGAGCGTGATGATGCAGAATGAAGTGTTACGGGTAAAGTGTTCCAGTATGAAGGTGCTGCAATAGAAAACAATATCTTTGCCTCATTCTCAGGCCTCAGACTGAATTGGGAAAAAACTCAAGTTCTCTCTGTAAACTCATGCATAAGACCAGGAGAATGCTTGGGGGTAGCTCAGCCAGGTTTGAAATGTTCAGAGCACCTGCCGTATCTAGGCGTTAACATTTCTAAAGACAATCACAATGTAGGGAAACTGAATTTGCTTCCTGTAATAAAAGAAATTGAGGCAGAGCTACAAAAATGGCAAAGTCTTAATTTATTTCTTTGGGGTAAGATAAATTCACTTAAAATTATTGTGGCCCATAAAATATTTTACTATTTTCAGAACCTCCCCCTCAGAATAGACAAAATTGTTTTTGATCAGGTAAATAAAAGAACCAGGCACTTCTTGTGGAATTTTTCTACTCCTAGACCTCCTTACCAAAACTTGAAACATAGAAACATAGAAACATAGAATTTGACGGCAGATAAGGACCGCTTGGCCCACCCAGTCTGCCCATTTCCCTACCTACTGGATAAGCTGCAGATCCTAGTTAACCAGCAGCCTACTTCTTCCTACCTCCACCCCCTAGAATTGCCTTATGACTGTCCCATGCATGCTTGAATTCCACCACTGATTTTGATCAGAGGGAGGCTTTGATCTTCCAGACTAGGAGAAGTATTATTTGGCCTTTCGTTTCAAACAAAGTAATTGGAGTCTATAATCTAGTTCAGAAGATTATCAGCCATTATGGGTTAAAGTTGTAAAGCAGTTATTGTTGCCCTTTAAATTGTCTGACTATCTTTTTGTTAAGCTCCTCTTGCCCTTCCATTACAACATTTGTATTACCTCCTCTGTCTGGGCAAGCAAGAGGCTACAACATTTACTACTGTTTAAGGGACCACCTCCTTACTTGATGACAATTTGGAATAATGTTAACTTACTGTATAATCAACTTCCTATTACAGATTTTGGATGGAGCAAATTCAGTATTACAAATTTGTCTGATTTATTGGGAGAGCAAGGGGAACTACTTTCTTTTTAACTTCTCAGAACTCATTATAATTTACTAAGATTCCATTTTGCCAATTACCTCCGGTTATAAAATACCTTACAGGATTCATTGCTAGACCCTAATCCACGTCTGAGGGGAGGGTCCGAATGGGATTCCGCTCTGAAGTTGGTAAATGTGAGGAAAGGGGTAAGTCTGATATATAAACTTTTAATGAACACCCAAGATCCCTCAATCTTAACTGCTTCCGCAAAAGAATCATGACAGAGAGTTCAGGGAACCCATAGCTGGCTCAGAATGGGTTTCAATATGGGATAACGCTTACAACAGCTGTAGGGAAGTCCAAGGTAGGACAATTCAGTATAAAATTTTTAATTTTTACTACTACGATTCCCCTAAGAGACTAGCTCACCTGGGTTTCCAGCCAGAAGGAAAATACTGGAAGTGCCAAAGAGAGGATGCAGACCTTCTTCATATGCTCTGGTCCTGTCCTTGTATTAAAGGGATCTGGAATATGATCCATAAAGTCTGTGAATCTGCCCTTGGAATAAAAATCCCTTTTACACCTAAATTCCTTATTCTGGGGATAAAGGAAAGTTCTGGGATTTTAAACAAACATCAACATTCTGTCATATGGTCAGCTGCTCTGTCTCTTAAAAGGCTTTTGCTCTCTCATTGGAAGTCACCTAACCCTCCTGGATATAGAGAATGGGGTAATAAAATGAGTGAGATAATCAATATTGAAAGATTGGCTTTACAAATTGTTGGTAAAAGTGAACTGTTTGATAGAATATGGCCCCCTTCCTAAACTATCATATCATTCAATGGTATTAGGAACAATGACTTATCTATAAAGCAATACTCAGTGCTCCTTCTGTGTTATATTTGTTACTTCTTGATTTAATTAATAGCTATGAACTAATTGTTTGCCTATGTAGTGAGCTTTTTAATTTACTTATCTGTGTATGGAATACTTATAATATGAGACTTAATCAATTATACTTTTAGTGCTTTGTCAAATATTGTGCAGTTAACTTTTGTTGTATCCTGTGTTTTTGGAAACTAATAAAATCTTTAAAGCAAAAAAAGAAAACGAATGTGAGCCAGACCTATGCTTATGTGGAATTATGTTTAGTAATGTACCCTTGACAGATCTAAGTTTAGACAGATCTGAAAGAACAGAGACCAAATCAGATAAAATAAACAAAGTGGGAGAAAAAATAGATTTAAAAATCAAACAACCAAAAAATACTCAATTCTAGTTCTTGGGGACAACCAGCCTAGTTGAGAATAAAGATCACAAAGGTGAGTTCGAATTGGGGCAGTTAAAACAAAACGACAAATATTATATGTAATGGACAAAATGTTAAGCTCCTTACAACCCAAATTATAGTAAAGATAGGATACGTAATCAAAATGTGGAAGGAGGGAGCCCACTGCAATGGATTTTCTAGTTTCCGCTGAAAATAAGCTTTAAGTTTATAAAGTAACCCAATTTCTGATTGATCGTATTGATAATGGATCTCACCTGCAATGACAAAGTTAACCTGGGATCAAGCAGAGCCCCCAAATATTTGAACTGTTGTACTTGTTCAATCACAGCACCCTCTTGATCTTGTAATGATAAACCGGGATTCTCCTTTAGCATTAAGGATGTGCCAAACAACATGGTCTTTGTTTTTTAGAATTCAAAACCATTGAATTGTTTGAAAACAAAATAAATAAAATCTTGTTCGAAGGCGAGTGACAATGCAGGCAATGACTTACACTGAGAAAAGGGAATTAAATTGCCGGCACATAGAACTGAATCACAAGTTTTACATAGCAGGGGCACTTGATTAACAAATAACGAAAACAATAAGGGGCCCAAAATGGACCCCTGGGATACCCCACACTTTACAGAAGAAACCTCTGACTCTACAGATCCAATATTAACCAGATAATCCCTAACCCAGGCAAAAACATCATCATTAAAAAACAATAGAACATGCTAAATCATGTTCAATAGGGTCAAATGCCTTGGTCAGATCCACAGATATCCTGTGTGTGTGTGTGTGTATATATATATATATATATATATATTTATAAAATGGGCAAAGGATTTCAAGCATTCTGATTGGTTGTTAGCCGTGCATTAGATGTGTCTAATGCACAGCTAAAACTAGAACCCCCATTTAGAATACACAGGCCCATCTTATAAGCACAATAAGCCACTCCAGAGATGTGCATTAGACAGTTCTAATGCACGGCTAGGGGGACTGGATGCACTCGGCCTGTGGCCTCGTGCCTCACTAGATCCCCCTAGTCGTACATTCGAACTTTCTAATGCACACCCCATTGTGTCTTATTGCTTACATACATACATACATATACGATCCCATTTTGTTTTAATGACAGCCCACATACTGACACAGCATACCCTTTTTTAATCTTGAGGCACTTGAGTCCCCAGCTCTCTGATGAAGATAACGTTGATTAAAAATGACTTTCTGAGGCTTAAGGTGCTGTGCACACTTTTTAATCACATAAATACACATAATGCTATTTTTGCAGACTTGAATAAACTTCTACTAATACATAATGTTACTATCCTGATCCTCTCCTACTCCTGTTCTGCTGTCCTTCTGCTCCTGTCCTGCTGCTCTCTTGCACCTGTCCTGCTCTTCTCTTGTACCTGTCCTGCTCCTCTCCTACTCCTGTTTTGTTTCTCGTCTGCTCTTCTGTTGCTCCTGTCCTGCTCCTCTCTTAACCCTATTCTGCTCCTCTCATTCCACTGTCCTGCTCCTGTTGTGCTTCTCTCCTGCCCCTGTTCTGTTCCTCTCTTGCTTCTGCCCTGCTCCTGTCCTTCTCCTATCCTGCTCCTGTCCTGCTCCTCTTTTGCTCTTGTCCTGCTCTTTGTCTTACTCCTATCCTGCTTCTGTTCTGATCCTCTCCTGCCACTCCCCTACCCCTCTCCTGCTCCTGTCCTGCTCTTGTCTTGCTCCTGTCTGCTCCTATTCAATTCCTCTCCTGTTCCTGTCCTGCTCCTCTCTTGCTGCTATTCTGCTCCTCTACTGCCACTCTCTTGCAACTCTCCTGCCCCTCTCCTTCTCCTTTACTGCTGCTGTCCTGCTCCTCACTTGTTCCTGTCCTATTCCTGCTTGGGTCCTGTCCTACTCCTGTCCTTCTCCTCTCTTGCTGCTATTCTGCTTCTATCCTGCCACTCTATTGCAATTTTCCTGTTCCTGTCATGCTCTTGCTCCTGTCCTGCTCTTCTGCTCCTGTTCTGCTTCTCTTATTATGCTCCTGCCCTACTCCTCTCTTGCTTCTTTCCTGCTTCTATCTTGCTTCTATTCTGCTCCTCATTTGCTCCTGTCCTGTTCCTCTCTTGCGCCTGTCCTGCTTCTCTACTGCTCTGGTCCTGCTCCTCTCATGCTGTGGTCCTGCTTCTGCCCTTCTCCTCTATTGCTCCTGTTCTGCTCGTCTCCTGCCACTCTCTTGCAACTCTCATGCCCCTCTCCTGATCCTGTCCTGCTTTTTATCTTGTCCCTGTCCTGATCCTCTCCTGCCACACCCCTGCCCCTCTCCTACTTCTGTCCTGCTCTTCTTTTGCTCCTGCTCCGTGTTCTGCTTCCCTCTTGCTTCTTTCCTGTTCCCCTTTGGCTTCTATTCTGCTCCTCTTCTTCTCCCATCCTCATTGATTCAGTTTTGTGTAGGCCTGTCAGCCTAACTTCAGTGGTGGGGAAATTGATGGCTACACCAGTTAAAGTGTACTACAACTCATGCACATTTCTGCACTCGCCCATAGCACCATCACAGCCCTGTGTGTGACCCCCTCAGTTACTGTAATCACCCTGATTGGCTGGCAGTATAGCCTACAGGTTAGACTAGCAAGCTGTGAATGAGGTTGGTACAAATTGCAGACTTGGGTTTGATTCCCACAACCTCTACTCGCATACTGTGTGACCCAAGCCACTTAACCTTCCCATTGCTCCCAGGCTGCACCTGAAAACAGACCGAGTGGGTCTTTCCAGCTACCAAACGGAATAAAAGAATTGTTTTTTTGTTTATTCTGGACAGTCGCAGTTCGTTTTTGTATGAACAGTAACCCCTATTGTAACTCCCTCAGAGAATCAGAGTATGTCTCACCCACAGAGCATGAAAGCAAGTGAAAACAATAAAAAGTAAAATTAGGGGGTCTCTGTTGTGCAGGCTGAAAATGCAGCATCTCTCTCTCTCTCTGTGAGTTACTTTACTGATGTGCTGTTTAAGCGTCTATGAGTTGTTGTTATGTTTCTGCTTTGCTTGTTTACAGGAGAGAACTGAGCAGCAGAGTAGTGGATGCTTAACACGGAAGGGGAATGAAAAGGCTGAAGGCCAAGATGAAAGTCCAGAGCCAGAGGTTGTGTATTCTCTGCTGCAGAACTCAAAAGCCTGATCTGTGCAGCGTGGGCCAGAAATACACAACCGGGCAAGTTCTATTTCAGTTGTTTTTATGGGATGAAACAATTGGTGCTTGGATCTGTGTGGATCTTATTGCATGAGTTTCAGAACTGGGATTTCCTGATGGATTCACAGTACATCCAGGACTGCAGGTGTCAGCTAGGAGGACTAGAGGATTGCCTTCAAGAGCTGACTCAACTAGTTTTGCTGCTGTGACTACCAATTGATATTGTTTTTGGTAACCCTTAATGGCATCATGACTTGGGGAGTCCACAGGAAGGCTAGTCGTGAACGACTGTCTCAGCCATTTGAACCTTCTACCTCTGATCAGTTGGGTGTTACCATTGCAAGTAACCTCACAGCATACTGATGGCAGTTTGAAAGTTTCTGCCTAAACCAGGGATACAAACATAGAATTTGCCAGCAGATAAGGGCCGCTTGGCCCACCTAGCCTGCCCATCTTCCCCTGCCTATAGTATTACCGCAGATCCTTCTTGATCTCCGGACCATTTACCTCCTCCTTCTCTTTCCCTAAGATTCCCTTATGCTTATCCCATGCATTCTAGAACCCCACCACTGCTTTTGCCTCCACCACCTCCACTGGAAGAGTGTTCCAGGAATCTATCACCCTTTCTGTGAAGAAGTACTTCCTTGCCGGCCCAGTGGCACTGAGGGTTGAGGCACTGGATGCCACACCTCATGCTACACCGGCGAACCAGGTTCGGGAGTGAACTCAGGGGGTCGGCAGTGGAGGCTTGAGGATGAGTGCCCTTGTGGTGCTCGCCTCCCCGAGGAAGCAGGGTGGGGATGACCCAGCATGCCAGCAGCCCCCGGTGGAGAATGGTGGCACTGCAGCAAGCCGGGCGGCACATAATTAGCGTGGCCGACACTGGCAGGGTTGCCATACGCCAAAGCATCTGGGGTGTGCCATGCACGGGAGGAGAGCACAGAACAGGAAAAACACCAGCTTGTGGGACAGGCGACAGCATCTGTCCCCCATGCCCACCACTGGGCTCACTCCGACTGGCCTTCCAGGTCCTCCACCCAGCCCTTACCTGCAGCCAGAGTCTGAGGTGGAAGAGCACCCAAGAGGAGGGCGACCCACCCCGGGTGGGTTGAACCGGGGGTGCTGGCTGCAGGGAAGGGAGGGAGAGAGGAGGCACAGACCGGAGGGGCCTCAGACGGGCAGGAAACAGACAGGATGCCCGTGAGAATGTTCCACAAGCCGTGACCAGAGGGAAAAATAGTTAAAAAAAAAAAAAAAAAGAAGTCCTTCCTTGTGTGCTGCTTCAAGAGTGCACAGTGAGAAAAATAAATCTATATTACAAAAAGGGTTTGGTTTCAAAGGCAAATAACTTTCACTAGCTCAGGCTTATGGGGCTCACAGCAACTGTCTCTGTGTGTATTGAAGAACAAGACTGCTTGGTACGGTGGGTATGGGGTACAAGGGTGGGGGGCAAGGGGCATCAATAAGGGGTTGTTTGGGGGCATTGCTGAGAGACCTGTGTATCGTTCCATTGCATTCCCTATAATGGTAACTGAGGCACATTTCACCCCCTGAAAATGGTTCTCATTGGGCAGCAGCTCCAGCGAGTTCTCATAATATTGACTGCAGCAGCTGCCTTACCAGGAGATGGACACAGCAGGCCTTTTGTCTTTTTTTATCTAACATGTTATATGTCCCTTTGCGCTGATTGTACAAAATTTGACAGGTGGGGTTGCTTTGCACCCATATGATTCTGTTGGAGTGGGACTTTTGTTTTTCCTTGCAGCCCCATGGTTCTGTTGAAATGACGCTGCTGGGAGGACAGTCATTTGCTGAGCTTTGTGGCATATGTGTAACAAGAACATAGGGCTTCACCAATAAATTCAGGGTTGACCCTCTGATGTCACGTCTTTCCATGTGTGCAGGACTGGAAACTCTACACACTTATGCCTCAGTATAATATTTGTTTAGGGCGGACCTTTGGTGTGTAGTGAACCCTACTGTCTCCTTTGCACATCCCTTGGCTAGCGGTGGAGGGGGGTTCCTGTTGCAGCTAGTAATGGAGTTGTAAAAACTGCACATGAGGTCAAAGAAATAAAACAAAGTTTATTATTGTTTCAAATAAAATAAAATAAACACCACCTTGTTTTGTCTCACATTTTATTTCTCCAAGAACTGATAACTGCTACACGGTACGAGACGTCAAATGACCATTTTGAAAGCTATAGTTTAGGAAAGCAATGTGATCATGTGTTCTGTTTCAGCATAGCACTGTGAATCAGGAGATCAGGAGACCACGGGTTTGAATCTCACTTCAGTCACTGGCTAACTGTGTGACCTTTAGCAAGTCACTTGACCTCCCTGTGATGCAATAATATGAGCTGTAGAACTGGGTAGAAGCAGAACCTCTACTGAAAAGCATGATGTTGCGTGTCAGTTAAATACACAGTAACATGATAGTTTAGGGTCAGAAGGGACTCTAGGTCCATGTCTGTCCCCTGCTTCACACGCAGGTATGAATAAGTATATATAGGAATTATGCCATAGGGCATCCAGGAATAAGGCTTTTATTGGAATGTTGCCAGCTATGCTGCCCGGCAATGAGAGGCGGAGCAAAGCAGAGCCATGAGTGCTGCAGCAGCAGTGTTCATAACATGCGGGAGGGAATAAAAACACATTCCAGGATGCCCTGTGGAATGTCCGACTTATATCATGCACCACAGTTTAAAATGATATATAAGGAGAACCGACAAGATTGACAGCTGCAGAGAGAATGACATAGGCTTGGGGCTAATAACATATCATTCCTCCTACCGGTGAATACCAGGGAAAAATAATGCAGTTTATTCAACCATGTTATTTGAGCTATGATTGGCCGAGACCCAGCACATGACCCTGCAGCGATATTGCTCAATGCATGGTCACAAGTTTTTAGTTTCTTTTTATATATTTTCTTTGTTGAAGACCCATTTTTTAAGTGCAATAATTCACTCAGGTGTATGCATTAATCTGTATTATCAAATGGGTACAAGAAAAGCAAACATCTGATTGGCCAGTTGGCAATTGGAGATGCGGTGTTCTCCCATGATACCAGTTCAGTGCACAACTGGAGGTAAGACTGCATGAGTGAGTGCCAGAGCTTTGGCTTTCTCCCATACAGTGTTTGTCAGTTTTGGATGCATTCATCTTCACGGTTTACATTTTCAGGTAAAGAATCTCTTTTTTAACAAATCTGTACCATTTTACAATAGCAATAATACACTCCGGGGTATGTGTTTTCACTGCAGATACTACCACTTCTCAGGTGGCAGACAACACTTGGCTAGACCTAGTGCCCCAATGCACCTGAGGCGTGGGGTTATCCCCCGATAACACACGCTGTCATAAAGTATTATTTAAAGGGAAAGTAAACATTGCAGGATAACTCAAACTGTGAAAGCCCATGAAAAGAACTTTCAAATGAGGTATTGGGCTTACCTGTAGGAGACAGGAGTCTTATTTATTTCATTTTGATTACAGGGTAGGCCCACTGGAATCAAAGGTCCCTTTTTCAGGGGCAACACAGAATTACATACAAACAGTACAGTATTCATACAACAGGTACAGGAAAAAGGAGTGCAAGGCAGTAGGGTACATCACAGTGCCAAGCATTGGCTGAGTTATTTATATTGAATTATGATACATTTAGCAGTGTCTCACTGGTGTAGAAAAACAGCATAGTCCAATAAATTCAAATTGAGATATGAATAGCTAAATAATTTGTAAATCAAAAGAACGCAGCAGGTATTTCATGCCGTCTTAAAACATAAAGTGATGTCACTGAGGGGCAAGCTGTATGTTGTTCCTTACAGCTTGCCCCTTAGTGACATCAATTTCTGTCTCAAGATTCCATTAAATGGCTGCTCCCTTGTTTTGATTTACAGATGATTTAAATATTCATATCTCAGGACTCTTGACACCTACAGGAAAGCTCAATACCTCGTTTGAAATAACATTCCATGGGCTTTCACAATTTAAGTGACCCCTGCAATGTTTACTTCCCCTTTAATTAATGCCCTTTAATCACTCGGTGTTGTCTCATGCCTCAACACACAAAGTATGCATTAATTAGCCTAACACATACCTTTTCATATTGTATTGCTGAATTGCTGTGCAGAAAGTAAGCAGCATTGTAATCAGCCTAAAAAACATCCTTTCGTATCAAATTACTTAATTACTGTGCAGTCACCCACTATGTTTCTGTGGGGTTGACTGGAAATATGCTTAACCACTTAAAAAAACTGCTCTATGTGGGAGTGAGTTTCATGCAGCCAAATACAGTATAAGTTATTACCTATATGAAAAAGAACTGTCACCCACTACACACAATGACCCTTGTGGTAAGAAGCCCAGTTTAGGAAGAAAATGCACCAATACATGCATATTCCTCTCTTCTTTTTTCCATTGTTTCATGTGACCTTTTCTCCACTGGAGTTAGGCAGGTGCCATGTTCAGCCCCATTCCCACTCCGCATGACTGGCTGCTGCCTAGGGAAGGCTGCCTCCCCCAGTACACAGTGCAGAAGGGACTGAGTGGTGCCGCAGGCCGAGTGAGACTGGGTGGGGCCTCTTTAAGCCTGCCTGGCTCCATTTTCTGTTTTCTCTTTGTCTCCTGGCAGCAGCGGCACACAAGTTCATGTGCGTGGAGGTGCACACAAACTGTGGAACTGTGTGCCCCCCCCCCCCGAGTCCCTCAGAGCCTGTGCTATTCCTGGGCTTCCACCTGTTGGCAGTGAAAGGCCAAGATGCCTTAGACCCCTTCCTCAGGAGAGGAGAACAATCCTTGGGAAGCTGAATCCTCCTGCCATCTGACACCCAGCAACCCAACATCATTACCGGACCTGTGTCACTGGCATGGCAGCAGGTGAGGTGCAAATGTCTCAGCCCTCCATGCCGCTAGTCCAGCTATATTCCTTTGTTCTATATCTGTGTGAGACAATAGGAACCAATAAATACAGAGGGTAAGGTTTTCTAACTAGCCTGATGACTGGCACTCTGTTTCTGGAGCATTCCGCTCAACTGAGCCCAAATGTTATATTACTGTTCGGGTGCAATTGCTGCCATTTGCAGCACTTTTGGTGCCACTTGACACATGCAGCTGGCCTGTCAGGACAGCACTAGTGCTACTGCTTATGACACCAGCAACCTGCATTCAGGAACAAGCACAGGTCATCAAAAGCTGGCCGGGGAAGGAAGGATTGAGCGTCCTACAGACTGCTCTCCTTCCTCAGGGTGGGGGCCGGGATGCTGCTTCCACTGTCTGACTACCATTTGGTGGAGACCAGGTCGGAGTGCAGCCAGGGAGCACCAAAGAAGAGATGGGGAGTTGCTGGATGCCAGCACATTTCACACATGTGTGCACATGGATGCCAGCGCATTCCACACATGTGTGCACATGGACGCCAGCGCATTTCACACGTGTGCACATGGACACCAGTGCATTTCACACATGTGTGCACATGGACACCAGTGCATTTCACACATGTGTGCACATGGACACCAGCGCATTTTGCACGTGTGCACATGGGCACCAGCATATTTCACACTTGTGTGCACATGGACGTCAGCACATTTCACATATACTCCCATGGATGCCATCACATATCTAGCATACATTCTCATGGATGCCAGCACATATCATGCATGTGTGATCATGTCATTGCTCACCAGCACCCTGCGGTGAAAAATAGAGTCGGGAGGAAAATACCCGCTGCGCTCCAAAGCTGGCACCCTCTGCAAACTCTCACATAAGTGACACAGCTGGCCTCTCACCTATACAGTTCCTGTGTAGGTGGTGGATAACCTGCAAGTCTATGAGAATGTCAGTGACGGGGCTGAGGTGCCATCAGGTGGAATTGGGGTGAGAAAAAGATCTCTAAAAAAAGTGACTCATGCATCTCTGTACTGACACAAGTTGTAGCAATCATCCACAAAGCTGTCTGGTCCTTTGAAAATAGGGTGAGGGTGTTTTGCCACATCTAGGAGGAGACAGATGTAGCTCAAAATTGGGAGTTGTACATGCGTCTACTCATCTGGCTGTCTTGCCCCATAATCTTAGTCAGTGCTGGACACATTTTACTCTTTTCCTTTGTTTATAAGTTGTTGACTGGGACAGACCTGCTGAGCTGCAGCTCATTTTCACGTGTGACCAAAAAGGAACTGTTCTGTTAAAAGATATTCCATTAAGGGATGGCCATACAGAAAAAGCAGCATTTGGGAACAGCTGGTGAACCATGAGTTTATTTATTTAATAGGGTTACAAACTATTACCCATGTAACATTCATGGTTTACTTGGCTTTCAAGCTCTTGGCACGGTGCCAGCAGTGGGCACAGTTACAATACTCAATACCTACCTCCCAAGCCCATCCTTGCATTTACCAAAATACCTGTGTTTAGGGGTGATCCTACTGATGATCCTTGACCCCCAGTTTGGGGGAAGGGGATAAAAATCCAGTGCTAGGCTAGCTAAGTCATCCTGCTCCCTAACCTGCAGAATACACCAGTCCTGTTCACAGACTAAGTGCACATACAAGCATGAGAGGGGAAGGGTAGAATGGTCAGTACTTTTGATAAATCTACACAGACTGATTGTTTAGTGTGTCTAGCAACATCAGTGACTCCAATGGCTGTACCCCGTTCTCTCTCCCTCCTGGATACATGCTTACTTAGTTCATGAACGGGACTGGCATACAAGCCTACAAGTTAGGTAGGGGGCAACAGCACTAGCCACGTGCTGGACTTCTGTTTAGAGATGGGCAGAACTGGAGGGTTCTGGTTTTACCATCTTATCTCTGGTTTTGGTTCTGGCTTTGGATTCAAGTCCGTACCCCCTTCTGCCAACATCATCTTAAAGAATACTCTCCCCTCATAATGCTAACCAAGCTCCCCTCCCTTTATGAAGCAAAAGTCTCCTGTCAGCAGTCCCTTCTCCCCAGGATCTTCCCATAGCATATCTGGCCTCCTGGCAGTTTAATCGCCTACTCAACATGTGCAATAGTCCCCATCCTTAATCCAGAAGAAAAAGAAAGTAAGCTGGTTTTATAACACTTTTGATACATTGTATTTCAAAGTGCTTTTTTAGATATTGGTTGTGTGAGGGTTATAAACTAGAATTGAATTAGAATTTATAAACTGCCTTTTAATACACAGTGTATCTCAAAGTGCTTTACAGAGCAATACGTTAGACACTGGTAGTGCAGGGACTGTGAAATAAAATAAAATTAGGATATAGTGCCTTTATATACACTGTTTCCCAAAGTGCTCTACAAAGCAGCTAGGTAGATGTTGGTAGTGCAGGGACTGTAGAATATAGTACATTTAGGGTTTCTAAAGCACCTTTCATGCACCCTGTACCTCAGAGGGCTTTATTTATTTATTTTTATTTATTGAAGAATCAGATTTACAACCTTTGAGTCAGGGACTTGTTTACAAAGGTACCTCATCAATGGGGGGGGGGAGACAACAAATAGTGAGGTTTTAGGACAGGGATTACATACAGGTGAGATACGTAAACAAGTGGAGTTACAGGCAGCAACTATACAAGAACATGCATATGTTGAGATACATACATAAGTTAAATAGCATATTATACATCAATATATAACATCATTGTTACAGTCAGTATCCAGTCATCTAAGGGATCCAAAGGGCACAGGGCAATATGGGCAGGGTTTTGGTCAGCTATCGACATTTGCAACATCGACTGTCAATAATATGTTGACGGAGGGCGGTTTTGAACTGACCAATCCCGGGGATCTTAGTGATAGCCTCGGGAAGGGAATTAAACCAAGGGGGGGCTTTATGATGGAAGGATCTTTGGCAGTGAGAGGTCCTAGCCCTGGGAACTATGAAGGTGGCTGCGATGGAGTTACGGGTAGGCAGGGGCCAGACAGCCAGCTGCAGTGGTGCAGAGACCCCTAGCGGGCAAAGCCCTGACATGGATTTTCTGGCCAGTAGGCAGGTATGATATTTCAGTCTTTCCTCAAGAGTGAGTATGTTGGTGGTAGAGTATAGCAGGCAGGTGTGAGTTCTGCTGTTAGCACCGGTAAGGAGCCTACAGGCTTTGTTAATAGAGGTCTGGACCTTAGATAAGGAGGTGGGGTCAGCCGCTGCGTAAATAGGAAGTCCGTAGTCGGCCAGTGACAGCACCGATGAGGTAATGGCTAGTTTTAACGCAGATTCCGGGAGGCAATCTTTGTGGCGGTAGAAAGCAATGAGTTTGTTACTGGTAGTGTAGACTGTAGAACAGACTAGTTAGGATTTTGGCCCTACCAATGCTAGACAGCTGGGTCCTAAGGTAAAGACTGTGAAGATTTCATGGGCTAAAGGGCCTTTTTCTGCCCAAATAATTCCATGTTTCCGTGTTTCATTTTAGGTAGTTCAGTCAGGGGATAGGGCTTTCTCTGTGGTAGCACCGGTGATTTGAAATGCCCCTCCTGTTAGCTTGCATACTACCACTCCCTCAGTGGAGGTATCTAAAAAGGCACTGACAACTCATCTATTTGAGCAGGCATTTAGTAACATCTTGAGCTGATAGCTTTACGGAGTTTGTTTTAATGGGTTTTATGTCATAATTTGCTATTCCCCTTAATAGTTATACTACAACGAATGTGTGTTTTTCCACCTGTATTTAACCATTTAACTGTTTGGGGTCTGTACGGTGCCCTGAGCCTCACGTGTAGGATGTTATTGAAACAAAGTGTATCCCAAAGTGCTTTAGCAATCCTGGGGGTGGGGGTGGGGGGGACAATCAAGGCTACCACAAGACATAAGTAAGGACATTTTTTCAGTTTGTTCCTTGGCTGTCTGCTGCTTGGTAGGCCAGCCCTCAATTGTAACACATGCTTGACAGATTTAGGGTACACAGTGAATACTTGAATATGTCTGGGGGGCAGCCTTGGTTAGAATGTTGTTGCCATTAGGTAGTTGCACTGGGAGAGTCAGAGAGCGAGAGATTACAGTGAGGCTGAGCACGGTAGGGTAAGTGACTTGTTCAGGGTCATGCAGTGAGTAAGATGCAGTTACACGGTGAGTAAGATGCAGTTACACGGTGAGTAAGATGAAGTTACACAGTGAGTAAGGTGCAGTTACACGGTGAGTAAGATGAAGTTGTGCATTTAAAACCTGGACCTTTAGGTTGACAGCTCTGCTGTAGCCAAGTAGACCAAACTTCCTTTACTTGCCTCTCCAAAACAAAGGAATAGTTGGCCTCCTGCCAGTTTTCCCTCACGCAACACGTGGTTTAACCCCCTGGCCTTTTAATGGCCATTTCAGTCACCACCACAGCACATCACTATATAATCAGCTCAGTGGCTGAATCCCTGCCACCTAACCAAACCCCCTCAAGACTTCAAACACCTTTTTAAGTAGAGCTCCCCCACCCCATCTATGATTTTTGAAGGGCAAAGCAATGAAAGTCCCCTGCCCGGCTAGCGTAGTCACCCATCCCTCAGCTGCAGATTGTGATAGTCCCATCATCAGACTAAGTGCATACAGGGGGGTTATAGGGAGGGAAGGAGAGAGGGAGGGAGGAAGGGGTGGAGCTGTCCACAACACTGATGATGACAGGTATACAGCCCAGTCAGTTAGTGGAAGTAGTGAAGGCAGTGTAGCCTAGTAATTAGAGCCCAGAGCTACGATCCATCATTTGAAATTTCTGTTCGTTGGGATGTTAGATTGAGCTTTACTATTAGCTTCTCATTTCTCACCACCAGAGAACACTGATAATCTTCATTGATGACGGATCCTCTGCTGGACCACACCTAGGAAATGTAAGCTGTCGCTTTCAGAAGAACCAATCAGAAACATTTGCTAGCAAGGTGCCACCAACGATGATGTGCAGTATTAGTGCCTATTAATGTGGGTGGCACTGTTGCTCCTCAGTTCTTTCTTCCACCATCGACCACTCAATAGACCAGCAGAGAGACAACACTGTCATTGCTATGATTTTCTTGTTTTTCTAGTTTTACCTTAATTATCAATCATGTCAATTAATGATCATGGCATGTTAATTATCGGCATGTCTCCCCTTTGAAAATCACCGATGTGGTACAGGGAACCCCTGCACTTGTTGTGGGGCACCCCATTTTTCTCCCCAGCTCTGGAACAGATTCTCACAATGGATGCCTGCAGATCAGGATGGAGTGCCCCCCTGATCCAGTGCCAGATCCAGGGGTTATGGACTGAGCTGGACTCAGATCTCCACATCAATGTTCTGGAGGGGAGGGCTGTTCTTCTTGGTCTCCAGGCCTTCACAGAATACCTCAGTCCAGGCCCCCTGCTGATAAGAACAGACAATGTCAGTGTGATCCACTACATCAACAAGCGAGGGGGCAATCACTCCTAACCCCTATACAGGGGAGCGATGACAGGATGGTACTGGGCACTGTCTCGCGGCCTTTCAACAACAGCCGTGTTCCTCCAGGAGTCCAAAACATCATATCAGACATGCTAAGTCAGTCCCAGTCACAGATACATGAGTGGGAACTGTTGATCTCCTTGGTAAATGATCTCTTCACAAGACGGAGTCATCCAGAATTGAACCTTTTTACACCCTCACACAATGCAAAACTGCTGCATGTCTGTTTGCTTGCTATTAGGCCTGGAGTTTTTTGCGCCACTCCTGGAAAGGGAGGTTCTTTTATGTGCCCTCCACGCAGTGTAAGAAAGCAGCAGCAAAGGCAAACAAGATGCTGGGATGCATATCTAGGGGGATCAGTAGTAGGAGAGAGGAGGTTATACTGTCCTTGTACAGGTCACTGGTAAGGCCGCATCTAGAGTATGGAGTTCAGTACTGGTGCACACACCTCAAAAACGACATTAACCTGCTGAAGAAGGTCAAGAGGAGGGCTACAAAGATGATAACTGGTCAGCAGGGTAGGGTATATGAGGAGAGGTTGGGGGCACTGAACATGTACTCCCTGGAAGACAGGAGACAGAGAGAAAGAGAGAGAGAGAGAGAGAGAGAGAGAGAGAGAGACATGACTGGGATCTTCAAGTACTTGAAAGGGATGAATAAGGTAGATAAACAGAGTCTCTTTAAGCTGAGTGGCAGCCATAACATGAGGGGGCACGGTCTTAAGCTGGAGGGTGGGAGGTTTAGGAGGGAGGTAAGGAAACACTTCTTCACAGAGAGGGTGGTGGACACTTGGAATGTGCTGCCGGAAGAGGTGGTCTTATTGAAGAGAGTGAGCAGCTTTAAGAGAGTCTGGGATAGGTATTAGGGGGAGGTAAGGATCATGGGTAGGGAGGATGGGAGGAGTGGGGAGGGAGGGCAGGGACATTAGCTCAAGCTATGGACCCTGCAATATGAGCAGACTTGATAGACCAAATGGTCTTCTTCTTCTGCTGGCTTCTTCATATGTTCGCATGTTCGTATGTGTTATCTCCGATCCCTCTCATTCGGAGGGTTCTGCTCGAGTTGTGAGCAGTGCTGGTCACCATGATGTTGGTGGCCCCCTTCTGGCCTCACCAGATATGGTTTCCACTGCTGCAGCATCTGGCAGTGGAGACACCAGTTCAACTACCCCTCTGTTGGGGTTTACTGCAGCAGGACAGGGGGTCACTGTTCAATCCAGATCTGTGGTCCTGGTATCTAAACACATGGCTCTTGAGGATGTAGCTATTGCCCGTTCTGGGGTTTCTCCGGTTTCTCCCCAGTAGCTGATGTCTTGTTGGCAGCTAGAAAGTCAACCACAAAGCACACCTATTCCTAGAAGTGGAAGTGTTTTTCCATACCGTGTGCCTCCCATTCACATGAGTCTCCTTACTTGATTTTCCACAAGGACAAGGTGTCCTCGTGTACAATCCAAGGTTTTTACCAAAGGTTGTCTCTGATTTCACTTTGAATCAGACTGTCAATCTTCCGGTGTATTTTTTATTTAAATTGTTTAACCAGGAGTAGCACACTAAGCTGAAAGCTTTTTTACAGGTGTGACCTGGGAGCACAGGGAAGTTAAGTGACTTGCTCAGGGCCACACAGTATGCAAGTGGAAGCTGTGGGATTCAAATCCAGGGCTGATCTGCTGGATGCCACCAGATTTGCAGCTCAGAGCCTTAAACCACAGCGCTATACTGCCTCCAATTACCCTGACCATGCTAACAAAGGTGAGGCATTACTCCATAGACTTGATAGACATAAAACACTACACTTCTATCTCACTCACGCTAAGGACTTCAGAAAGTCCTTTTAGCTTTTTATCTCATTCACCCCTGGAAACAAGGGCATACCTGTTACTGACTTCATTGAATTTTGCTCCAGCAAGTATGGCAAGGAATGCCCTGGTGCTTTGGTGGCCACGCTACACATGATGAGGCCACTTCTGTTGCCTATTTTCAGAATATTTCTGCAGTTGACATGAGTGCTGCTGTCACATGGAGTATTGCGCATACCTTCACTAAGCACTACAGTCCATACCTCTCAACTGCCATGAATTTCGCATAGTGCTATGATTTTCACACTCAAATTTACCTTTGCTCCGCATAGGTTCACTGATATTCTTTATGATGTTAGAGCTATTTCTGGGCACACAAACTATTAAATCATTAAACTAAGTTGATAGAAACATTTCTTATCACTAACTGTATGGGGTCTACTATTTGAAGACATATTTTTCTTGAAAATAAGAAAGTGCTCCACATTTTGGACATTTGCTATGATCTTAAATGCTGAGAGGATGAGAGGTATACTACAGTCTAGACATCAACTCTTGTATATGTGCTGGCTTTGATCTAAAGGTATTGCAAGGCCTTTTGCGCTGATTACATATTAGACTTTGCCATCCTCCCTGGGCACCTTGTGTACTGCTTGTGAATCATTCCAAAGGTGTGGCTCAGTGGAGTAGATATCCTCAGTGTAGCTAGAACAGTTACTTGCCGAAATACTATATCTTTGCGAGAATCTCCTCTATTGGGCCACAGTGCACCCACCCTCCTTCCCTCTCTTCTGGGGTATCTCCTGGCAGGTTTACCCACTGCCTTGTTTGGAGGTGTCCATCAGTGTCTTATGTATGTATACTGTTTTCCAGTCCCCGCCTCTTCCTGTGTGCCTGGTACGGGTTTGGTCTCATGGGTTCCTCATGGTTAGAGGCCCTACGAGCTTGTCACTGGCTACTGAGAAGCAATGGGGCCACCCAGGTTATATAGGTGCCAACACTCCACATCATCATGGGCGGATCCTGGCTAGCAAATGTTTCCCAGTGGTCCTGATGCTGACGGCTAACAGTTCCAAAGGTGTGGCCCAATGGAGAAGAGTCCCTCGAAGATCTACTATTATGGTAAATAACGTCTTTTCTCTTCCTCAACACCATAGGACTCTGTTCTTGCAGTTTCTCATATCCAGGGCCCCTGGTGTTCTGCGGCAGCATTTTCTGATTTCTGCGGCATGATTTATTCATTTCTCTGGCAGAATGCAGTCCTGTCATTGGCTAAATATGATGTGATGTCATCGATGACATCATACACTGAGCATAGAGAAGGGGCTTCAGGATAAACGAGGTGGGAAAGAAAGCCTGACACTATGGAAAAACAGTATATTTATATGAAAATTCACCAAAAACAATGAATTCTGCGCACTATATATATATTCTGCAGCATGATGCAAAGTCTGCGGCAAATTCCGCAACCGTAGAACCGCAGAATTCCAGGGGCCTTGCTCATATCATGTACAAATGTCTGCTAGTCACAGACTGCTTTTGTATGCACCAGCAGCATACAGTAGCTGTAAGCAACTATTGTGGTCGTGTAGACTCTTTTTTGCATTTAGTCAAGTTCAAAGGTATATTTTATGTGATTAATCTGATCATATAATGTCATCGGTGATGTCACTGATAGGGTTTTCAAGTCCTAGCATAGGGTTTCAGATATACACAAGCCTGCACTGGATCACAGTGTGGAATTTTTTTTCTTTCTCACTACAGTTTCTGTAGAATGAGAAAGAAATTGTTAGATGCCCTTGCTGATGTTAGTGACAGAATTTTAGCAAAGTTTGAAATTCTGTACTGCAGATTACTTGAAGAGTTCCAGCTTAGACTTTCAGATTTGAATGCAGCCTGGGAAACGTTACTTCAAAGTGACAGACAACTGCATTACTAAATCCACTGCAGCTGTTTTGGGGGGGGGGGCAAACATTCAGTGCTGGAAGCCTTTTGCCTCAGCACACATTTCCTGTCTATGTGCTTTAGTGCAGCAGTAGAGATACAGACTACCAAGCAGTAGTGGGGAGGGGACCTGCATCTGATCCCCAGTGTGGGGCATTTTTCTTTTGCACTCAGTTTCTGTAGCGTGAGAGAAATTGTTTGCTGTCATTGCGGATGTAGTGATAGTGTTTCAGCAACATGTGAAGCTCTATATTGCTGATAACGTGTACATTTCCAGTTGAAACTTTGAGGTTTGAATGCAGCTTAAATCCCTTTGCCACAGCATGCATTTCCTGCCAAGGAGCCTTTGTCTAATGGTAGAGCTACAGACTACCAAGAAGTAGTGGGTATGGGGCCTGAGTTTACTTCCCCAGTGTGATCTCACTACAATTTCTGCAGTATGAGAGACATTATTAGATGTCATTGCTGACGGTGATAGAGTTTCAGCAAGGTTTGAAGTTCTGTATTGTTGATTACCTGAAATGATCTAGCTGAGATTTTGTGGTCTGAATACAACTGGGAGATAGTACTTCAAATTCAGAAAAGATCCCAACTCCAGATGCCCTAGTGCATTAACTGATCAGGTTAAAAGTTATAAGTTTATGTATTGTGTGAGCTATGCTTGTTTAGTTTTTGGGGTGTATTTGCGTGAATGTATGTGTCTGTAATGTGCATCTGCATGTGTGTTGTTTAGCATGTGTAGTATATGTACTTTTTACAATACAAAAATGATAGCTCCATATTTTGGAGTTCCTCAGTACCATTGGTACTTCCATTACATATAAAACAATCTATAACACCATCATAGTACTGCATCACCCTTGCTCCCCCTTTTTTCATTATAGATGTTTGTCCTTCATTAGCAGACAACCACCCCCCCAGGACTAGTAGATCATCTCCCCGCCCTGAAAGCCTCAATTATCTTCACCCATAGATCTGGGTATCTGGCAGGGCCTCAGAGTACTGTCTCCTTCATCCTTGTACAATGGCAGATTGTGGTGCCACCAAGCCCTAGCAACTTAGCCACTATGACACAGGCTCCCTCTTGAACCTGGGTCCTCTGCATGGTAGCACAGTGCCAGGGAGACAGTATAGCTTAGTGGTTAGAATACAGAGCTTTGAACCTTGAAACCAGTAAGCCTGGGTTTAAATCCTACAGCCACCTCTTGCATAACATGTTACCCAGAACAAGGCATTTAACTTTCCTGTGATTAATTCTCTTTTGGGTCAAACAAGCTTCAGCTCAGTGTACAATTCCTGACCAAAAATTCTAAAGAAGTAAATGAATGAATGAACAAATAAATCAATAAATAAATATTACTGTTGGTCCCATGGACGACCTGCTTCCCGCTTTTACCATCAACCATAGTGTCTCTTTGCTTCTGTCGCCACTCATAATCTCTTTAGCCTCCATATTCTGTTGATCATCCTTTACATAAAGTGCATCCTGCATCATCAGCCTCCTCTGTCCCTCTTCAATAAGTGGTAGCCTTTTTAAGGCTGTATTCCGCTGACTGTCCTCCACCATATCTGTAACATCCCACACATTGGCCTGTTTCACATTAGGAAAGCTTCCTAGCTCCGCCATGTTTTTCACTATGCTATTGCATTAATGTGAGTACCTCTTAGTACATCTGCACACAGTTGTATACATCTGCACACATCCCTGCTTCTTCTGCAAGGTCTGTCCTGCTTCTAAAGTGCCTTGCCATATCCATCCATCCCACACCAATCTTTTCCAGTCCCATCTTGCTTTAGTGTACCGTCTACAATAATGGCATTTTTTTCCCACTCACTCATATTGGGGGTATGCAATAACGTGAGCCGGGTATGTGCAAAAGGTGCGTACCCAGCCTGCATGCATGGACAGGCACATGGTGGCCATCACACATGAATGCTGGTCACCACCGGAAAGATGTCCGTTACCACGCCTCCCTCAGCATGCTGTTGCATGGGGGCAGATCGGAGGACACAGGTGGGCATCCAATCGGATGTCAGTCCTGGTCTACTAGTAGATCCCCTGGTCCGTGTAAAGCAGGGGATTGTGGGACAGTGTAGGACGGTAAGTTTCCTATAAGTCAGATGAGTGCCTGAATGGTGGCCCCCAGCCCTTCCTGCCTCTCCTGAAGGCTGGAGCAGCATGGTATGGGGAATTCTTTGTCCCACCACAGCTGGGGAATGTAACCAGGGGGCACACAACAGATATGACAGGGTCCCTACTGCCACATCCTGTGCCTCCTCCACTGGCATTCCATGCCTTTGTGAATGGCGTGGAGTATGGGCACCCCCCCGACACACCCCTGAACTGTCATTGTACATAGGTATATGAATGGCCAGGGGATCAAGTGCAGAAGGGCCATGCATCCCTTACATGAATGCCACCTTGGGGTCCTCGTGACCTCACTATGACATTCACACTTAGGGTTGCCTCACTCCATGGATTCGCAGAGTATAGACAGTCCATGCTTTAATGCTTAGACCTTATTATGAATTTAGAAACCCTGAAACAGAGAATTTGATGGCAGAAGGAGACTGGAGGTCCATTGAGACTGCCCTTCCTATACATCATTTCCTTCTGGATGAGGTGGCCCCACCCCAACTCTTTGCTCTCCACCAATCCGTCTATCCTCTCTACTAGTAATCTGGCCTCCCTTTGGTCATGTGGAGTCCTTCTTCACCCTATAGGCTGTGCTTGTTCCAAAAAGCACCCCCCCGCCAGTTACCCAGATACCCAAACCCTTCTTCCAGCAATCCCTTCTAAGTCACGTGTTTAGGTTCCTAGTCCTTGGCAACTTTTTTTGGCCTGTGTTTGGCACTTGCAGTATTTCTGAGAATCCCACAGAGGTGCGTGCATGTGTATGTACAAATCTGTAGTTGTGTACACGTGGGGGAAATGGTTTAAAGTTAAGTAGCTAGCAAGCTCTCTTTCTCTCACACGTATACATGTTCACACCTTGCAAGATGTAACAGTGTGATAGGAGTAAGCGGCACTTTTTCTGCAGCAGCCAGATTGTGGAAACAGGCTGCATACTGCCCACGTAGCACCTAGGAGCAGTATCAGAGCAGGCCAGTCCATGCAGTCAAAAAAGTTCACCTTTGAAGAGCAGCAGAAGCATGCGGTGGGTGAGCGGTGGGTTTTGCAAAGCTTGAGACAATGCTTGTGAGAGAGCCAGGAGCAGGCAATACCGAGCTCTTCAAATGCTGTGGTCAACCACATGGGGATGTCTTCTTTTTAAATGTGGGCGATACAATATAGGGCTCGTTTTGTAACTCTCATAAGGATTTTATGTATACAATGGCTGAAATACAATGAGAAAATGTTTACATAAAAGAATAAGCAGTCACATATTAGGCACGTAGGATGTATGTGTGTGTTTGGGGGGGTAGTAGCCAGTAGTGTCCACATTATAGCTGAGCACAATTTCTGGGATTCAGACTTTGGGGTGAATGTGTGTGTTTGTGTGTGTGTGTGTGGGGGGCTATGTAACACAAATGATCACAACAGTACCTGACCCTCATTATTGGGATTTGGGGATGGGGGCTGACTGTATTAGCAGAGGACCTTCTCATTAGCAAACATACATAGCTGGTGTCATCTGACATGCATTTTTGGTCTGACTCAGTTTCAGAACAAGCACTCTGTTGCTGCTTCTCTCCCCCTCCCTGATTTAGTCTGGTTACTGTAAAACACCCACTCACTCGCAATCATGCCTCCAGCTATTCCTCCACTTTCGTACAGTTCTGTCCTGTTAGCCTACTTGATGTCTTAGCATGAACACTTTTTCCTGCTCCTACAAATGATGGCCCCCTTCCCTGTTCAGAAAGTACCTGGCTCCGGCTTCAGCAAATCATTGCTTTACACTTAAAGAGTGGGAGATATGGAAATGTAGCCCCCCTACAAATGGGGGTTCCCAAGGAGTCTTCCTTGAGCTTGCCTGAATGCTCACTGCCAGGCTGGTGTTCTGCATTTTAAGAGTTTGGATGTGTTGCCGGACAGTGCCTGTGCAGCCTCTGTGTACTGTCTCTTTAAGAGCTGCCTGGATTGCAGTCATAATTAATCTGAGAGGGAGCTGTGTTGAAAGATGTGCCTGCTTGCTGATCGTTTGCTGGAGTAGTGATGATGTTGCTGTTTGTTCTGGCCTGCCTTCCTTGCAGCATGGACAGTTCTGTTTGTTTCCATCATCTTGGTCCTGGACTGCAGAATGGGGCAATCGGTACATTTGGGACTCTAGAATGGAGCCTGCCTACAGGAGCTTGGCGGGGCCAGGACTTGTGGGAGTTGTAGTTTTGGGCTTTTGGAGCCTGGGGTAGTCTGGAGGGGAGCCCTTGTTGTGGCTGGCAGATGGATTGGCTGGCTGAGCCTTTTGGATCTTAGGGAGATTCCTACACTGCTTGCAGTCTCAGTTAGATTTGAGTTGGGAGGTGAGGAGGTGGCAGCTCGAGATGATTCGAGCAGCGGTCCATGGTGGATTTGCGTGGGAGAACTGTGGAAGGGACTGGGTTTGGCCTGCATGCCTGTCTGCTCTTCCTGAGAGGGAACTTGTACTTTTTTTGGACTGAATCAGAATTTGGAGAGCGAGTTGGGCCACTGAATTGTGACTGGGCTTTGGCCTGGAGAGGACCGGGGATTTGCTGAGTGCGATCTGCCTGTCAGGACTTCTGGCTACCTCTGGGCTCCTGGATTGTGCAGAGACTCTGTGGTTGCAACCGTGGGGCCATCTGCCTGGTGCAGTGGAGTTTCCTTACATGTGAATGTGCTGTGTGCTTATCCCACTGTATGTCTGAACTGTGTTTTGCTTGCTGGAGGCTGTATCCAGCTCCATGGACTGAGTCCGTATCCATTTCCATTTGCCTGGGCCCTGCTCCTCTGGCCCAGTTAGAGTGCCTGCTGCGCAGAGAGGGTCATCGATGGGGGACCGGCTTGGGGATCAGCTCCCTGCTCAACGCCTTGAACGGGAGCGACGCCTCGGTGATTCGTGTGGGCCCTGCTTCTCTGGGCACTCCAGCTTGACAGCCTGCAGTCTTGATTTCACCTGCCTGTGTCCAGTGTCGGGTGTCATGGGTAGACGTCAGGGTGGCTCCCTGCAACAACAACTAAATCTAAGAGTATTGTCATCTGATTATCTTGTTGCCTTTTCTTTCATGAACTGAGACCTCTGGCTCCGGATTACAACTAGTGTGTGTTGTGCATGTTGCTTTCTTCCATCACAGGGCTCCAATCAGCTTCAACATTCCTGGTTAGCCCACCGTTTTCCTACCTGGGTACCCAGAGTGTGTGACTGTGTAGGGACTCTGAACTGCATACATAACTATCTGATTAGTATAGCTTTTAAGCAAATCAACCTGATTATGCCCCTCCCTTGTTCAAGTCCCCTGAATAAATCAGATTTAACTTTGTCTGTATTTAACCTGACTGTGGTTCCAGTTTGTGCCAAAAGTATTGTACTGCTGCTATTTGCTGTGCTTAACCGTGTTTTGCAGGGAGTCCCCAGAGTCAAGCTAGAGGAACCAGCCCTGGTGGTAAGTGCAAACAGTGTGGGTAATTGCCTGGTGAATAAGGTCATTGTGAAAGTAATTATTGTATATTGTTCAGGCCACTAGAAGGGAAAGAGGGGGGTTACAGTGTCCCGGAGGGCTGTGCCCAGGTTAGCTTGACCACTAAAAACCCTGACCTCCGGGTGGAGGCACCCGTTTCATTACCCAGGCCCCTTAACCTTGGGATAGCGCCACCTAGGGGTTACAGAAATAACAGGCTTAAAACTATCAGGTACTCCCTTCCTCTGTCCCTTCTCATGACTTGCCTCAGCAATCAGTCTGCGTCATGCTCCTTTGGCACCCGCCACCCCCATCCCCCTCCCCCAACTCACAGTCCTGTGAGTTTCCGTAACAGTCACTACTAATGCGGGCTGCCTGACCATGCCCCCTCACCCCCCGCCATTTACTCTAGCATGTCTTCTCTACTAAGGCTTCCCTCACCTCACCATTTATCCCTCTACCTTATCACCCTTCTTCCCCCACCCCTCACCTCCACCGCAGTACATACCTCTCTCTCATACCTCCTTTCTTCACACCACTGTCAGCTATCCCCGTCTCTCTGAACTACTGAAAGGCACTCTGTGGCTGCTTATTCCCCCCACCACCCTCATAGTGTTTTTCTTGTTATTTAACTTGTACCTATGTTTTGAGTTTTTCTGTAAGTTCTGAATCCAAGTTGTATCGTTCATTGTAATGCACCTTTGCTTTCTCCTGTGTTCTTTGTTTTGCAATCTGTGACGTGGAACCTTTGTAAAACAGCTTGCGCTCAAAGGTCTTTTCCGAATCACTAAATAAATAAAATAAATAATTACAAAAAATAAATATTTAATTGTAGTGTTTTCTATATTTTATAAACTTTTTTTCTTGTTAGTGGTCTGCTAAATATTGCAGGCAATGCAACGCTTATTTCACTGTGTCTTTCAAAAACCATCTGCCTACCCCCTACTGACCTCACCACTGCTCTTTATGACACCATCCACCATCTAGTGTCATGGTAAGAACTATGATTTTCTAAACAAAGGCAGTATGAGATCAGATGGGGACAAGGAAATGCTATGTATTTCAAACGTTTCACCAGGAAAGACATACTGATCTGCTAACAGCTCATTTCCAGATGTGTCCTGAGGGGAGAGGAAGTGGAGAAAGATCAAGAGGTGGAAAAAACTGAACAGAAATAACAATGTTACATTACGAAAACAGTAGTCTTATACAGCAATACAATATATCAAAGCACCATACTCATAAATATATGGGGAGGCAGTATAGCGCAGTGGTTTAAGGCTCTGAGCTGCAAATCTGGAGACCTGGGTTTGAATCCCACAGCCCCCACTTGCATACTGTGTGACCTGAGCAAGTCACTTAACTTCCCTGTGGTCCCAGGTTGCACCTGTAAACAAGCTTTCAGCTTACTGTGTTCCCACCTGGCTAAACAATCGGAAAAAAAAAATACTGAAGACAAATCAGTACAACAGATGTTACATGCTGCAATTAAAACTGACTTATAATAGGCAGGAGGAAACTACTCATACTGGTACAGCATGGGGATGAGGGGAACAAATGGCGGCGTGGGGAGGTAAAGGGTAATGGTCAGTTGCAGGTGAAAAATCTTTTAACATTGCAGCCGAAAGAAGTACTGTGTGTGCATGGCCAGTGTGGGAGGCTAGCATGCTGCTTTCTCAAAGGGAAAGCTGGTGTGTGTTCACCGTTATAACCAGCTGGTTATAGTGGTAAATTACAACCAGGTTTCCTTAAAAATGCTACCCAGTTATTATGTACAGACAATGCATATCTGGGTTAAAGTATGTAGACAGGTAATAATCAGATAAATGATAACACTCACAATGACTGTACAAGAATCGGGTAATTAAGGCTTTGAATCATGAAACAGACACAATACAAGTCAATTTAGTCAATTTTTGTATTTGCAACCAGGAATGCTTTATTGCTGTTGACAGTGTGAACATTCCAGCTTTAGTCCATGCTCTTGGGCCATACTACCTGAACAAACTGTAGATCTTAAACCAATAATAGTAGGAGTCTTAAAGGGCAGTCGACACCTTCAAGAGAACTTTAACAAAACATAATATTTAGACACATTTCAGCTTGCATTTTATATTAGTTCCATATTCCTCCTTCCCCTTATTTAATACTGTGGTCACCTACACGAAAACAGGATCTTTGCTCCTGAAGATTTCATTCATTCCTGTTGCTCTCTCTCCCTACCTGAGGTCATAATACACTGCTTATGACATCACAGTTACTCCCACGGCAAGAGATTGTGATGTCACAACAACTAGATTAGTGATGGGCTCTTGAATGCCCACACCTGTATTTGTGGAAAGGCAAAAATCTTGAACCAGCGCAGGAGTTGGTAGTGCTCCCTGTGAAACCATTAATAAAAATACTGTGACTTGAAGTTGGGAGTAAGCTATAGAAGCAGACAAACTATAAAGGCAATCTAAGGGATAAACATCATTTATTCATGAACATTTCCTCAGTAATAAATATTGGGGAAGAGAAATATACAGACCATTAATGGAATGCAAACAGAATTGTACCTAATTATTATGTTTTTAAAGTTTTCTTTGAGGCGTCAGTAGCTCTTTAACCAGTAAAAGGTTCATGAGGTAAACAGAAACTGTCCTCAAGTGCACTTTGTAAACAGATACCAGCGTTGGAGTCTCCTTAGTGTCCATGACACTCTACCCCAAGAAGAAAATAATACATAATAATGAGTTCTGACAAAGTCAAAAAGGGATTTACTATGCTCAGGGAGAAGTTGGGGGCGCTCAGTAAGGTTGCCAAACCAGGATTAGACTTGAAAAAAAGGACTGGCACTCCAGGATGATGCTGTGAAACATTTAATAACATGACACAAGGAGAACACAGACAATAGGTCCTAGTGCCTTGACCAAATGCCCCCCTGGAAGACCGTCTAGTTGAGGCGCTAGGGGCTATTGTCTGTGTTCTCCTCATGTCATGTATTAAATGTTTCACAGCATCATCCTGGAGTGCCAGTTCTTTTTTTCAACAATAATGAGTTCTCGGGAGTAGACCATTGATAAATCTAATTGAGCTATGATAATTTATGAGGATTCAATGTGTCAAGCAAATTGGTGGTGGTGTTTTGATAGATAAAATCACATCATCGAATTGTATGAAAAATAATGAGTTGACCAGCTCTTCGTGAAAGAATACACTGAAGAAAGAATTATGTCTGTAATTAAACGAGCATTTAACAATGCTGAATGTTTGCTTGCTGGTATTAGCACTGGAAATGCAGGAGTTAAGACAGATGCAGAGTAGGAATGGCTATGAAGTAATGAACTTCACGCCAACTCCACCTCCACCCTGCAGAGACAAACAGGCATTGGGGTATGCGTTTGGGTTGTCACCCATAACGTTCATGCCATTTCACCTCACCCTATCCTGCAGACACAGACAAGTGCTGAGGTGTGCCTTGGGGTGTTCGACATTACAGTCACCCCACTCCATAAGGACATATGCTGAAATGGGTGCAATATAGGAGAATGGGGTGAACTCTGGGGCCAAAGAGTCCAAGGTACACCTCAATGCCTGTCACTGGCTGCAGGGTGGGGGGGGGTGGAATGGCATGAGCATTACAGTCAGCAATCCAAAGGCACACCCCTGATGTCTGTCAGTTTGTACAGGGTTGGACGTTATGGTTAGAAACCCTAATGCCTCGGGCGTTTGTTGGTATTTGCAGTACAAATTTTCAACATGGCCTTTTTGTAACCCCCACCTCATGAAAGCATTTGGGACTTCTTCTCATGAATAGTGTCACTGTGATTTTGTGAATGTGTTCTGAACTTTGAGTTCCCACAGTGACCATGCCATTGTGCGCCAGATGTATGAAAACACAGATCGGGCAGGATGTGAAGAATGACAGCTGTACTATTCATAGGGAGGTGTGAAGAGATGGCAATGTTGAAAATCTGTAGGGAAAATATAAAAAATGCTTGAACTTCCGAGTGTACGTGGAAACTGCGCAATGCATGAGCGTAACACTGTCATTTAGTGGAATTATTTCACCAAATGTTCAACTAGGCATTTTGTGACCTGTGCTCATGAACATTCCAGGTCATAATGTCACACACTTAATAGCATACAACATTATGGCTAACCTGGTACAGTGTAGGATGCTAGCGCTACTGGTGCAATACCGCATTTACTGCTGTACGTGGTATTGTACCTGTAGCGCTTTCCTAGGCAGAGGATAAGACCTGTGCTGGGAGCAGGTTCCATTGAGCAGCTTCCATGGCTCATGGGACTGAACCACAGCAGTAGGAACCCAGGTGCTACGTTTGGGACTGGGTTTGATTCCCGGTCCCAGAAATGTTTATTTTTTTTTCACTTGTGCGCTCTCGAGTTGAGCCCCCCTGGAGTTGAGAATCTTTAGTGGGGGGGCTTAAGTGCAGCCTCCTGTAACAGGATTTTTGGGGCAGAGCCCCCACAGAAAGAGTATGCTCATGGCAAAATCAGCTGTATTGCAGCGCGATTTGTCATGAGGCATAATGTCTTGAGACATTATGAACACGTGCCGCTCATGAACACTGTCAGTATGATTTTCTTAATTTGTCCCAAACATTGATTTCCTACAGCAACAGTGCTATTCTGCGCCAGATGTGTATACGCATTTTTCCGGTAGGATGTGAAAAATGACAGCTGTATTGTTCATAAGGAGGTCTGAAAAAATGCCAATGTTGAAAATCTGGAGTGAAAATACTACATATTTGTCAAGTTATGAGAGTGTGTGGAAACTGCACAACGTACACTTGTAACACAGTCATTTTACGGACATTTGTCACCAAATTTTCAACATAGGCATTTTAGGACCTCTGCTCATGAACAGTGTCACTGTGATTTTACATACGGACATACATATGAACATACGAATCTGCCAGCAGAGCAGACCAATTGGTTTATCTAAGTCTGCCTGCGTGTGCAGCTAGCACCCTAGATTGCAGCTGCCCCAGTCTCCTCTCCCTCAGTTCCTCCCCGCTTGTCCCAGCCCCTGCCCCCCTAAATCTGCCTCTTGCTTTATCCCACTCCTTCTTAAAGCTAGTGACTGTTCTACATGTTACCACCCCCTCTGGCAGCACATTCCAACTAGACACCACCCTCTCAGTGAAGTAGTGCCTCCTCATTTCCCTCTTGAAACGTCCCCCTTCCAACCTTAGTCCATGCCCCCTCGTCTCTCTTCCACTCCTCAGTTTAAACACCCCCTCAGTGCTAGATTTATTTACCCCCTCAGGTATTTAAACAATTTAATCATATCCCTCCGTCCCTCCTCTCCTGTAGTGTGTACATGTTCAGCTCCTTCAGCCTAACTTCATATGCTTTTCCTTCCATCCCCTTTAACATTTTTGTTGCCCTGCTTTGCACTCCCTCTAGTAACTTTATCTCTCTCCTCACGTATGGCCTCCAGTGTTGCAGATAGTACTCCAGGTACGGTCTGACCAATGATCTGTAGAGCAGAAGGATCACATCCCTGTGTCTGGATGAGAACCCCCTTGCAATGCACCCCAGCATCCTGTTTGCCTTCACTGCTGCTCTCTTGCACTGGGCTGAGTTGTTCATAATCCCAGTTACCAACACCCCTAGGTCCTTCTCCTCCTCTGTGATCCCCAACCAATAGTCCATCTTCTGGTTCTTAGCCCTGAAGTGCATCACCTTACACTTCTTTGCATTGAATCTTAGCTGCCACTCCACCGACCATGTCTCTAGTTTGGTTAGGTCCCCCTGCAGTTTTTCCCATCCATCCTCTTCGTCTACCACCACCTCCAATTTGGTATCATCTGCGAACAGACTAACCCTGCTCCCCACTCCGTGTGCAATAGTGGAGATAAAGAGCCAAAATAGCACCGGGCCCAGCACTGACCCCTGCGGCACCCCGCTTGTCACTGCTCTGGATGCCGAGAGCCCCCACCACCACCCCTCTGCACCCTCCCTGTAACCAGTTCTCTATCCATTTAGTCAGCTTTTTTCCACCCCCACTGCCATCACCTTCCCCCCAGTCTCCCATGAGACACTGTATCAAAGGCTTTACTGAAGTCCAAGTACAGGACATGTACCGCATGGCCTCTGTCCAACTCCCTTGTCACCCCGTCATAATACTCTATTAGGTTGGTTTGACAAGACCTCCCTAAGACGAACCCATGTTGCTGCCCATCTTTGAGGCCATTACTCTCTAAGAATGCCACTAGCCTCTCCTTCAGTATCGCCTCCATAAGCTTACCCACTATGGACATGAGACTTACCGGCCGATAATTTCCTGGCTTCTCCCTAGGCCCACTCTTGTGTATGGGCACCACATGGGCCACCCTCCAGTCCTGGGGCACACACCCCATTTCCAGGGAGGTGTTGAACAGATCTGCCAGTGGCTCAGCCAACAGCTCCGCGATCTCCCTCAGCACCCTGGGGTGGATGCCATCAGGACCTGGTGCCTTGTCCACCCTTACTGCCCTCAGCCCCTCTAGCACCCTACTCCCTGTGATCACTTTGTCTGTTACCTCCTCCCCTCCTTTCCCCACCCACCCCAGCCCATGCTGGTGGTGGACCATCCCTTAGTGAAAATGGAGCAGAAGTACTCACTTAGAATTTCTACTTGCTCCTCCCCCTTTTCCACCCAATCCCCTCCACGCTTTATCTTCACAATATGTTCCTTGCACTTCCTCTTTTCCCTGACATACCTAAAAAAAGTCCTCCCCCCATGCCCTGTGCTAACCTTAATTCCCTGGAGGTCTTAGCTTTTTTCACCCTCCTGGCCACCTCCCTTGACCAACTCCCGTAAGTCTCCTTATCCTCTCCCTTCCCTGTTCTCCTGTACTTCCAGTATCAAGCCCTCTATGCCCTCACCCCTTACAGCACTTCCTTGTTCAGCCAGCATGGTTCCTTGGCTCTGCTCTTCTTACTCCTGGCCCTGGTGCAGGCTACTGTGGTCTCTGTTAGCGCAGTCTTTATGACTCCCCACTTTTGTTCTGCATCCATCCCCGGCCTTATATCCTGGAGTCTCCCTTGCAGTATTGCTCCCATCCTCCCAAAATACACACTGCTAAAGTCCACCACCTTAGTGCCTGTGCCTCCTGTCTCCCTGACCAGAGCGAGAATGAGCCACACTGTTTGGTGGTCGCTATCCGCTAGTGGGTCCTCCACCCTTACCTCCCTCAGCACCTCCCCATTTGCCAATACTAGGTCCAGAGTGCTACCAAGCCTTGTAGGCCCACTTACCAATTGTGTCAGAAGGTCGTCCTGGAATGCATCAAGGAGCATCTGCTCCCTGGTACTGCTAGTGGCTGGGTGCTCCAGTCAACCCCTGGTAGGTTAAAATCCCCCACTATCACCACAGTTCCCCTTCTACACACCCTCCTTATCTGCTCTGCCAACTCCCCATCCAGGTCCCTGGATTGGGCTGGTGGTTTGTACACCACTCCCAGCCTCAGCTTTCTGCCCTTGGAATCCAGGAGCTGCTCCCAAAGTGCCTCTGTCCTCTCCTCTTCTCCTTCATCTCATGCATTTAATCTCTTCCCTCACATAGAGTGTAACCCCCTCTTCCAACCCCCCAGCCCCTCCTGTATAACCTGTATCCTGGGACTGACAAGTCCCAATCATGGTACTCTGTGGCCCAAGTCTCTGTCACTGCAGCAGTGTCCACCTTCCCCTCTGAAAGGAGCACCTGAAGCTCTGCAGTTTTGTTCCCCAGGCTTCTTGCATTGAGAGAGACCACCTTCCACCCATACCCTTCCTTCTCCTCATTCTTCTCCTTGGCCTGTGTCCCTCCTCCAGGTAGTCCTCACCCTTCCTCCTCCTCCTCATTCTTACCGGGTGATGGTGCCTTCTGTATTACACTCAGACCACTCTGCCCGCCCCCTCCCAGGGTTACTAAGCCTCTGTCTTTACCTATATCTAGGAGGGTGAGCTCATTAGGCTCCTCTGTCCGGACCTTTCTACCAACCTCAGTCTTTTGGCCACCTCCCCTTGCTAGTTTAAATCCACCTTAGTAGAGATATACCCCTCTAATCCCACCTTTAATACTCCCGTCCCCTCCCTGCTCAAGTGTAGCCTGTCCCCCACGTACAAGTCACTATTCCCCCAGACCCTACCCCAGTTAGTCACTAACCCATAATGTTTGGTGTGGCACCAATCCCTCAGCCACTTGTTGAACTCCTCAATCCTACCCTTCCTCCCTGTGCTTGCACATGGTACCGGGAGTACTTCCGAGAATGCCACCAACTCCCACCCCCTCATACTGCCTGCCCAACTCCTCGAAACTCCCCCTCACTACTTCCACAGTCTCCCCCGCCAAGTCATTTCTACCCACATGCAACACTAAATGAGGTTTTTTCCTCCCCCTCACTGCACACTTGAGCAGTGCCTGCCCTGCCCCTCCTGCATTAAACTTGGGATTAGCTTCACCCCAAATATGGCTGTGCCTTTCCCTCATTCCGCCCCATCTCACCCCCTTCAGTATCGAATCCCCCAGGATGAGTACCCCCGTCCCTACCCCTTTCCCTTTAATGCCCCTTCCACCACCCCAGTATTCGTTCTTCCTGACCTTTACCCCCGCCTAGCTGCACACTCTGTGACTTCTGTATCTGTACCTACTTCCTCCTCACCCCTTTTCTCTGCCTTATTCCTCCCATCCCTTGAACCCTTCCCAGCCTGACTACTTCCCTACTGGGCTTCACATGCGACCTCCCTCCTCCACTGTGCAGTTTCAACC
Source organism: Neoceratodus forsteri (assembly GCA_016271365.2). Lineage (NCBI taxonomy): Eukaryota > Metazoa > Chordata > Ceratodontiformes > Ceratodontidae > Neoceratodus > Neoceratodus forsteri. Next base: position 308,840,791 of record JADMNL010000027.1, on the reverse strand, counting down.
CCTCCTATCCCGCTGTTGTCAATTTAGAGCCCCCATTCCCTTTGACCCGATAGTGATGCCTCTCATCCTTCCCCCTTCCCATAGCCTTCTCTCCTCCAATCACCCCTTCCTTCTTTCCTTACTAGCCCCCTTCTACACTTTCATCCTCACTATCTCTTCCCCTACCTGTTGCAATCCCTTTCATGCCCCGCTTGTCCTCCTCCTCTCAGTATGTTCCTGCTCCCCCTCTCTCTCCCATAGCAGAGGCTCAAATCTATTCCTAGTTGATACCCTTCCTACATCTCTTCCCCTATCGTTTCTCCCCTCCTACTTGTTCCCCTCCATGCCCCCCTGGTCTCACCCTTGGTTCCTCTCTACCCGCAGCCATCTGCTCTCTTCCCTGGTACTCCTCGTGGTCTCTTCCTCCCCTATTAGAAGCCCTCCCTCACCTCAGGTGCCCCCTCCATTCTCCTCTCTTTTCTGCTAGTGCCTCTGATACTGGGGTCGGTTTCAGTCCCTAATTGTTCTTCATCATCCCCCCTTGCCATCCCCTATTCCCCCCCAGCCAGTATCCATACTTTTTGTTCTCGGCCCTCATATAGTTTCACTTAGCCCAGTTAGAAATCCTATTGCACTCCAAGTATTACTCAGCTCAGTTAGAGAAATACACAGAACAAATAAATACGTAGTATTACAGCAGTCCTAACAGTATAGCTCAGTACTTAGATCAGTTAGAGAAATAAACAGGACAACTAAATCTGTATCATTACAGCAATCCTAAAAGTATCCAGTCATTGCTTTGTCTCCACTCCAGAGACCCAGCTGTAATATAGGACTACACATGACCCTGGGTGGGAGGTGGGCACTTCTAAAGTCCCACCAGAACTCCGTTGAGCTTGCTCACTCCCCCTCTCTCACTCGCTCATTCTGTTTCTCCCGGTGCTGCAGGCTGCCCTTTTGTACTGGGCTTCTGCCTGCATTGGCACCTTTTCTGTCCACAAAGAAATCTGCAGCAGTCCTGACACAGCTCCATTGAGCTCGCTCACTCCCCCACTCTCACTCACTCATTCTGAATCTGTCCCAAACACTGATTTCCCACAGTGACCGCGTTATTCTGCGTCGGAAGTTCGAAAACACATTTCGGCCAGGATATGAAAAATGACAGCTGTACTCTTCATAAGGAGGTGTGAAAAAATGCCAGCATTGAACATCTGGCATGAAAATATTACAAATTTGCAAAGTTACAAGGATGCGTGGAAACTGCGCAACGCACACATGTAACACATTCGTTTTATGGACTTTCATCACCAAATTTTCAAAATAGGCATTTAGGACCTCTGCTCATGAACAGTGTCACTGTAATTTTCTTACTCTGTCTTGAACATTGATTTCCCACAGTGACCGCGCTATTCTGTGCCAGAAGTGCGGAAACAGATTTTGGCCAGGATTTGTAAAATGACATCTGTACTGTTCATAAGGAGGTGTGGGAAAATGCCAATGTTGAAAATCTGGAGTGAAAATATTACAGATTTGCGAAGTTACTAGCGTGCGTGGAAACTGCACAATGCAAGCTCATAGGACAGTCATGTTTTTGGATTTTTTTCACCAAATTTGCAATATAGGCATTTTGAGAGCCTACCTTATGAACAGTGGCACTGTCATTGCATTAATCGGTCCCAAAAGGTGATTCCATGCAGTGACCACAAAATCACCTTTAGGGACCAAATAACATCATGGCAGTGACTGAATTCATGGGTCCCAATAACCCCATGTTGAAAATTAGGTGCCAAAATTCCCCAAAATGCCTGAGATATGCATCAAAGTTGAAAAAACACTATTTATGCCATTATACAGCTTACCAGCATTTCTTCAGTTCGTGGTCGGCTTTGAAGAGTGCAGACGTGTTCCCGGTCCACTGAAGATTGTCGCACCGGGCTCCGAAGGTAAGTATGGGGTGAGGGGGGGTGTGGGGAGGTATAGCATGCAGAGGGTGGTTGTGGGTTGGGGAGGGGCACCTCAACACTTCGGGGACTGTTTTCTCATTTTCTAGGTCAAAAACCAAAACAAACGGACAACATGGGTCGGTTTTCTTTTTTCACAGGTGTGTTTGGTACACTGGGGTGGGCTCCCAGTGTACCACCTGCATATGTGGGGAGGGGGACTGAAGCCAATGGGGATTTGCCCCCCCATCAGCACAGAAACGGGTGGGGGGCATGCATGATGCCGAGGGGGACTGGGCACCCCCTCAGCACACAACCGAAATGGGGGATGGCATTACGCCGACAGGAAGTGGGCTCCCCCGTCAGCAAATGAACTGGGTTGAGGGCATTCCAACAGGGAGATTGGGCATCCCCCATTGGCTTTCCTATGCGCCTCAGAGGCAGTGGCATACAGCCGCCATGTTCCTGGTAATGTTACACCAGACAAGGCCCCACCCTTCAGTGACGGGTCAGTCCATCATTGCAGCGGAATGGCTGATGCTGCAATGAAGAGGTGGCCCCTGATTGCAGTGGTGAAATCCTTACAACTTGGTGGCACTCTGCAGAACCAGTGTCATCAGGACACTGGCCCTGCATTGACTGAGCACTGCCAAGCCCAACAATGCAGTGCCAGCATTGGCCGCCACAGTGCCGCACCTCCACAACCCTCTTCTCTCCTAAGCTGCCACATAATGTTTCTTGCGCATGTGCACAAGCAAACATAAAAATGGCAGTAACGTCTTCAGTTTAGAGGAGAGATGTTGAATATGATTTTTAAAAGTAAGATTACTGTCTAAGACAATTCCTATATTCCTTATACAGTACTTCATCCATCATCTATAGATTTCTCCTTCAATAATTTATTACTGTGCAAATCTACATGTACACAGGATGTTTCTAACTTAGAGTTCATCTGTCCCAGAAGCTTGAAGTCTTAATCCTCTGTTGTGGCATCATAATTTGTTGCAATGGGGATAACTGCCATGTCACAGGCAGAGTATTATTACCTCAGGTGGGGAAATGAGCAACAGGAGGTGATGAATTCTTTATGAAATGTTTGATCTAGAATCACTGGAAGACAAAAAATCTTTCTAAGTTTGAATTACATAATTGGTGGATTACTTTAAAGGAAACACTTTTACATGAAAAATTAATATACTGTATGAAACATACACAATGTTGGATGATATAAAAGGTATAACATGGAGAGAATTACAAGAAAATATTAATCCATTAATAAGGATTTAGGGGCTCCGGGCATTACAGACTCTACTAGATAGAGAAGTGAAGGAATGATTAAACTAGAGGAGGGGCTGAAATGCAGTACCGTTTTTATGAGATTAAGTAACCTAATACATAATTGGAATTATGATACTACCTGTGTATACACCTTCCATGTATAACATTATTGAATCTGGAGGGAGAAATGTTGACTATGAATTGTATTTTTGTATATTGGATTATAAATTGGTTCAAGTTAATAAAAATTATTTTTGAGAAAAAAAAGGAGTTGATGAACTCTCCTGGAATATTGATCTAGTTTGAATGTCTGGATGACTGCTAACTGACTGTGTCTCAACCTGGGCAAGACTGAGGTTATTGAGCTGGGTCATGGGGGCTTTCTCATTGATGGGAGGTTGCCTTTCCTTACGGTTGGCGGCCGTCCTGTCTTAGTGACTGGGATGGTAAAGTATCTGGGTGTCATTCTTGATGACCGGTTGGATCTGCAAATACAGGTTGCTTTGGTCATCAGGGCTGGCTTTTTTCATCTTTGAAACATTGCTAGGATCTGCCCATTCCTATCCCCCTTCAGACCTGGCTACAGTTATCCATGCCTTTGTCACCAGTCGACTCGATTACTGTAACGTCCTATACCTAGGGTTATCTGGAGGTTTGATTCATCACCTGCAGCTAATGCAGAATGTGGCAGCTAGGTTGTGGACTTTGACTTGTGCCTCTGTGAAGGACCATGTCACTCCAGTTCTTCGCTGTCTGCACTGGCTACCCATGAGTGTGTGTGGCACCTTCAAGATCAGCTTGTTAACTTACAAGGCCCTACGCGGTTTGGTATCTGACTACCTAAAAAAGCTCTTGATTCAATACTCCCCAATCTGCCCCCTATGCTCCGTCGATGTTGACCTGCTGGTTGTACCATCTTCTCGTTTGAGAAGATCTGGTGACAGGGCCTTAAGAGTGGCTGCCCCACTCCTTTAGAATTCCCTTCCTCCCCATATTAAGGCACCCAGCTCGGTGGAGGCCTTTAAAGTCTCACTTAAAACTTATCTGTTTGAGAAAGGTTTTTGATTTAATCTGATTTTATGCTGAGCTTGTTTTAGTTAATTTAGTTATTTATAGTTTTTCTATTTTACTGTTTTATGTAACGTGCTCGGAGCCTTTGGATAGGGCGCTATGTAAAATAACATTGGCTTGCCTTGCATTGAATGCAGATGACCTCTCGTGTAAATAAATATGTAAATAAATCCTTGCTAAACCTTCCAAACATTGATCAATTCAAAAGATCCAGGAGGTCTGCCCTAGAAGTTCTTTGCAATGGTAACTGTCGACCATGTTGCTCAGTTTGAACTACTGTTCATATTGTACACCTTTGTAAATGCAATGCAATGTAAATGAATACTGTAAATATTGTTTTATCTGAGGTATTATGTACCACTTCCCTTGCCTGTGCTACCTCACCTGGGTCGTGCCTGAAAAAGGCATTCGTGCCAGTGTATTCACCCAGTCACCAAAGTCAAATGGATAAACTATAACTTAATTAGCTGTATTCTCACTCTACCATGTGCCTAACTTACTCTGTATGCAGCGAGCTGCCAGGAAATGGTCTTTTGGCTGAACAGCTTTGCAATCTGAATGGAGTTCACGTTGTGTTTGTAACTAGGCTCTTTTGACACCATTCCCCTGGAACTGCTTGCTCATTCTGTTTTGTCCTTATTGTAACTTTGTCAGTGACGTGGAACCTTTTGTAAAAGAGTACCTGTGCTCAAAAGTATTATCTGAATCTTTCAGTATACAAAAAATAAATAAAAATAAATGGGGAGAATAAAGTAAAGATGGGTAGGGGGATAAATCCAGAAATAATGTGAATTATGGGCTGATTTGGCACTAGATGTGATGTTTTTTAAAGTTATCCTGTAGGAGTCAGCTGCTCTAGTGCTAAGCTGGTCTTCAATGAAACAGTCCAGAACCATGCTTACATTTTTTATATACATCATTCCTGAAGAAGTCATAATGGCCAAAACATCAGTTCTAGACTAGTGATGGGTTCTAGGTTGCCCACAGCTCTGTTTGTGGAAAGGCAACAATCCTTAACCAGCACAGGAGTCAGTAGTACTCCCTATGAAATCAGCTCTGGTGAGAGCTCCAGTGGCTGCTAATGTGACAGCAGTGATATATAAAATGGGCCATTAAAATCCTGTAAATTCATTGGCCAAGACATGTCACATGACCATCGATTATTTTCTGACACCCACACACCTTACCTGAACTTCATATTTGTAACAAAGAAAATCACATTTTATAAGTGGTAAAAAAAAACACACCCCAGGGTGGTAATCATAAGCTAATAATGCACTTCTCGAGTGGTTGCAGCACTTAGCTATGCCTCATGGCTAAAAACCACCCAAGACGTACATTATTCCTTTTATAGTCACCCACTTTTTCATGTGTTATCCCTTATATAATGTGACAGACATTAACAGCATTCAGAAGTAAAAAAATGGAAAAAATCTAGGGGCAGATATTTGTAGATACCCTGTTTACATGCACAGAAAGATTGCTGCAGGTGGAAGTTAGTGCCTGGTGCAGACTGCTGGGATATTGGAATATGGCTGAATCACACAGCGTACACTAATGTCATATTTCAATATACCATCCCTTCTGAGCCAGGCACCATCCCAACTGCTCATGCAAACCACAACCCCCTACTGGTCATGGGAGGAATGTGGCTGCAGGGTATACCATTATGTGGTTAATGCAATTAGGGCACCGCAATTAGGGTATTGCAACCAGTTCACCTGTCATGCTGGTGAAGTGGATTTTGTGGCATTCGGCAGGGAGTGTGCCATCTGGGTGTTGCACCCCTTGCCCCATACGCCTCGACCTGGAGGTGATTATATTGAAGTACGGGGGCTGCGGGGGGCTGTAACACTCAGTACGTACCCCAGGGCATTGGGCGTGATGGGGGTTGGGCTGCACAATTTCCGGGCATGATGTTTGCTGTTGGCATTGTGCTGACACCCTAATGACAGTCGTATTTTTTCTTGTTGCCATGACATGGGTGTACTGCTAGCAGTGAGCTATTGAAACATGCAAGAGCAAAGGGGCAGACTGGACATGCAAATGGCAATTGCTTCTGTGCAGTAATTTGTTGCTTTCGTATATATCTATGCAAATGACACCATAGGACTACCAAGGTGCTACGGGATCATTTGCTTCCCATTAAGGTCTCATTACAAGCCTGGAGCATACATGGTTTGGGCCCTCCCACAGTACTCTTACATACTGCCAGTATATGTCCCTGGTGTGTAGTGGTCCCCCAACCCTTGATACCTGCCTGGCATATACTTAATATCGCCCCTCACCTCCAAGGGTACTAACCTGATTACTCACCAGGTATATAATTAATATTATCCTTATTTTTTGTTGTGCCGCTAATCCCCCATTGCCTTCCCAATATATATTTAATATTTTCCCCTGGTGTCCAGTGGGCCCCCAACCCGCCGATTTCCATATATATATATATATCTATATATATAGATATATATAAATGTGTATATCCCAAGACATGCAGATAATGCATACTGTCAGGAGAAACTTTTTTTTTTCCTGGCAGTATGCATTATCTGGCCCAGATATTCAAACTGCGCCCAAAATGAGCGCAACAGCAGGAGCAAGCACAAACCAATTGAGCATATGCGCAACAGGTGCGATATTCAAACATGGAGCAGAACAAATTGCGCAAGCAACCAACGTCTGAATATCGCACATACTGCACCATAGCGCAACCAGGAAGGAGAAGCTGAGCCGAAATGTTGCGCTATGGCGCAACCAGGGCAGCCCAGCTGAGCAGTCCAGAGGTGCCATAGCGCAAGCAGAGCCCCCCCCGAGCAATGGAACTGCACATCCAGGGAGGCAGGCTGGGGCCCACCGCCAGCCATGCCACACATGGGCACAGGAACACACTGCAGAACCAACACCACACCTGCACACCCCAAGCACAGCATCACTGGGGGTGGGACGGATGATCTACTGGCCCATGGGGACAAGCCAACAAAGCATAGCACAGCCATGACACCCCAGCACAACCACTGGCAGGCTGAGAGTGCCACACACAGGGGGTTGACAACCACAGTGCACATCAGCCCCCCCGTATGCACAGCACACCCTGCACCATGACCCCAAGACACCACCTATGTGCAGTGACCGGTACTGCAGGAAACCATGCATCCCCCCCAGCACACGTCAACCCCGTGCAGCACAGAAGCCTACAAGCCAGACACACCCTGTGCACCCAGCAGTGGGTGGCAGCAGACGGCAAGACCAACAGAAAGACACTGCCATGCTGGAGATACCTCCCCATGCACGCACACACACACACACACACACACACATACTCAGGACCATACCACCCCAGATGGCATGTACACCCCTGCAACTGAGCACCCATAGCCAGCTGCAAATCAGAGACCAACACATTATTCTTATCAAAATAGAAATGTATATTGAGATAAACAACATAACCATAACAATAAAAACTATTTACAAGGGGGACGGGTACAAGGTAGGGGTGTTCAAGGGGTAGGGATGACAAACTTGGAGAGGGAAGGCAGGGTGGTAGGGATGGGAGAAGTGGGAAGGGTAACAGAAGTTATGGGCCAGCCGGCCGCTCGTCTTCTGGCTGGTGTCGGCCCGTCCCGTGCCGCCTCCTGCGAAGGCCATGTCGGTGTATTGATTGCAGGATGGCCTGGTTGTCTGCCAGCAGCTGTCTGAGGCCCCGGACATCCCTCCCAATGCGCTGGAGAACCTCGAGGCCTAGGAAAATGGGAACACAGTCAATGGCTGTGACTGACCACAACCCTGAACACCACCCAACCTGAAAGCCATATAGCCCAATGTCCTGCACCTGTGATGGCATGCACCCACCCACAGTGAACATGCACATGGCCATCACAAACAGGCGGCACCAGCTATGCACACCACTGCACACACACACTGCCCATGTCCATCACAGCACAAACAAAGCTGTCAAGTGACGTGGCAACATGGTGCGATGCCAGTTACACAGCTATGTGCCCAGTGCATGCCTGGACCACCAGTGACGCATACACAGACGTGCTGTGATACTGGACAGTGATGCATGTCACCTGTGTCGTGCATACAGACATAGATACATAGACAGTGTCGGCAGATAAGGGCCTATGGCCAACCCAGTCTGTCCATTTGAGCGTGTAAGTTCACTTTGTTTACCTAGAAGTCTGTTGCCCCTTACCCCTGACCTCCAGAATTCCGTTATGTCTATCCTGTGCATTCTGAAATCCCGTGATTGTTTCAGCCCCCACCACTTCCTCTGGCAGGGTGTTCCACTTGTCCACCACCCGTTCTGTGAAGAAATACTTTCTCATGTTTCCTCTGAATCGTCCTCCCTCCAACTGCATCTCATGCCCTGTAGTCCTGGAACATCTTTTTCACTTCAAAATAGTGTTTCCCTGCACCCTGTTCCACCCTGTAAGATACTTGTATGTCTCTATCATATCCCCTCTCTCCCTCCTCTCCTCCAGGGAGTACATGTTCAGTTCCTTCAACCTGTCTCCATAAGACTTGTGATGCAAGCCATGCACTATCTTTGTTGCCCTCCTCTGAACCTTCTCTGCCCACTCTACGTCCTTACGTAGGTATGGTCTCCAGAAATGTACACTGTACTCCAGGTGGGGCCTCACTAGTGGCTGGTATAGTGGAATTATGACCTCCTCTTTCCTGCATGGTTGTATTGTGCAGGGATACTGGTCTCTCCCCCCCCCAGCATGCATTAGCATCCATGAAGTCATGATACTCACACTGCTCAAGCAGTTGCGTGTGCCGCTGTTGCTGTTGCTGCTGCAGCTGTTGCTGCCGCTGCTGCTGCTGTTGGGGTGCAACCCCTGCTGGCCCTGGGTCCCTGGCACGGCCCTCGTCAACCTGGGCCCGCATCCTCACATCCCAGCCTGTGGGAGACATATGTTGAGACAAACATCAGTGTGACTCAAAAGCAGACTGCCCCCTGCCCCAGTGAGAGTGCCTGCCCACACAGCCATACCCATTCATCTCACAGCTGCACACACTGACAGCCAACCGTGGCCGAGCCATCACCTATGCACAGCCACCAAAACACACACACACCCCTACAGATAATACAGGTGCATAGATGGTACACCCACCTGGCCTAGGCACCACACCCCGCCTGGCACGTGACCGCAGCCTCTCCAACACGTCCGGATCCCTCCAGCAGAGGTCACTGTACCGGTGCCGGCACTGCTCAGCAGACTGGCACCGTCCAGTGACCCCCACCAGGTCAGTGGCCACTTGCTGCCACACTTGAGTTCTTGCAATGGTGAGGGGTGCCTCACCATAAAGTGCACCATAGTGGGGCTCTACTAGGGCCACCAGGTTGGCCACTTCAAGTTGGCTCCAGGACACAGCCCTCCTCCTAGCCATGGTACCAACTTTACAGCAGGCAATATGGCACCCCACTGCGCTGTAACCCCAAGTGGAGATGTTGCGCAATAGACCACCACAGGCTCCAATCGCGCTGTTCGAACAGCGCCGTCACTCCACATAGCGCTGTCACCAGACAGCGCAATAGGGACATACACATGGCAGGCGAACAGCGCCAGGGGCAAAGGTCATACACAAGGTCATGGGCAATGGACGCAAGGCTACGACAGCGCCATCTGACATATAGGCATCCCTGCGCGACCGACCAGCTGCGTACCAGTGCCACAGTGGACTGTTCGCAGTAGTGCCACAGCCATATAGTGCCCATTGCTTAGCGCCACTGGCACAATGGTGGCCATGGCCTGAATTGCCGATCGCGCTCAGCATGTCAGCAGCGCCGACAGCGCCTGCGTAAGCTATCTGGGCATGCAATGCAGTGTACCACACAGTCACAGATCTGTGCCATTGGCTCAGCCGACTCATCCGTGTGCCAAGCGCAGATTCGCGATATTCAGCCGACACATGCAAATCATCTGATCAGCCATTCAAAGGCGCAGTGGCGCAATTGCATCTCATTATAGTTGCTCACTCTAATTTGCATGTATTGCGCTATAAATGTCGACATTGGTTTCGCTGGCCAGATTCGGTTACTGCAGGTGAGAGGTGAGTTGCATGCTGTGTGATGTTCGGGACAATGGTCATGGGAAAATGCTGTAGTCTGCACAGTGACAGGTGTCCACTTCCCCATACAGATCGCCATGACCGAGCAGAGCCAAGGTGAGGGTGAGGACGGTGGGCGTAGGGAGGAGGCCCAACTTTACAGCAGCAGAGACAGAGGCCCTTTCCAGGCCTACCTGGATGAGAGCCAGTACTAAGTGGGACGGAGGGCACCTCAGTCCCATGCGGCTGCATGGGAGGTAGCTCGGGCCGTTAACCTGCATGGAAGCCACCAGCGCTCCTGCAGGAATGCAAGAAGAAGATGGGGACAGACCGCAGGAGGTTGAAGGAGAAGGTGGCAGCCTTCAGGGGCTGCAGGCTGGCACTGGCGGGGCCCGCCAGTGGTGTTGGAGCTGACCCGACTGAGGAGACACTGGTCGCATCCATGCAGCGGGCGCTATTGAGGCGTACCAGGAGGTGGATTCCAGACAGGTGGAAGCCCATCACTGCACGGTATGACATGGTGGTGGTGTTTGGGGGGGGTTGGGGGAAGGTTGTTCACATGCACTCACATGTACTCTCTTTCTGTTACAGATCCTGTTCGTCTTCAGGAGACGGTGGTGGTGGGTCCAGGCAGTGATGATGACCTGCTGGACATGGAGGAGGGTCCATCCACCTCTATCACCAGCCAACAGGCACTGCAGCAGCATGCACGCTGGGCCACCAACTCTGGTGTCGGTGATACGGGTGTGGGGGGTGCACAGCCTGTGTCTCAGTAGTCTGGCATGCAAGCATGCCAGCCGCATGTGACCATGGCTGTAGCACTGCCTGCACCATTGATGATACAAGGACTGCAATGGGCAGTGATGGGTGTGTGTCCCATGACGGACACACAGCAGGCCAGCACGTGCCCTGGGCCTTTCTGGTTCCAACTTGTGACCAGCATGCTGGCACAGTCCCAGGCTGTGCCTGTCAGCACTGGTGGGGCGCACCGCGGCTGTGCAGGTGTCTGGTACTGTTGCCAGCACAGCGGTGGAACGAGGGACCCTGGGGCACGGCGGTTAGAGGGGCAGCAGCAGTCACCCACCAGGTCTGGGGTACAGTGTCAGCGGTGACACATGTCCCGCCCTTTGATCCGCCATTCCTGGTCCTGGTGAACAGCCCCCACCTCAAGGGGTGTTGTGCATCAGGGCCTTCCACACCCTGGGGACAGGATGCCGTTGGGGCACAGTACCCATTGGAGGAGCACACCCGCCTGCTGCAGGAATCAGTACAGCTGCAGAGGCGGGTTGCAATGTCCGTGGAGGCACTGTCTGTGTCCGTGGAGAGGCACAGCAGGGGTGTGCTCTGGACCGTGCTGAGCTGGTCCGTGTCTGGATGGATGTGACCGCCGCCGTTGACAGGCTGACCCAGGCAGTGGTCTCTGTCGTGGCGCGTGGGCACACAGTCAGGTGCCCTGTACCACACCCCACACAGTTCACTCTCACTCCCGTTCCCGACGTCGGTCGACACCAGGCCTGTTGACGCGGGTTCTGCTGTGGGCATCCCGGCATCCCTGGTGCAGGTTTGTTTGGCATGCTGCAGACCCCTGTGCGGGCAAGGTGCAGTGTTCGCACAGTGGGACCCCTGGTGGTGCAACAGTGCCACCCCATGTGGCCCCTGCTCAGCCTGCCAGTGCTGTTGGGTCACGGCGGGGCCGCCCACGCATCCGCGGTGGCCGTGGGACAGTGCTACATGACTGAGCTGTCTCCCAGTGCGGGCCCTGTCTGGTGCTGCCATGTGTGCAATGTGTGTCATGGTGGGCAGTGCACTGCTGGGTGCTCTGCTCACCACGCCGACACACAGACCACTTGCACACCCACCCAACTGCTGTCCACAGGTGCATGTGCATGATGATGCCTGCATTGTACTGTACACCAAGGTGCAAGGGTGCCCAGCATCTGACACACGTACTTGGACAGTACAGGTGGTGGTGGTGGTCGGTGGTGCTGTGTGTTAGCAATGTCGGTTCTGCAGTGCTGTGCATCTGCCCATGTACGCTCTGTGCCTGGTGTGTGTGTGTCCATATGAGTGCTTACCCCTCCCTGATGGTGTGTTTGTATGCCTAGACCCTTCCACTCCCCTGACCGTCATGCACCCCTGGTGTGTTCCCCTGTGTGCCTGTGGTTTGCACATGGACAGTGTTGGTTGCACATGTCCCCTTGACTTACCTGTGTTGTGCGTAGTGCTCCTCTGTGATGGTGTCCCAGTGCAGCTGGGCCTGCCGGATCAGTCGGAGGTCCCGCCGTCCTAGGGGAGGCTGCTCATCACCATCAACACCGGCGCCACTGGCGTCCCCATCGCTGCCCCCCTCTTCGACCTGTACTGGCTATCCATGGTCTTTGGCCATGTTGTGCGGATGCAACAGGCCAGGAATATCCCACAGGCCTTCTGGGGCTGTACTGTAAGGAGCACCGCCCGGGTGTCTGGGCATCGGGCGTGCCTTGAGCATCCCAAACACCCACTCTATGATGTTGCGTGTTATGCATGTGCCTCATTATAGCATTGCTGCGCTGGGGTCATGGAGCGCCGGTACGGTGTGAGCAGCCAGGGATGGAGTGGGTATCCGCTGTCACCTGTGTGGAGATAGTGAGGATCAGTCTCATGTTCAGGTCCATATTGGCCATCTCCCTGTGTGCCACTACCATGGCACCTGTGGCATTCCCACCCTTGCCCCGAGTTTGCATTCCATACATGTGTACTCACCCACTAGATGTCCTGTGGGCATGTCCCCACTCTCGAATCGATGGCACAGTGCAGACTGATACCATATGAAGGCATCATGTGCTCCACCAGGGTGTGTGGCACAGACATTGATTATGCGCCCGTGGCATCACACACCACCTGGCAGTTGACACTAGGGAATCCCTTTCTGTTCCGATATGCGAGGCCATCGGGGCCAGGTGGTGTGCAAATGGCCACATGGGTGCAGTCTATGGCCCCTAGCACGCCAGGCATACATGCTACCCTGTGGAACTCCTGCATGTTTGCTGTACGCTCTGCCGCAGTGCTGGGGAAATGGATGTACTCCGCAGCATGTGGCAGCAGTGCGCTGAGGTGGGTGAGGTTGCGTGGCGTGGCCGACTGTGTGATGCCTGTGGTGTCCCTGTCGGCCTCTGGAAGTGCCCGTGGTGAGCAGGCACATGCAGGCTGTCACCTTGGTCTCCACCGACAGGCGTGACTCCGTCGTGAGGTGCCTGCATCACATCACTGCACAGCTCACAGAGCCGTCTCAGTATTGCCCTGTTCAGGCGGCACCGACCCACGATCTCTACATCTGTGTACAGCTCAAAAACTGATGCGGCGCGGTGCCGCCTGTCGGGCATACCGCGACGGGCCTTCCACGGCCACGCCCCTGCAGCATGCATTCTCACCCTCTCATTACAGCTTCCATGTGGAAACTGGCACTGTCCATCTCCCTGGCTTCTGACCCCCGGCTGGTGTTGCTGTGTTACCCCCGCTGTCCTCACTCGTTACTTCCACTGCACCGGGCACCCCCCGCTGGCCTCTACAGACTATGACCCACACTTTCCTTGCCTGCCCTTTGCTGTCTGTCTGTCTGTCTGTCTCTCTCTGTCTCTCTCTGTCTCTCCCCCCCACTTGGCAGCCTGGTAGTGTTCTTGCGCTGCTTCCTTGAGCCTTTTTATTTTGGCTCATTTCCGCTAGTGCGCAATTTCCGGCTGTGCCGCTCTTGCGCATCGTGCAAGTCTTTGAATATCGCATTGTGGTCTTTATGCATGGATCCACCCCTTGGTTGCGCATGCCTTCATTTTCATTGCACCGTTGCTCAGCATGTTTTCGGGCGCAACTGCCTCCTTCTGAATATCAGCAATGGCGACATTTTTGACTTCTTATGATGCAACCCTGTTGCACATGGCGTAACCCTTTTGAATATCCGGGCCTCTAAGTTTTCTCAAATTGCACAAAGAAAACAAATTGTGTTAACTTGCTAGTAAACTGTTGTTTTAAGTTTCTTTCTGGGTGTGCCGTTTCTAGATTTTGGTTTAATCTACTGGGTATTGCTAATACCCTGAGTGGCACCACTGGCTAGCACCAGGCAGAGCATGGATCCAACGTCGGGATGTTTATCAGTGAGCAAAAGCACACCTACTGTAGAAACAGCTGTTTTTACATTAGGTACATGCTCACTCCCTGTCACTCAGACGGCCCAGGTGGTACATGGAAAGAGAGTGCCAGTTGCTATCACGGGGGGAGGGGTCAATATCTGTTTCAGGAGGTAATGGACATCGAAGGTAGAGGTGGAGGAACCTGAGTGGGGTGGACAGGGGGGTTCACTGTGTGACTGGGGGTACTAGATGCCAGAGAATATATTGTGTATGTACCTGGAAGGTAAATATGGGTGGGTGGGTGGGGGCCACTGGATGCCAGGGAATGACCCTGACCCAAATGAAAATAAGGGACAAAACCTGGCAAGCCTACAAGGCATCCCTCTCCCCCCAACTATGGAATGCCTACAGGCAACTTCGGAATTCTTGCAAGCAGGCTGGGAAGACACTAAAGTGTAAATACTTTGCCAACCTCCAGAATGAATTTATTGGAAACCCTTGCACTTTCTGGGCCTCTATTGGTGCCCTCCTCAACCCTAAATCCTATAAACAAATAACGGAACTTACCTCCCCCTCTGGTCCTATCACCAACCCAGGCAAGATCGCTGGCACCTTTAATAGAATGTTCACTAACCTCATTACCTACATCAGCAAACTCCCATCACAGCCTCCCATTACCCTAAACAACCAGCTACATTACACCCAGACACCAAGCCCTGCCTTTTATTTCTGAGCCATTGGCCACACTATCACTGCCAATCTCCTTTGGACACTACCTGCCAAGAGCAGCCCAGGCAGTGATGATCTGTGCCCATCCTTTCTGAAAATCCTCTCCCCTGTCATTGTAAAGCCACTGACCCACATATTTAACCTTGCCCTCTCATCTTCTACTATATCTGAATCATGGAAGCTTGCACATGTACTGTCAATTTCCAAATCCGGCAATCCCGTTGCCCCAGAAAACTACCATCCCATCGCTCTCCTCCTACATCTAAGCAAACTTTTAGAAAAAAATCATCCATCACCAATTATCCAAGCATCTAGATAATCACAACCTGCTGAGCCCCCTCGAATGTGGTTTCCGCAAACACCATAGCACCTCTTCGGCCTTGGCTGTCTTCTCCAACCATGTCCTTAGAAACATGGACATGGGCAAGGCCACAGGTGCGGTGTTTGTAGACCTCTCAGAGGCCTTTGACCTTGTTAATCACCACCTTCTTTTCTCTACCTTGCTAAACTAGGTTGCTCCCCAGACACCACCGCTTGGTTCCGCAGCTACCTCTCTAACAGATCCCAGTCTGTCCAGATAGGCCAAGCTACCTCCACTGCACTACCTGTCCATGTTGGCATTCCCCAGGGATCTATACTGGGGCCATTTCAGTTCTCACTATTCATAAACAATCTCCCAGCTGAAAGTGTAAACTGTCATGCGCTCCTCTATGCAGATGACCTTGTCATCTACCACAGTGCTAAGTCCCTTGAATCTATATCTTCCACCCTCACATCAAACTATGGAGCTGCACAGAATCGATTCCTCTCCAAAAAACTTCTTGTGAATGAGAAAAAGACGAAGGCCATGCTCTTTGACTCTAAAACGTACCTTGCAAAGGCTGCCAAATCACGAACCTCCTTGCACATACTCACCCCTGCAAGCCCTCCGCTTGATGCAGTATCCTTTTTCAAATATCTGGGTGTGACTCTTAATCCCTCCCTTACTTTCAGTGACCATATTGCCAGTACTATGAAGAAAGTACGCCAGAAGCTAGGGGCAGCCTACCGTGTCAACCATCTCCTGACCCCAGAGGCTCGCCTTGTCATTTCCCAGAGAAACCTATTGCCTCTACTTGACTGTTGCTCCCCAGTGTTCTCCTCCATGTCCTCCTCACTCCTCTCTCATCTAAATATCACAAACAACTCTGTCTATAGCTTTGCCCTTCAGGTCCCTTCCTTCACTCATCACTGCTCTCTATATCACTCCCTAGGCTGGCTCCCACTGCAGGGCCATTTTGAATACACCATGGGCTGTCTAGTGGACACCTCTCTCAGGAACTCCCAAAACTCCCCTTACACCTCATGACTCACCAGCACGGTGGTCAGTCGGTGCCTCAGGGTCTCATCTGTTCCCCCACTGATTGTCCCCTGTGTGTCTACTGTAATGGGGCAAAAGGCTTTCTCTGTCTCTGCCCCCTCCCTTTGGAACAGACTACCACTGGAGATCCGAATGTCCCCCTCTCATCAGCACTTCAAATCGAACCTAAGGGCTTGACTTATGACTCAGACCACCTGTAACTGCCCCCAGAAAACTGCTCCCAGGAAACACCCTAGTCAGAAACCGCCTTTGGGGCTCAGTGCACCACCTACACTGCTTCCCAATTACTGGCTACTAAATAAAACAAAAAAGAAATAAACAGACACGTTTCCAGTCTCATTTTGTGAAAATGTGTTACTGATGATTGCTGTAATGTAATACCTTTCTGCACTGTATTTTGAATCCTTGATCAATTCCTGATTCCTGTAAGTGTATGTCCTGGGTGTCTGTGCAAGCATAGATCCATCACCAATTGTTTATGAACTTCTTTCCTCTTATGTCCTCAATCTATATTTATGTTTATATATCACTGCTTATGCTACCACTGTACTCACTGTATCATATATACCCACTATACTTACTGTATTATATATACCCACTGTACTCACTGTATCATATATACCCACTGCACTTACTGTATTATATATACCCACTGTACTCACTGTATCATATATACCCACTATACTTACTGTATTATATATACCCACTGTACTCACTGTATCATATACATCCACTGTACTCACTGTATCATATATACCCACTGTACTCACGGTATCATATATACCCATTGTACTCACTGTATCATATATACCCACTGTTCTTACTGTATTATATATACCCACTGTACTCACTGTATTATATATACCCACTGTACTCACTGTATCATATATACCCACTGTACTTACTGTATTATATACACCCACTGTACTTATTGTATTATATATACCCACTGTACTCACTGTATCATATATATATATACCCACTGTACTTATTGTATCATATATACCCACTATACTTACTGTATTATATATACCCACTGTACTCACTGTATCATATATACCCACTGTACTTACTGTATTATATACACCCACTGTACTTATTGTATTATATATA
Source organism: Neoceratodus forsteri (assembly GCA_016271365.2). Classification (NCBI taxonomy): domain Eukaryota; kingdom Metazoa; phylum Chordata; order Ceratodontiformes; family Ceratodontidae; genus Neoceratodus; species Neoceratodus forsteri. The sequence goes on along the minus strand of JADMNL010000027.1, from coordinate 308,823,161 downwards.
CCCACTGTACTCACTGTATCATATATATATACCCACTGTACTTATTGTATCATATATACCCACTGTACTTACTGTATTATATACACCCACTGTACTTATTGTATTATATATACCCACGGTACTCACTGTATCATATATACCCACTGTACTTACTGTATTATATATACCCACTGTACTCACTGTATCATATATACCCACTGTACTTACTGTATTATATATACCCACTGTACCCACTGTACCATATATACCCACTGTTCTTACTGTATTATATGTACCCACTGTACTCACTGTATCATATATACCCACGTACTTACTGTATTATATACCCACTGTACTCACTGTATCATATATACCCACTGTACTTACTGTATTATATACACCCACTGTACTTATTGTATTATATATACCCACTGTACTCACTGTATCATATATATATATATATACACCCACTGTACTTACTGTATTATATACCCACTGTACTCACTGTATTATATATACCCACTGTACTTACTGCATTATATATACCCACTGTACTCACTGTATCATATATATATATACCCACTGTACTTACTGTATTATATACCCACTGTGCTCACTGTATTATATACCCACTGTACTTACTGTATTATATATACCCACTGTAGTCACTGTATCATATATATACCCACTGTACTTACTGTAATATATATATTCACTTTACTCACTGTATTATATATTCCTACTGTACTCACTGTATTATATAGACCCACTGTACTTACTGTATTATATATACCCACTTTACTCACTGTATTATATGTATACCCACTGTACTTACTGTATTATATATATCCACTGTACTCACCTTATCATATATACCCATTGTACTTACTGTATTATATATACACCCACTGTACTCACTGTATTATATATGCCTACTGTACTCACTGTATAATATATATGCCTACTGTACTCACTGTATTATATATATACCTACTGTACTCACTGTCTCATATATACACCCACTGTACTCACTGTATTATATATGCCTACTGTACTCACTGTATTATATATATATACCTACTGTACTCACTGTATTATATATGCCTACTGTACTCACTGTATTTTATATATATATATATGCCTACTGTACTCACTGTATTATAGATGCCTACTGTATTTATAACTTGTGTTTACTATTTTATGCCACTGTATGGCCGGGGTCGCAACTGAAAATGGTCCTTTGGATCAGTTTGCTTACCCGCTTACCAAAAACATAAATAAATAAAATATATACTGTACCGGGAAGGTGATCAGATGGTGGGGAACCACTGGATACGAGGGAAAATATTACATGTATAGTAGGAAGGCAGTCATGGTAGGGCCGGACCACTTTCAGCCAGGGAAAATATCAAATATACATCAGGAAGGGGACTGAAGGTGAAGGATCACTAGAACCAGGGATAATAGCGACTCTATAGTGAGCCGACAATTGGGGGGGCCATTAGAGCCAGGGAAAGTATGACTTACGTACCAGGTGGGCGATGGGGGGAAGGCATGTACATGACCATAAGACCAGTATTGGGGAGGTAGTAGACAGCGCAGCACTAACGACTGTTTACCACCTCTTCATACCTTAAAATATGCCAGTGCACCTGTATGCAAGGGCAGTCAGCTGCTTTATATAGACTCACTAGCATATGTAAGTTTCTCTCACGAATGGTTTAGTGCCTCGCTAACTGTTACTTCTAATATGGCTAATTTAGCAAATCATTTGTTTTTGGAGTGCATCTGTGGAAGATTGCAGAGGACAGACACTAAAGTGAAGTTGTCTGAGGACTGCCCTCTGAACTGCAGGCACTTCAGAACGGGGTTTTGTTTTCACTTTATTGTCAGTGACTTGGACAGTCACAATGTAGGTGATAGTGCACAGTCAGGTGAGGGATGCAGCACGAGAATGGGCTATGCTGCACTGGATTGGGTTATGAAATATGGAACTGAGTTATGCAGCATGGGATTGGGTTATGCAGTGCAGAACTGAGATATGCAGAATGGGATTGGGTTATGCAGCAGAGGCTTGGGTTATGCTGTACAGGCTCAGAATGTGCTTCTTTAGATCAGGTTATGCAGCACAGGATTGGGTTATTCAGCATGGGATTGGGTTATGCAGTATGGGATCAGTTTATGCAGCATGGGATCAAGTTATGCAGCACGGGATTGGGTTGTGCAGCATGGGATTGGGTTATGCAGCATGGGACCTGGTTATGCAGTGTGGGATCAGGTTATACAGCACAGGACTGGGTTTTGTAGCATGAGATTGGGTTATGCAGCATGGGATCAGTTTATGCAACATGGTATCGGGTTATACAGCACAGGATCAGGTTATACTGCATAGGATGGGGTTATGCTGCTTGGGATTGGGTTATGCAGCACAGGTTAAAGATATGCAGCATGGGATTGCGTTATGTAGCATGGGATCAAGATATGCAGCTTGGGACTGGGTTATGCAGCACAGGCTTGGGTTATGCAGCAGAGGATCAGGTTATGCAGCATGGAAACATAGAAACAGAAACAGGAGTTGGCTGCAGATAAGGGCCACTTGGCCCACCTAGTCTACCATAAATTCCCTACCTATAGTGCCACCAGAGACCCTACTTGGACTCTGGCTTAAACCCCCCTCTTGCTTCTAAGATTCCCATGTGTCTGTCGCATGCAATCTTAAATCCTGTGACCATTCTAGCCCCCTCCACTTCCTCTGGGAAGCTGTTCCAAACGTACACAACTCTACATGAAGAAGTACTTCCTCAGGTCTCCTCTGAACCTCCCACTTATCAGGTTATGCAGCACAGGATCTGGTTATGCAGCATGGAATCGGGTTATGAAACATAGAATTTGGTTATGCAGCACAGGATTGAGTTATGCCGCACAGGACTGGGTTATGCAGTACACGACTGAGTTATGCAGCACAGGATCAAGATATGCAGCATGGGATCAAATTATGAAGCACTGGATCGAGTTATGCAGCATGGGGCAGAGATATGCAGCATGGGATCAGGTTATGCAGCATGGGATCAGGTTATGCAGCATGGGATCAGGTTATGCAGCATGGGATCAAATTATGAAGCACTGGATCGAGTTATGCAGCATGGGGCAGAGATATGCAGCATGGGATCAGGTTATGCAGCATGGGATCAGGTTATGCAGCATCGGATCAGGTTATGCAGCATGGGATCAAATTATGAAGCACTGGATCGAGTTATGCAGCATGGGGCAGAGATATGCAGCATGGGATCAGGTTATGCAGCATGGGATCAGGTTGTGCAGCACGGGACTGGGTTATGTAACATGGGATCAGGTTATGCAGCATGGGATCAGGTTATGCAGCACGGGACTGGGTTATGTAACATGGGATCAGGTTATGCAGCATGGGATCGGGTTATGAAGCACTGGATCAGGTTATGCAGCATGAGGCAGAGATATGCAGCATGGGATCAGGTTATGCAGCACGGGATTGGGTTATGCAGCATGGGATCAGGTTATGCAGTATGGGATTGGGTTTTGCAGCATGGAATCAGGTTATGTAGCACAGGATCAGGTTATGCAGCATGGGATTGGGTTATGCAGCACAGGACTGGGTTATGTAACATGGGATCAGGTTATGCGACATTGGATCGGGTTATGCAGCACAGGATCAGGTTATGCAACATTGGATTGGGTTACGTAGCATGGGATTGGGTTATGCAGCATGGGTTCAGGTTGTGCAGCATGGAATCAGGTTATGCAGCATGGGATCGGGTTATGCAGCACGGGACTGGGTTATGTAACATGGGATCAGGTTATGCAGCATGGGATCGGGTTATGCAGCACGGGACTGGGTTATCTGTAACATGGGATCAGGTTATGCAGCATGGGATCGAATTATGCAGCATGGGATTGGGTTCTGCAGCATGGGATTGGGTTATGCAGCACAGGATCAGGTTATGCAACATGGGATTGGGTTATGCAGCACAGGATCAGGTTATACAACTTTGGATTGGGTTATGCAGCACATGATCAGGTTATGCAGCATGGGATTGGGTTATGCAGCATGGGATTGGGTTATGCAGCACAGGATCAGGTTATGCAGCATGGGATTGAGTTATGCAGCACGTGAACAGGTTATGCAGCATGGGATTGAGTTATGCAGCATGGGATCGATTTATGCAGCATGGGATTGGGTTATGCAGCATGGGATTGGGTTATGCAGCACAGGATCAGGTTATGCAACATTGGATTGGGTTATGCAGCACAGGATCAGGTTATGCAGCATGGGATTGGGTTAGGCAGCACAGGATCAGGTTATGCAACATTGGATTGGGTTATGCAGCACAGGATCAGGTTATGCGGCATGGGATTGAGTTATGCAGCATGGGATCAGGTTATGCAGCATGGGATTGAGTTATGCAGCAATGGATAGGGTTATGCAGCACAGGATCAGGTTATGCAACATTGGATTGGGTTATGCAGCACAGGATCAGGTTATGCGGCATGGGATTGAGTTATGCAGCATGGGAACAGGTTATGCAGCATGGGATTGAGTTATGCAGCATGGGATTGGGTTATGCAGCATGGGATTGGGTTATGCAGCATGGGATTGAGTTATGCAGCATGGGATTGGGTTATGCAGCACAGGATCAGGTTATGCAGCATGGGATTGAGTTATGCAGCACAGGATCAGGTTATGCAGCATGGGATTGAGTTATGCAGCATGGGATTAGGTTATGCAGCATGGGATTGGGTTAAGCAGCATGGGATTGGGTTATGCAGCATGGGATTGGGTTAGGCAGCACAGGATCAGGTTATGCAGCATGGGATTGAGTTATGCAGCATGGGATTGGGTTATGCAGCATGGGATTGGGTTATGCAGCATGGGATGCAGGTTATGCAGCATGGGATTGGGTTATGCAGCATGGGATTGGGTTATGCAGCACAGGATCAGGTTATGCAGCATGGGATTGAGTTATGCAGCATGGGATTGAGTTAAGCAGCATGGGATTGGGTTATGCAGCATGGGATTGGGTTAGGCAGCACAGAATCAGGTTATGCAGCATGGGGTTGAGTTATGCAGCATGGGATTGAGTTATGCAGCATGGGATTGGGTTATGCAGCACAGGATCAGGTTATGCAGCATGGGATTGAGTAATGCAGCGTGGGATCAGGTTATGCAGCATGGGTTCAGGTTATGCAGCATGGGATTGGGTTATGCAGCATGGGATTGAGTTATGCAGCATGAGATCGAGTTATGCAGCATGGGATTGGATTATGCAGCATGGAATTGGGTTATGCAACACAGGATCAGGTTATGCAGCATGGGATTGAGTTATGCAGCACAGGAACAGGTTATGCAGCATGTGATTGAGTTATGCAGCATGGGAACAGGTTATGCAGCATGGGATTGGGTTATTCAGCATGGGACTGGGTTATGTAACATGGGATCAGGTTATGCAGCACGGGATGGGATTATGTGGAGTGGTATTGGGTTGTGCAGTACAGAATTGGATTAGGGAAGGCAAAATGTGATTGAGTGAGGAACAGCGTAACTGATAGGTGCGGAGGTGGTAGAATCAAATTAGGGCAGAAACGCAGAACATGATTGGGGGAGATAGGGCGGCACAAACAGCAAGGCAGGGAAAAGACAAATGAGACCCAAAATAAAATAAATTGATAAGATTACCACAGACTAGCAAACAACATTTTATATTGTTAGTTTTTTTCCTTTTTGATCCCCGCCCCCCCAACAACACACAAACAATAAGCTGTCCAGGGCTTTGGGCTCACAGTTAAATAAAATCAATATCTTGTGCTACTGCTGGCTGCTACGTAACATGAACAAGCATACCAGCAGACACTGTCAGGGTGGAGCTGGGTGACAAAAACGGGGATTAGTGAAAAGTGGCACAGCCACAGCAAGGCTCCCCATCAAGATGCTGAATTAGGGTACCCTGTAAATGAAAGAATAAAAACATACTCACTTTACTTCTACCCTGTCCTTCTGTGCTTCCTGTCCTTCTCACAGCTTCACCCCTGGGCTGGTCATCTAGAGGTGAGCTTCTTTCTTCTTATATCTTCATCTCTTTTTTTTCTTCTTTGCCACCTAATGAGCGTTTAATCTTGTGAGTCCTCAGGCCCTCTGGCCTGTGGGTCTGGTAGGAGGGGTAGCATGAGATACCTGCTGGAAGGCAATTATTTCTTACAATGAGAAAAGTTTACCACATATGTACCTGTTTCATTCTGTTCAAAATGCCTCCCATCTGGCACACCAAACGTCCTATCACCCAAGGATTTCAGCCATGATCGAGGAACGGACATTAGATCTGCCTCCACTGAGTGGAGGGCGCAAGCAGGAGTATATGGAACCAGGAGGTCTTTCAGGTAGCCAGGAACCAGACCACATATGGCCTTGAAAGTCATCAAGCAAACCTTGCAACGGATGTGCCATTGAACCAGCAGCCAGTAGAAATCAGGGAGAAATGGCATGGTATGCTCAAACCACAAAATCCCAGCTGCCAGCCATGCCACCACATTCTGAACTAGCTGCAGGTGGTGCACCAGCCTCGCAGATAACCCAAGGTACAGACCATTACAATAGTCCAGCCTAGAAGTGTTCAAGGCATGTACCAGAGTTGCCATATTGGTTGGTTCAAAATAGGTTTTAATCTGGGTGATATTAAGAAGGTGTTAAAAACCACTGTGGAGCATGCTAAAAATATAGGAGAAGTGCTATATCTGAGGTATCAGAAAAAGAGATGAGCAAAAACAAGGGGGATTAATTTGAAGAAAGAGAGGGGACAGCTCAGGGGCAATGCGAGGAAGTATTTTTTCATGGAGAAGTTGGTGAACACATGGAACAACCTTCCTAAGGGGGTTGTGGGGTCAAAAACAGTGAGGGAATGCAAGAATGCTTGGGACAGACATAAGGCAGTTCTAGAGGGGGTCGGAGGAAGGGCACGGGGCCATAATGTCTCAAGACATTATGCTGCAGCAATATACTGCACTGCCAATGCAGTGCGATATATTGCAAATGGCATTATTCTTGTTTTTGTGGGGGGCTCTGTCCCCGCATCCCCCATTATGAGGGACTGTGCCCCCGAACCCCCCAACTAAATTATCTAACTCCGGAGGGGGGGTCATCAGTACAAATTATACAAAGTGCAAAAAAAGTAAAATTCCAAGTGTCTGGGACCAGGAATCAAAACCCGATCCAGCTGCTCAGCGGATACCTGTCCCAGCAGGATTCTTATCCTGCACTAGGAAGAGTGAGAGGGTGCACTATCGCACGTACATCCTTTCGTGGTTTTGCACCCTTTCGCTCTTCCCTACCGTGCTGTTCCTACCTTGCGGTCATATCATGCGCTGTAGAGCAGTCGACACACTGACCTGGTAGGAGGAGGAAGTAGGCTGTTGGTTAACTAGGATCTGCAGCTTATCTATTAGGTAGGGAAATTAACAGACCAGGTGGGCCAAGTGGTCCTTATCTGCCGTCAGAGTCTGCTTCTATGTCTGGGACAGTATTCATGGGGAAGGCACATTTACCAGCCCTAATCCCAGTCATGTGATGCCACTGATAGTGCTGCGAGAAGCAGGAGCAGTTTCTCGTGGTAGCAAGGCTGGCAGTGGCAGTTGCAGTATAGGGGTTTTTTTTCCATTAAGCTTTTTACCCCGCCAGTGACCTTGCTTCCATCCCCACTTCTCCAAGTCGGCACACACCTCCCCTGGACCTGCCTGGAGCACAGATTGCCCCTGTAGTGGGATTGTGGAGGGAGGGCCATCCTCCCCCCCATAGTCCACATCCAGAGTCACTCCAAGCATCTGGGTGGTGGCATGGACCCAGGGTGGTGTGAGGAATGGTGGCCAACCATTGGGTCCTTATTTCGATTTTCCCCCCTGGTTCCCCTGCTACAACAGCATGTCAGGACATGCACGTGGAGGCACGCACACTCTGTGGGATCGTGGCCCCTCCCTTCAAGTCAGTTATGCCTGCAGTACCAGAGGGCCTCCACTAGGTGGCAGTCAAGAGCCAAGAGCCCACATCTGGCACTTGGGTTAATATCCCAGTACTGACACTGTAGTGCAGCATGAGAGAGGTGCTGCACTTCTGAGGTGCTGTCTTTAGGATGAGACGTTAAACCGAGGTCCCATCTGCCTGGATTGGTGGTAGTTCAGGTAGATGTTAAAGATCCCATGGCACTTATCGAAAAGAGTAGGAGAATTTCCCTGGTGTCCTGGCCAAATTTCCCTCATTCACTAAAAATACCACCAACAGCTTAATCTGGTTCAAGGTCAGTTAGCATTCATCTGTATCCCCCTCCCCCAGGTCGTGCCTGAAAATAGGCAGGATTTGTCTAGTGCACTTACCCGGTCAACAAAAATGAAATAAATAAATAAAGTTGACTGGCCACTCCTCCCCAGGAGAGAAGAGCAGTCCCTGGGATGCACGATCCTCTCCCACTCCGCGGATCCCCGGCAACCCATGCTCGTTCCTGAATATGGGTCACTGGCATTGCAGCGGGGAAGGCAATCAATGCCTCAGTCCTCCATGCTACTGGGCTGGCTCAGTATAGGGGTTCTAGGCAACAAAATGCCTTTTTTTTAAAAGATTTTGCAGCCCAGTCTTGGGCACTATTTTGCAGAACCTCCCGAGCCCTGTGCTAGGAACCTTGTTGGTTCTCTAGCATGCGGGCAGCTGTTTTATGGAAAAAAAATGCCACTACATTTGTAGGCACAGAAACTGGTTGCCATGGATGCCACTGAATGTTCTGGCTCGGTGGCAAGAGTTGCTTCCTTGGGCATTCAGGGACCCAAGTTTGATTCCCAGTGTGAAATCTTGGTGAGGTGGCCCAGTACCTGTTCTGTACATAAACAGAATGTTCCTGGGTCCAGTGCTGTTGTCATCCCCTCTCCTTTCACCAGACATCGTGCGGTGGGGAAGTCTGCATTGCAGCAAACTGTACAGAAAAAGCCAGCACTAGCCACCGAAAACTGTTGGCAAGTGAACATTTACTTAGAGAGCGCCATGTGCCATAAATACAATGGCAAGTAGAAAATAAATTAAACTCTTGCGATACTAAGGGAAGTCTGCAGTGTACCTACCCCATACTGCCTGGCTGTGGACAAACAGAATGCTTCTAGCTCCAGAGCTGTCATCTCCTTACCTTTCACCAGTGCCGGAGACATCACGGTGTGGGGAAGTCAGCATTAAATGCTTTCTTTAGTCTCCCATGATAGTAGCTCCTTTCTTCATATCAGCAGTAAGTTTAAAGTCATGTGTGATGGTAGGCCTCGTATTATAACATGGATCGTGTGTTTAAAATGTTGTTTAGCAAATTATAGATCGAGAGAGTGCTGCTGCCCAATGGGAGCACTCTTTTCCTCTGCGTGTGAGACACTTCTGTTCAGTGAAAAGTATCTCACGTGCTGCAGCTTTGGAAATGGGTAGTTCAGGGAAGGTTTTTAAAAAAATTTTAATATATTATTGCTTAAGCTTAATCAGTAATATATTAATACAGCCGCTAAGACCACCTTATGGTTATACGAGTGGTCTCACTTTCATCTTTATGGTATCAGAACTGCTTACCTTCCCTTCCTTGGTTCTCCTACCCTAAGAATGCACATGAGGCCAGTATTACAGCAGTGATATTGGTCTCAGCAGCTGTAGTAATATACAGTAATGAACTGATTCTGTTTAAGAGGATTTCAGACTTTTCTAAGAGTTGGAGAACATCTTTAAAACTGCAAGTCCCAATGTCAAGCGGCTTTTACTTATCAGACAGTAAAACTTGCAGTGAAACTGATAGAAATGCTCAAAACATTCTGGCATATCATCATGTCTGTGGTTCTGAGCTTCAAAAATAGAACTAAGAACAGCATGTGTGGGCATATGTGGTTTCCAGATAGTGTCTGTGCTAGATGTTGCCAGTAATACTTATTCAGCAGTAATGCAAATGAATTGCCCATGAGGTATAGAAACACAGAAACATGGAAGTTGACGGCAGATAAGGACCGCAAGGCCCATCCAGTCTGCCCATTTTTTCTACCTTATGAAAAAATACTCATCTGTATTGCTCCCTTATGCCTATCTCGTGCCTGTTTGAAGCCCTGCACTGTATTCATATCCACCACTTCCTGAAGTAGGTCATTCCATGCATCCACCACCCTTTCTGTGAAAAAGAACTTCCTCACATTACTCCTTAATCGGCCTCCCTCTAATCTCATGCTGTGTCCTCTTGTCCTGCTATTTTTCTTATATTGAAACATGTAGACTCTTTCACCTTGTTAATGCCCTTAAGGTGTTTGAATGTTTCAATCACATCACCTCTCTCCCTCCTTTGCTCTAGGGTATACATCTTGAGCTCTGTTAATCTGTCCTCATATGTTTTCTGATGCAGTCCCTGCACCATTTTGATTGCCCTTCTCTGGACTGCCTCCATTTTGTTAATGTCCTTGTGCAGGTGTGGCCTCCAGTACTGCACACAGTACTCCAGATGGGACCTAACTAGTGTCTTGTAAGAGGGATTATTACTTCCCTCTACGACTTAGCGATACCCCTACTAATACACCCCAACATCCCTCTAGCCTTACCTCTACTGCTTTCAGGTCTGCTGGATGATTTCAGGTCATCTGTGATGATGATGATGCCCAAGTCTCTTTCTTCCCTTGTGATTACCAGCAACTTCCCTCCCAACCTATAGGTGGCTTCAGGGTTTCTCTTCCCTATATGCATGATCTTGCACTTCCTTGCGTTAAACCCCAGTTGCCACTCTTCCGACCATTTTGCCAGTTTATCCATATCTCTTCTCATTCTGCCCACCTAATCCAGATCTTCTACTCTGTTGCAGATCTTGGTGTCATCTGCAAGCAGACAAACCTTACCTTCCAGTTCATCTGCAATGTCACTGATGAAGATATTGAAGAGAACTGACCCCAGGACTGATCCCTGAGGTAACCCACTTGTGACTTGCATCTCTTCTGACTGTATACCATTTACCATCACTCTCTGTTTTCAGCCCACCAACCAGTTTGCCACTCAGTTGACCAACTTCTGACCCACCCCAAGCCTACCCAGCTTTTTAATCAATCTTCTGTGTGGAACAGGATCGAAAGCTTTGCTGAAGTCAAGGTAGCCGACATCAACTGCTCCCTCTTGGTCCACCACTCTGGTTACCAGTCAAAGAAATATATGAGATTAGTTTGACAGGACCTTCCTGTTGTAAACCCATGCTGTCTTGGATCCTGTGCTCCTATGGGTTCCAGGTGTTGCACTATCCTTTCCTTAAGGAGTGCCTCTATAATCTTGCCCACTACTGAGGTAAAACTGACTGGTCTGTAGTTCCCTGCCTCCTCTCTGCTATCACTCTTGTGGAGCGGGGTCACATGAGCCCTTTTCCAGTCTTCTGGGACCTCTCCTGTGCTCAGAGGCTCACAAAACAGTTCTGATAATGGCTCTGCTAATTCCACCCTTAGCTCCTTTAGTACCCTGGGATGTATGCCATCAGGTTCCATTGCCTTGTCCACCCTGAGCTTCGTGAGTTCTTTTAGGACCCTTTCTTTTGTGAAGGAACTAGTGCACACCTCCCTCCCCACCGTGTCCATGGTGCTGAGCTGTGGGCCCTGCCCTACCTTCTCAGTAAATACTGAGCTGAAATATCTATTTAGGATAAATGCTTTTCCTTGGTCCTCCTCCACACACTCCCCCTTATCCCCTTTGATCTTAGCAATACCCTCTCTGGACTTTCTCCTTTCACTAATGTATCTCTAGAAAGTCTTGTTAACTTCTTTTACTGTTTGTGCTAGTGTTTCCTCAGTTTGGGCCTTTGCCTGCCTTACTGCCTTACTGCCTTCCCTGCTTCCCTTAGGGAAGTTTGGTATGCCTCCCTATCTTCATCCCGCTGCGTTCTCTTATATTTCCTGAAGGCCAACCTTTTGGCTCTGACCTATTCTGCTACTGTTTTTGAGAACCAAAGTGGTTTTGAGAACCAAGTAGAAAGGGTCCCTGGCACTCCCCACATCACTATCACCTCTGACTGGGCTTCTGACCCTGCAGCTACATGAAACAACACACATGGTTGGCAGAAACTAAAAAATGAATGGAACTATGAGGGCTGGCCCATCAGTGCTGCAGTAGCGCTACCGCTTGTGACACCGGCGACCTGGGCTCAAGAATGAACCTGGGTTGTCGGGGCTAGCGAAGGAGAGGACTGAGCATTCTGGGGGATGCTCTCTTCCTGGTGGGGGAAGGTTGTCATGCTGCTCCAACTCTGCCACCTGAGGTTCCATACATGGCAGTACAACAACAGCGGTGTAGGGAGAAGAGGGTGCTGTTAGGTAATTGGCTGAGATATTCATCAGCACATCACCAGCCTGGATGTTAGTCCTTCATGCCGGCGTCCTCGGGGGTTGGGGGGAAGAGGACACTAAGGGGTAAATCGCCCAGCACCGAGCTCCATGATGATCCCCAGCCAGGGAGGCCAGATAAGGAAGTTTGTCTTCCATCAGCACCAGCAACGGGAGTAAAAAATATGACTGAGAAAAAAAAAGAATGGGACTGTGTGCTCCCTCCCTCCTACCACCAACACTGTTTTCTGCTAGCCCTACTTTACTCCTCAGAGACAATTGAAACTGAGTCATATCTGTGCTCTCACTGTCCCCACTCCTCTGATATTGCAAGCAGGTGGCAGCTATATGCATCTGCAGGGAAGGCATCACTCTCTGGACTCCAGCAGCACCAGCCAAGCACCCTCTTGCTGACTCTGTCAGTCTCTCTCTCCCTCTCGGTGCCTCCCCCACCTCTGCCAAGGCTGGCAGTACCCCACAACCCAGTGCTACCACATCTGCCTTTCAATGTGAAACGGGCACCGTGGCAGTGATGGGTCTGGGAATGGAGGTTTGGAAGGTAGGAGAGCTTGCAAAGGGATTGAGTGGGTGGTATTAAGGAAGAGGGTCCAGGAACTGTAAATGAAGGGTTGGTGGGTGGGAAAGCTTGCAGATGGAAGGAACAGGTGGTGTTAACAAAGAGGAGATGGGAACAAGAACAAGAAATGGGTGGTTGGTAGGTGGGAGAGCTGGCAGAGGGAAGGAGTGGGTGGTGATAACAAAGAGAGGATGGGAACAGGGAATGGAGGGTTGGCATGTGCGAGAGCTCACAGAGGGATGGAGCAGGTGGTGTTAAAGAGGGGACAGGAACTGGGAACAGAGGTTTGGCAGATGGGAGAGCTGACAGAGGGGGAAAAAAGTAACAGGAAGTTTGTCATAGGACTAAAGTAGGTCTAGTAAAGCGTGTGTGTGTGTGAGGTACAAAAAATGGAGAAAGGAAGCTCAACAATCATGCATACCAAAGAGGTAATGTGATTCCACTGCGGATGTAGAACATAATCTGCAGCAGTTCTTGTTTAGCCTGCTCTCCTTTTCTCTTCTAAAAGCCTAAGAGCAGGCAGACTTAACAAAGACTTAACAAAGAGCAGGCAGACTTAACTAAGAGCAGGCAGACTTAACAAGAGCAGGCAGACTTAACAAAGACTTAACAAAGAGCAGGCAGACTTAACTAAGAGCAGGCAGACTTAACAAGAGCAGGCAGACTTAACAAAGACTTAACACAGAGCAGGCAGACTTAACTAAGAGCAGGCAGACTTAACAAGAGCAGGCAGACTTAAAGACTTAACACAGAGCAGGCAGACTTAACTAAGAGCAGGCAGACTTAAAAAGAGCAGGCAGACTTAACAAGAGCAGGCAGACTTAACAAAAAGCAGGCAGACTTAACAAGAGCAGGCAGACGTAACACAGAGTGGGCAGACTTAACAAAGAGCAGGCAGATTAACAAAGAGCAGGCAGACTTAAAAAGAGCAGGCAGACTTAACAAGAGCAGTCAGACTTAACAAAAAGCAGGCAGACTTAACAAGAGCAGGCAGACTTAACTAAGAGCAGGCAGACTTAACAAGAGCAGTCAGACTTAACAAAAAGCAGGCAGACTTAACAAGAGCAGGCAGACTTAACACAGAGCGGGCAGACTTAACAAAGAGCAGGCAGATTAACAAAGAGCAGGCAGACTTAAAAAGAGCAGGCAGACTTAACAAAGAGCGGGCAGACTTAACAAGAGCAGGCAGACTTCACAACAGCAGGCAGACTTAACAAGAGCAGGCAGACTTAACAAAGAGCAGGCAAACTTAACAGAGCAGGCAGACTTAAAGAGCAGGCAGACGTAACGAGCAGGCAGACTTACCAAACAGCAGGCAGACTTAACAGGAGCAGGCAGACTTAACAAAGAGCAGGCAGACTTAATAGGAGCAGGCAGACGTAATGAGAGCAGGTAGACAACAGGAGCAGGCAGACTTAACAAAGAGCGGGCAGACTTAACAAGAGCAGGCAGACTTAACACAGAGCGGGCAGACTTAGAGGTGATCCATAAATTTACTTCAGCAGCCTGCTCCTGCCCCACATATCATTGTGAATTGCTGCAGGAGTCCAAGGCTGCTTTCAGTTTAAATTTAAAGCAAATCTGCACATTTTAATTTATGGCTGAAACTTTTCGGTGAATGCTGAAGTGGCGGCAGGGTCCGGATCGAGAGGGCGCAGGTTTACCTGGGTATTCCACCCAGGTTTCTGATGTTGCTAACACCAATGCTATCTATGGAGCAGCAGGGGAGGGGGACATTATATGCTTATTTTATGACTTTCGTTGGGGTCTTCATGCCCAAATTAGTACCTACAGCAACGACCTATTCCGGTGTGGGTTTGGAGACTTCCCTCCCACCCTCTCTCCCTGCTTTCCTTCCTCCCTCTCACTTCATCTGTTCCTTCCTTCTTTCCTTCCACCCCTACCTCACTCCTGCCCTCCCTCTCTTCCTCCCTGCCTTCCTCTATCCCTTCAACCCCTCCCTCCCTTCTGCCTTCCCTCTCTTCCTCCCTCCTGGGAGCCAAACACCTATCCTTCATGAAGTGGGAGGCAGTATAGCTCTGAGCTACAAATCTGGAGACCTGGTTTGAATCCCACAGCCCCCACTTGCATACTGTGTGACCCTGAGCAAATCACTCAACTTCCCTGTGCTCCCAAGTCGCACCTGTAAACAAGCTTTCAGCTTAGTGTGTCTCTCCTGGTTAAACAATTGGGGAAAAAAAAGTGATCTCTCCCTACTGAGGGACTGGGGGTTTGAATGTGAAACACAATTTCCCAGTCAGCAGCATATCCCAGAGAGAGCCTTTCTTTTTTCTTACCAGGGTGTTTATACTCCTGTCCAGGGGCTAAACTTTTTCCAATTAAGCCACTGCTCCTGTCTTCCTCTCTTGATCCATGTTCAGCCAGAACCCCCCCCACCTGCCCAATCACCAGGACTTACCCCACCAGCCAGTACCCTCATGACTTGCCCCTCATGATGCAGTCCCTTAGGTGAGCTCTGACCCTCGGGAAGTTACATCCAGCAGCAGGCTGCCTGGTGGGTGTGTCAGGCCTGCAGTGGCCAGTATCATCCAGCATGAGGAGGTTGGTTTTCTCCATTTTCCCCCCACAGAAGACCTAGCGTGCAATGATGTGTGTGCTTGCATGTGCAAGGTATGTTCATGTCTGGTGGGACAGCCTCCCACTTTGGAGCTCTGAACTGTGCCAACATCCAGCCACCACTGGGTGTCAGTCAAGCAGCTGAGCTGCAACACCCCCTCCCCAGCCATGCCCCTGGTGACCTAGCTCCATTTCCAAACACCACATGCCAACATAGTAAGCAGTAGAGCTACACCTGTGCTACTGAACCTTTCTTCTCCCCTCCTTGGTATGGTCCCCATCCTTCTGACCCCCCAGCCCTGTCACCCCAGCTTCCCCCAAGACTTACTGGACCCCAGACTCCCATGGCTTACTCCCTGCAGTGGGATGGCGGGGAGCGTTCTCAATGCATCAGGTCAAGGATCCAGTGGGGCTGTGCCTGAGTTGTTGGGTGCCATACCTGTGAGGGGTGACGATCATCCTGCCGTCCAGGATGACATTCCTTTGTTGTCCTCCCTCCCCTTGTGGCAAGGAGGAGCGTCCCTGCAATCGCGTCAGTGGTGATGCCATGCACATTCCTGCACGTGGCATGATGAATGCCTATTCTTCCTCCACTGCCTGATGTACTGTCCCCGAACCTCTGCTAGGGGACAGTCAAGCATTGGGTGCCATGCCAGTTCCTTGGGCATGTGATCCTCCCCCCATCACCGGCTGGCCCTCTGATAGCTCAAACTCATTCTTGAATCGTGTCATTGGCGCTGAAAGCAGTAGCACCATCACTGCGCCGACAAGCTGACAGGAGATAACTTTTTTAAAAAGAACCTGACTCTCCAATCCAGTACTTAGAACTTTAAAACTTATGACGGACCTTGAGTAAAAAAATTTGGCTCAGGCAGGAAATTCTAAGAGGAGGATACAGGTGGCATTAAACAAGCAAGCCCTGACATATGTAAGGTGAAGCAGAATGCATCATAATTACTAACGAACTGCAATGCCTGAGGTAGAATTTGATTAATTTTACTACGCAATGACAATAACATTGTAATTAATAAGTAATTACAACCCTTGCAGTACAATGTTATGAAACAGCTGTTACTGTACAATACTGGGATTTGATAGCTATTTCCACGTAACAACACTGCTATAAATGAAGCGTTGCATCCCTTATAATGTGATTTAACATCCCATAGTGTGTTATACTGTATAATGAGGCATGTCATAAGAAACTACAGATTTTGTGGTATACAAGAATATTAGGCATTACTATGCAATATAATTATAATGTACGGGGAAGGAGAATGGTACGCAGTGTCTCCTCTCCTGCCTGTGTCCCGCTCTTGCACTGGCTGCCAGTGTCATGATCTTGCTACTAGTGCCCTCCAGTGTCACGGTGCTGGCACTGCAGCTTGTGTTCTGAGAACTCTTCAGCTATTTGGAAGTGAGGACTTCCAAGTGTGAATGGCCTTCTTGTTCTTTTTACAGCACACATTTGATGATCTCCATCTATGCTACTTGCAAAACATTATCTGGTTGTGAATCAAAAGAACAAAACTTTGGTTTTTGTTGTCTTGAATCTGCTGAATAAAAATAAACCGTATTGTGTAAAATTACAACAGGTTACTAAATTTCAATACCTGATGGTTTACTCAGAATAAAAGGCGTAAGTCACATATTAGAGTTCAACACCAAAATGAATCTTGTTACCAATGGAATCTGAAGATATGGGGCTGGGTTTTCAAAGAGTCACAACAGGACTTTCATGCACTTGTGGTACTTGCAACATTTATGTATTTATTCATTCATTCATTTGAATTTTGTTAATTAGGTTGTCCCACTGAGACAAGAAACCCCATTTTTAGGGGTGACTTAGAGTAAATTGCATTAAAAAATATTACGCATTACATTTAACTGTGGTTCAGAGCTCAGTGCTTATGTTACATACTATAGCTGGATGCTGTAGGTTGTGCTTGGATACAGAGGCCAGACCAGTAAGTAGGATAATGCTTCTAAGGTACTAGTAGTATGAAATGATTCATGCTTAGGTACTTTAGCATAGACGTGAGCAAGTCAGCAATTATAGTACATATGAACTGGATAGTATATGCAAGGTGCTTAGATGCTTGAACTGATGAGTCACTTGTTATGATTTGATAGTTTTGGCCTTTCTCTGTATCCCACCGTAGGAAAGATGCTTAGTCCAGTATTATGAGACCCCCCAAAAATAGTGATATCAACAATTGTTCTGTATCCGACTGTCGAAGGAGTTGAGTAGGATGACACTCCAAGAAAACTGAGTAGCAGTATGATCACCTCCTCCAACTCCAAAGAGTGTGACCAGTAGCACGCAGGACAGGAAAACCCCCCCCTTGGGGGGAAACCTCTGAGGACCCATGGCTACTGATCTGCCCATCCTTCTGGGCATACTAAAGGAGAGTAATCCTAAAAATTTAATTAATCGGCTAATCCGAACCCCAAAGTTGTCGAACCTGATCCAGAGAAACGGAGAACTGAAGAAGTATTGAATCGTGACATGTCAGGTGAACAGCACAAGCATCCACCTAGTAAACTCCAAGTTTGAGAATCCATGAGCAGGCCGGAATGATAGTAGAGTGCAATCAATGGTTGATATGAATTTGAAGTGACAGTTGCAGTGGTGAAGCACTCCAGCAGGTGAGGATGACTTCTCAGAGGAGAACCAGGAATCAAAGGCTCAGCATTCATGTCCAGAGAAAGAGGACTGTTGGGGTCATGTTCCGCTTGGCAAAGCTTAGCAAATGAAGGCCGTGGCGATGAAGCACAGGAACTGGTGTATGCTGCGTGAGCGGGAGAATGGAGCAGTAGGAACCTCTGATCCGGAGAGGGGAAGCAAGTACGGGAAGCAGGTAGGGATCATAGTGCAAATAAGTAGATTTAAGTCAGATGCATTTCCAGCTCACGAGGAGCGAAGTAGGTTGTAAAATGGTGAGTCAGTCATGATGACCCTCTAGGCCCTGCAAGGGCAAAGCAGGTAGTATGAGCAAGTAATGTAAATAGGTGGACCTGTACATAGGTCAGTTGTAGTAGTACGTAAAGCTGCATGATGCAGACGTAGTAGCTGGGAAGTAGTATTGCATAGCTTATGTATGGTATACAGCGAGGGGTATGAAGAATGGTAATAGCACGGGAATCGAAGAGCTGCGTGTGGATCCAAATGGTTGAGTAACAATGCTGACATCCAAGTTTCAAAGCCAGAATTGTACATTAGCTAGAATTGACTTGGTAAGAATATTCTGACGGGTCCCGAATAGTCGAGCTTATGAGTCATAAATGGTGATAACCGAAGAGGCTGAGTCAAATGAAGTAGCGTTGTCACAGGGTCCAGGAAGCCTTAGAGCATAAATCAGGATATTGAAGGTCTTCTGGAGAAGCTCTAAGTGTCCTGGTAAGAGTGTAGTAGTAGTAATTTTGTATGACTGAAGCGGCAGGGCAGAAGCATCCAAGAATAGATGACAAATGGCTAAACAATCCAGACATGAGTCCCTAGTTAAAGGAGCTCCTAGGGCTGGCTGACACGGCGGCAGGTAGGCGTATAGTAGAATATGCGAATCTCCAGGCCCCGAGTTGGGCGAGGCAGGTGTAGAGTCAAATTAGTTAAACTCCCCGGCTCAATGGGCGAAAGCAGGTCATAGAAGTAGGCAATTACGGTGCAGTAATATAGGAGCAAAGGACCTCCAGGCCCATAGGGGTGCAGGTCTGGCGAAATGTGATGGTGAACCTTCGGCCCTATGGGGAGATGCAGGTTGCAGAGCAGTGGTAGATAATGTAATGGAAATGTTGAACTGCATGCAATGCAGAAATAGCAGTGAAGTAGTGAGAAATAAATTATAGATGGTATCATAATGGCAGCATATCCTGAGTCAGTTAGTGCGGAGTAGTACTGTAGTGTTAAGGCAGACTTATGAGAGCAGAATGGAGCTGTGGACTGTCGTATCCAGAAGATCGAGGACGGTAAGGATTGCAGTGAAGAGACCTTGGCGATGAGCATCCAAGAGAATGAAGCGAATAGCTTGATGTACTCCAGAAATAATCCAATGGAAGATGGAAGCTTTAGGGAGCATATTTTGGAAAAGTAGGTCTGAATGAATAAAGCAGCTCTGTAGGAAGCATCCATGGGAACGAAGGGGAGCTAGCCCAATGAGATAGGGAAATGCGGCTAGACCACGTATAGGTCAGCTGATGAACCATAGTTGGTACGGTTGAATGAGTATATCAGCCAGTGAGTAAACAGAATTAGTAGCTAAACCCAAGAAGGCTAGCATGCAGCTAGACCATGTGAGATCAGCTGGTAAGGTAAGTAAAGTGTGGCAGCCAGCCCCACGTAAGCTAGCATGCACAGCTGGACCACACGTAGGTCAGCTGGTAGGGTAAGTAAAGAGAGGCAATACAGCCCCATAAAGGTAAGCCAGTACAGCTGGACCACATGTAGGTCAGCCTGAGGAAGGAATAGAGGGCGGCAGCTAGGCCCCACGAAGGCAAGCAAACCTCAAACCCACACGTAGGTGCCAGCACAAAAAGGGGGGCAAAAGCCAGACCCCTATAGGTTCCACGGGTAGGAGAGGTGCCAGGCAAGGCAATGGAGTAATAGTGCAGAAGTACTGTGACCAGATAAGCTGAGAGCGGCCTAAAGCCAGACGAGAACAATTTAAAGTTGCCAGTAGGCATCAGCATTAAAGTGATGCTTGCCGCTAAATCTCAATAAATGAGTCAGTTCGTGCCTTAGGTTATGAACGTGTCTGATATTGTAAGGATGGCAACGTCACCATCGTAGGTGAAGACAGGGAAATCTCTCATTTGAGGGAACTAAAATATGGGCAATGCAATCAGGTCGGGCAGGAAGTGCAGTGTTTAAAAAGCTGTCAAAGCAGCAAGCTGGTGAGGAGTAAGTTCCATTCAAAGTCCAGGGCTCCATAGGAATCCACAAACTGCATGAAATAAGTGCCTTATCCAAATGAAAGGTAGCGCAAACTCTCTGGTTTGTGTGGTACCCCCCCCCCAAAAGTCAAGTAAAGTAGCTAAGCTTCCAAAGAAAGGGACAATGGTGTTCCACGAAAAACAGTGGGCCAGAGGCATCATAGCCAAGACCAGCAGGAATAGTCCCATGAGTGGCAACAGAAGACCAGGGGCAACCCACAGGTTCCAAAGGCTGCAACAGAGAAGTAAATTATGAGCAGGACAAGCGAAAAGGTAGTCAGTAACGTAAGTACAACCAGTCTGTCACAGTTAAGCAGGAGGAGGAGTAGAAAGTAAGCATCCAGGTCAGGCGCAGCTGTACAGAGCCAGGAATGCTTCAATGACATAAAACATGAGGAAAAAGAAGGGTAGACAGCATACAGACATGCAGGTCCATGGAGGTGCTGCTCGGAATGAGCCAGTATGCCGATTGAGTAAAGCATGTCCAAGCAAGGGCGAGTAGAGCAGCAAGTGAAAGACAAGCAGCTGCACAGTGATAAGGGTAAAAATAGAAGTATACGGTGCATGGTCCCCTCAGTAGACTGTAAGCCAAGCCACCAAAACCCATGAATGGCGGAGCAAGCAGACAGGGCAGCAGATGATTTAGGCAGGTGGAAGGCACCAAGGCAAATACGGTAGGCGTGGCAGCAGTGGGGTGAATGGAACCCAGATGGCGGTGGTGCGACCAGAAGAAGCCCCCAGCCGGTAGCAGGAGAAAGAAATGGAGCGGTGAAGGACTGGGCATGGAGCCGGGCTGCTCAAGGAAAGCGAGAAGAGAGACAGGAAAAGCAGGAGCACAGCAAGAGAGCTAGCGGAGGCAGACAGTATGGACAAGCAGGAGGGAGGCAGCGGGCGGAACGAGCAGCCAAACACCCCCCAAAAAAAGAAAAGGCACACGGATGAAAAGAAACAGGCAGGTGCTCTGGCAAAATTCTGCTGAAGACAATCAAATCATCCAGGTAGACTAGACAAGATTTCCAAGACAACCCACGTAGTATGGCTTCCATAACACATTGAAATGTGGCTGGACTGTTCTGAAGACCCATAGGCAGACATTTGAACTGGAAAAGTCCCAAGTGGCAGTGCCATGCTGTGTATGGATGAGAAGCTGGATCAATGGAAACTTGATAGAACCCACTCTGAAGGTCTAGAGTGGTGAAGCAAGCAGGACTGGCCACACCAAGAGTCTCTAAGGCATCTTCGGTTGCAGGCAAGGGATGAGCATCCTGCACCGTGTAGGCATTGAGTTTTCTGTAGTCTACCACGAAGCGATACCCTTTGTCCTTTTTTTACCACCAGCAAGCAAGGTGCACTCCAGGGGCTTGTAGATTCTTCGACTATGTCTTGGTCAAGCATGTCTTTGATTATGTCCTCCAGGACTTGTTTCTGTTTATGTCCCACTTTGTAGGCTCGCTGATGGATTGGTTTCTGGTTGGACTGTACTTCGATAGTGTGTTGCAGAATATCACAGCATCTGAGCTTGTTTCCTGAACCAACAAAGACATCCAGGTAATTTTCCAGGAAGTTCAAAAGTTGTTGCTTTTCTGTTGGAGATGCTGGAAGTTTGGAAGATGATAGTTGCTGACTAAGGGGTAACTCTGTTGAAGTTGGAGTGGTCGTGATAGTACTGACAGGAGTAGAGTTGGTGGAACCAGGCTGTGGTTCTTGCATGAGATGGAGCTGGTCCCCTGAAGACAAGCAGACAAACTTTCTGATGTTGGCACCCTTTGAAATGACCACTGGCTCATCTGTGAAGTTGCAGCATTTTTGGAAGACTGCATCATCATGTACCGCCAATAAGGTATTTCCCGGAAGGAGACCTCAGGAATGTAGTGCGGAGAATCCTATGATGATGCCAACAACACCTTGTGGAAGTGGTTCACCTCGAATCTTGGCAATCAAAACCATTTCTGACTGAGGAGGCACAGTGACTGGGTCTGTAGCTGCGAGTTGCCTCTGAGGATCTAGCGACAGTTTGTTTGAGGCAAAGTCTAGGATGGCTTTGTGAGCTTTGAGAAAGTCCAGGCCTAGAATTATTGCAGGTTGAAGATCAGGCACTATGTAAAACTTGACAGTAGCTTGCTGTGAGCCAAAGTGGAGCTTGAGATGGATCACACCTGTGATAGGTACGGTAGCTGTACTTACTGTGATAATGTACTTTATGTTGGCTGGAGAGACATTAGGTATGTGACGAATAGCTTGGTTGTTTAGAATACTGCTGTTGATAACTGATATTTCTGCTCCAGTGTCGACCAAGGCATGTGTAGGCCATTCTCCGATGGTTACAGGTACATAGTTTGCTAGAAGAGGTGATTGGATGACAGGTACCTTTGCCCCTGGAAATGAGAGTGTGCCAGAGTTAGCATTTGGAGGAAGCGTTTTGTTTGAATTGCGAGAGTCAGAGGGGCGGTCAGTTGCTGTGTTCCCCAGCCCAACAAAAACCTCTAGTCTGTTGGGTGGCGCTCATTTCCCTGATCCTGGGAATAGTTGCAGTTATCATGTTGTTGGTGCTGTGGTAAGCGTCCATGGTCTTCTTGAGTCCTGTAGTAATATTTTAACTTTTGGCAGACAGCGGCAGTGTGTCCCCTGAATCCACACCACTGGCAAGTCATGGGCTCTCGGGAAGGCGGAGGTGGATCCGGTCGCTGTCGAGGTGGTTGCATAACATTAGTATTTGCAGAGGAGGCTGTTGGACACATGTGGAAAGTGTAGCCGGTTTGAGGTTTGGGGCGCATGAGCACCGGCAGACTGGAACATTGAAATGGACTCTTGAGCTAGCCGTGCAGCTTGGATGGTGCCTGTCCAGGTGGTTGTCTTTTGCTGTATGACATAGGTACGAAATTGAGGAGGCAGTCCCCGGACAAAGGATGTTACTTGATCTTTCTCTGTTTTCTGTAGGCGTTTGCATCGAGTCTCAATGTCCACAATGAAAGCTTCAAAAGATTTGGTGGGTTGCATTGTATGTTCCCACAGCTGTTGCTCCAATAACCAGGGTGGATGTGCTTGGAGAAAATGGGCTAAGATGGTGTACAGTGTGGCAGTATCTCCTTTGACTTGGTCTGAAAGTGCGTTGAACCAGGAAATGGCAGTCCGTCTCAGAAGCAAGCACAAGGCATTGGAGAAGTGCAAGCGATCAGTCCAACCATTGAAGGAAATCCATGCTTGGAAGTGTTCCAGCCAGTTGACAGCATCTTTGTGAGGCAAGGCTGAGAAGGGTACTGGTTGTAGACTGGTATGGACCATGGACTATGGTGAAATGGCTTTAATGTAGGCTAAGTCATCTTGAATAGCTTGCATAGCTGGTGCTCCTTGAGCAGAAATAGAAGACTGGATGTCATGGAGGATTGTTTTGACTTTGTAGCCCCATGCCCTTGAGGTGGGTGAAGGTAGGACTCTGGATGCTTCAGCGCCCATATCTGCGTCATCATCAGACATTGTGGTTGGAGATGAGCTTCATTTCACTGAGTGAAGGTCGTATGGGTGAGAAGGAGTTGCCGTCATGCAGGAGACAGGACGTTGTGTCGTAGATGAAGTGCCGAGCAAAAATTATTTTTGAAGATAAAAGTAAAAATTTTTGTAGCAAAGTTCATCAATGACATCTTAATAAAGAACTTCCCACTCAGTTCTGTGTTGTGTGTTATCTAAATGAAGCTTTTGTAGCAAAAAATCAGCCTTTTATTGCAGTGTCCATTCATTTAAATAGGAATCCCATTGATTTCAATGGAGTGAGGTCAATTTGTGCCCTTCACAAGATGGCCGCCGAAGTGTGACATGCAGTTCCTGTGGGTTTTGACTGGCCTGACTGTAGCAAGATGGCCACCAGCAGAGGTCAAGGTTCACTTCCTTTCTTGTTATTGCAATGTGCTGAAGATGGAGGAGTCTTGCCACGATGCTACTTAGTTGCTCTGCAGTGTCCAAAATGGCGATTGCCGCCCTTGCTGCCTTCTTCCGCAACTGAGAATGGTGGGAGTTTTTTGTTGTTTGGGTAAGTGCACAATTTCTGGGGGAAATTCTGTATTTGACTGCTCATTTCGTTTATTTTGGTGCTTTTTATGTTGGCTTGCCGCGCTTGCGCGGCAGTCAACATATTGGGAGAGTGCAACTTTGGGGGCGCGGCTGCTGTTGGGTGAATGCAGGACACGCATCAGTAGATGCGTCCCTCATTCCCCAATAAGCCAGCATGCTAGCGCTGACACCAACATTATGTAAAGTAGACAAAACTTCTAAACAAAGTGCCGCTGCAATCAGAGACAAGCTTGTCATGCAGCGTCATTTTGTTTAGAAGTTATGTCCACTTTACTACGTGCCGTCCCCCCCTCAGTACAGGGTGCCACGCTGGGAGCCCACCCCAGCATGGCAACTGATGCCATGGCCGACGGGGGGTGCCCAATCCCCCGTCGGCTCAACTGCCCCCCCCGAGTACAGGGTGCCACGCTGGGAGCCCACCCCAGCGTGGCAACTGATGCCATGGCCGAGGGGGGTGCCCAATCCGCCATCGGCTCCACGCCCCCCCAGCCATCCTTCTGCCTCGCTGGGAGCCTACCCCAGCATGGCAAATGTCCCGCGTCGTCTTTTTTTTTTAAAAAAACCTGCAAATTAAAAACAGCCCCACGGCGCACCCTACCTCCCCACACATCCCCTCACCCCATACTTACCTCCAGAGTCCGCGCGATGATCTTGTGGACCGGGAACACGTCTGCACTCTTCAAAGCCGACCGCGAACTGAGGAAATGCCGGTAAGCTGTATAATGGGCTAGATAGGGTTTTTTCA
This sequence comes from Neoceratodus forsteri, assembly GCA_016271365.2. Classification (NCBI taxonomy): domain Eukaryota; kingdom Metazoa; phylum Chordata; order Ceratodontiformes; family Ceratodontidae; genus Neoceratodus; species Neoceratodus forsteri. The sequence continues at coordinate 308,797,923 of JADMNL010000027.1, read as the reverse complement.
ACTTTGTTGCATATCTCAGGCATTTTTTGGAATTTTTGCACCAAATTTTCAACATGGGGTTTTTGGTGCCCCTCCTCATGAATTCTGTCACTGTCATGGCGTTTATCGACCTCGAAAGGTGATTTCACAGACACTGCGCGAAATCACCTTTCGGGGCCCATTAACGAAATGAAAGTGGCGGTGTTCATGAGGTGCCCTCTTAAAAAGCCTAAGTTCCAAATTTGGTGGAAACATGCGTTGCACAGTTGCTATGCAGGCTCGTAACTTTGCGCATTGACAATATTTTACTGCCAGATTTTCAGCATTGTCATTTTTGTACACCTCCTTGTGAACAGTACAGCTGTCATTTTCCACATCCTGCTCGAAATGTGTTTCCCGCACTTCGGCTATTGAATAGCGCAGTCGCTGGGAAATCAGTGTTAGCCAGATTATGAAAATATCAGTGACACAGTTCATGAGCAGAGGACCTAAAATGCCTATGTTGAAAATTTGGTGATGATACTCCATAAAATAACTGTGTTACGAACGTGCATTGGCAGATTGCACGCACGCTCGTACCGTCGTGCATTTGTGATATTTTCAGTCTGGATTTTCACCATTGCCATTTTTCCACACCTCTTGATGAACAGTACAGCCGTCATTTGACATATCGTGCCCAAAATGTGTTTTCGCACTTCTGGCACAGAATAGCGTGGTCGCTGTGCGAAATCACTTCTTGAGACACTTTGAGGAAATAACAGTGGCACTGTACATGAGCAGAGGTGCTAAAATGCCTATGTTGAAAATTTGGTGCCAAACGCCCATAAAATGGCAGTGTTGCAAGCGTGCATTGCATATTTCCCACACACCCTAGTAGCTTCACAAATTTGGTATATTTACATGCCACATTTTCAACACTGGCATTTTTTTACACCTCCTTATGAACTGTGCAGCTGTCATTTCTCACATCCTGCCTGACATGTTTTCCCGCACTGCACTACCAAACACCCAAAGGGACACCCTAATGCTTGTCACTCTGTGCAAGGTGGGGGGCGGGTTGGCATCAGTTCAATACTTCACTGCCATTCCTATGATGCATCTGCCTAACTCCTGCAGTACCAATGCCAATGCCAGCAAGCCAACATTCGGCATTGACAAATGCTTGTTATTTATTTTTCTGTTGTCCCCAGGCTGTCCTCTGTTTTGTAAGGTTTCTGCCCCAGGATTCATTTATTGCTGTGCCCTGCTTTTTTTTTCTCTCTCTGCCTTTGTTGGCCTCTCAGAGCTGTCTTGTAGTTAGATTGCCCCTGCTGAAGTCTTCTCTGTTTTGTTGCCCCCATGTTGTTTGTTTCTTTATTTATTTTTTTTTGTCTCCCAGGCTGTCCCTCGCCTTTGCCCTCCGATTTGATTGTGTGCCCAGAGCAGTGTGGGTTACAGGTTTGTTCTGTAGTTGTAGGGGATCAGGAGAAAGAGAAGCGGAGGCTCTGTGCGGCTGCAGGAAAGAAAGGGAAGCCATGATTCATGAGGCGCTGCAGAGCGGGTGGGCAGCACAGGTAGAGCTGCAGCCCGAGTTTCCCTGCTTGTCTGGCTCTTGGTGAGTCAGTTTGTGGGGAACTGCAGGAGGCAGGGCCGGTTGGGGAGAGCAGCGCGAGGTTGCGGCATTAGGTGAAGCCGCTGTCATGAGGGCAGGCCAGGAGGCTTATTGCTGTGGTGGTGCTGGAGGAGCAGAGCTGGGGAGCACTGAGCAGAGGCTCTGGTTTGCAGGACTGGTTGTTCAGGAGGACCGGAGGCTCCATGCTGTTTGTTTGTATTCTGGTGAGTCAGGGAGTGAGCACAGTTGCAGGCTTGATCTATTTTTTCTTTAGACCCTGTAGGGAAGCGCCCTGTGGCTACAGGAGAGCCCTGGTGGCAGTTTGGAGCCATGGTCCACTGAGGTTGTTGGTAGGGCAGCTGGAGATCCAGCTGCAAGAAGGGTAGGGTGGCTTGCTGCTTTTCCTAGGGGGAAGGATCGCTCAGGTGTTGCCACCTTTGTGGAAAGAAGTCTGTGTGCCTCTGCAGCAATACGGGAGAATGGGGCCACAGCGTAGGATGGCTGAGTTAGAAATGCACGCTTGGTGCAGTTATTTTTACTTTCCTGTGCTTTCTTTTTTTTTTTTAATTAATTTACTGAGCAGTTCCTTTGTGCAGTACATTTATTTTCTGTCAAGCTGTGATCCTCCCTGGGTGTGACAGCTGTAGCTGGGAGGCAGAGTGGGAGCTTGGATGCCAACTGAAGCAGTTTTAAAAGATGCCCTGCCAGGAGGTGGTGGGGGTGGGTTGCATAGTTTACAGCTCTGTGGGTGTTCTAGGGCTGAGTAGAAATAACGTGCTGGCAGTTTTATTAAACAGCAGGCTAGCAATGCTGAACAATTTCTTTTCTTCACAGCCAACAATGTTAGAAGAAGGCTGCAGTCTGTTGTATAACACAGGAGACAGTTCATATATTTTTTTTCTATGCAGCTGTTTGTAAAATATTCAAGTGGTTCAGACTCACTGGGTGATGACTTTGGGTAACCAGCGATGCAGTCAAGTGAGATGGGGGTCTGGACAGAAGAAGGGCCACATTATTCACCATGTGTGGCATTTTGGTTATTTGGTCCACCACTAAAAGACCCCTTACTTTCTCTGAGGTCTTCCAGACCCTTCGGTTGTTGCCGGTGTGGACCCCATCTGGACCTTGAGAATAACTAGACGGATGCATAAAATAATAAGGCAGGTTTATTCTGTGCTGCAGATGTTCTCTTCATGAGGACAAGCCCCAGACTGACAAAATCTCTGACTGACAGGCATACATGGCACTGCCAGGCCGTGCAACAAATTGTCACATGCAAGTTCTAAGTGCTCTTAAAGAGGCAGCAGCTTAACATTAAGCACCATGCTTAATGTGTGCTTCACAATATTATACAGAATTATATTAGGAAGACCAGGAAGTGAGAGTAGTAAGAGAGAAAACAGCAGGTTTTCTAGAGGCCTTAAAACTACCAAAATTAATATAGGAGGAGGCAGCTACCCTAGAGAAACCAATCAGCAATTTGGAAGTGTACAATACAATCTGAAAATGGCAACAAGGCGCCGGGACCAGATGTTTTTTGCTCTAATTTTTATAAGTCCTTTAATAAACAGCCCCCATACTAGGAAGCCTGTTGAGACACTGTCAAAAAGAGGGGGTCGTCCCAAAAATGTGGAGAGAGGCCGTTATATCAGTGCTAGCAAAGAAGAGAAAAGATAGAGAACTGTGCAAATCTTATCGCCCAGTTTCCCTACTAAACCAGGACCTAAAAGTCTTCTTTAAAATAATGGCCACTAGACTGCAACAAGTGATGCAGTCCATCATACACCCTGACCTAACGGGGTTTATCCCAGGACTGACCTAATGTATCAGGGTCCAACAGCTAGGGTTAAGGGGAATGGTACACTGTCAGATCAATTCAGGATTGAGAGGGGTACGCAGCAGCAATGTTCACTATCGCCCCTCCTGATTGATCTCAGCGTAGAACTCTTTGTAGACGCGATCAGACAGAGTAGGATACAGGGGTTAATGGTGGTGGGGGGCCAGCAAGGTCTCCATGTATGCTGACGACACAGTACTCTATATGAGACACCTCAAAGAAAGCCTGGGTGCTTTCCTAGAACTGGCATGAGAGTGTGGGGAAATTTCTGGTTTTATAATAAATATCACAAAAACAGAAATAGTAAGAATAAGTGGAGAACTGAGCAGGGAAATGAGACAAATACTGCAAGGAAAATGGAGTCCGGGTCAAGAACGCTGTTTGGGAATCCAAACACCAAAACATCTCAGTAAACTGTATACAGCGAACTATGGTAAACTGAAAACAGAGATCTTTGCTGTATTAAAAGGTTTCGGTTTTGGAAGTTTTGGAAAAAATTCAAGAGAAGTTGGAAATACCCCGGGACCTGACAGTGATGTATGTGATGGGGGGTCTATGTCCAATCAGAGGGAAGGGTGCAGCAAGGCGGTACATGTATAACATTTTAATAGCAGCCACCTGCAAGGCTGTAACACAAAAGTGGATGTCAGTGCAACCCCCGGGTCTGAATCATTGGTTAGCAAACTGTAAAAAGATTAAAATCGTGGAGGAAATTACAGCCAGGCTAAACCTGCGAACAGGCACATTCAACATTAGATGGTTGCCTTTTGCACACTTGATAGAAAACCTAGATGGGACCCCAGTATTAGAGCAGTTATTATATAAGTAAGATCGGAGAGAAAGAATGGAAACTCGGAATGGATATGTCATTAGAATATAGACAGTTCTGCCATTAGAGTTAAGTGTTGAATGTTGTTAATGCTGTGTTATCAATAAGAGACAAAGTCAGATGACAGAAGGTTATAAAGGAGAGACCAGGCTGTTATGATCAAACACAAATGGACAGCACCTGTCAGCAAGGATAAGACGAGTCGAGGAAAGGGTAAAGGAGGCCTGCAGGTGCAGGTGCCTTGGTGTGTGCAGGAAGGGGCAGAACCATGTCGCTATGATTCAGCTCAGAATGCCATATCAGTGGAGGCTTATTTGCTTTAATTTATTTTTTAAGGTAGGGTCTAGGCGATGGAGCATCCAACCAACTCCAGAAGATGCCTGGGATATCTGGAGGTGAGGTTAAGGCTCTTCAAAGTGCCGCCCAATCAGCTGGAGGAGATGGTAAGGTACCACCAGAGAAAAAAGGGAAGTGGGAGACTCCTACAGGTAGAACTTTTTTAATTTTTATCCACACCTGGATTAACCCGGAAAGATAACCCTCCACTGAGATAAGGTCCAGGTAGAAAGCCCAGAAGGTAGGAAGGAAAGGGGGCTTGCTTATAGGAGAAAACTTTCACTTCTTAGATAACAGGTTCCATATTGAAAACAATTCCTTGAGAAGCAGAAAATAATCTAGTATATGAGATCGGAAGATAACCCTTTCCTAAGGAATACAGGAAGATCAGGAAAAACGCTCACAGTGAGACAGATATTGATAGGTAAAAAGGAATAAAGAAATGTATGAATTGCCGAAAGTATCTTGGGCAAAATGTTGCTGCCAAATATCTGTACACTGAAATAATGTCTGCTCTTTTTAACTCAATAATAAAAAAAAAAATTACTGGCCCAGTAGCGAGGAGGTCTGAGGCACTGGTGCCTTACCTTGCGCTTATACCAGCAACCCGGGTTCGGAGCGACTTTGGTTTGCCGAGGTCCTGGCTCGGGTGGGGGGGAGGTGGCAGGAGCACGATTGAGCCATAGCTCTCCTCCAAAGGTGGATGTCAGCCCGTCCGTAGTCCTGCTCCCACAAGGTGGAGGTCCGTGGGCGGTAGGTGTATAGAGCAGCAGTGAAAGTCAGGAGGGTGAAGGGGCCACTGGATCCTGGTGTGTACATGTGTTTCTGTGCACGTACATGCATGTGTACACCATGGCCTTGGGGTGGGTGTGGGTGGGAGAAAAATCTGAAAAAAAAATATAACACTTCAGCCTGTTGCCAGTCCAGTGGTGCTGAAGGTTGAGGTGCTGGACTCCAAACCTCACACTCATGCTGGGAATGGAATGGACTGGCCTCCAGGGCAGCTGGGTAGAGAGAGGACAATGTCAGGAGGATGGCTCTCCTCTTCCGGGGTAGGTTGCGGGTTCCACTCGGTGTCTTAGTGGCCTGCAATGGAGATCAGGGATCCCACAAGAAACAACACAGTAAAGGGTGGAGTGGCAGCAGATATCAGCAGTGTGCCTTTGCAGATGTCATTGCACGTCCACGCTCCAGAGGAAACATTGAACAAAGAAAAGCCCTGACTCTCGTTAGGCGATGGTGGGTCCAGGGGCCATCCTCCACTCCCTGTGCCGGGTCCTCAGCCTGCCATCGGTGTTTCCTTCGTTCCATTGCCAACCTGTCTAGATTGCAGAAAGGTCGCCAAGAGGAGATGGCAGTCCCACCTTGAGGGTTTAGATCCGGGAGGCTGGGGCGCCAGAGGATTAAAGCGGGGTCTCCTCCACCGACAAGTAAGGCTGGGACTTCAGGATGATGAGACAAGGGCGTGCCATGTGACCTCACTGGAGAGAGTCCAAGGGTCAGTGAGGGAGGAGTATAAAGAGAGTTAAAAAACAAACAAAAAAACTCCAAACTTCAGCCTGCTTCATCCCCCCTCTACCCATCCCCCCTTCCTCAGCTTTCTTATCTGCCCCTCCCCCTTCCTCCGCTCCCTAACATATCTAAAAAGAATTCCTTCTCCCTCTGATCCTTCTTGCTTATCTAAGCTCTTTAGCCACCTTGGCCTTTCTAACCTTTCTGCTAACCTCTCTGGAAATCCTCTGATACTCCTGAAGGTCAGCCTCATTATAGGAGTATTTGTACCTTCTAAAGGCCAACTTCTTTTTCCTCACTTCCTCCTGTACTTCCCTTGTCCACCAACAAGGCTTCCTGGCTCTGGTCCCGATTTTACTTATATGCTCCCTGAGTATATCTGCCATCTCCCCGAAGTTTGCCCTCCTGAAGTCCACTACCATGTCTTCGTTTGGTTCCTCTCCATTCCTAAGCACAAGGTAAAATGCACTATGGAGTGGTCACTACCAACAAATGGGGCTTCCACCACCAGATCCCTGCTCCCCATTGGCTAGGACCAGGTCCAGGATGTTTCCCTCCCTGGTCGTCTCTTCAACCAGCTAAGTCAGGAATTCATCCTCTTTGCTGATGAAGACGCCATGTAACTCTAGTCTGTCCCTGGCATGTTGCAGTCCCCTAATATCACATTCCCACCCCTCCTGCAATTCTTTCTCAAGTTGTCAATTAGTTCCCCTTCCATGTGCTCTGACTGTATGGGTGGCCTGTAGACCACACCCAGATTAACTCTCCTCCCTTCACTATCCTGTAACACGGCCCATACTGCCTCCATATTACCCTCCCCCACCTCCTCTCTGCTGCATGCTATCCTATCCCTGACAAACAGAGTAACCTCCCCCACTGTCCTGTCCTTCCTAGTGTGGTATACCCAGGAATTTTCATGTCCCAGTCATGGTACTGGGTGGCGAAGTCTCTGTGACTGCAGCCACATCCCCCCCACATCAACAATGCCTGCAATTCTGGTATCTTGTTTCCCAGACTCCAGGCATTTATCAGAACAATTTTCCAGTCCCTCCCAGAATTTTCCCTAATCCTACCATCCTCTGATCCTGGCCTCCACTCCCCCAGGTTTGGTCCTTACTTCCTGTACTCCTCCAGAATGAGGGAAGAGCCTATGCCCTCCTATCTTGCTGAAGAGCCCTGTACTCTCCAGTACTCCCCCTCGTCTAGTTTAATTACCACCGCCTAGCTATGCAGTCCCCTAGCTTGTGCCTAGGGACCTTTTTCCCCTCCTTACTCATGTGAAGCCTGTCCCTACCAAAAAGTTCTTTATTCTCCCATGTAGTCCCCCAGTCGCCCACCAACCCATACCCCAAAGCCGGACACCACTTCCTTAGCTAGCTGTTGATTTCCCTAATCTTCTGTTTTCTTTCCAGGGTACTCTTCAGTACTGGCAAGATTTCTGAAAATGAGAAGGTGCAGTTCTCAGCTACACATAATCTTGCCAGTTTCCTATATCTGGCCTTCACTTCTTGCACACTGTTCTCCTTCACATCGTTGATGCCAGTCTGTACCACAATGTGGGGCACTCCTCTGTACTTTCTTACCAATGAGTGCACAATGTACCCTACCCTAAACCGTCATTCCCGGCGTACATTCCACACTTATAAAGCTCATGTTGCTCCATTTGATTCCTCTAATGATGGAGTCCCCCACTACCAGGACCCTCTTCTCCCCCTTCTCCATGGCTTGCCTACTTTTTCCCACTGCTTTCTTCCTGCAGGCCAGCTTTCCTCTCTCCCCCCAAGCACTCTCTTCCTGCTTCCCCTGCTACCAGGGCCCCTCCCCCTCCCAGAACATGATCTGCAACCCCAGTCCTAACAATAGCCTTCCTTCCCCTACAAGTACCCCTGGGTCCGAGGTCAACCCTACTTCCAACACCTCATTACTCCTAATCCCAGTCCTTCCATCCTCAGCTGCTTTTTCAAGAGCCCTACTTACCCTCTTACTTACCTCTCCCTCTCCCTCTCTGTCTTGCCCCCTTAAACCATCATCCTTCTCCGTCTCCACATACTCCCCATGTCATTTCTTTTTTGTACAGGTGTACACCTGCTGTCCCCTTGTAAAGTTTGTAGTGGGGAATATCTATTCTTCACTACAGTACCTCCTGCCTTGCCACTGCCTCTTACCCCATTTTCCCTTCCAAGGCTGACATTACCTGCCCCCTTAGCTCCATCCCTACCTCCTCTCACTCTCCTCCTGACCACTTCCTGCCAACCCTTGTTTGCCCCAGCCCCTCCAAGATCATATTGAGTAGCAAGACACCCCCTCCCAACGTATTACTCTCCTCCTGTTCATACCTGCGTTGTATGTTTACTGGTCTATTACCATCCTCAATTTCCCCACTTTCCCTCCTCCCACCTGAGCTTACAGATCTTTTCTCCTGAGCTTCCAGACCCCCATATCTTCCCCCTGTATGCCCCACTTCCATGATTAAGTGAACCACCACCCTCCTGAACTCCCAAATCTCACTTTCCAGGTGAAACACCCTCACACATATACTGCATGCCCCTAAACTCCACAGTGTGTCCACATGCACAGCTGCTCCACCTCCACTGCATCCCACTATCCTGCTAGGTACCCCACCTGCTCCACCTCGGTGTTTTATCCTCATACCCCCCTACCTTCATGCAGGAGTGTAGCCAGAAATTTCCATTTTGTACACAGTCTCAATAGTTACACCCCCTCAATTAAAAAATGTACACATCCTTTCCAAATGGCACCCCCTTCCAAACAAGTCAGATTGTTGTCAGATGACTCCTCTACTCTCTAAAGAGGTTATACATGTATCAGACACTCCTCAGTGGCCTACACTAATCCAAGTACTACAGATTAGAATTATAATATTAACAGAGTGGCTAATAGTTTGTGACAGGCACGCAACAAAACTGTACACAAATGTGTACAGTGAGTATGCCTGTCTACACCCTTGCCTTCATGCCCACTCCTTCCCACCATCATTCCTCTTTCCTGGCCCTTCCATTGACCCCTATCCCCCATCCTCCTACTGTCCTGGCTACTCCACATCCCCAGTACAACTTAAACCATGATGCTATAGAAATATAAACAGAGAAATATAAAATATTCTACCCTGCAATGTTAATACTCCTTAAACCACTTTTGTTTGTCATAGGAGTGACGCTATAGAAATGTAACTGAGAAATATAAAAAGAGCCACCTATTCCCTAAATTTGATATCCTACCCTGCAGTGTTACTACTGCTTAAACCACTTCACTGTAGAAATGTAAGTGGAGAAATAAAACAATCACCTAGTCCCTCATTTACACTATACACCCTTTCCTTCAAAGTTACCCAAAAGTATTTCCCTATAGTATAATTCCAATTTCCCAATAAGTAATTTTTCAGACTGCTACTGCTATACCCAGTTCAGCCTCAATTCAGTACAGACTATTTCAGACAGGCTTTACCAAAAATATAACCTGACAGAAATAAAAAAAACATTAGAAATATAAAAGTCCCTTAGAGATAAAAAGTCCCTTTAGAAATGCTTACATGAAAAAGTCCACATTTTGGAAAAGTCCATATCTGTCTACTTCACTCCCTCCTGTAGCTGAAATGTCCTTTGTTGATAGCAGTATCCCAAAGCCATTTTCCTCCCAATGGTCCCTTCCCTTTCAAGAGACCAACTCCCCTTATCCTTCTCTTGTGGTGGTAGCCCCCTCTGGGAGGAGCCTGGGCAGTCTATTTAATTATAGTGGGGTAGGGAATGTTGTTCTTTCTTAAGATAGCCACAGTCCTGGTTTGTTTGTGGCTGGGCTCTGGCCTTTTATAGCCCAGCCGCACTTTTCAAATTTGGTGCCTTTATTTGGAGTGTCCTGATTGGCTCCAACAGCAGCCCTCCTCTGCGGCTATGGCTGCCGACTCTCCTTGTGCAGCTACAGCTGCAAACTCTCTTGGTGTGGCAATGGCCACTAAAATCCTTGTCCATGGCTGCAGCTGCTGAAAACCCCCATCCAAAGTTATGGCCACCAAAGTCCCTGGTCATGGAAACGGCTGCTGAAGTCCCTGGCTATGGCACCGGGCAGTCACAGTCATTATTGCATATATATTGCACATTACATTAAAAAAATATGGCACATTACATTACAAAAAATATTGCGCATTACATACCTTCAAGGAAGCAGATACACGATACAGGATGTACAGAAATAATGCTCAAGGGTAATATTGCACTAGGTACATGCAGATTGCTAAGCCATGCTGCATTTTGGGATGTTTCATACATAAGGTCATACAGCATAGGTTACAAGGTTAATAAAGGACAAGCGTGAATTCTAGCAACACAATCACAGACATCAGGAAAAAGTGCATAACAGGTGGCAAGATAGGGAGGAAGGGGTTACTAGTAGTTTAGCAGGCATACTATCCCATAGAGTTGGTAGGCAAGCAGTCGTGTAGATGATTGCATCTACACTGGGTGCACCTTAGTAAATGAGCCACGAGGTTTGACTTAAGCATAGATAAGTACGGTCAATTTTGAACATCTTACAGAAGTTTCTTCCAGAGGGTCGAGGCTGAGACAGCAAATGACCTCAACCCCAAGCCTGTGCTGTCCCTAGGAACATCAGACAAGGGACAGTTCGAGGAACAGAGGAGTCGTCATTGGAGTTTAAGTTTGAGGAACCTCCTTAGGCTGGGAGGGGTAGTGTCCAGGCAGAGTTCGATCTTAACATAGTTTTACTAGCCCTGAACCTAGTGCAAATTGATCAGGACTAGTGCAGCTGACCCTCTACTTGTCTGTCTTGACTAGTGCAGGTTTTTCATGGCTGTTAATGAAGTTGAAAAGTCCCTGCTTTAGCAGGCTGTAGTTCTTTTACTAATCTCCCTCAGTGTTCCAGGTGGCCTGGTGTGATTAACAGCTTATTAAGAGCTGCAGTTATCTGGCAATTCAAGAAGGGGGGTCCTACAAAAGACTTGATGTGAGTCGTTATCACACAATTGTTAGGACATTCAGCTAGTGTGAATGCTGTGATCAAGGGTAGAGTGCTTAAGCTAGCTTCCAGTTTGCTGAACTTGTTTTTGATTTGTCACACAATATTAAGACCAGTGTGCCTCATTTCCCAACTTTTTAAGGCCCTGTCCACACTACGCCTCTGTAACGTTACAGAGGGCCCAAACCATTACCGCAATGGTTTGCTTTTACACCTGTAATGTTACAGAAGGCGTTTTCGTAACTGTTGTTGAAACCACATATGAGGTGGTTTCAACAATGGTTCTGAAACTGGTTATGCTTCGGTAACGTTAACGGCCATAGTGTGGATGCATGGTACCAGTCGCCTAGCGCAGTGCGAGCTGCATTGTGGGATCGGGTACCGCCATAACGGTCTCCCAGCTCCCGCAGTGTGGACCGGTGGTACCGGTCCCATAACGGACACTGCTGCAGTGTGGACACACTGCACCGCTCCTTGGCCGTAACGGTTTGCATCTGTTACTGGGCCTGAGCGGTGTAGTACAGAAGAGGCCTGAATGTCTGTATCCAACACTGCAGTGACAGAGTGCTATGATGTATACACGGTCTGCCTAACCAGGTGGTCTGTCAGCTCTATACTTTCCCTTGAAACCACTGCAGACTAGATTTCTGAAGTGGCCACCCATAGCTGCCATTACTGACTGGTGTAGGGGTCCACAGCTCCTCTTAATGGATCACACTAGTCAATGCCATCCATGCAGTCCCACCCTTATACCACCAGCATGTCATTTCATCCTAAAACAAACAATGCTTTGGAGCACGTATGGTACAAAGCGAAACCTTAGTAAAATAATTTGAAAGGTTAAAATAGGTATTCCTGGTGTGCATAAATCATCCTATACAGAAAGAGAGACAGCACAGCATCATGCCTATATACTGCTTCCCCTTTGGCTGATGAAAGGATGCTGTTATGAAAAATCGGTTGTTAGGGCAGAGCCTGATAAATCAATACTTTTGTGCCTGTTATATATAAACAGATATGTCAAAGTTTCTTACATCCCAAGCCCCTGTGTTTGTTTAACTCTCCCCAAAGAAATCCTAGAACTGTTCCTGGCTCACTTCGCAGTGTAAGAAAACTTCTGAAGTGCTGGGCTCTAGTCAATCACAGGATGGGGGATGACAGTGTCTTTCTCTGCCTGACCCTGAACATTGCCCTGCAGGTCAGGGTGGGACTGTGGTGAGGTGCAGCATGATGTTGGCTGTTGTGTGTGCAGAGCTAGAACTGCTTGATTGAACATTTGCTATTATGGTATCCTCTGGTTTGGTGGGAAGGGAGGTGAAGAAAGAGGAAGCAAGGTGCACATGGTAAAAAAACAGTGGGGGTACACGCTGCGTGTGACTGGATTGCAGTCATTTTTTTTTTTGCTGGGGCAGGAAGCAATGTGGGAGCAGGATAAATATGCAATATTCAGAGTATTTCTTGGCTCATATTTTTTTCTGTATAACAAATCAAAATTTACCATTATTACTGTGGGCTAGTGCAGTCGTCTGTGGGCTAGTGCAATTTTTAATCAACTTGTCCAGCTGGTTAGTGCAAAAAAAAAAGTTAAGGTTGACCCCTGTGTCCAGGGCAGGTTTGAAGATGAGGCAGAGTAGCAGACAGGTTTGTCTCACCTCGAGCGAGAGCCAGTTCAGGGCAGAGAGAACTGTGCAGTGGTGGTCTCTGTGGTGGCACCAAACGCTAAAGGCACGACTACTGTACAGCAAGTTCAGTGTATCCAGCTCTGTTTCACAGAGGGCGTGAAGTAGGGGAGCACCATATGTTAGTGCAGGCAGCAGCCTGCTGATAACAATGGCTAGTCATGCTTCCTTGGTGAGGTAGACGTTAAGCCTGTAGAGAAGATGAACATTTTGTTGAATCAGCTTTGTTACTGCATCCACATGCAGTCTCAAAGGCAGATTAACCGGATTCTGTCAGCGGCCCTGGTTCTTAAGAGGCTTTTACTTTCTAAGTGGAAAGGACAGGCTGTGCCCTCTCTGAATAATATAATAATATATCAATTCTAGCACAAAATGAGAGAATTTGTCACCTCCTGCTTGATGAGACATCTGAGTTTCTTGATACGTGGGCCCCCTTTTAAGAATTGGTAGTGTGACATCCTGTGTATTTCCTTTATCTGCTTTGTAAGGTTGTGTATTATCATTTTACTGCACGCTGTAGCTTGGTCACGCAATCTCATTCCTCGTGTTGCTGTCCATTACTCTGACTGAGTGAGTTATGGTTTATGTGGCCAAAAAGATCTGCCTTGGTCAGCTACCGCGAGGGGTCCAACAACTTCTGGTTCCCAGCAATAATCCATGGCATACACCCATAACTCAGAACACCAGTCCTTCCTAACTCTGAAATGCTGAACATCTCAAGGACAAAGGTCCTTTGTTTACCGTGCACTGCTGTGGTTCAACTCCCTCCAGGAGAACATTGCACGCCTGCCCACACTGGGTACTTTCAAAATGAACTTGAAGCTCCTTATGATACGCAAATCTTGATGTGCCTGCCATCACTAGCACCACCTTTCCACTCCCCCATCACTACTTCCATCCCCTGCCCCCTCAACCCTTCCCTCTCTCCCCTGAGTAGGCCCTCCTGCCCCCCCACACACACCTAGCACTGTCTCCCTCTGCTCCAGTCTAGTCACTTCCCTCCGATCCCTACTGCTATACTGATATTACGCTCTCCTTTTGCACACTGCACTTGGGCTCCTCCCCTTCATCCCTTTTTTCTTTTTATTTTTGCTTTCACACATGTGCAAGAAACATAGTGCCACCATACGAGTTTTCGTAGGTGTGCCTCCCCCACTTCCAATGACCTGCTCCCTTTTGCAGGTGCGGCTGCACCATGCCAATGAATGTTGGAGCTGTCTATGACAGCCATTCAGATGCAGTGGCATACAGTTGAAAGCAAAAATCTGTTGCAATCAGCGGTGGTAACGTGTAGGCAATTTGCATACTGCTGTTCGCAGGTAATTTACATACTGCCATCAGCAATATGCAAAGTGCCTACACTCTGCACTGCATCTGTATAGCTGTCATAGACAGCTCCGTTTTTGTCTACTCTTCCCCCCCAAGTAGCACACTGGGAGCCCACCCCAGCGTGCTCATGTGCTCCCCCCCACACACCGTATGGTTGGGGGTGCCTAGTCCCCTGTCGGCTTCGCTGCCCCCCCAACAGACTTCCAGTGCCATGCTGGGAGCCCACCCCAGCATGGCAAAAGTCCATATGGCTGACTGGGGATGCCCAATCCCTAGTCGGCTCCACTGTATGGTTTGTACTCCCCCAAAACCAGAGTTTCACGTGCCACGTTAGGAGCCCACCCCAGCATGGCAGAAGTCCTTATGGCCAATGGGGGTGCTCAATCCCCCATCGGCTCCACTGGCTTCCCCCCAAAAAACCTTCCAGCTGCCATACTGGGAGCCCACCCCAGCATGGCAAAAGTCCCACGTAGTCCACACAAACATAGAAGCACCTGTAAAAAAAAAAAAGGCCCTTCGTTGATTGTCTCGCCCAACCCACACCCACCTCTAGCACTCACCTCCCACACCTCTGACCCCATACTTACCTCCAGAGGCCAGCATGATGATCTTTGTGGACCAGGAACACGCCTGCACCTTCAAAGCCAACTGCAAACTGAAGAAATGCCGTAAGCTGTATAATGCAATAAATGTTTTTTACTTTGGTGCATATCTCAGCTATTTTTGGGATTGTTACTAAATTTTCAACATGTGGTTCTTGGGGACCCACATCATGAACTCAGTCGCTGTCATTTTGTTATTCAGTCCCGAAAGGTGATTTCGCAGTCACTGCACGGAACCACCTTTTGGGACTGAGTAATGAAATGGCAATGTCACAGTTCATGAGGTAGGCCCCCAAAAACCCTATGTTGAAAATTTGGTGAAAAAAATTCCCCAGATTTACTGTTTTACGAGGTTGCGTTGCACAGTTCCTATGCACACTTGTAACTTTGAGAATTTTTAATATTTTCAGTCCAGATCTTCAACATTGCCATTTTAACACACCTTCTTATGAATAGTATAGCTGTAATTTTTCATATCATGTCCTAAATGTGTTTTCGCACATGTAGCGCACATTAGTGCGGTCGGTGTGTGAAATCAATGTTCAGGACACATTAAGAAAATCACACTGACACTGGTCATGAGCAGAGGTGATAAAATGGCTATGTTGCAAATCTGGTGACAGAAGTCCATAAAATGACTGTCAAGAGTTTGCAGAATAGCTCAGTCACTGTGGGAATTTAGTGTTCGGAATAGATTACGAAAATCACAATGACATTGTTCATGAGCGCAGGTGCAAAAATGCCTATGTTGAAAATCTGCTGTAAAAAATCACCAAACCACTTACATTATGGGTGTACGTTGCGCATTTGCTACGCACGCTCATGGCTTCACCAGTTTTTGTATATTTTCACTCCAGATTTTCAACAATGCCATTTTTTACACCTCCTCATGAACAGTACACCTGTCACTTTTCACACCCTGTTCGAAATATGTTTTTGTACCTGTGGCACCAAATGGCACAGTCACTCTGCAAAATCACCTTTCACGTAACAAACTGATAGTGTCACTGTTCATGCAGTGGGGTCACAAAAAGCCCATGTGGAAAACTTGGAGTAAAAATGCCAAGAAACTCCCAGGACATTAGGGTTTTTGACCATAACACCCTAACTTGTAGGGACTGACAGGCATCAGGGGTGTGACTTGGGATTGTCAACAGTAATGCTCATGCCATTTCACCCCAACCCTGACCCTGCAGCCAGTGACAGGCATGGAGGTGCGCCTTGGACCCTTTGCCCTCAGAGTTCACCCCATTCTCCTATACTGTGCCCATTTCAGTGTATTTCCATATGGAATGAGGTGAATGTGAAGCCTAAACACCCCAAGGCACACCTCGACACTTGTAAGTGTCTGAAGGGTAGGGTGATGTGAAATGTCATGACCGTTATGGGTGACATCCTGAAGACACACCCCAATGCCTGTCCATCTCTGCAGGGTGAGGGTGGAGCTGGTGTCAGTTCAATACTTCAGTGCCATTTCTATACTGCATCTGTCTAACTCCTGCACTTCCACTGCTAATGCCAGCAAGCAAACATTCGGCATTGACAAATGCTTTGTTTTCTTTAGCACTTAGCAACGCTCCAAACAGCCTCTTGTTTGCTATCAACTGACTGGTTTCACCATTGAGCACTGTAAATTGTCTGTTTTTCTGTGACCTGTACTGTGTTTGATATATCATCTTGTTTGTTTGCCTTTGTGTTTCTGCAATCCTTTGTATAATTTCACCGATCTGTTGTACTGAAATGTCCTGACGTGGAACCTACGCAAAGAGCTCTGAGCTCAAATGGTTTTCCGAGTAGTGAAGTAATAAATAAAAAAAAATGTAACCTTCTGGAAACCTGTTAAGGTTTCTCTGCTTTTGCTGATGACTTTGCATCCAGTAATGTAATGATCATTACACTGTAATTTGGGTTTTGAAATTAATAAAATACTAAAAAAAAAGTTAGATATTTTGGTCTAGCTGGGTTCCTAGGTATTTCTGTTACATCATCAGATGTGGCCTAACATCCTGTCACAAGTGCTAATGGATGGGGCTGAGACAGGAAGCAACCTCAAACCAGAGCCTGTCCAGTCCCTTGGAACATCAAGCAAGTGCCAGTTCGAGGAGCAGGGGAGCTACTGTTGGGGTTTAAGTTTGAGGAGCACCCTAAGGAGGTGTAGTGACCAGGGTGAGTTTGAAGATGGAATCCAAAAATCTCGCATGTGTCAGAATAATGAGATGTGCGCCATTTTTGTGCCGTGCAGTGAGGAAAATGTCACAAACATGTGAAAACGTGAAAATGGCATGCTAATGTTTTGTCCTATTTGCCATGCTGCAGGCTGTGTCTGAAACAAATGTTTGTGCCTGCATCACAAGGTTTAAAAAGTCAGCCCATTCCCTTATAGGGCGCTGGATTTTCATTTTTTTTCTCAATATAAAGTTTCTCCGCTGATTGTTTTCTCCCACTGATCACAGCGCCACCCCCCTGCCCCATCGTCAGTTTATCTTGGGAATGTACAGGTATGCCATACTGTAGGTGGCCTGCCCCATAGGGTCAAGTGGGGACAGTGGGGGACACTGTGTGAGGCAAGGTCTTTTCCTTCTGGCTAACCCCAGGGTGTCATGCCTGCAGTGACACACATGCATGAGGAATGACTTAAGGACCTGAATATGTACACCCTGGAAGAGAGGAAGGAGAGGGCGATATGCTAGAGACCTGTAAATACATAAAGGGGGTAAATAAGGTACAGGAGGGAAGTATTTTTCAGAACAAAAGGTGCTGTGGGAACAAGGGGATATGCTATGAAGCTGGAAGGGGGTTGATTCAGGAGAAACGTGAAGAAGCACTTCTTCACAGAATAGTGGTGTATTCCTGGAACAGCCTTCCAGCAGAGACAGTGGGGAGGTGAAAACAGTGGGGGTTCAAGAATGAATGGGATAAGCACAGGGGGAATCATAGTGGAAAGGAAGTGGGGAGAGAGAAAGAGCTGTAGATCAAGTTGGGTCTACGATGATGCTGTAGGCAGGGAAAAATGGGCAGACGGGGTGGGACAAGCAGTCCATATCTGTCAGCAAATTCTATGTTCCTATGCACACTTGCACACAAGGTGGATATGCTGCACTGGCTGATACCACCTCTACGCACTGTCCCCACTATTGCTGCCATCCAGCCTCCGTCAGATGGCAGCCGAATGGCGGGACGCAGGAACCCCCCCACCCTGAGTGAGAACTGTCATCAGATGCTCAGCCTCTCTCTCTCTCTCTCTCTCTCTCTCTCTCAGCAGGCTTTCAAGTGATCCTAGTCCATTCTCAAACTTGGGTCATCAGCATGGCTGGTGGCGTGGAGTCCAGTGCCTTAAGCCACCACAGCTCTGGGTTCACGCACTTGGGCTTTATAAAAGCATCCCACATCAAGGGTGTGTATAAAATTCGAGTTTACACACCCCCCATGTTTTGTTTTGTATAATTGTTGGGTTTTTTTTTTTTTCACTACAGCATTTTATTTTTCCACAAAAGTGTTTATATGTCTTTATCCAGGGTCAGCTGATTAGCCCTGTCCCCACTTCCCCAAGTTAGCAAGCACCTCTCCTGGGACTTTCCTGGTCTAAAGGTTCCCCTCATTAATTTCCCCTCATGGGAAAGCCCAGAGGGAGGAAGGATGTCCCGTCCCCTTCCCCAGTACTGATAATCCACAGCGGACCATCGGTGAGTTCCCAGGTGATGGTATGGACCTGGGAATGGGCGGGCAGGGCTTCATCAAGCCTCCAACACCCTTTTCCTGGTTTTCTCCCCACCTCTGCTGCAGGGCATCAATGCGCGTGCATGGAGTTGCAAACTCATGATGCTCCTGCAGCCCCCACCCTTTGTGCCTCCCATGCTGCACTACCACCAGACCTCCACCTGGTGGCAGTCTAAGGCTATGCCAACATCACTTTCCTCCCCAAGTCAGAAGAGCAGTCCCTTGGACACTCAATCCTGTCTGCCCCAGCTGACCCCTGGTGACCCCAGACTGTTCCCGAACCCAGGTCACCGGCATGGCAGGAGGTAAAGCACCTCAGCCATCCATGCCACAGGGCTGGCTTCACTAGAAACAATGCATACAAATGTATGTGTTTTTACTGTGTGAGCTGGAACAGTTACGTGCAAGCTGAATTGTGACTTGCAGCTTTCCCACAGAGAAACCAGCACATGTTCATTGTTACAATGAGTTGAGTATAACGGTGAACTATAATTGGCTTTCTCTATGGGGAAAAAAGGAGCTCAGTTATTGTATTATATATTATAAACAAATAAATGAGAACATGCAATATAAAGTTGCTTAAACAGGTTAAAATGGCCAGCAGGTATTAACTATTAGTAGTCTGTCTAAGACGTGTATAAAGAACATGTGACTGCTCCCCAAGTAACCTCATGGTAAGCTTATTTATGACATCATAGTGCCCACCATTGTAATAAACTGTTGGGATGTCTGCCAGTCCCACTGTTCTCCCAGAGGTAAGTTCAGTCCTTTGTGACTGTACTTAGCCCAGAGAGAATAGCAGGACCAGCAAACAAAAGATCAGAGCTATGTAAAAGCTTTAACAGGCACTGCAGGCCTTTGAGTCTTCTAGTGAGTGCAAATATCAGCTTGGAAGTCAGGAGAATCAGTATGACACAATCTAGTAAACAGTGCAAACTGGGACCAGCCCCACATGTGGGTGTTAGGCTCTTTGTGTTGACTGCTGCCCTTTAAACTATGAGAACAGGCTATTTGACTTGGGGAGTCTCAGTGGAGAAAATAAGATTTTGAGGAGATACAGTGTTGGATTCCCAAAGATATTGAACATGCTTTTGCTGCAGTTGTGCTACTTGCAACATGACTTTTAGACCACAAAAGGGAGGTCTAATTCTAGAAGCAGTTGTAGCAAGATACTCATACAAAAATGAAGCATGCATCAGAATGCTGACACGTGCGTCATTTTTGTGCCATAAACTGAGTAAAATGTAAACGCATCAGAACGTTTGAAAATCAGCTGCTAACATTTTGATGCATTATATGGATGTAGCTGTGGCAGGAAACTGCAAGTGCTGTGACCAAACCTCTGGAAATCCATGCCTTTGTCTTCAAGCTGGTGAACAAAATAACTCCATCTAATCTGATAACTCTATTGAACATATCGAAAGATTAGAGGGCATAAGTGAACAATTCAGTAATATTTCACACAGAGAGCGCTGGATTTGTGAAATAGACTTCCATCGACTATAAAATAGTACCCACTGAAACGCACCATGTTTCTAAATTAAGGCTAGACAGGTACTTAGAAAAAAAAAGAAATGAACAATATTTCTGCTTAGCTGAGAGAAGAAAACTGCTAGATGAATCAAAGGTTTTTTTTTCCATCCTACGGTCAAGCTTATTGTATGTTTGTGAATTTACTGTGAAACCACAGGATGAGGTGCGATGCAGTGGAAAAGAATTTATAGCCAACTATCAGTTTGCGGCTTTTGTCAATAAAAGATGAAGTGCTGAAGAAGCTACTGATTCTGTCTGGCAGTTCTCACCTCTCTGTACAACTACAGACAGAGATTTTCAGAAATGACCCTTACCTTTCCATCTATCAGAATCTTCATCATCCTCTCACAAACTGCATATTCAGGTAAGCGATCAGGTGTTTTAATACTGCATATTTAACAAGATGTGATGGTTTCTCCTATTTTGATTTGTATAAAATAGTATATTGATGAGTGATGAACCTCTGTATGCTATAATGTAACTCCACCTTGTTTTTTTTTCTAATGGTTGCACACTTATCGATAAATCTAAGCCTGAAGCCAAAAGTGCCCAATGGCACTGAAGGGCTGGCAAAAGCAATAGTGGTCCAGATCCACAAAAAATGGAATAAAACCATTCAGAAGAACTGTACCCCAATTAATCTGATGTTGACTATTGGAAAGATGAGGGACAGTCTCTCACCAAAGCAATGGAAATAAGAGGTAGAAACAAGAAAAAAAAATCGCTCTTTTCTAGCCTGTCCTTTCTTGTTTTATGAGAAAGCTAGCGCTAATCTAGGTAACAGTTCTTCTAGAGACATTATGTTTTTAGATTACAGTGAAGTATTCGTTAAAGTGCCACATAAACCATTGATAAGAAAGATGCTTGGTGCAGTGAAATCTGAAAATTAAGGCAGCAGTGAATGAAAATGGTGAAAACTTTGACCTGTAATTTTTTCTTCTATTTTAGATTGCCCCTTATCTACTGACTTGTATAATACCCATCTCTCCACAGTTTGAATCTGCTTTAGTACTTTTCTTCACATATGAAATAATAAAAGTAGTGCTCCTTTTAATCTGAGTCGAACCAGGTTTTCATTACTACTCCCAGCTATCTTTGAACGCCTGCTATTCCATTATGTCAGGGAGTACTGCCTGCTGCATGTTAGTTCATTTTAGTCACAACAGAAGTGATATTAAACAGCTGGGGCCAGATATTCAAAGCGTTGTGTCTGGTGCAAACCCATTGCACTGGAATAGGACCGTATTTGTGCCAGGCTGCAATATTTAAAAGCCCTTTTAGCACTCACGCTGTGTGATAGTGCCAATGCTAAAAGTTAATGTATGCAGGGGAGGGAGGTAGGAGAGTGGCCATGAATGGCGGTGCACCAGCATATTCAAAAGATTAGTGCCGCACTACAGTTTTTTGCACCATCCGTAGCGTGGCACTAAATACCGCCTGCAAAAAGCATGCGCTAATGCGGCGGTGTTACTCAGAGTAATCTGAAGTGTAACTTTGATACACTATGAGGTACTTCTTTGTCAATCCCTGGTAGTCTAGTGGTCCCCCAACCCCCCTTCATGACCCCCAACCCAGTAGCTGTATAATATTAATCAATTCCCTGGTAGCCTAGTGGTCCTCCCTACACCTCCCCTTCATAACCCCCAACTTCTGTTGTCTACATTTTAACAATTTTCCCTAGTAGTCCAGTGGTCCCCCATCATGATCTCCAGCTCCCATAGAAACAGAAAACAAACCATTTCCTTGGTAGTCCAGTGGCTCCCACCCCCATCACAATCCCGACCACCATAGGTGATGACAATAAACCAATGTCTTGGTAGTCTAGGGGTGTTCCCCCTGGTGTCCTTAATTGCTGTAACCATTACGCCCACAGTATATAACAGATGTTGTGCCTTAACAGTAAGAGCATAAACCCAAAGATGGACAGTTTAGTCAGACAACAGATATGGGAAATCCATAATTTCAGTCATTCCCAAGGTTTGAAAGGCTAATTGATCCTTAAATGGCTGCAGTTTGGGACAGGACCAGAATATACTGCATGTGTGTATGTGTGTGTGTGTGGACCACTTCAGACTTCAGTTTAATCTTAAATACCAGGAGGAAGTTACAGAATTATTCTTAGCCTGCAAAGGGAGAGGGGCAGTGACAGTGTGCCAGCCAGTTTGGCGGCACACCTCCGGGTTCCCCTTGGGACGGGGAGAGAGTAAAAGCATACCTGTTGGCTCAGCAGAACATATGCGGGTCTCCTTCAGGAAAGAGGTACAGCGACAGCATGCTCACCAACTGGGTGGCACATCTCTGGGTCCCACTTTGGAGAGGAGCACAGTAACAGCATACCCACTGGTAAGGTGGCACATCTCTGGTTCCCACTCCGCTGTCCTAATTTCCACTTGGCAGGATATGTTACACTATATTTAGGAGTATGGGTTTTCAGTCACGAATTCTGAAATTCTAAAAATGGAATGGAATCTGACGATTCAGATTTTAAAATCCTAGGTCTGAGCATCCCTACATAGAAACATAGATTTTTATGGCGGATAAGGACTGCTTGGCCCATCCAGTACCTACAGTATTACGTACACTATTACACTATTTTAAACCAGGAGAGACACACTAAGCTGAAGCCTGTTTAAAATTGTGACCTGACCTGGGAGCACAAGGAAGTTAACCTACATTATACAATGGCAAGAAAAAATCCTGGACTTTGATTGGTCAGTCTTGGACTGGACCCGTGATGTTATCCCAGCACATCACGGGTCTAGTCTCAGCCTCACTGTGAACCTGCAGATGAGCATCTTGAGCATTTATTTGATTGTTTCATCTGCTCTTAAAAAACCAAAAATATTTTTCCACACAAAAACATCTTTAAAATAATTTTTTTTATTCTAACAACGAGCCATTGTAAAATAGCAATAATGCCCTACAGGGTGTGTGTCATTTGGGATAACGTCACGCCTCAGTTGTTGGACACACTCGGCCTGCGGCCTCGTGCCCAAGCACCTGAGGCGTGACATTATTCCAGCATGACACACACCCTGTTGGGCATTATTGCTTAAGTACCTACTCCTTACCTGCACTGTTACCTCAGTCTGTACCTGAGCTACAGCTCTTTCTCCTCCCTCCCTCCCTCCCCTCGCTCCTTTCCACTATGATTCCTTCTGCTTATCCCATGCATTCTTGAACCACATCACTGTTTCCCTAGTTATATTCTCTGTACCCTACCAGAAATGTGAAGGCCTCCCTGCATACACACTTTATGCTATGTCTAGATCTGCCCTGAAAAGCAGCAGGGAGATGACATCTATGGAGCTTGGGTATCTTCAAATTTCTTTAGAAATAAAGAATGGAGTGTTCGGAAATTCATATTTTGAGGGAGATTTTATGAGATTTGAGTCTATCTGATGTTAACTGTCAGTGTTTTGTAGAAAAACAGGAATCAGTTTCACCTCATTTTCTACAAACATCAGTGTTGCTAACATGTACAACTCTTTGTGTACATTGGTAACTGCAGCTGCATGAAGTCTTTCTGATACCATCCACCTCCCTATGATGTATGCATTTAGATCAATGACCACATTCTTTCATTGCTGCTGGCTTGCTGCATACCTTAGTCTCAACTGTCCCTGATTAAGAGGGACATCCCTCATTTTACCCATCAAAATGGTTTGTCCCTCATGGAAAAGGTACTGCCCAGAAAGAAAATATGTTGTAAATTCAGACTTTAAAGCAGAAATTCCTAATATGCTAAGATGCTAAATCAGCCAGCCCAGTGAAGCTGAGGGCTGAGGCACTGGATGCCTTACCTCGCACCACACCAGCGACCCGTGTTTGGGACCAAGCATGGGCCATTAGAGGTCGGCAGGGGAGGAGAAGGATTGAGCATCCAAGGACTGCTCTCCTTCTCAAGGGCGGGGGGGGGCACCATCTCTCAGTGTACAATTGGCCCCTAGCAGAGGCTGGGGTCTGGCGCACCAGGGCTCAAGAAGAGTAGTAGTTGCAGCAGATGCTTGGAGGCGTGCATGCGGTAGCGTGCGCGCTCACTCCTTGGTGTCATTGCACACTGCATCTTGGGGGTAAAATGGAGGAAAAATTGCAGGCACTGGTGAGCAGAATGCTCCAATCCCTGCAGGTGCCACCTTTGCGATGGGCAGTAACCCTCGGCTCCAGATTCAAGTGAGACAGCGGAGGGGGTCCCGACACCCTGCCATGGGGGGCATAGCCATGGGGATATACCGAGAGGTAAGCTGCGAGCGGGGGATAGGGCTGGGGGATCGGACAGGCAAGCCGCCAGTGCCTGGGAGAGAAATAAGAGTAGCTGCAAAAAAAAAAAAAAAGGATCTTAAATCAAAAAATAAACTTTATAAAAGTAGAAAGAATTGTTTCTCCAATTGAGCTTGTGTTCCCATGTCTGAGGATGTGTCCCTTATAATGAGAGTTAGTATCCCTTCATTGCACCTCATGTTGATTGTACTTGTGCATCGCATCAGTGACAGAAGGTTGAGAGGTACGGCTTGCTTTTTGGAAGGCTGGTTTTGCTACACGGGCTGTTGTTATGTCTGCAGGGTTGGTGCTGTTGCTGCCTACATGTCTGGGATGATTTATTTCTATCCTGTTCATTTTCAGTTTCTTTTAAGATCATCAATGTCAGACAAAGCCCTGAAACTGTTTCTGTAACTGGAGGAGGCAATGTGACCCTCACCTGTTCCTACTCTGCCTCACGCATCAATATCATTCACTTGGACCTCACCTGGATCCGTACATTAGGGCCCCACAGTCCTAACACGTCTATGGAATTCTTAATACATAGAACAGTTGGTAAGAAACTGGGGCTGTCAGTAAAACATGAGGGTCGTTATGAAAGCCGGTTGGATATTCCCAATAACTGCAGCTCCCTCTCCATCACAGACCTGCAGCTGAATGATACCGGGCTCTATTTCTGTGAGATTGATGTCATAATGCCCCTTCGAATAAAAGGGAGAGGGAACGGGACCATTTTAACTGTCCAAGGTAAAAGCTTATTTATTTTGCCAAATTCTAGAAACAACAGTCAAGGTGAGCACCCTTTACATCAGCACTGTTTGCCACCATGGGGGGGGGGGTCTTCAGATGAGCCATCTCTACATAGGGTTGGGACTTGAGTTTAGTATTAATAGTTTTCCTAAAGCAGGTCTTAATGGTACAGGGCTCTGTTTCTGTGAAGTGAATATAATGTCCCATCTTTTTTTTTTTAAACCAGAAGAGAGTCACAAAACTGCAGCTTGTTTACAGGTGTGACCTGAGAGCACTAGGAAGTTAAGTGACTTGCTCAGGGTCACACAGTATGCAAGTGGGGGCTGTGGGATTCAAACCCAGGTCTTCAGGTTTGGAGCTCAGAACCTTAAACCACTGCGCTATACTGTCTTCTTGAATGAAGGAGGGGGGGAAAGTGAGAATGGGACCATTTTTATTGTACAAGGTGTGACCCTTCTGAAAGGTCTCATCACTGAACCCTCAGTGTGAACTTAGTGTGCTCCACTAACTGCCCGTATAAAGATTTGTTTCAGAGCACTTTACTAGAGATCAACCATTTCATTCTTAGAATTAAGATCATAAAAATTCTTTATTTTTTTTTTGTTCGCTAATTTGAACATCCGCACATTCTGGATTCTCTGACAGACCAAGGGAACTCATAAACACAGTTACACACACACACACACACACACAGAAAGATTACAGTTTGGCCGAACAACTCTACATCAAGCTTCTCAGCCACTCCAAATCATCAGAGAGTGCATTTATTGCATACTTGCACAGAGTCCAACTCCAACACTTCAAACTTCAAAAGGGAGAATGAATCACCACCAAACAGCCCCGACCAGTTTCGTGCATTAGCACTTTCTCAGGGAGGCCAGTGGCATGTGTAAACATCCCTTAAATAGTAAAAATAAATTAGCAACAGCTGCTCTAAATGAGTGCTTGTTCACCCCCCACAATATAAAACCACAAAAATAACAAGCATTTGTCAATGCCGAATGTTGGCTTGCTGGCACTGGCATTGGTAGTGCAGGAGTTAGAGGGATGCACAGTAGGAATGGCAGTGAAGTATAGAACTGACACTAACCCCACCCTCACCCTGCACAGACTGACAGGTGTTGGGGGTGTGCCTTTGGATCACCGGGCATAACGCTCATGCCATTTCATCTCACACTACCCTGTAGACACTGACAGGCGTTGTGGTGTGCTTTGGGGTCTTCGAGCCTTACACTCATCCCATTTCATAAGAAAATATGCTGAAGTGGGTGCAGTACAGGAGAATGGGGTGAACACTGGGCCAGATGATGGCAAGACACACCTCGATGCCTGTCAGTGGCTGCAGGGTGGGGGTGGAATGGTGTGTGTATTACGGGCAACGATCTCAAGTCATACCCATTGGGTGTCAGTCTGTACGGAGTAGGACATTATGGTTGGAAACTGTAATGCCCTGGGCGTTTGTTATTGTTATTGCTCCAGATCTGCAAAATGGGATTTTTGTGACCCCACGTCATGAACAGTGGCACTATCATTTCGTTACTCAATCCGGAAAGGTGTTTTTGCACAACAACTGCGCCATTTGGCACCAAAGGTGTGAAAACACATTTCTGGCAGGATGTGAAAAATGGCAGCTATACTGTTTTTGAGGTGGCTTGAAAATGGAAATGTTGAAAATCTGGAGTAAAAATATGAAAAATTGGCAAAGTTACAAACGTGTGTAGAACTGCGCAACGCACGCCTGTAATGCAATAATTTTTTGGATTTTTTCCACCAGATTTTCAACATGGATATTTTTGAACCTCTCCTCATGGACAGTGGCACTGTGATTTTCTTAATCTGTCCCGAACAGTGATTTCTCACAGCGACGGCGCTATTCTGCACTATAAGTGCGAAAACACATTTTGACCAGGATGTGAAAAATGACAACTGTACTGTTCATAAGAAGGTGTGAAAAAATGCCAATGTTGAAAATCTAGAGTGAAAATATTACACATTTTTGAAGTTACGAGTGTGCATGGAAACTGTGCAATGCACGCTCGTAACAGTCATTTTTTGGAAATTTTTCACCAAATTTGCAACATGGGCTTTTTGAGAGCCCATCTAACGAACAGTGACACTGTCGTTTTGTTAATCAATCCCAAAAGGTTATTCCGCGCAGTAACCGCAAAAATCACCTTTCGGGACTGAATAACGAGACAACAGTGACTGAATTCATGAGGTGCGGTCCAAGAACCCCATGTTGAAAATTTGGTGCCAAAATTCCCCAAAATGGCCGAGATATGCACCAAAGTTGAAAAAAAACCATTTATGCCATTATACAGCTTACTGGTATTTCTTCAGTTCACGGTCGGCTATGAAGAGTGCAGATGTGTTCCTGGTCCACCAAAGATCATCGCGCCAGGCTCTGGAGGTAAGTATGGGGTGAGGGGGTGTGTGGGGAGGTGGGCACAGAGGGTGGGCACGGGTTGGGGAGAGGCAAGAGAGGCCATGAGGGACTGTTTTCTTTATTTTTTACAGGGTATATAAAAAAAAAAGAGTCGCAGGATTTTTGGCATGCTGGGAGCCCGGAGTGGAGCCGACAGAGATTGGGCACCCCATCGGCCATACAGTGTAGGAGGAGCACTTGAGCCGAGGGGGATTGGGCTACCCCATCAGCAAAGGAACTGGGGAAGGAGCCTGCTGATAGGGGGAATTGGCACCCCCATCGGCTTTCATGAGGATGGAGAGGGTGGCTGACGCAGGCCGTATGCAAATTGCAGTGGTTTCCTATCAACTACATGCCATTGCATCTGAAGTGCTGACATAGACAGCTCGTCCATTTATTGGTGCCTTGTGGTCCCGCCTGCAGAATGGAGTGGGGCATTGGCAGAGTGGCGGCACACCTCTTAAACTCATATGGTGCCACTATGTTGCTTGCACCTGCATGCAAGCCAACATAAAAACAGCATCAAACTGTGATTAAAAGAAAGGCATACCATCAAGAGTTACAGTCCCCTTACATAACCTTGTTAAGTGGGGTGCTGGGGGGGGGGGGAATGACATTGAATCCTTACTCCTCCAAAACAGAAGCATTTTGGATCTACCAATTAAAAGATTTTTTTTTTTACCAATTATTTTGCCAGGTGAGACACGCTAAGCTGAAAGCTTGTTTGCAGGTGCAACCTGGGAGCATGAAGAAGTTAAGTGACTTGCTCAGGGTCAAACAGTATGCAAGTGGGGGTTGTGGGATTCAAACCCAGCTCTCCAGATTTACAGCTCAGAGCCTTAAGCCACTGTGCCATACTGCCTCCTATTTAGATTTAGAGAAACTAGGACTAAATGATGGGTTCAACCTTGCACCATCTCTAAAACAGAAATCAAAAAGAAGTAATGAATGGTTTACATTGAGAATGGGTTAGACATATATCCCCTGTAACACAATATATGCTGTTCAGTTATTGGCATTAGAATTAATGGAATATATAAATGGTAGCATGAAGATATTGCCTCTTGACCTTTTGACATTCCATGTATATGGATAACAACATCACACAGTGAGGATGCTTCGAATTTACTGTGCTCTATATATTTCCCATATATATATGTCAAAGTATTCCCATGACAGGGTTGGCTTCACTGGTACCTTTTACATTTTGACCCTGTTGACCTTCCTGCTTGGTATAAATATCACAGCATATATTAGCAACATGATTTTATACTTGCATGGCTCGACATTAGATACGGGCACGAAGGTCCAAAATATAGAGAAGAACTGACCCCAGTGACCTCCCAATATAGAAACACCATTGCTGCACTGAATAACATAAGCAGCACACTGGTTACACGAGCATGGGTCTTTTTCAGACACCACGGGCATACATATATGGTGTTTGAAATATCTGCTACCTTGCATTTCCTTACTGCACAACTGCTCTTACATTACAAGTAAATAAGTTATTTGACCTTGGTGACCTCCACAATATATTTACTGCTGGTGCACCAAATAAAGTAGCACAGTGGTTGCTAATGCTAAGGTTTTCTAGGTGATCAAACTTTTGTTTAAATGTATGTTGGTTAGAATATCTGCAACTTTGCATAACTTTTCTTGTATGTTTAAAAATTCTTGCCAATAACTTACTGCTTACATACTTCTTTGACTTTCCCGATTTCGTGTTGGGTCAATTAGCAGTTAGAAGAAACTTAACAGTGCTGTGTAAGGGGATTGTAACTCTTGATGGAATGCATTTCTGTTAATCACAATTGGAGGTGGCCAGCAAGTGGCGCTGTTGCTACATGGCTTCAGCATATCCCTAGTGATAGACTGCCTGGCCTGCCTGATTTAAGAAAGAAACGTGCCTGATGGTTTCAGTTGTGGCATTTCTACTTTGGTTGCACTGCTCAGTTTAAGCACTGGGGTGAGCAGTGTCCACCTTTGCACTTTTACACTAGTTTGCCTCATTCAGAAAAAGCTGCACTCGGTGGTTTGAACTGTGCACGAGCTCTTATTAATAGGGCAGGTGGTGTGTACCTTGGCGCTTTCTATTTTGGAGTGGTGCCGCAATGGCAGATTCTGGTTCAGACCGGTGGCATGTATATTGCTTCTGTTTTTGTGATTGGTACCTCAATAGTTGGTGTTCCTTTTGGGAGGGAGGGTATTTGTGTTTATCAGCATAGCTGTACTCTTTGGCCATCAAACGGAGTCAGAAGCAAAACTGCAGCAGAGCAGCAGGAGAGGTAAGAACTTGAAAAAGGAAAAAGGGTAAACAGTGAAGCTGTTCATTTATTTAAAGGGGAACAGCACAGAACAGATGTGTTGACTCAGGACTAATTTGTGAGGGCTGCAGTTGTGACAGTACAGGGATTTTATGGCAGGTTTAAGGTAAAGAGGCAAGACAGCTGACTGGATCTTCTTCCAGTGCTTTTGTGCTGGAATGTCATCACAGGATTCCAAGGTCCTCAGATTTCCTAGATTCTTCCCATTTCATAAAACAGTATAGCACAAGTCCTAAAGAATATCCAAAGTGGAGGGCAAGGTTCAAAATTAGAAATTAAACAAGAGAAAAAAACAATATTCTTAAATTAGTTGACTGACTGTAAAATATAGGAAATATGTTATTAAATATTTACAAAAAACTGCTTGACATCCACCAATGGGGAACTGCAAGCAATTAGATACAGTCAAGACATATAATTCTGTGCCATTAACGACTTTCAAAATAAAGAGCAAACTCATTCTCACAATATCTCTTTCATTGCCAAACATTAAGTAATATATAATAATAAAGTAATGTTGGTTTGTTGTTCTACGAAATGCCAGCCCCTCCAAAGCAATTCACAGACTAGTGTTAATGATCTAGCCATATACTGTGGCCAAAACACATTGTGAGAAAGAACATAAATTTAAATTATCTAAGGTACTAGACAACCTGCATTTTTATATGAAGGCCATGCTGGAAATCATAAGCACATAGTCAAGAAAATACTGGACCCTTGAAAAGACAAAAGAAAATTTTATTTATTAAGTAAAAGAAAATCATATTCCCACCGAGGTCAGAAGCCATATGTAAACTGATACCTTACAAATTCATAGTAGCAGACTCCTCCAGTAAGCACACATTAAGAGGTGATGGTGTTCATTGGTGCTTTCCTGCTGATCTCTGCCATATCTACAGATTTCTGGTCACTAGAAGTCTCAGAACTAACAGCTAAAGTGTTTCGAATGTTTGAGACAGAATCAATGGATCCCACTGAAGTGTCGGAATCTTCTGATGATGTGGCTTCAACTTGTGGGCATGCCTTGGATTATCGATTCTTGATAAAATCAGCCATGTGATCGACATAGTAAAAAACAACTCTTTGTGAGTCAATAGTATAGCATTTTATACTTCTATCAGCTGGTACTTCAGTAGTATAGCATTTCATACTCACTTCAACTGCAACTTTAGTGGTATAGCATTTCATACTCACTTCAATTGTTACTTCAGTGGTATAGCATTTTATACTTACATCAACTGTTACTTCAGTGGTACAGCATTTTATACTTACATCAGCTGTTACTTCAGTGGTATAGCATTTCATTCTCACTTCAACTACTTCTTCAGTAGTATAGCATTTCATACTCACTTCAGCAGTTAATTCAGTAGTATAGCATTTCATACTCACTTCAGCTGTTACTTCAGTGGTATAGCATTCCATACTCACTTCAGCTGTTACTTAAGTAGTACAATAGAAGCCTCTTAAAGGTGACACCTCAGTGGATGCCCTATCTTCCCCTTTAAGAGGCTGTCCTGTTTATCAGAAGCAGCCTCTTTTTCCATTGCAACCAGAAAAGACTTTGCTCATGAGACACACACGCATATTTCAGTAACAAACGAAACAGAGAAAACAAACAAAACATCAAGAAGTACAGGATACCAGTACTTTTTATGATTACAGCTCCTTTTTGTTAAAGTGTGTTTGGTTTGGTTCTTGATTTAATCTTTATTTAATTGGTGAACGCAACACACTGAACTTTAATTAAAATCACATAGCTTCACTTAGCAACTTTTGAGAGAGACGAGTTGGGCAGCTGTAAAGCCTTGATAACTTTTATTTTCTCACTCAGTGGGAGGTCAACTCTTTTTTTGTTGCTTGTAGATGCCATCCTGCAAACCAAACACACTCCAGAGAGATACTAAGCAGGTGGGAATGTGAAACAGCTTAAATGCAGGGCACTTAAGGAGCACTTAACGAGGTGCGATTACATTTTCAGCACCTTTTCCTACACCTGTGACTAGATAATTGTCCCAATTAAGCAATGGGACCATCCCAATTAAACAGAAGCTAGTCCCATTAAATAACATTAGCCAAAAATCAGTGCCATGGGGATTGTCCCAATTAAGCGGATGTCCCCTTTAACCACATCCCCTACAAGTGGCTTCGACTGTATAGCATTTCATACTCACTTTAGCTGTTACTTCAGTAGTATAGCATCTCATACTCACTTCAACTGTTACTTCACTGGTATAGCATTTTATACTCACTTCAGCAGTTACTTCAGTGGTATAGCACTTTATACTCACTTCAGCAGTTACTTCAGTGGTATACATTTCATACTCACTTCAGCTGTTTCTTTAGTAGTATAGCATTTCATACTCACTTCAGCTGTTATTTCAGTAGTATAGTGTTTCATACTCACTTCAGCTGTTACTTCAGTAGTATAGCATTTCATACTCACTTCAGCTGTTACTTCGGTGGTATGGCATTTTAAATTCACTTCATCAGTTACTTCAGTGGTATAGCATTT
The DNA here is from genome assembly GCA_016271365.2 of Neoceratodus forsteri. Classification (NCBI taxonomy): domain Eukaryota; kingdom Metazoa; phylum Chordata; order Ceratodontiformes; family Ceratodontidae; genus Neoceratodus; species Neoceratodus forsteri. The sequence continues at coordinate 308,765,716 of JADMNL010000027.1, read as the reverse complement.
CATACTCACTTCAGCTATTACTTCAGTAGTATAGTGTTTCATACTCACTTCAACTGTTACTTCAGTAGTATAGCATTTCATACTCACTTCAACTGTTACTTTAGTAGTATAGCATTTCATACTTACTTCAGCTGTTACTTCGGTGGTATAGCATTTCATACCCACTTCAGCTGTTACTTCAGTAGTATAGCATTTCATACTCACTTCAACTGTTACTTCAGTGGTATAGCATTTCATACTCACTTCAACTGTTACTTCAGTAGTATAACATTTCATACTCACTTCAGCTGTTACTTCGGTGGTATAGCATTTCATACTCACTTTAGCTGTTACTTCAGTAGCATAGCATTTCATACTTAGTTCAATTGTTACTTCAGTGGTATAGCATTTCATACTCACTTCAGCTGCTGCAACTTGCCAGAGAACACTTCAGAATTCATTAGCCTTCTTCAGGTGTTGCCGTCAGCAATTGCCAGCTCACCCATAGCACCTGTAATAAAGCTTTCATCAGGAATTTCTGGCCTCATAGTGCACTGGTGACATCTTGCAGAGGGTACTATGACTGTGATGTCAAAAACAGCAATTCTGAGGTCACTTGGGGACAGTCAGATGTTTCTATAACTGAGAGTGGAAAAAGTCAATAGTGATGCTTGGCCTGTGCTTTTGACTATCCTAGTGGTATCCAAGGAATACTCATCTATCTAGCTGGATCCAAGATCCTATCTGACCCCCAGTTGGATTATAGCTCCAGTGTCAGACAGTGGAATCTAAGGTCAGATAGTGGGATACAAGGGTTGGATGTCTTCCTCAGATTCCTCAGATTCAGGATAATCACACTGGATAGTTGCAGTACGTTTTTGATCCTAGGTGTTAGGAGCCAGTGGTCAGATACTAATGTTATCTGATGCTATCCAGTTTTTGAGAAAATTGGTTCTATCCCATGGGATCTGATTCTGTCAGATACAATCCAAGCAAGACTATCTGACAGTGATGAATATTTAAACAACTGATAATGGGTTGCAACCACAAACTTACAAACATTACAATAAAACACTATTGTTATTAGTATGGTACTTGTAAGAATTTTATTTCAGTAGATCACTGCTTGAATCCTGTGGTTTAAGTTTCACTTTTTTGGTGTCTATCACAATGTGGAGTGATATGTGCAGCTTTTGTACTGCAATAAATTCATGAACATTAAAACATAGGATTCAAGCAAGTGATTAGTGTATAACAGCTATGTGTCAGTATCAGTGGCTCAGTGTCAGTGGCTCAGTAGGTAGCACACTTGCCTCTGAGGCTGGGAGATCAGAGGGCTGTGGGTTCAGTTCCCACATCTGGCACTTGGGTTAATATCCCAATACTGACACTGTAGTGCAGCATGAGAGGGGTGCTGCACTTCTGAGGTGCCCTCTTTCGGCTGAGACGCTAAACCAAGGTCCCATCTGCCTGGATTGATGGTAGTTCAGGTGGATGTTAAAGATCCCATGACCCTTATTGAAAAGAGTAGTGGAATTTCCCCCAGTGTCCTGGCCAAATTTCCCTTATTCACTAAAAAAATACCACCAACAGCTTAATCTGGTTCAAGGTCAGTTGGCATTCATCTGTATCCCCCTCCCCTGGGTCGTGCCTGAAAATAAGCAGGATTTGTCTAGTGCACTTACCCAGACAACAAAAACTAAATAAAAAATAATTAAACAGCTGATATCCAGCCAGTTTGCCATGCTGAGAGTTGGGAGCATGGTTTCATTTTTCTAGTTTGTCTGTATCTGAACTGTGTTGCCATCAGTGCAGATATGTGGTGGCTCTTCTTTGCTTTTCTGACTCCTTACATTCGAGTATACTGAATGAGGCTGGTCAGTAACTGTCTAAATGGTCTTTCTGTAACTGACTGGAGTGGTATGAATGGTACAATTTCAGACAGAAGAGAGAAAGAAATAAGTGCCTTCACAGGGATTTGAACCCAGGTCACTGGAACATCTTCCCCTTGCGTTACCAGCTGTGCCACTAAGGCAAATGGAAACCTGGGACTCCCAGAAGTGCCTTACTCCTTCTGTAATGCACAACCTGGTGTTGCACAGATAATTACATTTTTATTTACAAGGGTGCGATGTGCGTATGTATGAAACACACACACAGAAAAAAAGAAGAGAGAACCAAATAAATGCCTTTGCAAGTATTTGAAAATAGTCCTCAATGAATGCACACTGCACTCTTGAGAATAAAAGAGTAATTCCTTTGTACAGCCCCTGATTGTGCATTGGAGAAAGGATACCATGCTTCTGGGAGTCCTAGGTTTTCAGTTGCATTGATGGTGCAGCTTGTAGCACTTCAGAATAGTATTCCAGCGGCTTCGGTTCAAATCCCTGTGAAGGCACTTATTTATTTTCTCTTCCGCCTGTTTTTGTTCCATATATATATGCACAATGCACCACTGAGAAAAAAAAATGTTACAGTTTCTCTGACCTTAACTAACAGTCTTTGGTTCCTACAGGAAAGAAAGCAGCACCAACAGACTTGAATTTAGTGCAGAACATTTTTCGACTGGTCATCATTCTGAGTTTAATCCAAACATTTTGCACTGTGCTCATGTGCTGGAAATTTAAGCGTTGAGGTACAGTATTCCATCCTTTTTGTCTTTCATGTTTTTGTGTTATGATAAAATTCCTTGACCTTAGATTTCAGCAGTCAGGCCATACACGTCTTAATTAGCAAAACTGTACCTGATCCCTACAAACACCATTTTTCCCTTGACCTGCTTGCGCAGGTATTTATTTGTATTATTCTGTTGCTGCAAATATTGGCTACTGGGTATTTTTGTAACATTTCTTTGTTGTTTCTGGACCTTTAAGCCTGGTCTTATGCCACTCAAACTACTATATTTTGGCCACTTCTTTCACTGCAAGTATTTTGCATGTCCGTTTACGTTATAATAGTCACTGGTCCTGCCCACAATGTATCCACCCTATGTATTAGGTGTTGCTCTGACTACGCCTCCATGTTTTGGGGTCCTAAACTGTATATAATTGTATATAATGCACTGCTCACAGCCTTGGTGACTCGATGTATATGTTCTGTCCATTTTTAACTGTGTGTACCTACTGACTATGTAAGACTTCTTTTTCCCTGACTCTGTGTCACTGCCTAAAGTGTGTCATGTTATCCTATGTATTAAACTTGTATTTCCTTGTACTCTCCCGGGTCGTACCTGAAAATAGGCAAATGTCTTGTCTAGTGTACTTACCTGATTAACAAAAGCTAAAAAAATCAATAAAAACATTATTATACTTTTCTGTCTTACTACTGCTTTCATGCCTGAACTGTTTATTTCATATATTGTACTGTGTTGCCACCTTCCCCCAGGATGCATCTGGTAATGCACTGTTATCAACTAAGTATAAATAAAAACATAAATAAATCAAGAAATAAATACTCATCTTAGTATAATGAGCTGCTTCTAGAATCATTTGAGGAGATATTTTCATGTATGGGGTCAACAGATGTGATGCAAAACACATTTGCAGCCTCGCAGTAAATGTGGATCTGACAAGATGACAGATAGTTTTAACAATCTATGGCAAATGGGGGCGTGGGTGAGTATGAAGTGTGGCCAGTGGGTCTAGCCCTAATCTTTATCACTAGAGGAAGGTGGCAGAACTTATTAAAGACTTTGTTTCCCTAAGGCAAAGGTCTGCAGTGTGAGGACCGAGAGACACAAACAGTTCTTTGCCTATGTTGATGCAGCTTTACTGCTCCTTACCCCCTCAATGATCTCACATTTATGCTTTTCAGCAGTGCTGCTACTGTGCTCCATAATAAAGGGATTTGAAGGCCAGCCCAGGAGCACGACCGCTCAGGACGCTGGTGACCCAAGTTCGGGAATAAGTTTAAGTTGTCGACGGCTGGGCAGAGAGAGGAGGACTGAGAGTCTTAATGGATATTCTCCTCCTCTGGGAAGGGAGGGCAGCTGGCTCCACTGTAATACTGCCACCTTGGTAACCACAGCTGGAGCTGTTCGAGGGAGGAAGGATGTCAGCAGTCATTGCACTGCACATGCCCATGTGTGTGCTTGGTGCGTCTTTGATGCGGAAGTCTTGGGGATATGGGGAGCAAGGAAAAGATCCCAGAATGACTAGATGATGCCAACCTGTTCACAGGCCCTTCACCTGGCTACCTAGGTGCTGTATCCCACAACTGGATCCTTCTGAGGTGGCTAGTGAGGGACCCCTGCAGCCTCCACCAGAGAAGAAAGCTCTGGGGGACATGGAGAGGTGTAAAGGTGAGTCCTAGGGAACACCAGGGTAATGGGGCTGGGGGCAGGTCGAGCAGAGGAGGGCTAACCAGAGAGTAAGGGACACAGACAAACTCATGAAAATAAAGGGATTTGGGAACACTGAATGTGAGTTTTTTGGCATTGTCTATGTAGGACCACCCTTTAAAGGTCAGCTGCATGTAACATCGTATATGGACCAATGTCCTTACAGCTGGGACAATTAGAGGCAGTCAGACATAACTACATACGGGAGGCTATTGACACTGCAGTGTCCCCCATGTTGCAATTCTCTATCAAAATTACCAGCTCTGTTGTAGACCTTGGCTAGCGGGAGGTAAGCCGGCTTCAAACATTTGTTGCATAGCTGCCCGATGGCCTAGTGGTAGGTGTTACTGCTTACCAAGTCACTGACACAGGCTGGTGTGAAGCCTGCAGTATTGCATACATCAAGTGGCAAATCCAGCAACAAGAATAAACTCTGGATGCCTCCTGACTCTGCACACGTGCAGCCTGGTTGCTCAAGGGGAGGGATCATGCTGGCAGGGATCTGCAGTGCAGGACATGTTGCAAGACATTAGAAGGGCTTGTAATGCCTGCTGTCTGATGTGGAGGCATTAGACATCCAGTTAGGTGTGCTTTTTCTGGAGCAGACTGGGTCTGTTGGATGGGTATGCCCAGCCACCCTTGCCTAGGGCATCTGTGCCCCAGATGGGAAGGACAGAGTTGAAGCAAAGGTAGGAAAATGTGACAGGGCAGGCAGGCGAGCTGGAGCCTTACATCCCACCACACAGGATGGTCCAGCTCATTCTTTATGCCCTCCTTCTCTGTCCCTTAACAGATGCTGAGCACTCACAGTCTGCTGCTGGGATAGCGCCACATCAGTTGTCCCAGTGTGTGTGGGGGGGGAGGGGTAACCACAGTTACCTTCGAGGTTGGAGGACTAGGAAGGCAGTGGTTACTTGGGTGGGACAGGAGCATGCAGAGATGGATGGAGGACTAAGGCGTCATGCATGCAGTCATAAACCTGCAAGAAATAGTAACTTTGTTAAAACAAAAAGGTAATATTAAATGCACGCTGAAACAGAAAATAGAATTGACATGGCAACCATAGGTCTTCTTCGGGAATTATCTATAAAGTGAAAAAAGCAAAGTTATTCCTAAAAGCTAGCTCACATTCTTCAGATGGCACTGGTACTAGGGAACCAACCATACATTTTATGATAAAATGGCACTTTCGGCAAAGAAGAGAAAAATAGTACATGAAAACGTAACATTTTTCGAAGACTGAGGAGCTTTTGGTTTCATCAACAGGGACGGACATATATTTCATGTGACTTGCAGACAAAGTCTTTGCAAGAACTAAGAAATCTTATCCCAGGGGCATGTCAGAATCAGACATTCTAGATATGCCAGAATATACTGAAGAAAGGCATGGGGAAGGGGGGGAAGAGAGCCTCTTCTGCACCGTGACATAAAGTGGGCCAAAAGAGCATTGGTTTCACTTCACGGCTTGCTCTAGCTTGCTTCACCGCAGTCCTGCAGCTTTTTTTGTACAGGCAAATATTTTATAGATGGGGAAGTTATGAAGGATGCAATTTTCATTTATTTTTTATTTTTATTGACTTTTAACAAAGCAAAACATTCATAAATGAAACAGTTATGGATGTGACTGTAACAAAGAATTCCTTAACAAATATGATGAAGTTGAAATAGACTATCATAGTTGTTTCAACAATTCAGAATATATGGGGGGGGGGGACATTTTCAAAGGAGATGCACCGGCGCAACTGAGATGTGCCAGCGCAACTCCAGAAATGCACCGCAGGGTGATATTCAAAGTGTAGAGATGCATCATGCATCTCCAGCTGCGCCTGATTATAGCATTAATGTATGCGCATGAATATTCAGCACCTTCCTTTATTCAACCGAAATGTGCGGCGCATCTGCCCGCACATCACGGAGATGTGCCGCAAAAAGTTAGGTGTGTTAGAAACATGCCTTACCCATAGCCACCTATAGGCAGACTGCCGTACCACACACAGCAGAACAGCAGCCTCTAGCCCCCCCCTCAACCCCAAACCCCGATGTGGCATCCACAAAAACGCAGATATTCCCCATGCCCTGGTAGTCTAGTGGACGCGCCTCCCCGTACCAATCCCCATTGCACATATAATGAAGATGTGTCCCAGCCTGATTTTCCATAGTGTAGTGGACCCCCTTCCCATTCCTATCCCCATTATGGAAATGTGAAAGAATAGTGCCCCAGCCCTCTCCATACTGCACTGGTCCCCCCTCTCTGTTCTGATCCCCATTCCAAGTACATAACAGATTGTCACCCCCACCTTTTCCATAGCACAATGGACCCCCCACCCACTGAGGCACCCACATCCTAGCCTGCTTCCCCCTGTCCCAGAATGTACAGGAAGCTGGCAAGCAGCACAGCCTACCGCATACCTCCATGGCTGCCCACCGACTGAACTGTCAATTCATGACAGCTTACGAGCATTGAGCCCATTGGCTGACATGATCAACCAATGGCTTGCATTGTGTGCTGTAAGCTGTCATTCACAACTTTGTAGAATGACAGCAAGAATGAAGATTCTAGGATCCACTTGGGAACAGATTTTACGAATTAACGTTCAGCAAGGGAAAATAAGGGGGAATTCCCATAGCATATGAAGATCTGCTTTACTGTGATGGCATTTCCAACAGTTATCGTTTGTAGCAATAATCATTTTGAATAATTTAAGGTGTATATGATGTCGGTGATGAATAATGAAGGATCATTTTATATTGCACAAGTCTGCCGTGAACATCTATGCTTGACTTAAATGCATGTCTCCAAATTAAATTCCAAATTTTGTCTGAAATAAGGCATTTCAAGCTTTCTTCTCATTTGGTTTTTCTAGAATTTACACTTTATTTATGGATTTTGCCTGCTCTTCCTTTCATTCTGGATATATTGAGTAGAGACTCCCAGGGCTCGATTCTCAAAGGTCAGCACAAGCCATGCCAATGACGGCTTGTGCTGAATGCCAATGCACCAGGGACCCTTTGCATGATTCATTATCGGATAGGGTCCTGGCACCTAAGTCCTGCAGCTTGAAGCAGCAGTGGCACAGCGCCAAACAGACAGCACATTTATGAGGTGTTGCACAAGCTATGGGGCAGTCATGCAGCAGCTGCGCCCTTAGACAGGGACTGTAGCAGTCCTCCTCCCCAGCCCCGATCACCTTAGTAATAAAATAAATATCCACAGTGGTCTAGTGGCCCCCCATTCCTGATCCTCTTATTATTTATATGTAATGTCCCTGGTGGTCTAGCTGTCCAGCCCCCAGCCTCAATCCACCTATTAATTATATTTAATATCCCTGGGGGTCTAGTGGTTCCAGCCCCTGGCCCTGATCCTCTTATTATGTATAAAAATTGATGCCCCTGGTGGTCTAGTGGACCCCCATTTCCCAGTCCCAGTAGCTAGTGAGAGGAGGGCTGTGCCATTCACCGGCTTGGAGTTTGAGATGGGGGAGTGGGGTGGTGGGCACTGCCTGCAGGGGTGGGAGGTGGAGGTCCACTAGATCACCAGAGACATTAATTGTTATATGTAATAAGAGAATTAGGGCTGGGGTGGGACCGCTAGACCACCAGGGATATTACAGATAATTAATAAGAGGATCAGGGCTGGGGGGAGCCACTAGACCACTGGGGATATTTATTTTATTACTAAGGGGCTCAGAGTTGGGGGTGGGGACTGCGGCACATTGGTGCAGGATGCTATACCCTCCAAGACCAAATTTCAAAGTACATTTAGACCAGCCCTAGCTGGTCTAAGGGTACTTAGAAATGTGTCCTCTGGGAGAGTATTGAGAATCTCAATTTAGGGGTTTTGTCAGACTGCATCGTCCACAAACCCTAGTGCCATGCCACAGCCCATTACAGATGGCACAAGCCCCCTTTGGTGCTGGCAGCCTGTGGTTGAGAATTGCTCCTGGTGCATCTTTTGGCGCAAGGGGCACTTTGAGCCATTTTTTTGTTGTGCAAGCCCATTGCAACATGCTAGGAGCTTTGAGAATCTCTGACCCCCAGTCTATAGTTTTAGAAATGGACAATTCATTGCCTAAAACTGCAGACAAGGCTTTGCTTAATTGAAGGAATGTTCAATTGGTAAAAAGAATTTAGTTTTCAGATTTGTAAAAAATAACATTATCACTGATTGGATCTAATAGGTCTCCCATGAGTTTAATACCTTTTAATTCCCATTCTGTATTATATAGGATTTTGTTATTGAACTTAATAAGTGGGTTTCTCCATAAGGGCATATACTCTGCCAGAGCATGAGTGATACCTATCATGTTATTAAGTTGGGAAGTTACTCCAGCTAGTGCTAGCATTCCTGGGTGAGATTTTTTAACGGCATTGGAAGATTCATAAATTATATGCAAAAGGAAATAAGGCTTAGTTATATCCTATTCAACTTTCACCCGCATGGGGTGAAGATGCTTAGGAAGGAACCAAACACTTAATTGTTTAAGCTTAAAAGCTTGGTAACACATTTTAAAGTTGGGCAAACCATTCCACCTTTCTCCGATGGGGCTCTCAGTTTTTCCATACTTAACCATGGGGCTTACCTTATTATATAGAAAGCTTTCAATTAATGTATCAAATTTAGAAAACCACAGGTTGTTAATGTTTAAGGGTACTTTTTCCTGGGAGATGAAATCAGTTTAAAGGCATTAATTTTCCCCCAAATTGAAAGGTTACGTTTATTCCATTTCTCCATGTCTGTGTAAGTTTTATTTTGTAAGGGCCCAAGATTTAATTGGAGTACCTTGAATGATTCAATAGGGGTTTTAATAACCAGGTAGGTTAAATGGTTTTCGTCTCATTTCAAATTGTTGTTCTTGCAGAATTTCTTCAGATTGCTGTTTTGTTTGTAATGGGAAGCACTACCAATTTGGACCAATTGATGGCAAGTTCTGAAAAGGTTTTAAATATTTCCAACATGTGAACTATGGAATTAATAGAAGGTTGGGGTTTAGACAACGTAGTATCAAGTCGTCTGCATATGCAAGTGTCTTATGTTCTTTATCATTCCTTTTTATTCCAGAGATCCCCCTATTTTTCCTGATTGCATTTAGCAGAGGTTCCATGGCCAAGAAAAATATCAGTGGAGACTGGGGACATCCTTGTCCAGTCCCTCATTATAATGTTACATTATCTGAAATACCCCTGTTGGTACAAACCGTGGCTGTGGAATTTTGACATATTACTGAGACCCATTTTGAGAAGTTCTGTCCCAAGATAAATTTATGAAGTACTGCTTCTAAGAAGCCTGATTCACTGGAATCATATGCCTTATGGGCATCAAGATATGAGTTTCAAAATGGGCATGTACTTGTTTGCAGAATGAACAGAGAAGAATTTTACTGAATGCTAGATTTACAACTGGCATTTGTCTACAGAAGACCACGAAGGACCATGCAAAGAACATTTTGTGGAATATGGATTCTCAGGTCAACTTAGTATGTGTCCCCTTTAGTTGACAAATCCATGGATAGCAAGGATACCATACTGCACATCTGGCATTTGTGGCCCATTCTACCATACGTATGTATATATGTATGTATGTATGTATGTATTTATGTATATGGAATTAAAGTTGAGTTAATAACCAGTTGCCCTTGTAGCTATAGAATCAGGTCTATAACCTCTTCTGTTCTTTCAGAAAGGGTAAGGAGAAGGAGAAGCTATCCATGGATACACTTGTTAATGTCTGCATAGACTGTGCACCCAACATGATAGTCTATACCAAGTGAATTAGAAATGTCAGCCTTTGCAGAGCAGCCTGGTGAGGTACACTGTAATTTGTTCACTTGCATACTCTGCTAGCTGAAACTTTTGCTCATATTTATAGGATGATAAATGCATCACTGTTGTTTTTTAGTGTTTTGTGTAGCTCTCTAAGAAATGAACATACTTTTTATTCAAATAGCATTTCTGGATGAATTTAAGTAACAGTCTGCATTACAAAGGACATCTGCTATGCATATTTGATCCTCTTATGATCAGATCTGTCAGGACAGGTAGACACGTGGCTCACAGTCTGAAATGTCTGCAGACCCCTGCCCTAAGGAGTGCGACCCAAGCAACAGCTGAATGACACATAGTAGCCCGCTATTTGTGGTTTTGGCAAATAACATTCGTTCCTGCCATAGCCACAATCAGAAGTCCACAGTATGAGCTAAGGATGCACTCTGAGGGTCTATGCAGAGTATAGGCTACCCTAAGTTAGAATGCTGCACAGTGGGTGTCCAGTGGATCCTTGGTGGCATTCACTGAAGGGGCACGAGCCCCTTGCAATATGATCCCCCAGCCGATTGCACAGATACATACCATGGGTGGACCAGGAGGCTTGTCAGGGGGGCATACCTGCACACTGCACCATTCACTAAAGCACGGAATGCTGTTCAAGGGGGGTGCATGATATGGAAGTGGGGACTCTGCTGTTTCTTTTGCGCATCCCTGCAAAGGACACCCGCTGACTGCGGCAGGATGGGAACTCCCTCTACTCTGCTGATGTAGCCCATGGGGCTGACAGAAAGGGCTCAGAGTAGCCATTTGGGCACATATCTTGTACTGATTCCATTCCTATGCCATACCAGAATCTTTTGCTCGCACAGAGCAGGGGATCCATTTCGGGACCCAGGGCAGGCATCCAACTGGAAGCCTGCCTGTGTCCCTCGAACTGCCTCCTGTGCAGCTGCATGCTGGGGAGGTGGGGCTGTGAACAGGCATCCCACTGGTGCTCAAGGTTTACATGCTGTGTACCCTGTCCCTGTCCATGGGTCTGCATTCATGAATAGGCCCCAATGTGTGTATATAGTGTTTTTTAGGCTCTGCAGTAAAGGTCCCAGAAAGTTATAGCCAAGCTAGACCAAGATATTAGAACAAACTAACATTGCACTAACAGGATCACTGCCTCGCTAACTGTGGTTTGTACCAGAGGTGCATAGAAATCTCTAAAAATGCCATATAGCAAGTTATCAAGGCACTGAACTGTTAGAGTATCAGCACTAAAGCATGCCAGGCATCTATGTAAATCTCGTCAACGTCCTTGCATGCAGGCGAGCTGGCATACTTAAAGGTTTCTGGAGAGACTAACCGTCTCTTAGTGCCTCACTAGTTAATGCTTCCACCAATCTAAAACTAAGCACATGCATGATGGTGCATCACCCCCCACCCACAGCAACTGTGCTATGATGTGTTCAAAAGATGGATGCCCCCCCTGCCCCATGACCTGTACATTTAATGGTGCTGCGGTGCTGTTAATTGACTGTCTCTCGTAGATATGAAGAAGTGCTTTATTGAGTGCATTATCCTACCCATGACCAATTCCGTTGATGCAATTTATGCCACTGCTCCAAAGTGTCTGCTATCCAAATGAGATACCCTGTTCAACTCCCCCTGTAGGTTTATGCTCTGCTACCCTGCCTGGACTCGTCACTGCACTACGCATGACTGACTGAAGTGGCCCTTATTAAATTTGTAGGTGCCTGCAACATCTTGCCCTCTGTGGGTTCACGTTCTGGCTCAACAACCTTCCCCGTTATCTAAGGCCCCTGCTTACCCCTGCTCCTCTCTCTAGTCACAACCTTTGTTTCCACACTGGAAACAGGTTTCTCTTTCCCAGGTACAAACAGAAATCTGAGCAGCTTGCCTTTTGCCATAGACTCCTTTAGGTTTGGAATAACCTTGCTGTGGTAGCAGCCCACCCAGTGCCCACCAATCTACTCCCTCCATCAAACAGTCCCTCAAGCTTCTAACTGCATCCCATTGTGATTCCACCTGGCTGCTTCACTATGAATTTGTTCTAAAGCTGTAGATAACTGTAAAGTTGTATTTTCTTCTATTACTGGTTCTGTACCTCTTATTGTATGTAAATTTCTGCACAGCATGTATATTGCTACATTATATTTCCTTTGACTGCTATGTTTCCTATCTTTTTCCTCTCCTCCTCAGGTCGCATATGTAAACAAGATTATTGCCGTAGCTCTGTATGTTTAACTGGTGAAACAAATTTTAATAGATAAATAAATACATTTTAAATAAATATATATTAAATAAATATGTCCTTGTAGTTTAATGGACCCCCTTCCTCCCAACTCCAGTGACAATACAAACACATGTCCTGGTGATTTAGTGCACACATCCCCACACTCGTTAGTGTGGCATTGTATGGTTACTGATTCTGTAGCGGTAGAGAGCTAGCCACATAGCCGGTGATCTAGTGGCTCCCACACCCCCAATTCTGATGCCACTGTCTTGGATACCCTCCAGTTTGGTGCCATTCCGCTGTATGGTATGAAAGATATGGCTAAAGTGCCGGTGTACAGAAGCAATTTTTCATTCTGCACACATGCATGGAATGTCAAAACTCAGACTCAGTTCATATCGTACAGGCTGTGTACGGTAGATAGAGGCTATCAGTGGCATTGAATGTTGGGTAGATTCCAGCTGCCATCTCAGTGTTGTGCTGGGGGGGAGATTGTTAGTACGAAGGCATCAGGATTGCGGTGGGGAGGGTCAGTAGATCACTTAGGTAAGTGGCCAGCTCTGCAGCAGTACTGTATCGATAACCTGACTGTGCTAACTACTGGGTGTGGGGATGGGAAGCACTAGATCACTAGGGCATACATTTGTATTACTTCTGGTACTAACACTGGGAGGGAAAGTGGTTAACTAGACTACCAGGGCATATGTATTTATTAATGCTGGCACCAGTATCAGGTAAGAGGGGGACCACTGGGCTAGAAGAATATAGTCATAAAGATTAGAAACTTTGTAAGCATGTCAAATGGGGAACATATTTCCTCAAAAGCTCCAGTGTGTCCCCTCACCCTATATACATTTCTTTCTAACTGGTTTGCTTCTGCTGGGGGCCTCAGCCATCCTGTGGCTAGTTATTTGCTTTCCACAAGAGGAGGCTACTTACTGTGGCACACAGTAGGCCTGTATATAAGAATTTGGATTGCACTTGTCTTAGCGTGTCATGTTCCTGCAGGTGACCTATTACTTGCACTGCAAGGTCTTTGAGTGACTTTCAATCTAGAATTGAGAGAGAAGTAATTCATGTTTGTGGCTGTTTTTAGTCTCCGTGTATGTAAGTTTAAATGAAATGAACGGACAAGCATAAGCATTAAGAACATCAAAATGTATGATAAAAATATTTTGTACTTGTAAATAACTTGACATCACTGGTCTACCGTTGAAAATAGAATGCCATTTCTAATGTGTAATCACCTGGATAAAAATAAACTTTTTGCCATCATCATTATTAATACTGCTGTTGGTGAGTGTTTGAGCTGAGTGCTTAAAGTGTCATTAATGAAGCATTAAAGCACAAACAGCAGCTGGGTTGCCATCTGTTGACTGAACCTGAGGGGAATCATGAGGTACGAGGTCAGGCCAAGTACTGTATGCCCCTAGGGTTCGATTAACAAAGGTAACCCAACCCCTTGAGCCCCTTAATGATATTACAGTTTTAAACTGAAAATCTTTCATTTTTTTAAATGAAGGTTATTAAAGTTCAAATTCTAATTGTTCTGTTTCATGTAAGGGTTTCCAGCTGTTATTGTAACACTAGCCAATTGGGATAGTCCGTAACCAGTCAATTGTGTTTTCAGTAGTTCTCTAGTACTCCTCTAACATCGGTCAAGTAAGCAGCATGTGTGAAAGAAGTGTACCGGCAGCTCTGCATGTCACACATTTACCATCATGTCCGTTGGAGAATTTTTGAAGCCTACTTGGAGTGAAATGTACTCGCTGAAGTATGAAGCACTAAGCTAATCTGAGGTTACTAGGTAGAGGGACTCTCATACTGTCCTTTATAACTCACGCTTAGTCCTCTTCAATTTCAAGGTTTGTGTAATGACTTTCAACTACAACATACAGTAGATTGAATGGCAGGACCTGTGTCAGGTCAGGCTTCTTGGCTCCTTGCTGTAACCACTGGGTTACGCTGCCTTCTTCATACAAACCTGGGTCTATAAAATCACAGCTCTGTGCTCTAACCACTAGGTGACACTGTATAGCAGTTGCCTTGCAAGAATCGGATGGCTACATTCTCAAACAAGGTTGTTTTCCAAAAAGTTACACACACACACACACACACACACACGCACTATGAATATATTGATATGGAACAAACATGTGGAGTGCAAGTCATGTCAGGTGGATAAAACACCCTATATTCAAGATGATGAGTCTTGTGTTAACATTTCATGAACATTAACAAATGTAATAATATACTATGGGTACCAAGACCCAACCCTTTCTGACTCAGCATGCATTTGCATCAGTTGAAGCAGGAAAACTCCCTTACCGTACTTTGTGTTTATTTGTGGAGGCCAGTTGAAAGACTGATATGGCACCAGCAGAGAGTTGGGCATGTTCCTTGTTTTGTACTGAAGTACTGCGGTACTTACAATCTCACAAAAGGTGACAGGATAATGGCACGAATGATCACAGTAATAATTAAGGATACATACAGTAACTTTCTCTGATGTTGGGCTCAGGGTAATACCAATTATTACTCATTTGATTAGAGCAGCACCAAACACACTTCCACAATGACACAATTACATCAAAAACTGAGACAAGATGCCACTTTCAGTTTCCTGTGTACCATGCTGTTGGAAGTCAGTACACAGATGTGTGTTTGATGATGACAGGCAAACAGTAATTATTAAAACTGGATCAGCAGGGAACTTTGGTACATACTATGATAGGATTGTAAGAAAGAGATCGATCCCATATTGCTGGGAAAAAGAAGAAGGGATCATCCTCTTAAAAAATGTTTTGCCTTGCGTGGTGATGCCAGTGGTAAAGTGTTCCACTGTCATGCACATGACTCAGATGCATGAACAACTTCAAGTCAGCTGTCATTTGCTTCAGAGCTTTTACATCTCTGGGTGTTCCTTAAAGGAGAAACACTGTCAAAATTTACAAAAAAACAACAACCCAAAACTATATTGTGCAGAGTGTTTTCATGTGTGTGTGTGTAATCCTCATTCAGCCTTTCTTTTGTTTGCTGTTAGGACTTTTTTTTTCTAAATCTGCCTATTTTTTATGGTCCCTGGGTATCTCCATGCCTATTTCTTTTATTGCCTTTCCTTTCCTCACAATGCCTCCACATCCATGTGACAGTGATGTGTTGAAGATCATTGAGCTGGTGAAAGCTAGTTTACTGTCCAGTTTGCTTTGTAGAACTGTGGTGGTTAGTGCCTCACCTTATCCAGTAAGCACTATTAAAGGTGACATTCACAATTTGGCAAACACCTGGGGGATAACTGAGTAGGCTGTGTTTTAAGGAAACAGCTAGAGTCTTCATTAATAATAGCATTGGTACCCCAGAGTGATTTGTGTTTTTGTGTGTTTTTTTTGTCTGTGTATGTGGTGTGATGAAAACAAATGCTTTATAAACAAAACATAGTAGTCAAATTAGTGCATTTTTGAACCTTTAAAAATGATAGCCACTAAATCACTTTGTGGACTGGCAGCCAGTTGGCCAATAACTTTCAAACTCTATTAGTCAAATCAGTTTTTAATGGCCACCTGGCCACCTGACTACCCCATTTGTCTCACCCTGCTCACCAGTTGAACATGTCTGTCTCACCCATGTTTGATTCCCCTCCATTGATTTCACACAGACTATCTCCTTTGGTAGTCTGTTCCACTCCCTCCCCCTCACCCTGTCTATGAAAAAATGCTTTCTGACAGCACCTGGCAGTGCAGCTTTCTGCCTCTGGGCTTAGAGACTAAATATTTTTTTGTGAATTTTATTAAAGTAACAAAGCAGCGATATCCAATTACAAACATTTCAAATGTATTATGTAACCCAGTAATATTGATGGGGACATCAAAAAACATCTGTGGGGTTAAGATAAAGGTTTTAAAGCAGAATTTTCAGACATCATGATGTGGGTGCAATTCCTGAATTCAGACATACCCCCATCATGCCAAATGCAACAAAATCTTTGGATGCATTTGCAACAATTTCCTCAGTTTATGGCAGAAAAATGAGACACACATCGTTTGCTTGCCATATGCATCATTTTCTGAGAGCAGTTTGCCACAAATGCACCTGAAAGGTAAATAACCTTTTAGACAGTCTAACTTTCCAGTGCAAATTGCATGACAAGCATGGCACAAAACCCCTGGAGGGCTTTGAAAACCTCACCCTTATGCTTCATCTCCAAAATGTGAGAACTAGCCTGTTGGTTGGAGTAGTGGCAGAACTTCAACTTGTGACGTTGGTGGTCCAGACTTGGGAGTGAGCCTAGGATGCTGGGAGACCAGCTGGGTGGAGAAAGATCATGCATTTCAGAGGGCACTTTCCTCCTCCAGGGAGGGAAGGAAGTAACACTGCTGCCATACTGCCTCCTGGTGACCACAGCTGTTGGTGCAGTTGGAAACAAAACAAATGGATGGCACTGAGCAGCCAATGCAAACTGGCAAATTATTTATGTTGGGGGAGTTTTGTCTGGTTTCCTGCACCTGGTATAAATAGTCACTTTGCATTAACTCCTGCTCTCTCCGCCCCTTTCGTCATGGTCTAGTTTGCTGACCTGCATGAGCAGCACCATGTCTGGTGCTTTTCTTTCAGTTGCTTCTGTATTTGTTTTGGTGGCGCTCTTTCGGCTGCTAAGTGGGATGAATGGATTGTGGGTGTGCTCCATAGCACACTACAGAGCCCATGCAGTCAGTGCTCCATGGAGGGGGACTAAAAAATTAGAAAGATCCTGGTGCACAGCCTAATGACAATGATGCTTTTGGGTTTCACTGATGCCAGCCTCCTCCTCCCAGCTTCCGAGTACTGAGTTGTTCCGGCGAGAGCTGTTCTACTTGCTTCCAAGTAAGCCTCACAAGGGGGAGGAGCTCCTGGGAAGGGGAGGATTAGGTAAGTGACCAAGATAGCATAGGGTAGGGCCAAGAGGCAACCTGGGAGGGAGAGAGTGAGACAGAGAGAGAGATGAAAGAAACAGAGAGAGAGAGAGAGAGAGAGAAAGTGAAAGAAGCTATGGAGAATAAGGAGATGGGATAAATATAAATAAAAAACAGAATCAAAGCCAATTCCCCCATAAATACTTTAGATTTTAGTTCAGCAATCACAACCAACTACTAGAGGTAATAAACAATGTTTTATAACAAAAATGTTACTTCTTAAGAGAACTACTCAATGGAATCAAAACACATTTTACACATTCTGTTATGCAAATCAATTCTCATGGAAAAATTCATCTCATTTTCACCTCAATGTACTGTAGGTTTCATGGGTAAGGCTGCCTTATGCAGCCAAGGTGCCTCACTTGTCTTTAAAGGAACAAAGACCCTGTAGAAGATGCCTTGCTTCGGTAGTAGCAGCTTGAAGTGTGACACAAGTCAACATTGTCGGGAACATGGCATTCCAGGCAAGTACACTAGATATACAATGCCTATTTTCATCTGTGACCCAGGAAAACACTACCTACATGAAAAATACAGGATTGTAATGCACAGCACACAAATGTACAACAAAGCAACTTACAGAAAATGCATATAAGATTCAACAGTTATATATAATAACAGCAATGTATAATCCTTACAAAATTCATGATTTTTTTATTTTCAAACCAGCACCCTATGCATGTGTGAGAACTCTGATTCATTACTGCAGATCTGAATTTTTGCACAGGTACAACCCATGGAACATACGTTGTTACATTTAATTAATCTGCAACTTTTGACGTCACACGTGTGAACGTGCCGCAATTGTGTTTAAGAACCAGGCCTCTGAAAGTACAGTACATGCAGACTTGTAACATAAGACATCACAAAGTTTTTCAAAGTCATTTCTCACTCAACAGCAAAGACTTATTTTTTTTCTCTTTTTACCCCTGCCCCAACCCAGCACTGTCACCCGACTGCCTTACCTTTGCCTCCTCTTCTTCTTCCCGTGGAGGACTTCCCCATGGAGCCCTGCTTTACCTCCCCAGGTGGGGACACAGTAGGGGGGGCTCACCCCTTAACCCCCTTCCCAGAGGGATAAAGTCATAGTTGGGATCCAGGGCAGTACTGCATCTGCAGGCAGGTGAGGACCCACTATCAGGCCCTCATGTCAATGTCACGCTGGGAGAGGCATTTTTCTACGTACACCCTCCCAGAGCATGATGTGCCACAACACCAAGGCTTATGCCAGTGTCCATCATGGTCTCCTCTCTTAGTGCGGGCATCAGGGCTGCAATACCGCTGGCTGTTGCCAGAGATCAGGCCACCCCCCGAGCCAGTGTGCCCCTCTCCCCTCGGAGGAGCTGAGCAGTCTATCAGGACACTCAGACATCCTCCCCCCAGCCAGCCTCTGCCTCCTGGGTCCGCTCCTGAACCTGAGTCACCAGCATTGCAAATGAAAATCCAACCACTCTGCCAATGGGCCGGCTGACAGCAAAGACTTAGTAACACAAAAGGCTTTTGTCTCAGTTTCCTCTTTGTAACTGTGTCATTGTGTATGCAACCAGCTCATGTTTTACAGTAATAATCAGCATTGTTCTCAGCCTAGAAACCAGAAATGGTTAAATAGAAGATGTTCTTGGAGGTATCTCTGGAATTAGAAAACTAATCAGGGACCCCAGAGCCTTTACATGGTCACATTAAGTATAAAAATGCAAAAGGAACCATGGCACTCTCCCAGGTCTCTGTTGGTACTAGTGTACACGGTAGCCTCCAGTGCTGCCCACACTCATAGTGCAGGGTAGTATAAAACTTTGTGCAAGAGACACCAGCTCTGAGGGAGGCTGAGACAGGCTAGGCTGGGCACTGAAACTAGAGAAAATACCATATATCAGTTATTCCAAGATCAGCAAAACAGTTTAGGAAAGCTTTATCCCAAAACATTTTCAAAGCTAGATTTATCAGTACTGTGAGCAATAGGTCCAAGTCCTTACATGGCCAGCAGGCTATGATCTGGTTTAGGACAAGAACCCAGTACACTGAGGAGCTGCTGTTGACAGTCAGAGGATCACGGAGTCTGGATGAACTTCTCTCTGTTATTAAAGCTCAACAGTTTCCTTAAGAACCTCTAAAGCAGTGAAGCCTGCCCTTCATGCAAATCTGCCCTCTTTTTGTTCGCTCCTCCTTCTGCTATCCCCTCACCGTCATGGTCCTAGGGAGACTGTAAACAAATGAAGCACTCTGTATTTGTAAGGGTGGTGATGGTCATTATTGTTATAGCCTGGGTTACTGGCACAGGACTAGCATACAGGAAGCCCTGCAGTTTATGGTCTTTCCCTGACTGGTTGTCACCTTAAAGAGGTGGCGTACTGCCTAAAACTAATGTTAGTTGTTAAAAGCAGCGAACAATTACCTTTTTGATCAGAGACCCTTTTTATTTTCTCTTTGGTTAATTAGAAGAGGTTTACCTGATGTTAGTAGGTGTGCTGAGTGGAACGGCACTCTGCCTGGCAGCTGACATATCTAGCTCTGTTCCACCCATTACATCATAACCATTGTGACATCACTGTTGTTTAGGAACAGTCACTCAGTAGTTGCCAGTTGCTGCCAAGTCAGCCACCTGTGATGTCACTGTCACTGAGGTCACAGTGCTGATGATGTAGTGGGGGAACGAGTGATAACTATATGACAGCTGCCAGGCTGAGAACTATTCCACACATCCAACACAATATTATCACATAAGACACTTTCTAAATGTTGCATCATTTTCCTGTCTACCTCTTTTGGTTCCACTAGCTCTTTAGTGGTAACATTAAAGGTAGATGAACTTGGTAAATATACAGTACAGTTTTGTGTAGTAACTTGTTTCATACAGAATGATCCACAAAACTCTTCACAAGCTAAACAAAAATTCAAAGCAGATGCCACACATATAAGACTGTTTTTAAATTTTCAAGATGCCAATGATTCTATATAATGTATTCACTCAGGAACTATGTTTTGTAATAAAATAAGATGTCCCTTCCTCACCTGCCTGCCTTGGGTTTCCCATTCTTCCAGTGTCAGTTAGCCTGTGATTAATTTCATGTAGGTGATTTTTTCTTTCAATAATTTCATTAGGACATGGTGTATTTCATTATTATAATGTTTTACAAATCTTCAATAAAAACTTTTATCGCAAAACAACAACAACAAAAACAGTAGAGGAGAGACCCATGGGTGGTACAACAATGACGCTGCAGACACCTGATGCCAGTGAGACAGTGGGCTTACTCTAGGAGTTGAAAAAGGCAAGGGAGAAGAGATGAGTTTTGAGATAGTATTTGTATTTTTTATTAGTTTTACCAGTATAAACTCCAAAAAATGCAATTCATTTTCTTTTATTTTTAAACTTTGTCTGTATTATTTTTAACAGCAAACTGTACAGAAATTTTATAACTTAAAAATCATTCATTTGCTCCATATATTTACATAGAAAAGTTTAAATACGTAATAAATGGGCTAAATCAACATCCGTTTGATTTAAAAAGCAGAAATAATAAACATCTGCAGAAAGAATTACCATTACTTAGTTGGATGCTAATGTAGAGGCAGTTAGTGCTAAAGAATTAAGTGAAAAATATAACATTTATCTTTTTACTTATTATATCATTATATTCTTATTACTCACATATTACTGGTTGAGTCAAAAACTAATCAACAGTGCACTTTATAAAGCAGAGAAATTATTGCTGAGTTTATAAATTCCACCTTAGATACAAGCATAAACTGTAAAAAAACTTAGAAGATAGTAAATAGCAAATGAAAGAAAGAAAGAAAAAGGAAGGAAGGAAGGAAAGAAGGAAGGAAGGAAGGAAGGAAAGACGGACAGACTGACCTTAACTGGGAATTGTACAGAGGACATCCAAAACACTGTTTTGTTGTGCTACCAGATGCACCACCAAGGCATCTCAAAATATGGGCCTCCCAATAGCACCATACTCTTTTTCTAATACACAACCTGGTGCTGTATGGGTAATTACATTTTTTTTTCATAACAGTGCAGTGTGTGTATGTATATTCTTTGCAAAAAACTACATTAGTGCATCAGTTAGGGTTGAGGATAAGGTGGAAAAAGTAGGGAAATATGACGTTAGGATTTTCAACCCTAACACCCCACCACCACCACCCTACACACACCAATAGGCATATGGGGTATGCCTTGGGGTCATCAGCTATAACGTTCACCCCATTCCATAGATAAATAAGTTTAGCTAGGTACAGTATAGGAGAATGGGGCAAGCATTATGGCTGATGACCCCAAGGCACCCCACTTCTGCCTGTTAGTGTGTACAGAGTAGGGGTGGGGCATTAGGGTTGGAAACCGTAATGTTATATTTCCTTACTCTTGTTGCTTTATCCTTAACCCTAACTGATGCCTTAATGTATTTTTTTTGCAGAGAATTTCCTTACTTTTTGAGATAATGTAATCATAGCCTTATTTGCCTGTGAGAGCGCAGGGACCTCCATGCCCTATTGAGTTAATCGTATCCTTATTTGTACGTGGGAGTGCAGTGCCCTTCAGACCCTTGTGCTCCCATTCCTCCGTAGATGTGTATATGTATGTCGCTGTGGAAGGGCCCCGAGCTTCCATTATAGGACACCAGTGAAGAAATTGTCAGCATAGTCATCTTATTAGCCCACCTCATGTACCCAATACAGAAATTTTCAAATCCCTGCCAAAACATAATTCCGGGCAACTGCAACGCTATTCTGTGCCACAGGTGCGAAAACACATTTTAGCCAGGATTTGAAAAATGACAGCTGTGATACACACAAGGTGGGGTAATAAGATGTCTATGTTGAAAATTTAGTGTCAAAATGTTACAGATTTCCAAAGTTATGGACGTGCGTAGTGAAATTGCAGCAAATGGGCATAACTTTGCTATTTTTACATATTTTGATGACAAATTTTCAGCATAGCCTGCTTATGACCCCACCTCATAAACAAGAGCAGAAAAAATTTTCAAACCCACCTGAAATTGAATTTACCAATCAACCACAAAATCACCTTTTTGGCAGGAGTTGCATAGTGACAGTCATATTTTTCATGAGGTGGGGTTCCCCAAAAGGCCATGTTGAAAATTTAGTGTCAAAATGTCCAGAAATGGCTGAGCTATGCATATAAGTTCAACCCCCCATTGAAATACATTGAACTGCATTTACCTTAGTTTCTCATATTGCAGTCTCTGGTTCCAGCAGCAAGACGTGTCTTTGATCGGACAGTGGATCTCAAACCTGGGACCCATTCAGGTGAGTGAGGGTGTGTGGGGGTGTGGGGTGGTGGGTGCTGAGTGGGTGTGGGGGGGGAGGCTGATTGGTGAGGGACCATTTTATGTTAAAAAAAACATACAGGATGGTTTTCCTTATTTCAGGTAGTGTTATATTGTCGACGGGGGACCTGAATATGCCAGATGTTAACTGGAGCACCTTTGCTGCAGGCACATCCAAGAGCAGGGTCATTCTTGATGCCCTACAAGGGGCATGCCTCAGACAGCTAGTATTGGAACTCACTCAGGAGGGAGCAATCTTAGACCTGGTACTCTCAAATGGGGACGGAGAAAGAATCTTGGATTTAGAAGTGGGTAGCCATCTGGGAACAAGTGACCACCAAACAGTGTGGTTCACAATAAACACAGCCATAGAGTCAAGCCATACAAAAGCAATAGTATTGGACTTTAGGAGGGCTGTCTTTGGGAAAATGAGAGAGTGCCTCAGAAAAGCACTGGCAAACAGACAAGAAGAAGGGGTGGAGGAACAATGGAGAGTAATCAAAACAGACATCACAGAGGCAACAAGTGTTTGTGTGAAACAAATCAAAACACAACAAAGAAAAAAATGCTATGATTCTCAAAAGAGGTGGCAGGGAAGGTTAAGGAGAAAAGGATTGCATTCAGAAAATATAAGGAAACACAGAAGGAGCAGGACAGAGAACTTTATCAGTCAAAGCAGAAAGAGACAGGGAAGGCAGTCAGAATAGCGAAGGCCCAAACTGAGAAAAGGATAGCCAACTCTGTTAAGAAGGGGGATAAGACCTTTTATAGGTACATTAGGGAGTGAGGAAAGACCAAGGGAGGGATACTGAGGCTTAATAAAGGGGAGGGAATGTGGGCAGAGGGTGACAGTTAAAAAGCAGGGATACTGAACGAATATTTCTGCTCTGTATTCACAAAGGAAGAGGAGGGGGAGGTACCTAAATCAAACAAGAGAAACACTCTGGAGATGGGGATCGATACCAGTCCATTTACAGAAGAAAGGGTTCTGAAAGAACTAATAAAATTGAAGGTGGACAAAGCAATGGGGCCTGATGGGATTCACAGAAGAATTCTAAAAGAGCTAAGGGTAGAACTAGTGACACCACTGACTACTCTCTTTAACAAATCATGGGAGGATGGGGTGATGCCTGAGGACTGGAGGAGGGTGGATGTGATTCCTCTTCACAAAAGTGGGAGCAGGGCAGAGGCAGGAAACTACAGACCAGTTAGTTTGACCTCAGTGGCAGGAAAAATGATGGAATCACTTCTGAAGGAAAGAACTGTTGAGTACCTAGAGGCCAGTGGGGCACAGGACCCAAGGCAGCATGGATTCACAGTGGGAAGGTCATGTCAGATGAATCTAATAGATTCCTTTGACTGGGTGACAAAAGTAATAAACCAGAGAGGGGCTGTGGACATGGCCTGCCTAGATTTTAGTAAGACATTTGATACAGTCCCACACAAAAGATGAATAAACAAGTTAGTCAGCCTTGGAGTGGGTCCCAAGGTGGTAGCCTGGATAAAAAATTGGCTGGACAACAGGACGCAAAGGGTAGTAGTAAACGGAGTCCACAGTGAAGAAAGGAGGGTTACTAGTGGGGTACTGCAGGGTTCAGTACTGGGACCAGTCCTTTTTAATGTCTTTATAAGTGACATTGCAGAGGAACTGGAAGGAAAAGTATGTCTCTTTGCAGATGACACAAAGATCTGCAACAGGGTTGATACACAAGATGGAGTGGAAAGGATGAGAAGGGACTTGGCAAGGCTGGAGGAATGGTCAAATTTATGGCAGCTTAGATTCAATGCAAAGAAGTGCAAGGTAATGCACCTGGGAAACAAAAACCCAGGGGAAAAGTACACAATGGTGGGGGGGGTGAGACGCTGACAACAATAAAAATGGAAAGGGACCTGGGGTAATTATATCAGATGAGCTAAAGGTGGGCAAGCAATGTGAAAAGGCAGTAAGGAAAGCTGGGGGGATACTGGGATGCATAGGGAGAGGCATCAACAGTAGAACACAAGAAGTTGTTATCCCTCTGTACAGGCAGTTGGTGAGCCCCCATCTGGAGTACTGTGTGCAGTTCTGGAGATCCCATCTCTCCAAAGACATAGACAGAGTGGAGGCTGTCCAGAGGAGGGCAACCAAAATGGTGCAGGGTCTGCACCAGAAGACATACGAAGAGAGACTAAAGGAGCTTAATATGTATACCCTTGAGGAAAGAAGGGAGAGGGGGAACATGATAGAAACTTTCAAGTACCTCAAGGGAATCAACAAAGTCCAAGAGGGTAGTATCTTTCAGAAAAAGAGATGTGCAAGAACAAGGGGGCACAATTTGAAGATAGAGGGGGAACGGCTCAGAGGTAATGTGAGGAAGTATTTTTTTCACAGAGAGGGTTGTGGATGCATGGAATAGCCTTCCTAAGGAGGTCGTTGAGTCAAGAACAGTGGGGGAATTCAAGAATGCATGGGACAGACATAAGGCAGTCCTAGTGGGGGGTAGGAGGAAGTAGGTTGTTGGTTAACTAGGATCTGCAGCTTATCCGTTAGGTAGGAAAATGGGCAGACTAGGTGGGCCAAGCGGTCCTTATCTGCCATCAAATTCTATGTTTCTATGTGTGACAGAATTGATGGGTGGGGTATCACTAGCCACCAGCGAATATCATGTAAGGGAGACAGTGATCGGTGGGTGGTGGGTGTCACTAGACACCAGGGAATATAATCATATACAAGGGGGACAGCAATTGCCAGGTGGGGCGGGTGCCACTAGACACCAAGGATAATTTCTGTTTTGTAAGGGGGACAATAATCAGCAGGTGTGGGGGTGCTATTTGATACCAAGGAATATAATGTCATCCAAGGGGGACAGCGATCGGCAGGCAGGGGGCACCACTAGACACCAGTGAAATTTTTTTTTTGTAATGGGGAGGACGATTGGTGGGTGGAGTGGGGGTGCCACTAGACACCAGGGAAACAAAAATGGGATGGGTACAGTGATCTGAGGGTGGGGGGTACCACTAGGCATCAGTGAAATATATTACAGTACCAGGGATGGCAATTTGAATGACGAGTCATGAAAAATTATCCTTTTTTGTGTCTCATGATATGAAAAAGGATACTTTTTCATATCATGTGGTCATGAGAAAAGATTTATAATAGTAAAAAAAGCATTTCTAGGGCATGTCTGCAACTACGAAGTGCAGATTACACCTAAGGGGGTCCCAATCACCCAGATAGATGTGATGGCGTTTCTCATTGGGGTCAGTCTTGTAGCTTTTGAAATTTTTTTTTAATGGAAACAAGATGGCAGCAAACAAAAAGGAATATTCCAATATGAAACAGGATTTCTTTTTTGTTTCATACAGCTCTCCTGAAGTGCTTACTGAGCATGCTCAGAAATAGTTTTTTTTTCAAATTTTAAAAATTAAATGGCTTTGTAACAAATTATTATTTTTTTACCAGACTAGCAAAAGGCTTAACTGTGGGCTAATCCCTTTCTGCCCTAAATATTTCAGACCAAGATTCCAAACTGTCTGGGCAGTAGGCAAGTTAAAAAAAAAAACACCAGCAAAGTCAATGAGCGAAAAGTGTTTTTTTCACCTCTCCAGAACTCAGAAACCACACATCAGAACAGAACATAACTTGCCATATCCATAGATCTACCATGGGCAACAGTACATGCAAATATTCATGCAAATCCTTTGAACGGTTGTGAAGTTATGAAAGTACAAAATGTGGGATTTAACACTGAACTGCCTACTCAGCCCTAACTATTGGGGCATGCCTGTGCCCCTATAGTATATCAGGGGTGTAGCCAGAAATTTTAAACTTGTATTTGAGAGGTGACAGAACTTATGCCCCCCCATAAAGGATGTGCTGCTCTGACATACAAACATTGCCCCCCCCAGCCCTAACGCTCACCCCATTCTCCTATACTGTATCCATCTCAGTTTATTTACTTATGGAATGGGGTGAGCGGTGCATTAGGACTGATGACCCCAAGGTACACCCCTGACACCTGTTGGTGCATGCAGGGTGGGGGTGGGGTATTATGGCTGGAAACCCTAATGCTACATTTTCCTACTTTTGTTGCTGTAACCTTAACTGATGCATTAACAAAGTATTTTTTTGCAATTAATATCTGTATTTATGTAACTTATGGGGGCACTGTCATCCTCTTTTGACCTTAGTTGGTCTCTAGTTTAATTTTATTGCTCACACTCTGTAGAGATTGCTGATGTAGTTAATAATTTGATTTTGGTTCATTTTTAGAGGCCTTTTTTGGTCAATAACATTTTTATTCTTCCAGGGTAGGGAAAGACAATATAATATAATAGAGAATATAATCGTCAACACAGATATTAATAAATGTATCAGAAAACACCATATATTACCACATTTAACATCTATTGATGATAGTTCATTTTTCATTTCTGCTATACTCAATCAATTCTAGTTTTTCACACATTAAGTACCATTAGCACTACATGAGACATAAATTCTGAGCAATCTATGCAGAAACTAAATATGGAACTTCCAGATGAAAGGACCACCAAAGAATAACAGGTAAACAGATGATTAAAAAACTACATGCATAAAGAAATGCTATATAACTTATTTTAGATAAATATTTAGACATCCATAGATGGAAAGCTCATAAATGTGATAATTTCCAAAGATAACTCTATAAGACAGAGTCTATTATGTATAACATTCTTAAACCAAATATATAGCTGGCCCAGTGGCGCTGAGGGTTGAGGCGCTGGACGCCACACCTCGCGCTGCGCCGGCGACCCGGGTTCGGGAACGGACTCGGGTGGCTGGGGGTCGGCGGGGAGAGGGAGGATCGAGTGTCCCAACGGATGCTCTCCTCCTCAGGGGCGGGGTTACCAAGAGCGCACTGCGCTCTGCATTCCTTCCGTAGCCGGTGGAAGCACCGGCAGTGGGAAGGGATGGAGGCGGCTTCGCTTGTCGGAGCCGGGAGGGGACATTGCACACGATGAGGGTCTGCGTATGTAAGCACGCAACATTTGGGGACGACGTCCCTAGCGCAAGGCATCCTAGGGGGAGTGGGGACGTAACGGGAGAAAACGGAAAATCCCCTCCGGCAGCCCTAGATGAAGGCCGCCCTAAGTCCACCCAGACCACCTACAGGACAGACCCCACTGTGCGAGGAGAGGAGGATGGGCACTCTAGGGGCAGATCCCTAAGGTAGGTACCGGGGGGGGACATGAGCGGACAGAAGGAGTGGGCACCGGAGGTAGGAAGGAGGAGGATAAAAGCTGAAAAAAAACAAAACAAACAAATATATAGATAAAATGACATGTCAATTCATTGTATGAAACTTGTTCATGTAATTATAGAGGGAAAATGAAATTCAGTTGTATATAAACCATAGAGCAATAAAGAACATAGACAGAAAATAGAAAAGGAGAGAAAAAGGAAAGGTTAAAGTTAAAGAGGGGGAGAGTGATCTGGGGGATGACTAATGGTATCTACTTATACTAATAAATAGGTGGTTGAATATGCTCACAAGAGGCCTGAACCCAAATGAAATAGAATCCACTTCAAGGAAAAATCTGACGTTGGGTATTTGAACACAATACTCTATAAATGGTGTCCTATTTCTGAAAAAATTAGATGCATCATCCCTCAAGGATAAAGCACATTTTTCTAACCTGAGAATTTCCAGCACACTGTTTCCCCATTACTGTATTGTTGGTGATGTGACTTCCAATCAATACTTCAAAATACATGTCTAACAGAGACACCTATCAGAAGAAGGAAATATTTCTGTTCTTTAGTCTAGCGTATATCCCTTTTGAAGTGGCCCAAAATGCAAGTGTTCAAATGAATATGATTAGAGATTGTGGGACTGTCTTGAAATAGGTTCCCCACTTCAACCCATAAATGCCGCACAAGAGGACATGACCAAAACATGTGCAATAGAATGCCAGTGCCCAGGTTGCATTTATGACAAAGAGGGGAGGAGGACAGACCCATCTTATGTCTCTGTACAGGTGTATAATATAGATTATGTAATGTCTTGTAATGAACCAGCATGAGCTCCACTGTGCTGAAGGTCTTCAAAGTCAGTGACCATATGTTGCCCCAGTCCCAGTTCTCTGTGGATGTCCCCAGTGCTTGGGATCACCATCTAATTGACTCTGTTGTAAACCCCTTGACCAGTTCTACTAGAAGTGAATAAAGAGTGGATATAGAAGCAGACAATTTTAAACACCCAAGAAGAGAGAGAGCATTTTCATTAAGATGAACTGACAGATCAATCTTGTTTTTAATCGCCTGCTGTATAGATATATAAAATTCACCTTCTAAGGGAGAAATTTCAAAATTGTCCACTACATGTGATAAGGGAAGGAAGAAATTATTCCTAATGGCATCCTGATCTGAATGAATGCCTTTGTACCATCACTGTCTATTGTTAAGAGTTTTCCCATCCACCAAAATATGAGGGTTAAACCAGATAAGTTGGATCCTGGCTTGTATTAGATTAAGATCAAGAAGGATTGATAACTGCTTAATTTGCCGGAGGGAGTCTGCAAGGATTTTATTTTTATAAGTGCCAAGTGGTTTTGAGAAAAAAAGACAAGCTTATGTCTGTACTTTGTTTACTCATAATTTCTTGTTCAGTGTACACCCAGTCCGGAATGTATGTTTGTTCTGTCCCTAATTTAAACCAAAACACTAACTGAGCTGTTCCAGCTGCCAAGAAGTAAATATAGAAGTCCAGTGCCTTCAGATCTCCCTTGGTTTTAGTTCTGCACATTTCAGTATAAACCATTCTGTGCCTTTTATAACCCTATATAACGTGGGCAGTTTGGGCTGAAATTCCCTGAATCCATCACTTTGTTAGACTGCATAAAATCATCATGAATAAATAAAGTAATCTGGGAAGTAGGTTCATTTTTACAGACTGTAGTTTCCCCCAAAGGCCCAATGATAATTTGTTCCATCTGGTTAGATCCTCCGTGACTTTCTGCCTAACTTTTGTTAAATTATTGGATATAGTCTTATTGATAGATTTATAGATATGAATCCCTAGATAGTCTAAATATTCCCTAGCCCAGCTAATGCCAACATTATCCATATTCTCCTTAACACAATATTTGTTGAGAGATAAGAATTTTGTTTTTTTTTATTCAGTTTATAACCCGAGACTTCTCCGAAGTTTTGAATGATATTAAAGACATGAGGCAAAGAAGTAGCTAGGACAGAGAACATGAGAAGTATAGTATATGCACAGGCCACAACTAACTGTTCCTTTTGACCCACTTTAATACCTTTTATGTTTTTATCATGAGTTAGTCTTCTTATTAAGGGGTCTATGCTGGTGTTAAACAATAGAAGCGACAAGGGACACCCTCCCCTTTTAGAGGTCAACAGCATAGCTGCTAGTACCTGTTGTGGCCATGCTTGCTCTTTTGTGCATTTAGTCAAGTTTAAGGTTACATTTGATGTGATTGACTGGGATCCATGATGTCATTGATGACATCAGTGATAGGGTCTTTTAGGTCTAGGCATAGGGTTTCAGACCTACACAAGCCTGGGTTTGATACTCTGTATTGCACATGTTTTCTTTCTCACTATAACTTTTGTTGTATGAGAGAAATTGTTAGATGTCATTGCTGATGTAGTGGAAGGTTTCAGCAGAACTAAATAGCAGACTTTCAGATCATTTATCTTAGTTTTGAAGTATGTTGTAGTCAGTTAAATTAGTCTTCAATAAGGCTTGTGCACATCTGAGTACAATATGAGTTACCTGTTTTACAGGTTGTGCCATAACCTGTCCACTATAGGAACTGTAACTCATGTACCTGTAGCTCAGTGGCACACTGCATGTTCATTTGTTTAGTAGGCAAAGATTCAGTGGTTCAGATCTTGGCAGGGACTCACACATCTATTGTGTAAGATGGAAACTCGCTTAAGTGGCAGTTCATGGTGGTGTGTAGCTGGAATAGTAAATTATGAGATGTAAATTTAGCTAAGAACAACAATTTGTGAAGGTAAATCACCTGCTGGGATTAGATCACCAGTCAGCTGTTTTACAGGTATGACATAACCTCTACACAATGAGAAATGCTAGTCCCTTACCTGCAGCTCAGTGACACACAGAATGTGTATTCACTTAGCAGGCAAAGGATCAATGTTTTAAATTTAGGTAGATATACTTTGAATCCTAGAAGGGCCTTAAAAATATTTTCAATTTTTTTAGATGGAAACTCACTTGAATAGTGATTCATGGCAGTGTGGTGTAGAACAGTAAATTATATGAGAAGTAAATTTAGATAATAAAAACAGTCTGTGATGGTAAATCCCTGCTGGGATTAGATCCCCAGTTGCCTGTTTTGCAGGTGTGATATAATCTCTGTCATAGGAACTGCAGATCACTTACCTGCAGTTCAGTGGCACACTGTGTGTTTGCTTAACAGGCAAAGGATCAGTGGCTCAAATGTGAGCAGTGACTTAGAGGAAATTTCCAAGATTAGCATATGGGCTTTATAGCCTGTTATCTTAGTGCAATGCTAGTCATTACCAACATGAATTGAATTTTTTTTCAGAGTCCATTTTGGGAGGGAACAGACTGTAAATCAGGCCGAACCAATAGCCAGCTGATCCCTTCCACTTTCCAGTCTGATGGCCACACTCCCACACTCAAATGTTTCCTGCTGTGTAACCAGGGTGAGCATGGCGACGTGCCCCACTGTAATCTATAGGGGCATTTTCAAAACAATTTTTTATATGTTAAAGCAATATTTTATGGAATTGAAAGTCACCACTCAACTACTAGGGGTCCTCTTAGTTGAGTGGTGGCTTTCAATTACATAAAATATAGTTTTAAGATATAAAAAACTACTTTGAAAATGCCCCCTCATAGATTAGAAAATGCCCTCCATAGATTACAATGGGTGCATCCCTGCGCTGTCATTGTTTAGATGTCATAAAACTTCTGAGCATGGGGGCATGGCTGTCAGACTGGGAAGTAGAAGGGATCAGCTGGCTGTTTGTTTAGCCTGATTTATAATTCCTTACCTCCCAGAATGGACTTTGAAAAACAAAATTCAATTAATTCTAGAACTGACTAGAGCTGCACTAAGGTGATGGGTTATAAAATAAAGTTGGAAATTTATTTTAAGCTTCTTTTTTTAAATTTGTAAGATGGAAACCCACTTGAGTGCCGATTTATGGTGGTGTGGGGAATGGAATAATAATAAGTTATATGAGTTATATGAGACCTCCCTCTTTTACCATTTGTCCTTGTATAGCCCTATGCTGCTGCTGTGCTATTCCACCCACAGCACTTCCTCCCTTATCCCTTTCCCATTCCTGCCCTCTTTTTCATCCTACCTCATCCCCCCCCTTCCTTTACCCCTCCACTCCCACTTCCCTCCTCTCTGCTCTGTTTCCTCACCTTGTTCTCTCTCTCTACCCCCCGCCCGTGGGTCTTTTCTGCTCAAGCTTCATTGTGGAATCTCCCTCCTTGCCTTTTTTTTGCTCCTTCCACCCCCCCAATTCACCCCCTGTACTTTCTCTCCTTGTAAGCCCTTTCACCCCCTCTTCGGACAAGGCTACTGGCTGCACTTCACACAATATATATCTTGCCATATTGTTCTTTTGTTTATGTAATTACTTTCCTCATGTTGTACTACTTACTGAAACCATTGCAATTTGCTATTCTTGTGACTTGACGTGGAACCTCTGTAAAAGAGCCCTTGGCTCAAAGGTCTTTCCGATTTGTTAAATAAATAAATTAGCTGTGAACAACAATTTGTAATGCTAAATTGCCTGCTGGAATTATATCACAGGGAAATGATCACAGACTCACATCTGAGCAGGGACGTAAGCATTTTTTTTTTCCAAATTTAATTTAGATAAAAAGAACACTGTATGACCCAGTCGTTAGAGCTGAGAACTGTATATAAGAAATCACAGGTTTGAATCCCGCTGCAGCTGCTGGTTCAGTGTATGACCCTGAGCATGTCATATGACCTCTCCGTGCTTCATTTTCCCCCAGCTGCAGCATTCTGATGAGAAGGAGCCCCCCCCCCACTTAAAACAAGCTGTTGCATCCCAGATGGGCTATCCTACATAAATATTATGTAATGTGTAACATGAAATAATATTTATTTGTGTTTTTTTCCAAGCAAAAGCACACTGAGCTGTGATAGCTTGTTTGCAGATGTGTCCAGGGGTGGGTTATATGGACCTGTTTTGTCGTTTTGGGAACAATGTCCAGGACAGTGTAGAACATCCTGTACTCTTACAAGTGTAATACAATAATTTGTTTGCATCTTATTTTCCTTTCTTTTCATAATGGTTTGGCTCTCATCTGCCCAAGCAACCACCCAGCCCTGTCGCCCCCTACCTGCAGCCCTCATTCTAACTCCATGGGTTACCCTCCCATAGTGGGGCCTGCTGAGGTGGGGGTGGCAGCTCCCCTCATAGTATAGGTGAGTCGACGGGTAAAGGAGATTGTACAGTGACTGAGTGCCACTGACATTATCTTGCCAATCAGTGAAGTTCCCCCCCCCATTGTTTTAACTCCTCCCCAGGATTTCTGCCACGAGGACCTCAATGCAAACATGCACATGTGGCTATGTACCAATGTGCAGAAGTCAAAGGATGTTCTCCCACCAAGCCACACTGCAGTCACCCGAGGGCAGCATTGCAGTGGCAGACAATAGCTTCCCTCCCCAGAGAAGGAGAGCATCCACAAGAACACTCGGTCTTTCTGCTGTCCTCAATGCCCTGGTCTAATTCCAGAACCCAGGTCGCCAGTACTGCAGTTGGGAACCCTGCCACTCTAGAAATGGTCCAGATGTACCACGGGATCTTTGACTCCCACCCAGTCAGCCACCAGAGATGGTTAGAAGGAATCTTAGCTTAATGTCTCATCCGAAAGATGGCACCTCAACAGTGCAGCACTGCCCAGACATTGAGTATTGGATTTGTGAAAGGTCCTGGTGTAGGACTAGAACCCACAACCTTCTCCAGGTCCCAGACGTTGGTGTGTAACCTACTGAGCCACTCACAGTACTAGTATTAGGGCTCTAAAGACCACGGTGGCCTCAAATTTGCCTGCGCACAAAAAACTGCACACAAGAACTCCAATGTGATTTTCATGCCTTTTGTTTACTTTTCAGTTTATAATCTGGGCACTCAGCCAGTTCTTGGGCCCCTTCCCCCCGCCACACCCCAATCTCATCACCTCATCTTCTGCTGGGGCTTACCTTTGTTCCTCATGTTACTCCTGTGGCTTGCCCTCCCCCCGTAGTGGGACCTTAATGCTGGGCTAGGCTCCTCGGTAACACTGTATACAGTGTTATGGGAGGAGTGCCTGGACGGGTGAGTGTGGGGTCTACAGATGTGGCAAGGCTGTAATGCAGCATGGCTGGGGGATTTCCCATCCTGCTTTTTCCCAGAGGATAAAGGATTCTAGGATGTCAATCTAGGCATGCCCAGTCACGTCCGTGATGACGTCAGAGGCTTCTTTCCATCCCTTATAGCCCGTACTATACCTCCCCTTTGGTCACCCAGGAAGCGGTATAGTAGTAGGGATTTGCAATCCTCCCACTGGGACACTCAACTTTTCTCTTCCACCTGGTCCCTGATGACTCAGTCTCATTCCTGAATCCGGGTCACTGGCGTCTTGAGGGGTAGTGCCTCTAAGATGCCAATGGACTGGCAATTTTCATAAAATGTATTGAAACATAGAAACATAGACGTTGATGGCAGATAAAGACCACTTGGCCCACCCAGTCTGCCCATTTCCCTTCCTATTGGATAAGCTGCAGATTCTAGTTAACCAACAGCCTACTTCCTGCAACCCCCCACTACAATTGCCTTATGTCTGTCCCATGCATGTTTGAATTCCCCCACTGTTTTAGACCCAACAACCTCCCCAGGAAGGCAGTTCCATGCATCCACCACTCTCTCCGTGAAAAAAATTTCCTCACATTACCCCTGAGCCGTCCCCCCTCTATCTTTAAATTGTGCCCCCTTGTTCTTACACATCTCTTTTTCTGAAAGATGCTACCCTCCTGGACTTTGTTGATTCCCTTGAGGTACTTAAACATTTCTATCATGTTCCCCTGTCCCTCCTTTCATCAAGGGTATACATATTAAGCTCTCTCAGTCTCTCTTCATATGGTTTCTGATGCAGACCCTGCACCATTTTAGTTGCCCTCCTCTGGACTGCTTCCATCCTGTCTATGTCCTTGCGTAGATGGGGTCTCCAAAACTGCACACAGTATTCCAGATGGGGTCTCACCAACTGTCTGTACAGAGGGATAACCGCTTCCCTTTTTCTGCTTGTGATGCCCCTTCCTATGCATCCCAGTGTCCCCATGGCTCTCCTTACTGACTTCTCACATTGCTAACCCACCTTTAGGTCATCTGATATGACTACCCCCAAGTCCCTTTCCATTTTTGTTGTTGTTAGTACCTCCCCTGCTATTGTGTACTCTTCTCCTGGGTTTTGTTTCCCAGGTGCATTACTTTGCACTTCTTTGCATTGAATCTAAGTTGCCATATGTCTGAACATTCCTCCAACCTTGCCAAGTCCCTTCTCATCCTTTCTACCCCCCTTGTGTATCAACTCTGTTACAGATCTTTGTGTCATCTGAAGAGGCATACCTTTCCTCCAGACCTTCTGCAATGTCACCTATAAAGATGTTAAAGAGGACTGGACCCAGTACTGAGCCCTGAGGTACTTCACTAGTAACCCCCCTTTCTTCGGAATGTGTTCCATTCACTATTACCTTCTGTGTCCTGTTGTGCAGTCAGTTTGCTACCCAGACTACCACCCTGGAACCCACTACCAGGCTGGCTAACTTGATTATTAGTCTTTTGTGCAGGACTGTGTCAAATGCCTTGCTAAAGTCTAGGTAGGCCATATCCACAGCCCCTCCCTGGTCTATTACTTTGGTCACCCAGTCAAAGAAATCGATTAGATTCGTCTGACATGACCTTCCTGCTGTAAATCCATGTTGCTTTGGGTCCTGTGCCCTGCTGACCTCTAGGTAATCAACAATTCTTTCTTTCAGAAGTGATTCCATCATTTTCCCTACCACTGAGGTCAAACTTACAGGTCTGTAATTTCCTGCTTCTGCCTTGCTCCCACTTTTGTGAAGGGGAATCACATCTGCCCTCCTCCAGTCCTCAGGTACCACCTCTTCCTCCCATGATTTGTTAAAAAGTGTGGTCAGTGGTGTCACTAGGTCCTCCCTTAGTTCTTTTAGGATTCTGGGGTGAATCCCGTCAGGCCCCATTGCTTTGTCCACCTTGAGTTTTAGGAGTTATTTTAGGACTCTTTCTTCTGTAAATGGACTGGTGTCAACCCCCCTACCCAGAGTGCTTCTATTGTCTGGTTTAGGTAACTCCTCCTCATCTTCTTTTGTGAATACTGAGCAAAAGTATTCATTCAGTATCTCTGTCTTTTCACTGTCTCCCTCTGCCCACCTCCCCTCTCCTTTATTAATCTTCACTATTCCTCCCTTAACCTTTCTATGCTCCCTAATGTACCTATAAAAGGTTTCATCCCCGCTTCTTAACTGAGTTGGCTATTTTTTCCTCGGTTTGGGCCTTTGCTATTCTGACTGCCTTCCCCACTTCTTTCTGCTTTAATTGATACAGTTCCCTGTTCTGCTCCTTCTGTGATTCCTTATACTTTTTGAATGCAGCCTTTTTCTCCTTAACCTTCCCTGTTTTATTTAAAGCAGCAGTGCAATGAAAATTGTTATTCCAAAAAAAAGCTAGTTTCAGCTACAATTAAGAAAATATTGGCATACCTGTCAAATGCCCTTGTGAAGGTACCGCCTATGCTGTGCACTGTGGGCTAGATTCACAAAGAAAGCAAAAAAAATCTGCACATGCAGAAAAAAGGCTTGCAAAAACAGTGGAAATGCAAGTGTGGCATATTTACAGTCAAAATTTCCACAGGTGTGGAGAATCGCAAAACAGGTGAGTTATGAAATTCCGCAAGTGTGGAAAATGCACAACATTTTTTCCACAGCTGCAGAAATAATATAAAAGTCCCAGCAGATGGGACAACAGCAGGTGATCCATATTAAGTGGATCAGAAGACTTTGCAAAGGTTGCAGCAGAACCTGCACTCCCAGTGAGGCAAGCAGCCAGTCCCACAACTGGGACCACAGTAGCACGACCTGTACCAGCAGGACCTTGCACCCAATGGCAATATGTATCTGTTGGTTGAGTCTCTCTGGGGTGTTTCTTTCTCCTGCATCTGTAGCACAGACTTCTGGCTGTTACCACCTCTGCCTTTACTGCCTGTGGGGCTGCTTTATGGGCTGCACTGGGCCACGTGATTTGGGTTTGTTGCCTTTCAATGGAAATGTGTGCTATTTTTGTTGTAACAAGTGACATTACTATACAGCCCACAGGTTTGCTGTTGCTTGGTACCTGAACCTCCACTGAAATTGTTTCCCAATTGTTAGTACACTGCCTTTTGTTCAGGGTGAGTTACATCTCACTCTCTGTGGTACAGCATGGGCGCAACATTTTTTCTGCAACTGCAGGAAAACAGTGGCTGAGAATAACCTTTAGGGGAATATGCCATACTTTTCAATGGTATTTTTTGTGCAGGAATTTTTGCAGCTGCATTTTTTCCACAGTCCGCAGTGTGTTTCCCCCTCAGATGTGGATGTTTTGTGTATATGATGCGGCGCAATAACCCCCTTTTTACCGCAACTGTGCAAATTTTGGGGACTTGTGCATTTTTTTCACTTTCAAAGTGTTCTGTGAATCCTGCCCTGTGAGTCTTTATTTTTTCAATCTGAACACTTTTCTTGTCTCAAATACTATTTTTATGCAAAACGTGGCAGCCATTTTGTTCTTGAGAGAAAACTTAATTAAAAGAGTCATAAAATATTGAAATATTGGTGGAATGAGAAAATTATACCATCAAATGAAAGTAAAAGATGGCTGGACTAATTTATAGTGACAAAAAATGCCAGGGTCATTTTTTGCCCAGTTTCGTTGCTCTGCTGGTTTAAAATATATGAAAGTTGGATCAACTACATGTCAAGATTCAGTAATTGGGTTCTCTTATTTTTCCCTTGTTTATTCTTCTACTGACAAAATATATTTGCTTTATAAGGTCGGGAATATGTTTTCTACAGATCCCAGAAATGTTTCTCCTACACTAAGCCCCTCGGGCTCCAGGCTCTCACTGCTGCAGGACATACGGATTCATACAGAAGGGCTTTCTTACACAATCTCTAGGCTGCAGCATTATCTCCCTGAAGACCATGTTACAAGGGTCACTGATTTGCATTGGGGTGGGGCTTCAGTGCTCTGGAGTCCCTAAAGGCTGATGGTTCGCATTAATAGAGAAGTCAGTTTTCATCTGGACTCTGTGACCTTCCGACTGTTTACAACATTTACACAATGTACTTGGCTCCTGTCCTCACCCTGCTCATAACCTGTTGGGCATGAAAGTTTTTTTTTTTAATCTGTAAGTCTTATCTATCATTGGTGAAAAACAGTATTTGTGGCTTGATAGTGGTGGCGCTCTGTGCTGCCATAGGGTAGTCCTAGGTTCGGGAATGACCGCAGGTCACTCAATCAGTGGGCAGGGAGAGGACAGCAATGCTGCAGCAGTGATCTGCTCCCTCTTTAGAGCATTGCGGGTTAGAATGCAGTGCTTCAAGGCACCCTCTGTGGCTAAATAATGAACTGGAGATGGGGGGGGGGTCTCAGAGGTAGGATGCTAGGGAAGGGGCAAAAGGGAAGGGAAGAACATGTTTTTTAGTTCCAAGTTAAGCAAAACATAACTTGGAAAATGACTTTGTTCTCGCCTTGTATTATTATTATTCATTGAGCATTTTAATTAGAACCAGGGCAGAAGAGCATCACTGAGCAGCAAAAATAAAGAAACTGAAACATTCAATTGCATAAGTGTTGATTCCTCTGTTTTACAGATTCCAGGGCCCAGCCAACTCTGAAACAGCCACCTCCAGTGTCAGTGTCTTCTGGAGAAAGAAACTGGACTGTGTTCTGAGCAACGGTGACATCCGTGATCACTATGTGTGCTGGTACCAGCAGAGACCCAGGCAAGCTCCACGTCTTGTGCATTACAACTACCATAATGGAAATGCAGAAGGCAGAGGCCCTGGGATCTCAACAAGGTTCACCGGTTCTGTGGTCCCATCTAGCAATATTGGCTATTTAACCATCTCTGGTGTCCAGGCAGAGGATGAAGCTGATTATTACTGTAAGAAATGGTTCGCTGGTGGTGTAAACCAATACACAGCAGTGTAATCACACAAGGAACTGAGACAGAAACAAAGCCTTCAGCCCTGCCCTGTGCTGGTTCAGCTGTGGGTTGTGTTCTCATGTGGAACAGCTCACACGAGGATGAGTGACGGCCCAGTAAACTCTCTGTTGGGGGAGAGGAGCCGACTAGTGTTCTGTCCAAAATGCAAGGGCTGGGTCGGTGATATGTTTCATCTCTAATCAGAACCTGAAAAAGGTTCTAATGCACTGCTAGACAACCAGCAGCATGCAGTCATGTTGCGGAGGTCATGCCAGATCACCCTGATACTGTTTTTCGATTCGGTCAGCAAGACGCAATTGACAGAGGACAGGCGATTGATTTACCCCATATCATCTTCAGCAAGACCTTTGATTTGGTGTCACACAGGAGACTGTGGAAGAAGTTGGAGGATTTGGGAGTGGAGCAGGGTTTAGCTAGTTGGTTAGGAAGTTGACTTGGGGGAGGTAACAGTGGGTGGTAGTGAACCTGGCTAAAGCAGGGCACAGAGAGGTAATGAGTGGAGTGTCTCAGGGGTTGGTTCTGGGACCTATTTAATATGTTCATGACATGGAAAAGGTATCCAGGGAAAGCTGTATCTCTGCAAATGACTCCTGTGCTACCTGAAGTTCACTTATAGACTTTGCCACCCTAAGTGCTCTGTTGACCTCCCTTGATTTAGCAGAGTAATCCACCCTATCCCTCTGAGTACGTTAGTACTTTTAGAAGACTGCCTTCTTGTCGCCTACAGCTCTTGCCACCTCTTTGTTGAACCAACTGGGCTTTTTGGCAATAATTTTCTTACTTTTGAGTTTGGCACACTCAGTAGTGGCCTCCGACAGTCCCTCTTTTATTACTTCCCATTTCTGTTCCGCATCCCTCTCCCTTCTGATCCCAGCAGGATGTCCTACTAGAATTGTTCTCTCATCCTACCAAAGTCTGCCCTCTTAAAGTCCAAAACCCTGGTCCTGGTCCTGACCATCCTCCTGCCCATGTCCAGGTATGAACATTTCATGCTCCCCACTAGCAGTCGTTACTCTTCCTAGCTTTTTTTGGAAGTGAATAATAAGTCTACAAGTTTTAGAGGTAAGGATAATTTAGATTCATATTCAACCCATAATGGAGATTGTTCTTTCTGTGACATGTCTGTCCATTTAATCAACTGTTTCATTTTAATGCTTGGTAGCCCAGCATCTGGATAACCAGGGAAATCTAAGATGTGAGGATCATTTAAGTTCCCAGAGAAAGTTACTCATTTCTTTGGCTAAAATTTTAAAACAGTGGTTATCAATTAACACTGGTATATTACTGATTAAACTATTTTTGGGTCTATAATCAGCTTCACTGCATTTACTGAACAATAAATAAAGCTCGAAGCAGCAGTGCAGCAAAAATTGTTCTTCCGAAAAAGCTACTTTTAGCTACAGTTAATAAATATAAGCCCTATGCATTAAGGTGGGGGTTGCCTATGTGCCATGAATCTGTGGCACGTAGGCAACCATAAGTCCCAGAGCCATGTACTGGGTGTCCCACAGATCCCTGGTGGCATGCACCAAAGGAATGTGTGTCCCTTCTGCACTTGATGCCCTGGCTGTTCACACAGCTACATGCACAGATGGTCTGGTGCCACATCTGTGGGTGTGCCTGCACTCTGCGCCATTCACAAAGGCGTAGAGTGCCATGTAATAGGGGAGCAGGATATGGCAGCAGGAACCCTGCTGTATCCATTGTGCACCCCTCCGACAAACTCCACAGGCTGTGGGACATCACCCCCCCAGTGCTGCCCCAACCGTCTGGTTTGAAGGGAAGGAGTGGGGTCAGCCATTTGAACATTCACCCACCTTTGCACATTTTTCTGTCCCACGGTTTCCCAGAATCCCCTGCTCACATGGGGCAGGGGATCCTCTTCGGGTCCCAGGATGGGCATATGATTGGATGCCTACCTACGTCTTCCACTCTGCCCCCACGCAGCAGCCTGTATATGTGTGTGTGAGGCCACAAACAGGCACTGCGCGGTGGCACACATATGTGTATGCCTGCCATAGCGTGCCTGTCCATGGATGAGGAGCTGCACAGCCAGTGTACATGCCTCTCGCACGTACCCTGTACAGTTTGGTACATAACTTTTCTAGGTACCTCCTATGCTGTGTGCCATTTTTTTCTTGAGCCTGACCCTTACCAGGCTTACAATGGTATTTCTAAGTCAAATGTGGGGCCATCATTTTTTTGAGAAAAAACTAATTAAATAATTTTTAAAATACTCAAATGTTTGTGGAACCAGAAAATATTACTAATTATGGACGTGTGTCCCTGACTTTGGGCACATACCACTAATTTTGGGACATGTGACCCTGATTTTTGGACATGTGTCTCTGATTTTGGAGCATGTGTGCTAGACTTTGTCCCTGAATGAATGGCATGTGGCCCTGATTTTAGGCTTGTGACCCTAACTGTTCTCAGGATTTGATGAAGAATATGCAGAAGGACCTTTGTGCTATTCTTTCTTGCCAAGTATGCAAACATTAACAAACACCATTTTTACAGTATAGTTTCTTGGAGCCTACCATAAGTATAGTTTACTCACCTTCAACTGTAGTTCTAGCAGTGGTATATGGTTCACATACGCACTCTGCCAGTTCCACCAGAATGCTGTAATTGGCTGAATGTCTGTTAGCTAAGCTCCTCCCACCACCCGGGTGGTATATCCCCCGACATTGCCCCATGACATCAGATCTTGCATGCTGGAAGCAGGAATCCATGTGTCACTTGGCAGGGGAGGCCGGTGGGTTGTGTGGATGTGAACCATATACCACTGCTAGAACTACAGTTACAGGTAAGTAACATATTCTTCTAAGGGGTGTGGATGTGGTTCACTATCCACACTCTGGCAGACTTCTACAGGTAGCAGTTCTCCGGGAGGTGGGGGCAAGGTGATCATCCCTACTTGGGGAACAGAGACTGGAGAACCGAGGACCCAAACCAGCATCCCAGTGTGACTCAAGGTCGGTATGCTACTGGGAGATGAAGATTTTTGCTGACATCCAGGTAGCAGCCCTCCAGATCTCCTGGATAGGGACTTTCTGGGAAGCAGCTATTGAGGCAGCAGTATGTCTGGTGGAATGAGCCCTAGCTCCACTGGAGGTTCCTTACCAGCTAGCCTATAGCAGATAAATCCAAAATTAGCACGCTCAAACCTTTTATGTTTCTTCACACAATAGAATTCAAATTTCTTCTAAGGGGTGCTGCAAGGTTGTAGCATATAACACACAATCCAAAGATACCAGCGCTGGTATTTTTGGATTGTGTGTTATATGCCACAACCCAGCAGCACCCCTTAGAAGAAATGTGAATTCTATTGTGTGAAGCAACATAAAAGGTTTGGACATGCTAATTTTGGATTTGTTTGAGTTTTAGGAGTCTGTGGTTCTCCTTTTTTAGCATGCTCCCTTTGAACACCTGAATAAAATCTTTGATCAGAGCACAGTGTATAAAAGGAGCCTATTAGACACATTAGCCATTGAGGCACTGGAAAGTTAGGGACTAAAT
The DNA here is from genome assembly GCA_016271365.2 of Neoceratodus forsteri. Taxonomy (NCBI): domain Eukaryota; kingdom Metazoa; phylum Chordata; order Ceratodontiformes; family Ceratodontidae; genus Neoceratodus; species Neoceratodus forsteri. The sequence goes on along the minus strand of JADMNL010000027.1, from coordinate 308,723,333 downwards.
CAAGGGTCCCACCTTGATGTTGGTGATTTAGCCTACTCGCACTGGAATTCCAGTCTGAAACTAAGAGGACCCACTCCTCACATGGAGCTTAAAGTAAATATAGCCAATTTTGGCACTGGAAAGTTTAAATATGCTATGCTGTGTGTGTGGGGGTGTGTGTGTGTGTATGCGTTGGCAACCTATAGCAGAGACTGATGCAGGATGTGATCCACCTGGCAATCATCCTCATTGCTGCAGGTCTGTTAGGTGCAACTTCAGTATGGCAAACAACTGGTGAGCTTGTCCCCGAACTCCACCTGTACGCTAAACATAGTAGAAGAGTGCCCTCCACAAGTCCAGAGTATGTAGCCTGCTGTCGGCCTCTGAAGATGGGTTGGTGAAATACACCGGCAAGTTAATCACTTGGTTAGGGTGAAACTAAGTAACCACCTTTGGGAGGAACTTCAGGTGGGGGCCAAAGATAACTTTGTCCACGTGGAAGGCAAAGTAAGCAGACTACACTGAGAGCGTCTGGAGCTCCCCAGTCCTGGTTGACATAATGGCCACCAAGAAGGCTGTCTTCCACAACAGATGTGACATCTCTCACCTGTGCGTAGGTTCAAAAGGCTTACCCATGAGCACAGCCAGTACCAGGATTGAGTCCTATGGTGGTGGTAGAGCATGCACTGTAGGGGACAGATTGTCCAACTCCAGGCCCTTGAAAAAAGTGTCCAACCATCTCCTGGGCCACTGTCTGCATACCAACCCATGCCCAGTAAGCAGAGATGGCTGTCAGGTGCAACTTAAAGTCATTGTCCACTGTCCCAGCTAGAAAGGGACCAGAGGTAGTCCATGATGCTAGCCACTGGGCAGGTAAGGGGATCAAGCCCCTTACTTTGACGTCAAATGGAAAATCTCTTCCATTTAAAAGCAGAGCATCTGTGAGTTGACTGCTTCCTAGAGGACTCCACAATGTGGAGGCCATCCTCTGAGACACTCGAGGTCTGGCACTCTAGCTGCTCAGAAACAAGGTCATGAAGTGTAGGGGCTAAAGGTCTGGGTGCAGGACTATCCCCTGTTATCTGGTCAGCATGTCTGGGTGGAGAGGCACTCTCCATAGAGGTCTACTGCTAAGACTGAGGAGATCCAGGTACCAGAACTGCCTTGACCAGTCTGGAGCTATCAGGATCATCTGCACCTTGTCACTCTGTGGCTTGACCACCACCTTGTGGATCAATGGGAAGGGAGTGAAGGTATATACATGGCCTGGGGTTCAGGGCCTCATGAAGACATCCCCATCAGCATCTCAGACTGTGGGTGGGGGGGGGGCAAGCACAAAACAGCCTCAGTTTGGTGTTCTCCTGGAAGGCAAACATGTCCACTGAGAGTGTGCCCCAATGGGAGAACAGGAGGTTCACCACTTCTTGATGCAGGTTCTACTCATGCAATGCCTCTTCTACTCAACTGACAGCCTCCGCCAGTTGACTGTTCTCTCTGGCAGCACGGACTGCCAGGAGATCTATACCCAGGTTATGCACAGCTATCTAGGTGCAGAAGATCTCCCAACACAAAGGAAGGGCGTGAGTTCTGCCCTCCCTGTTCAGGTAGAACATGGTCATTGTGTTGTCTATTTGGACCTGCACAACATGACCCCTGACTCGCAGAATGAATTCTGTCAGAACCAAATAGACTTCACGGAGCTCAAGCAGGTTTATGTAGTGATGGAACTCCTGAGGGGACCAGAACCTGTGGGCTCTCTGGGCTCCCAGATGCACTTCCCACCCCACCAGAGACACGTCCATCATAAGCATGATGGTCAGTTCTGGTGGGAAAAATGAAATTCCTTCCTCCAGGTCTTCTGAAACAAGCCACCACTGGATGGCATCCCACAGCAACATGGTCACTATGACTGACTGGTCCAAGTGGCCTAGGTGCTGGGACCATGGTCAACCCAACTCCCACTGAAGGTGGTGCATCTGGCAGCAGGCCAAATGGACCATGCTAGTGCAAGGTCCTGTGTACCCCAGCTGCCTCAGGGAATCCTGGGCAAGGTGCAAGAGCTCAACCTGAAATAATCTGGCAAAGAAGGTAAAGTCCAGTGCCTGGTCCACAGGGAGGAGAACCTTGGCCTGTAGGGAGTCTAGTTCTGCCCTGGTGAATTTGATCACCTGCTTTGGTACCAGTTCAGACTTGTCCTGGTTGACCAGCAGGCCCAAGTATCGACAAGTAAGGAAAGCCAGATCTGTGGCTCTCTCCACTGCTTCTCTGGATGGAACAGCCAACAGCCAGTCATCCAGGTAGGGGTACACTGTGATGCCAAGATGCTGCAGGTGAGCTGCCACCACTGTCATGCATTTGTTGAAGATCCTGGACACTGAGGAGAGGCCAAAGAGCATGATTTGGAACTGATACAGGACCCTGTTTGTACAGAACTGGAGGTACCGGTGGTTGGATTGACAGACAGGAATGTGGAAAAACATGTCCTGGAGGTTTAGGGAGCAGAAGCACATGTTCTGCTCCAGGGATGGAATAATCTGATTCAGAGTGACCATCCAGGGAGGGGGGTTGTCACCCTTCCCATAGTCCCATCCCCACCAGGTGGAGGTCCGGTGGGGTATGTAGGTGGCAGAGGGGCAGCACATAGGGAGGGAGGAAGGGTCTGAGCTGGCTTTTGGGGTGCATGCGCGCCTCCACGCGCATGTACCATGGTGTGCCAAGGTCCGGGGGATGGGAGAAAAGCCAGAAAAAAAATGTAAATCCCCCCCAAAAAAAGAGTGACCATCCAGAACCTGCATTTGCACATGAACTGGTTGAGATCATGCAAATCCAGTATGGGACGCCAGCCCCCCCCCATCTGTTTTAGGACCAGGAAGTATCTGGGCACATAACCCTGACTGGCCAGGGCATCTGGGATATGGGCTCTTGCCTCTTTCACAACGAGCTGAGTGATGTCTGTCTATAGGTTGGACAGCATGTCCTGAGACAACCCGGACTCTTGAGGTGCGTGGAGGCAGTAAGGTGGCAGAACCTTGAAGCCTAGAGACAATCCTCTGCCCACTATGTCCAACACCCACTTGTCTGTTGTGATAGCAGACTAAAGTGGCAAGAAGTAATGTAGTTGACCTCTGACAGGGAAAGCAGTCAGGGACAGGACAGGTAGAGTGACAATGCACCCACCTTGTCACTGGGAAGCTTCTGCTGGAGGGATATCATTACCTTGCCCCCAACCCCTGTCAGGCCCTGGGCCCTGGACTTCTGCTTGGGGTGTCACGCCTGGAACTACCCCTGCTGGGTGTGATGCTGAGGAGGCTGTGACTGAAAGGGCCAGTATGGAATGTCTGTTTCCTAGGTTTCTTTTTCTGGTCCTTTAGGGACCAAGCCACAGAGTCCAGGGTGGTACTGGACTTCTTGATGCAAGTGAAATGTCCTTCCACCCTAGGGCCAAAGGGGTTGGTGCTCAAGTCAGTTTATGCTGTGAAGGTGGACAGATGCAGCCAGACCCTGCGATGCATGGAGACAGCTGCTGCCATGGTATGGGCACAAGAGTTCACCCATGTCCAAGGCTTTCCAGAGCTGGTGTTTAGCCAGAGACTGAGCCTTGTTCTCTGATGTGCTCCACCCCAACTGTTGCTTGACAGACAGAGAGATGAGGGAGGACACTGGTAAATACTCTCATCAGGGAGTGATCAAAGTTAGCCATCATCACAACATAACAAGCCTGACGGAGACCCAGAGATGTTGCAGTGTACACCTTTTTAGTGGTGTGTTCAGTCTTATTTGAGTCCTTGTCAGAAGGTTTGTGCATGTCCCCTTGCTATCTGTATTTTCAGAACACCTAAGCTGTGACTACCCCCCCATGAAGGGGTGGTCCAAGAACTCTGAAAGGGACTCCATAGGGACTGCATATTTGTGGACCAGATGGGCAGGGGATACTGAGAAGAATGCTGGATGCTGCAAAGCTCCAGGGCCAGTCCCATAATGGCTCCAGCCACAGGGAAGACATCCATAAGGGAATCATCCTGATCCAAAATATCCATGAGGGGTTACTTTGCCCTCTTTTGGACTGGCTCAAGTGGGACTGACATGGACTCCGAGATGAGGAGTCGGTGAAGCTGTCTGAAAGGTACTGGGCCATGCTACGTGGAAAGTTCCTTGATTGAGCCAGGGTTGAAGATGGGAGCTCCAGAAGATGCCATGGACTCGTGATCTGAGTCACCCAGTGAAGCTTCAAAAATGGCCCATGGCTGTTTCTTGCCATGGATCTCCCAGGAATCATCTCCTGGGGTGATCCTCACTGACAACTGGCCTGGCAAGCCAGTGGCTGAAAGGCCAACCTCCCTAGTTAGAATGCCCACCTTCAGTTGTGGTCACAGCGGCTCCACCTGAAGAGGTGTAGAAGCAGCTGCAGGTTCACTTGTGTGGTGTGAACCGGCAGGGGTACCACCGGCAATGGCCAGGAGACCAAAGGTCCAGGGGGGTATAGCCATACCCTGCCCCACAGTGGCCCACTGTTGCCAGAGGAGTTCCTCGTAGCACCGACTCATCTTGTGGCGGTGTCTGTCTTCACCTGAGGAGGATGAGGAACTTCAATGGTGACACCTTCCAGTTGAGCAGGATCAAGAGCAGGAATGTCTCAACTGCGACCTTGACCGTCGACCAGCCAGTCGATGGCAAGAAGGGGTTTTCCAGTGGGTTGCTGTAGACGACATGGCTGCCCACGTTCAGTAACATGGTTGTGGAAGATCTCCTGCTGAGGGCCTGACAGGGACACTGACTGAACCATGTCCTCCTGGGTGAGGACTGGGAGCACTGGTGTGTGAGACATCAAATCCTGGACCTCGTCTGAAAACTGGCCAACAGGTTTGAGAAAGAGCTCAGCAGTTGGCTTGACTGTAGTCAAAGTCAAATGGCTCAGTGGGAGAAACGAAGAGCCCCTGATCTGCAGGGGGGTGCTCGATATCCCTCAAGCGGTCAGATGAATTGAGGGACTGGGAAGGCCTTGATCACTTCCGGTCCCATGATCAGTGCCTGCAGTGCTTACTTTTAGTACCACGGGAGGCAGGGCTCTCCCTCAGTGTATGGAGGACCAGACACATCTCCTGGAATTCTCCGGAAAATTCCCCTTTGATGCTGGCTCCAGGGAACAGTGCAGAGACTTAGAAGGTACCTGTCATGGCCCCGCCACTTCTGCCTCAAGAGCCATAAGCTGTTCAGCCAACACAACCACAGTCGAGGCCTTTTTGTTGTCCTTGGGGTGGGTGATCCTACGGCTCCCTCTCCGGAGGCTGACCCAGCAAGAGCCAGAGCTTCCTATTCTCGTAGACTCAGAAAGTATGTTTTTGTAGAGAACGGAACCATCCACATCATGTTGCTCATCCAGGCAGTACACACACATGTCATGTGGGTTGGCGATTAACATCTTTTGCTGGAAAATGCACACAAAATTTGAAACCTGGCTTCTTCTGCTCCATCATCTGTCATAGGATGGAGTTGAAGGAACTGAAGAAATACTACAGAAGGTTTGAAAAACTTCAAGGATTAGAGTTTGCTTATGGCATGAATAGCCTAAGCTAGAGCCATGAAGGAGGTGACCTGTTTCTTCCAGTGGAAAAATGATCTGATGTCACAGGGTGGTGTCAGGGAATATACTACCCAGGTGGTGGAAGGAACTTAGCTTAAAGATGTTTGGCCAATGACAACGTTACAGTGCAACTGCCAGGGTGTGGATAAGTGAACCATATCCATGCCCCTAGAACCCAATCTTTCCAGAAAGAACTAACATAAACTGACAATCAGGTGCCATTATGGAACACTAGCATTTAAATAGCCCCATCCCTGCCTTTTCAAGGGGGGGGGGGCATTATCTGCAGAGTTCAAAATACCAGGCCTAAGTAGTCCTGTTCCAGTTCTAATTGCAACCTATGGGATATTTTTGTATGAAAGATGCTATATGTGTATATGTGTGTATGTATGTATGAATGTATGTGTCTGTCTGTCTGCCTGCCTGCCTGTCTGTCTGTCTATTTTTCTATCACCTATCTCTCAGCAGGCAGTATCTATCTATCTATCTATCTATCTATCTAAATATCTATCTATCTATCTGTCTGTATCTGTCTGTCTGTCTGTCTGTCTATCGAGAGAATAAGGGATGGGTATGTGCGACATTCTATGAAATATACTCACCAAGGGGACTAATTAGATAATAAGGCCACAATCCCAAAGGGCGAGTGGCTTTACTATCTAAATAGTCCCCAGGGGTGGGTATGTGTTATGATACTGTCAGTGATCAGCAAGGTCCTGGGAAAGATCCCAGATCACTGAATACTTCCTCTCCAATACTGTATTGACTCTGGAGCACCATGGGTATAGAAAAGGGCATAGTTCCTCCACTGCTCTTACCACTGTTACCTCTGCCATCAGGACTGCTGTGGACCATAGTGAATTCACGGGGGTGGTTTTTGTGGACCTCTCCAAAGCTTTTGATATGGAAGACCATAAGTCCCTTTGTCTCAAGCTTCATTCCTCGGGATTGTCCAGCCATGCTGTTGCTTGCTTCTCCAATTACCTTCATGGAAGGTAACAGTTTGTCAAATTTAAAAGGGCTTTGTCTGAGCTTACACCCATCAAGTTGGGGATCCCACAAGCCTCCATCCTAGGGCCTCTTCTTTTCTCCATAGTCAAAAACGAACTCCTTTGGGTGACTGTTCTCTGTTGCCCTACTTCGTATGCGGATGACCTTGTCTGCTTACCAGTGCAAACAAGATTAGAACTGTTAACACACTGCTAAACAGTGACTTCCATCATATCCTGTCTTGGATTGCTGCAAACAGACTGGCATTAAATGTCAATAAAACACAAGCTGTTCAGTTTGGCTCACCTGGAAAGATGAAGTGCTGCGCTGAACCCTTCACAGTCACTAGTACTGAGGGGTCCTCTATTACCACTGTGCCCTCCTTTAAGTACCTTGGAGTGACTCTGGACCCTTAGCTAGTTCTTTTCCTGCATATTTCAAATATATGTAGAGCAGTTAACTGCAAACTAGGTCTGGTCTGTAGGGCCAAAAATATCCTTACTCCTCAAGCTCATGTTGCCCTTGCAAGAGGGTGCTCCTCCCTCGCCTTAACTACAGTATGGCCTGCCTCATCACCTACGCTAATGTGGCAAAAGCCCCTCTCGCAAAATGAGATGTTGCATATAATATCATTTCTAGGTTTCCCCACATCACCCATCGCTGTAAACTTTATAGAAAATTAGAATGGTTATCCCCTGCAAACAGTAGCTCGTTTTCCCTGCACTGCACTGTTCTGTAGATAATACTTTTTGAACAGCTATTCCATCTATCTGTGCAAGCCAGCTAAAACCACCAATCCAGAGCTGCCAACTCTGGTCTACTGGTCAGTCACTCTTGGCAGTTCCTAAGACTCGTAACACCTCAGGTAACCAAGCTTTCGCGGCTTGGGCACCAAGGCCCAGGAACTCTTTCCCGTCTCTTGCTCATAGGGCTGCCTCACACTCACTTTTGCCTCCAACTGGTTTTGTTTTGGTGGTTTAGAGGTGTCCTGGGGGAAGGGGCTTCTTGTGTGTTCCTCCAAATTTTGCTTTGCAGGTTCTCAAGGTGTCTTGGGGGGGTTGTATGTGCCCATCAACTGTTTTTATTTTGCAGATTCCCCAGATCTGGAGGTACTGAGGGTTTTTCCCACAGTGGGATGGTTGCATTTTCATGTATTTTGTTTCCTGGAGTTCAGTAGGTCTCCTGGGGAGGGGCAGCAGAGTTTCTTTTCCCCACAGTTTACAGGCTGTATACCTCTCAAGATATATGGGTATCACTCAGGAGATATACAACCTTACAGGGGAGGTATATATCTTTTAATTAGGAGGTATACAGCTTCAGTTGTGAGGTATACAAGGACATACACTATAATGGTTCCTATGGGGGAAGATCCAACCATGTATCTGTATAATGCATGGTTGGGCCATTGTCCCCATTAAAAAAGCCATCATTTACTGTATTTCCCCATGTATGATAGTAGTCGATTAGCATAATAACAGTCCAATTAGCTAGTTACACTGTATTAATAGGTTATTAACACATTAACAACACATTAATACCTAACACTACAACCACCTAATAAGACATGTAACAAGCACCTTAATAACACATGTAACAACCTTCTGATTGACACATGGAACAGTCACCTTATTAGCACACATAACAGCCACCCTAAAACCTCTATAAATCTTCCTGCAGAAAGCTAACCTACACTAAAAACCCACCCACACCCTCCCTCCAAGCACACTCATTAAACAACCATGTCCCTCGAAGCAGCAGGCCCCTCAGGCAGGCCCTCTGCGCTACTAGTCCTCTCCTCTCTTCTCTTCTCATGATGCTCCTGGCCTAAAATGCCATTCCTTGGCAAAAGAAATGCTGGTCCAAATCTCAAACCATGCCACTTCCGATGGCACACCATGCTGCTCCCAACCACATACCAGATAATATGGGGAAGACCGCTGGAGCCACCTTTTATTAGGAGGCCCCTGCACTACAGAAATACTGCAGGGACAAACCCACTACACTACAGGAAAACATAACCACCACACTATGGATAAATACTAACAGCCATACCACTACACTATGGAAAAACACTGGACACAGCAAATAGTGTCTGGCCGAATGCATTATATGACATAAAAGACGGCAAAGTCCGGTATACTCAAGAAATATCATCTCAGGGTCGAACAAGCTCATAAAGGCCACTTGCCCTTCAGACTCATGGTTTTATAGCTTGCTTGACCCCTCAATGATATTATTTCCTTTATACCACATTTTGCCATCATTTACTCTCGCTCTTCATATATATATATATATATATATATACAGTATATATATATTTATTGCTAAGAACTGCGTTAATACACCAGTTAGGGTTCAACTTAATGCCACAAAAGTAAGAAAATGTGGCATTAGGTTCCTATCATTAACTCCCCACTCCCCCAGCAGCAAAAGGACAAGACCATACAAGCAACCACAGACAGCCATCATTAGGTAAGACAAACAACATACAGCTGTTTCCAGATGACGAAAGTGCAGTAGCAGTGATTTGCTACCTTCATGGATTTGTATCTGTGGCATGCACATTGCAAGACATACACATTTACTTCTAGCTGCAGATAGAAAGCCATGATACTCAAATCACAACACTACTTCTATCTGTAGAATCAAAGGCCCCAGCAGCTGCAGATATAAGTCCATGATACCGAAATTGCAACAGTATGTCTGTCTGCAGAAGCATAGGCTGCTATGGGGTCAACACTTCTGCAGCCACACTTACAAATCCATGCTGCCCAAATTACAGTAATACTGTCTGAAGAAGCACATGCCCCTGTGGAGGCAAGCACATCTGCAACCACAGGTATAAATGCACTGTAAAGACGCACACATCCAATTCTAGCTGCAGATACAAATTCATGCTACCCAAATTACAACAGTACTTTTGTCTGCAGAAGCACAGGCCCCTATGGGGCCAGAACTTCTGCAGCCACAGATGAACATGCACTGTGTAATGCAATAATACCCACATCTGGCTGCAGAAGAGCAGGCCCTGTAGAGCCTGTGCTTCTGGAGCCACAGATACAAATCCACAAAGGTATCACATCTGTATTACTGCATTTATGTGATGTGGAAACAGTTGTTTGTTGTTTGTTTATTTTGTCTTAGTTATCCGTGTGTGTTATTTTTTTGTAACTCAGGCATCTTACACTACCAATCTGTTTCCCCCCTTACCCGCTCCCTACATGTATACAAGTCATCTAATGCATAATCCTTTATTATGCAACTTGCATACTGTCTGATTGCTTTGTTACTATTCTTCATGTACCACACTCACAATTCTTATATTTGTATAATGGTTCTCAGTCAAAGTATGCTCTTGCCTTTTTATGTACAGTGGTAATACTATCTGGAAGAGTCATAATGGGGGGTATCAAAAAAAAAGAAACCCACTTTGGGCCAAGGGTTACGTACAGATATCAGTCTATCTAAACCTCTCTGGCACAAGGCATCTTATTGCTACAGAACTTAAGATGATACAGAAAGAATGTCTTCCCTATATACCATCTCAGCTGCAGAACTCTGTTTGAAGACCATGTGACTGAGATCCCAAGGGTCACTGATTTGCATTGAGGTGGGGCTTCAGTACTCTGGAATCTCTAAAGGCTGATGGTTCACATTAATAAGAGCAATTAGATTTCATCTGGGTTCTGTGACTTTCTTACTGACTACAGCATTTCCACAATGACCTGGGCTCCTGTCCTCACCCTGCTTCTAAGCTTCTGGGCATGTAAGGTGTTTTTAAATCTAGTAACTTATCAGTAGTTGAAAATCATGAGACTCAGTTTCGTGGTGGTGGTGGTGGCACATCACACTGCCATGTGGTGTTTCCAGGTTGAGAAGAGTGTTTGGGTTTCCCAATCAGTGAGCAGGTGGAAGATGGGCATGTTGTGATGCACTTATATTCAATCTCCAGGGAGGATAGGCTTGAACATGTCACTCTACAGTTGCCTCTGTAGCAAAGTTATGAACAGGAAGTGGTGAAGTCTCAGAGGAGGCTGCAGCACCATGTCACACCTGGAGACCAAGGTTGAGTGTGCGACACGCTCTAGCAGTACTGGGGAGACTAACAAGGTTGATGACCCTAGTGGAACAAAAACAGAAAAAATAAACCTGTAGACTGACCTTTTTCTTTCCTTGTTTAATTATTTGTATTTTATTTAAATTAGAAAATGGACAGGAGTGCAATGATGTGAGGTAAAAATAGGGAGTCTGAAATAGTTACTCTTGTGAGTTGGATTTTTCTGCTTTGCAGGTTACAGGGCCCAGCCTACTCTGACCCAGCAGCCCTCAGTAATAGTATCTCCTGGACAAACAATTCGATTGGACTGTATTCTGAGCAGCGGTGACATCGGCGATCACCATGTAGTCTGGCTCCAGCAGAAACCTGGGCAAGCTCCACGTTTTGTGTATGAAAATTACTATAATGGGAATAGCCAGACAAGAGGCCCTGGCATCCCAGAGAGGTTCACTGGTTCGGTGGTCCCTTCCAGTAAGGCTGGCTATTTAACCATCACTGGTGTCCAGGCAGAGGATGATGCTGATTACTACTGCACTAAATGGATTCGTGACATCAACCAGCACAGCAGTGCAGTCACATAGGGAAGTGAGACAGAAAGCAAACCTTTAGCCCTGCACTGTGTTCATTCAGCTGTGGGTCATGTTCTCAAGTGGATCTGGTTAGAGGGTGAAGAGTGCCAGTCCAGTCAACTTGGGGGGGGAACTTAGTCCATGCCTCTCAAATGTCCATGATTTTCAAGGATGTCCCTGATTTTCCCACAAAAGTTTCCTCTTTCCCTCCCCAAACTGGCTGTTCCATTACTAAAAAGTAGGGATTATAAATGTAAAATCTTGTCAAACATTAAATATTCCTTCAGAATTATTTACAACATGCCACTCATTCTAACACAGAATCATAGAATTTGATGGCACATAAGGACCACTTGGTCCACCCAGTAGGGGTGGGTGAATATCTTATTTCTAATTGAAACAATGATCCCACAATGGATGAGTGACACAACCCAACCACTTCTATGGCCAGCCGCTATCTCTTGTAGCGCTTTTGCTCTTTTTTAAATAGATATTAGGACATAAATAAATAATCCCCCCACCCTCCAACTCCCGCAGCAATACCCAACTCCCAATCTCCTCCACCCCACCACCCCCAATTTTTTATTGTGAAGCCTGCTCAGGCATGGAAGGGTGACTGACACAACCTCCTCCCCCCGGCAGGTCACCTTCTTGTGAATGAAAGTGCTCCCATACTTGCTCGCATAGTAAAACAGTGGATCACATGATCAGCTGTTTTTCACTAGTTTTACTATGTGAGCAAGCTGGGGGGGGGGGCACTTTTATTCACAAGAAGGTGACCAGCTGTGCAGGATGGTGGGTTGAGTTGGTCACCTTCCCATGCCTGGAGGCTTCACAATACAAAAAATGTGGTTACTGCGGAGGGAAGGGGGTTGGGTACTGCTGCCGGGGTTGGGGATTATCGATTTATTTCCTAGGATCTATTTAAAAAAAGCGCAAAAGCACTGCAACAGATGGCGCCAGCTGTAGAGGGGTGGGCGGTTGTGAGTAGTCGCTCATCACGTGGTCATTCTTAAACAATAAACTGTGGGTGCTGGCGGGGTGGGTGAGGGACAGTGGTTTGGGATTTTTGAACAGTTTGGCTGGAGTGGGGGGGGGACTAGGGGACAATTTTTTTACTTTTTTTTCCCCCAAGTATTTTCTGAATACAAATATTAGTGCCACTGTTCATTAATTGTATCAGAATAAAAAATAGTGCATTATTCATAGTATTCAGGAAATGCTATATGTCCCTTGTCCACCTCTATTACCCAGTCTACCCATTTTCTCCTTGTCTATACTGTCACCTCAGACCCTATTTGATCTCTGGCTCCCTCCCCCCTTATGCCTATCCCATGCATTCTTGAATCTCACCACTGCTTTTGACCACAGCACCTCTGCTGGAAGACTGTTCCAGGAATCTACCACTCTTTCAGTGAAGAAGCACTTTCTGACATCTCTCTTGAATTTACTTCCTTCTAGTTTCATTGCATGTCCCCTCATTCTTGTGCATCTTTCCCTCTGAAAAATACTCCCCTCCTGTACCTTATTTACCCTGTGTGGTAATTATAGGTCTGTATCATGTCCCCTTTCCCTCCTCTCTTCCAGGGTGTACATACTGAGGTCCTTCAGTCTCTCCTCGTAGGGCTTCTGATGCAGACCCTGCACCATTTTAGTTGCACTCCTCTGGATCACCTCCGCTCTATCAATGTTCTTCCTGAGATGTGATCTCTAGAACAAGATACAGTGCAAATGCTATTTTCAAAGGTTCCACGGCAAATACAGAGTCACAAAAACATGACAAGTACAATAAGCATTCCAGAGGAAATGCAGTTGAGTTAGGCTCAAAGCAGAACAATTACATACAGTTCTGAACAACAGTAACGACACCAAAAATCCACACAGGTAGTTGCATAGAAAGTCACAGTTAAAGTACAGAGAACCTAAATAAAACTGTTTATCAGTTACAATTGCACTGGACTGCAATTGTAACAGTTAATAACCTGCATGGTCATGGGCCCGGTTACCTGCAAGATCTCCTGTCTCCCTGCCGGCCCGTTCTCCCTCTCCACTCCAGTGACGAGAGTTTGTTGTAGTTGCCTAGGATCCATTTGAAAACATCTGGGGCTCACACATTCTCTTTCACAGCCCCAGTCCTGTGGAGCTCCCTCCCTTGCCAGGTTCGCGACAGTGCATCTGTCGAGATATTTAAACGGCAGCTCAAGTCCTTCCCAGCTTTTTGCTTTTTTTTGAAATTCTGTTTATTCATCTCCTACCCTGGCCTCTCTCCGATGTGTACACATAGTGCTGTGACTCTCCCATCTGCCTGAAACACTGGCAACTCCTTCTTCTCCAGTGGGGGCAACCCTACCTCCCAGTTCGTCTAGCCCGACCCTTCGGATCTGAGTCCCCCTTGCCGTGCTCCTCTATCTACAGTATTGAGGGCTAGCAAGTTGGAGGAGGGTCCGGATTGAGTATCCCGGTGCCCGGCGTTGATGTGGGGTCATGACCTCTGGACCTGCCTTCGCCTACCAAGGGGTTTTCTTGATGCTGTTCCTGGTGGATCAGATGTGCAAGGACATCCACCACAGTGCAGGCATGCTCCGGCACCCGCCTATAGGAAGTCAGCCATATCCACGGTACCCCATTCTGCGCACACTGTTCAGCCGAGCACCATACCACTAGGGGCCACCAAAGCTGCGCAGTGCATGCTCAACCCTCCCTGGGGTAGGAGAGCTACCAGATGGATGCTCGATCCAGGTCCCTGCCCTCCCCCCTGCCAACCCCCGATGGCCCGAGTCCGTTCCTGAACCTGGGTCGCTGGTGTGGTGCGAGGTGTGGTGTCCAGTGCCTCAACCCTCTGCGCCACCGGGCTGGCTTGTCCTTCCTAGTTAAGCAAAGTTTTATGGGTACCTAGTATACTAATATATATATTAGTTGTATAAATCTGTTTTATGTGTATTGTTTTAAATGTGTTGATTTTAATTTAAAGCACATTGAGTCAAAATTAACTGTTTATTTACTGTTTTATTTACTTGGTTTGAATTTATTTGGGATGGCGTAGGGATTTTATGTTGTGATAAGGTAATTGGGTGGTTCATTTAATTTTGTTATTGTTTTAGTTTATGTATTTTGCTTTTTGTTGTTTTATTATTCAGTTAGGTTAATTGCTGAGTGTATTTAAGCAATTTTTCAGCATGTGTTGGAGACCTGCCCCCACGGTCCTGTGCTATTCGCCCTACACTCTCCGCCCCTTTTCTTTCCCCCTTTGCAGTTTACAACATACCACGCTGTAGGGTGCTGGGTATTGCACATAAGGGGGGGAGGTGGGGGGCACGAACAGTGGGGGGTGAATGAGCGGAGCCACCACATTGGGGTTGTGAGGGCGAGAAGATGCCCTGGGCCAAAATGGAATCAGGAACGTGGTGCACCTGGCCTGATTTCCATACCCAAGAGCTCTATTGATTGTGATGGGCAGATGGTCCTACCAGCTCTGGAGGTTCGTACAACTCGGGCAATGTTATGTAGTGTCAGGTCCATCAAGAACAAGACTGCAATTATTGCTGATCTTGTAGGATCGGTGGACCTGGCTTGTATCACCGAGACCTGGCTGGATGAGAATTCCGGCCTCATTTTGGAGGCATCTGTTCCAGCTGGGTACTTGGTGAGGGTGGCGGTCTGTTTTAAGACCGAACTCAACCTCATGAGTGTACCAGTTGAGGAGGCTGAGTCGTTTGAGTGTACTGTTGTAGCGGGTGCAGGTTGTAGGATCGCTCTTGTTTACTGTCCACCTGGTGATGAGAAGCGTTTCCTTCAGGAAGTGACAGACTTTGTCATCGACATGGCATTCGAGTCGCCCAGACTGATGGTTCTGGGCAACTTCAATGCCTAGGTCGATGATAAACTCTCGCCATTTGGACAACACTTTCACCAGTTAATGTCATCTCTGGGCCTGACACAGATTGTTACTACTGCTACTCATAAGCACGGTCACTCACTCGACTTAGTCTTCCTCCTGGGGATCGGGGCCTCAGACTTGGTGGTGGAACCAGTCGGATGGTCTGATCACTACACTGTGGGGTTTGGTTTTACCACCCCCCTTTGTAGGCCCACCCCTGTGGAGATAGTCAGGTATCGCCCTTTACAAGGAATTAGTTCCGAAGGTCTGGCGGCGGTACTTGATCTATCGTCCCTTCCAGTAGCAAACAACGATCCAGAGGCCCTCATCATGGCCTATATTAAGGCCATTGTGGCGGCCCTGGATTCTGTTGCTCCTGTCCGTGTTCGTCCCCTCCCCCTTCGACCTCGGTCCCCATGGTTTGATGAGACATTGAGGGAGATGCGGCAACTGGGACAAAGGTTAGAGTGTTGTTGGCGGAGATCCTCCCTAGATGCCGATCACCTTAAAATGATGGAGCCTTATGATACTGTTAATCAGCAATTTCCCGTAAGAAGGCAGAAATTCCTGTCCAGGAAAAATTGCTGGAGCTCGGAATCGACCAGCTCAGCTTTTTCGCACTGTGGACAGACTGTGCAACCCAGCCTGTCTACATGTACAGAAAGCTTTTTCACAGATTGAGTGTGAGGAGCTTGCTTGATTCTTTGCGAATAAGGTGGTCGACATCAGGGCAGCGCTCCAACCAGCACACTCTGGCATTGCTGTAGACCAGCATGTGGTTGACACCCCTCAGTTTTCTTGGAGTACTTTCAATCAACCGGAGTTCATAGATTTCATGCGGATTGTCCAGGGTATGCACCCTACATGCTGTAGTTTGGATCCTGGACCAACTTCCCTGATTTTGGGTTGTATTAATTCTATTGGTCCAGTCCTTACATGGTTAGTCAGGTGCTCCTCAGAAACAGGTGAGTTTCCCAGCTCCCTGAAGGAGGCAGTGGTTACACCCTTCTGAAGAAAGCTTCTTTGGACCCTGACTGCCATGTTAACTACAGACCAATCGCTAATCTTCCCTTTTTACGGAAGATGATTGAGAAAGTAGTGGCCATTCAACTGGAGGACCACTTGACCATCCATGACATCTATGAACCCCTCCAGTCTGGTTTTCAAAAGAGGCATAGTACTGAGATGGTGCTGGTTCGGGTGCTCAATGATATCCTGATGGCCAGGGATCAAAAGAACTGTTCCATCTTGGTCCTTCTTGATTTCTCATCGGCGTTTGACACGTGGACCATGGGGTACTGCTGAACCATCTGAGGTACTGTACATCTGCAGCCTATCTGGTGTAGTCCTCAGATGGTTTACATCTTACCTCACCAGAAGAACACAGAGAGTGGTATCTGGGGTTAATTCCTCTGATCCAGTTGCTCTGTCATGTGGGGTTCCTCAGGGTTCAGTATTGTCCCCCATGTTGTTCGCAGTGTATATGCTGCCCCTCGGAGACATTGTAAGAAAGTATGGGCTGAGGTTTCACTGCTATGCTGATGATACCCAGCTCTACCTTTCTTTCGCACCTGACCAGAATAGAGCTCTCTTGGTCTTTAATAACTGCCTCAATGAAATCCGGGAGTGGATGGATGCGAGTTGGCTGAAACTGAATTCTGATAAGACTGAGGTGTTGGTTGTGGATCCAGTGTTTCGGATGGAGGGGGTCGGGGTAGGTCTGCCCTCTGGGCTTTGCCTTGGGGGCTCCCCTCTCCTGACCTGTGAACAGCTGCGGAACCTGGGGGTAATCTTTGATGATGGGCTTACCCTGCATACCCAGGTGTCTGCAATCATCAAATCCTCATTTTACCATCTGAGAAATATCTCCAGGATCAAGCACCTAGTTCCCCCTGGTGATCTTCCGACGCTGACTCACGCCTTTGTTTCCACACATTTGGACTATTGCAATTCCTTATACCTAGGGCTATCTGGGGTGGAAATCTGCCACCTCCAGCTGGTGTAGAACGCTGCGGCCCGACTTTTGACTGGTACATCTTGGTTTGGTCATATTTTTCCAGTGCTGCGCGAACTGCACTGGCTGCCGATACGTTGGCGGATTAGCTTTAAAGTCATTTTATTGACTTTTAAAGCCCTACATGGACAGGAATTGGATTATCTGAAAGAGCTCCTGGTTCCTTACCACCCTGTGCGATCACTCTGCTCAGCTGACAAGGAGTTGCTAGAGATACTGAGGGTACGTTTGGATCCATTCACATATCTGGACTGTGTAGTACGGTATGGGCTGCACGCCCATTGGCTCATGCTGTGGACCAATGGGTGTACAGCCCTACCTATGGTGTCAGTCGACGGCGGCGGGCGGCAAGTGGGTGGGTGCTCACCGCCACTAACCGGGGAGCGGAGCAGTGGGGCTCAGTGGGCGGGTTGGGAGGGGGTACCGCTGGACCACCAGGGATAATGGACTTTATTTTTTAATACAAATGCCCGCGATCGGGCTGCAAATGGTCCACTGGACCACAAGGGATATAGGACGTGAATTTCTGGATACTTAAGCCCGCGATCGGACTGCGAGCGGTCCACTGGACCACCAGGGATATAGGACATGAATGCATGTATACTTAAGCCCACGATCGGGCTGACAGTGGTCCACTGGACCACCAGAGATATAGGACGTAAATTTATTTATACTTAAGCCCGCAATCGGGCTGCGAGCGGTCCACTGGACGACCAGCGATATAGGACGTTATTTATTTACACAGATGCCCGCGATCGGGCATGGGGGCGCCACCATGGAGGTGCAGCTGGAGCTTGGGGGCCACCAGGTGGCAGCTGCCGTGTTGCCCTGCAATACAGCAGCTCACCTGTGGGTGGCCAGCCATTGTTCCTTTTTGGCTCACCTGTGTGCAAGCGCAAGTAGGGTTGTGAAATTCATTCACAAAACTGGACTGTCTGGTATAGTATGGGCTGCACACCCATTGGCTCTTGCTCTGTACCAATGGGCGTGCAGCCCAACCGGGCAGTCAGTCGGCGGGCGGTGGGGCGGCAGGCAGGTGGGATGCTGCCGCCCCGGCTGTGAGGGGTGGGGTGGTGGGGCTTCGTGGGTGGGGTGGGGACACTAGATCACCAGGGATGTGTCGGGGTTTGACAACTACATCCTGCGATCAGGATTTTCGGTCCACTGGACCACCAGGGATATGATCGGGAGGTGGGGTGTGTGTGTTTGAAAACTCCAGCCCACGATCGGGCTTATCGGTCCACTGGACCACCAGGGATATATTCGGGAGGTGGGGGGGGTGTTTCATTACTCCAGCCCGCGATCGGGCTTATTGGTCCACTGGACCACCAGGGATATATTCGGGAGGTGGGGGTTTCATTACTTCAGCCCGCTATCGGCTTATCGGTCCACTGGACCACCAGGGATATATTCGGAGGTGGGGGGTATTTCATTACTTCAGCCCGCGATCAGGCTTATCGGTCCACTGGACCACCAGGGATGTGTTGGGGGAGACACATTGCTGCGCGTTAGGCTGGTGAGGCGGGGGGTATTGCTTCTGCCCGATCGGGCCAGTGGGGGTGGTGGTGGTGGGTTTTACGCTCTTTTGCCCACAATTGGGCTGCAGGGGGCGTTGACCCGATGGCTGCTGCCTGGCAGGCGCCAGGCACAAGTCCTTGGGATCGGCGACCTGCATGCTAATTACATGCAACAATATAATCAGATGCAAATGGCCTCTCTGCGCCTCTTTGCATGAATTATAGCCCCATTTGCATGTCACCTTTTGAATATCGGGATTTTGAGCATGGCGCAATGGTACTTGCACCATTGCAAGTTGAATGCTCCACTTTGTCAACTTGCGGTGGCGCAAGTTCCACTGCGCCATGCACAGTGGCTGTGGCTGGGGGGTGATATTCATATGAGCTGCTCAATAGCGCAACTCCTTTGAATATCGCCCCAGACATACCCCTGCGCAACTACTTTGCGCAGTGCAAGGGCTTGTGCCTATGAATGGCGCAGTTTGAATATCCAGCCCACTATATATAGCAGCAGCTGTCTGTCATATCCCCTCATTACAATATACATACTATATATAACAGCAGCTGCCTGTCATATCCCCTCATTACAATATAATACTGTATATAGCAACATCTGCATGTCATATCCCCTCATTACAGTATAATACTATATATAGCAACAGCTGCCTGTCATATCCCCTCATTACAATATAATACTGTATATAGCAACAGCTGCTTGTCATATCCCCTCATTACAATATAATACTGTATATATCAGCAGGTGCCTGTCATATCGCCTCATTACAATACAATACTGTATATAGCAGCAGCTGCCTGTCATATCCCCTCATTACAATATAATACTGTATATAGCAGCATCTGCCTGTCATATCCCCTCATTACAATATAATACTGTATATAGCAGCAGCTGCCTGTCATATCCCCTCATTTCAATATACATACTATATATAACAGCAGCTGCCTGTCATATCCCCTCATTACAATATAATACTGTATATAGCAGCAGCTGCCTGTCATATTCCTTCATTAGAATATAATACTGTATATAGCAGCAGCTGCCTGTCATATCCCCTCATTACCATATACATACTATATATAGCAGCAGCTGCCTGTCATATTCCCTCATTACAATATACATACTATATATAACAGTAGCTGCCTGTCATATCCCCTCATTACAATATAATACTGTATATAGCAGCAGCTGCCAGTCATATCTCCTCATTACAATATAATACTGTATACAGCAACATCTGCATGTCATATCCCCTCATTACAATATAATACTATATATAGCAACAGCAGCCTGTCATATCCCCTCATTACAATATAGTACTGTATATAGCAGCATCTGCCTGTCATATCCCTTCATTACAATACACACACTATATATAGCGGCATCTGCCTGTCATATCCCTCATTACAATATAATACTGTATATAGCAGCAGCTGCCTGTCATATCCCCTCATTACAATATAATACTGTCTATAGGAACAGCTGCCTGTCATATCCCCACATTACAATATAATACTGTATATAGCAGCATCTGCCTGTCATATCCCCTCATTACAATATAATACTGTATATAGCAGCAGCTGCCTGTCATATCCCCTCATTTCAATATACATACTATATATAGCAGCAGCTGCCTGTCATATCCTCTCATTACAATATAATACTGTACATAGCAGCAGCTGCCTGTCATATCCCCTCATTACAATATAATACTGTATATAGCAGCAGCTGCCTGTCATAGCCCTCATTACAATATAATACTGTATATAGCAGCAGCTGCCTGTCATATCCCCTCATTACAATATACATACTATATATAACAGCAGCTGCCTGTCATATCCCTCATTACAATATAATACTGTATATAGCAGCATCTGCCTGTCATAGCCCCTCATTACAATATAATACTGTATATAGCAGCAGCTGCCTGTCATATCCCCTCATTACAATATACATACTATATATAGCAGCAGCTGCCTGTCATATCCCTTCATTACAATATACATACTATATATAACAGCAGCTGCCTGTCATATCCCCTTATTACAATATAATACTGTATATAGCAACATCTGCGTGTCATATTCCCTCATTATAATATAATAATATATATAGCAACAGCAGCCTGTCATATCCCCTGATTACAATATAATACTGTATATAGCAGCATCTGCTGGTCCTATCCCTTCATTACAATATAATACTGTATATAGCAGCATCTGCCTGTCATATCCCCTCACTACAATATAATACTGTATATAGCAGCAGCTGCCTTTCATATCCCCTCATTACAATATAATACTGTATATAGCAGCAGCTGCCTGTCATATCCCCTCATTACAATATAATACTGTATATAGCAGCAGCTGCCTGTCATATCCCCTAATTACAATATACATACTATATATAGCAGCAGCTGCCTGTCATATCCCTTCATTACAATATACATACTATATATAACAGCAGCTGCCTGTCATATCCCCTCATTACAATATAATACTGTATATAGCAACATCTGCGTGTCATATTCCCTCATTACAATATAATACTATATATAGCAACAGCAGTCTGTCTTATCCCCTGATTACAATATAATACTGTATATAGCAGCATCTGCTGGTCATATCCCTTCATTACAATATAATACTGTATATAGCAACATCTGCCTGTCATATCCCTCATTACAATATAATACTGTATATAGCAGCAGCTGCCTGTCATATCCTCATTACAATATAATACTGTATATAGCAGCAGCTGCTGTCATATCCCCTCATTACAATATAATACTGTATATATAGCAGCTGCCTGTCATATCCCTCATTACAATATACATACATATATAGCAGCAGCTGCCTGTCATATCCCTCATTACAATATATATACTATATATAGCAGCAGCTGTCTGTCATATCCCCTCATTACAATATAATACTGTATATAGCATCAGCTGCCTGTCATATCCCCTCATTACAATATAATACTGTATATAGCAGCAGCTGCCTGTCATATCCTCTCATTACAATATAATACTGTACATAGCAGCTGCTGCCTGTCATATCCCCTCATTACAATATAATACTGTATATAGCAGCAGCTGCCTGTCATAGCCCTCATTACAATATAATACTGTATATAGCAGCAGCTGCCTGTCATAGCCCCTCATTACAATATACATACTATATATAACAGCAGCTGCCTGTCATATCCCCTCATTACAATATAATACTGTATATAGCAGCATCTGCCTGTCATAGCCCCTCATTACAATATAATACTGTAATAGCAGCAGCTGCCTGTCATATCCCCTCATTACAATATACATACTATATATAGCAGCAGCTGCCTGTCATATCCCTTCATTACAATATACATACTATATATAACAGCAGCTGCCTGTCATATCCCCTCATTACAATATAATACTGTATATAGCAACATCTGCGTGTCATATTCCCTCATTATAATATAACAATATATATAGCAATAGCAGCCTGTCATATCCCCTGATTACAATATAATACTGTATATAGCAGCATCTGCCGGTCATATCCCTTCATTACAATATAATACTGTATATAGCAGCATCTGCCTGTCATATCCCCTCATTACAATATAATACTGTATATAGCAGCAGCTGCCTTTCATATCCCCTCATTACAATATAATACTGTATATAGCAGCAGCTGCCTGTCATATCCCCTCATTACAATATAATACTGTATATAACAGCAGCTGCCTGTCATATTCCTCATTACAATATAAAACTGTATATAGCAGCAGCTGCCTGTCATATCCCTTCATTACAATATACATACTATATATAACAGCAGCTGCCTGTCATATCCCCTCATTACAATATAATACTGTATATAGCAACATCTGCGTGTCATATTCCCTCATTACAATATAATACTATATATAGCAACAGCAGCCTGTCATATCCCCTGATTACAATATAATACTGTATATAGCAGCATCTGCTGGTCATATCCCTTCATTACAATATAATACTGTATATAGCAGCATCTGCCTGTCATATCCCCTCATTACAATATAATACTGTATATAGCAGCAGCTGCCTGTCATATCCCCTCATTACAATATAATACTGTATATAGCAGCAGCTGCCTGTCATATCCCCTCATTACAATATAATACTGTATATATAGCAGCAGCTGCCTGTCATATCCCCTCATTACAATATACATACTATATATAGCAGCAGCTGCCTGTCATATCCCCTCATTACAATATACATACTATATATAGCAGCAGCTGTCTGTCATATCCCCTCATTACAATATAATACTGTATATAGCATCAGCTGCCTGTCATATCCCCTCATTACAATATAATACTGTATATAGCAGCAGCTGCCTGTCATATCCCCTCATTACAATATACATACTATATATAGCAGCAGCTGCCTGTCATATCCCCTGATTACAATATAATACTGTATATAGCAGCAGCTGCCAGTCATATCTCCTCATTCCAATATACATACCATATATAGCAGCAGCAGCTGCCGGTCTTATCCTCTCATTACAATACACCTTTATTAGGTGCCCACAGTTATCTCCTTTAAGGTAGGAAGGAGCTGGACCGCACTAAACATGATATGTTGCATCTCAGTTGGGCTATCCTGTGTAAATAATCTGTGTAACACATAACATGAATATAGACGGCCTGTTACAGATGATGCACACTGACGGCTCCTGTGTAGGATGAATCACGTGTCTTTGTCTTCTGTTTTCAGCTTTTGCAGAGTGCATGATGAGAGGCCATTTGGCACCATGCACTCTTGCTTAATACAGAATCAACCTAAACTCTTTCAAGGTGATCTGCAAGTACTTCCCACAATGCTTTGCATTCTGGGCATATGGGTGATTATATACAGTGGAGCCCACTTAAGTACACAGCCTCGGAACAAGAGCAATTTGTGCACTTAAGCGGGATTTGCAGTTATCCAAATTTTCAATGTGAGTCCACAAAAGCATACAGCACAGACGCAACCCTGACTTAAA
Source organism: Neoceratodus forsteri (assembly GCA_016271365.2). Classification (NCBI taxonomy): domain Eukaryota; kingdom Metazoa; phylum Chordata; order Ceratodontiformes; family Ceratodontidae; genus Neoceratodus; species Neoceratodus forsteri. Next base: position 308,699,703 of record JADMNL010000027.1, on the reverse strand, counting down.
ATGTATCTTTTTATTGAATCACACATGAGCTCCCACCTATCTCATACTAACAAGCCAAATACAGTAAAAACACAGTCAATATCTGTCATACACAAGAAAATAACAAAAATAAAGTTATAAAGTTAAATCGTAAAGGCTCAGCCTGACTACAGCCCACAACAGTACTGTACAGCTGAAGCCCACGACAGTACCATATCATTCACACCAACTAATATTGATCATATTCCTGTTTGTAAAAAAAAATATTAATTTTTTTGTGTGTGTTGTGTCCGGTAAAGCAAGCTGCTGAATGTAACTCTCAATCTGTAAAAGAAGTGACATATCTGTCTTTTCTCTTCCTATCATAAATTTTCTCATGGTTGCCAAAAAAAGCTAAGGGCATTAGCAGTGCCTAGGGTTTGTTCGTTCTCAGAGTTCTCACCCTCATCTTCTTCAGTTGTTGGTTCACCTATAATTTCATTACAGGTTTCTTTCTTACTGACAGATCCGACAGTGGGTGCATTTAAATCTATGTCAATGTAGGCATTAGAGTTGGATGCCAACGTACCCGCAGGTAGCTCTGGTAGCAGCAGCTTCTCACCGCTTGGGACTTCTGTGGCTTCGACATCATCTGTTGATGTCAGTGGTGATGTAAATCCTGTTTTCTTGTAGCAGTTGCTTATGCTTTCAGGATGTATATCTGACCATGCTGAGTCCAGCAGCTGGATAGCATCTAAAATACTGATTTGGTTCACCAGATCATTTACCGTTGCAGTGACTCCATTATCCATGAAAACTAGGATTCGCTCCATCATCTGAATTCAAACAAAACAAACAAACAAAAAAGTTCGATTTCTGTGAATAGTTGTGGGTGGATGGGAACAAAAACTTGCCTAATTTACCTTATGGTGGGAGAAGTGCTTAAAATTTTGGATGATACCCATGTTCATGGGTTGAACTGGGGATGTAGTGTTTGGCGGCAGGAAAATTACCTTAACATGGGACAGAACGATGCATGCTACAGTTATCCAGCAGCACAGCACGTTTTCCCCTGTGATGTCTCAGCTGACCATTGATTGTCTGCAGCCAGTGGGTAAAAATTTCTGCCATCATCCAGGAGTTTGAATTAGCCCCATAAATCATTGGCAGGGCACCAAGCTCAATCCCTTAATACACCTGGGTTTACGTGACTTGCTAATTACAACAGACTGCAGTTTTTGTGTCCCAGTCATGCTTGAGCACAGCAGAACAGAAATTCATTCTTGAGCCTTTTTACCTCCACTGGCGCTATCACTCTTAAAAGTCAGTGCGCCCCCAGGTGTTACGTGAAAGTACAGAGCTGTCTCATTGCAATTAAATATGTCTTCTAGTGGGAAATTATCTAAATCTGAGGAAGCACATGAGAGCACCAGTTTTCTGCAGAGTCTGCATCTGCATCTTTTTTCTCACTGTGACACTTCTTGTACACAATACCATGGCAGTCTTTCCAGTGGCACAGCCATCCTTTTGTGGCCATGAATGGCATGCCTAGCATATCAGCACACTGCTATGCTTTATAGATGGATGGATGTATGGATAGATAGACAGACAGAGTTTATTTATATATGGCACCCTTCCCCTGAGGGCCAGGGAGCCATTACAATAAAATACAACTTAAAAGGCAAAATACATAAAGGAGAAAGAAGGTATCTACTGCAAAGCTTGCAAGGAACCATTTAGGGAGTGCAGTTTCTACTGACTCACTTTTCCCAGTCCTTTTATGCTTTCAAGAAAGGTTTTCCACAGACTCCCACTCTGAGATAAGCTGCTCTCTTGCTGCATAAATCCTACAGACTGTAGAAACATCCATCCTATAGTCTTTGGCTACATCACTGCACTTTACATTAGACTCTCACCGCTTCCATACAAGTGAAACGTTTTGCTCGGGTAAGGGTGTTCTTACGAGTTTTGTCCATTGTGTTCAGTTCTCTCAGTTCTGTTACTGCTTGTTGTGTGAATGCAGCTGACCTGGACTGCTTTTATACATTTAACATTCAGTTAAATTATTCAATTATAGTAACAATTGCACTTTCAATTACATTGCTGAATTAGTGCTCAATTACAATATTAAAGGGAAAAAGGGGGAACCACAAGGAATGCAAAACATGCACCTAGACGGGCTGCAGAATTAAATTCACTATGAATGCTAGGCTGTAACAATGTGCATTAAACAGAAATGTGTACTTGTGTTTTGTGCATTAAAATGGATTATTTAACACTGCAGGTACAGGGGGAAAAACAGGATAAAAGAAAACTGTGCACTTAAGTAAATTGTGTACTTATCCGTTGTGCTCTTAAAGTGATTTATGCAAGTTTGCCATAACAAATGGAAGTAGTAACCTGTAGGAGTTGTGAATCAGTCTCCAGCCATTCAAGCTGCTAAAAAGGGCCGTTTTCCATGAAAAAAAGCCTTTTGCATGACCCTGCCCTTTTTTTCTCAGTGCTGCAACCCCAAACTGTGACATCATGCAAGGGAAACAAAGTTATTAAAGGGACACTGTCAGTTTTTAGTTTTAGACAGAAAACTCAGCTATTTTACTGTACCCACAATGCCTCACTATGTAAATGAGCATACAGGCTATTATATTTCTGTGCTCACTACAGAAAAAGGAGACTACATCACTCGGTTAAAAGATCTGGTCAGCTAGATACGGTATGCACAATGCCTTGTTTTGAAAATAAGCATATGAGAACTGTTATTGTTGAAGCCACTGCAGAGATATGAGGCTGTACCTCACAGTAAGGAAACTGGAAACCGGCTTCTTATTGTACCCACAATGCCTTGCTATGTATATCTACATATTAGGTGCTATACTGCAGTCACTACTACCTAAATAAAAGACTGCTTCTCTGGGTAAGGAACATTTAAGTCAACTTTATTATTTACCCAGAATTCCTTGTTGCTGTATGTAAAACATTGACAGCTATGTTGCATGACATCATTCTGTGGGTGTGGCCACACAGAGAAAACTGGAGGGCAGCCAGAAACAAGGCGCTGATAAAGCATGAAAAAAATAATTACGACAGATTTGCTTTACAAAACAAATTGCAGCTTCAACATCTGAAGCATGGCTGGCAATGGCACACTACTGTATGTGAAAATGGCATTTGGAAACTTGCATAAATCACTTCAAGTGGGCTCCACTGTATTTCTGTGAAACTTGATTTTATTGTAAATGCCCTTTCTGGTTAACCCTTGACTCAGTGCTTTCATGCTGAGGGTCTTTGACTTCTAGATTGCTTATCTGTTTTGGGCTATGCCATGAGCCAAACGAGTACGGCCAAAATACATGACTGGTTCATGCTTCCCTGGGGCTGTTAGACACACTGAAGAGACTTGTGTATAATGAAACAGGTGCCTGTGTCTTCTGTTTTCAGCCTTTTTATTGTACGAGAGGCCATTTGGCTCCCATACAGTCTTACTTAAAACAGAACCAGCCTAAACTCTTTCATGGTGATTTGCATATACTTCCCATGAGGCTTTGCATTATGAAGATTTGTGTAATTTGACATTTCCTTCAAACCTGGCTTTATTGCCAGTGCCCTTTCTGTGTAACCCTTGCATCAGTGCTTTTGAGCTGAGGTCTTTAGCTTTCAGATTACTTTCCTATTTTGAACTCCACCAGTTACCAAACCAGTAAGACCAAAATATGTGACTGGTTTGTTCTACCCCTGGGCTGGTACAGATGAGGTACACTGATGATTTTAGTGTGGGATGAAATATATGACTGTGTTTTTAGCCTTTGTAGCATGTGCAAGAGGCCATTTAGCACCATACATTCTTGATTAAAGAGTAACCAGTTTAACTTTTTTATGGTGATTTGCTTACACTTCCCATGATGCTTTACAATATACAATATGTGTAATTTTATATTTCTATGAAACCTGGCTTTGTTGCCAATGCCATTTCCGATTAACCCTTGACTCAGTGCTTTTATGTTGAGGTTCTTTGACATTTAGATGAATATACATATAGTATGTTTGGCTTAAATGTGTTTTTATACTTAAAATATATGAAACTCAGATTAGTTTCATACCAGATTACTATGGTTCTTATATTATTCTGCTCTTTATTCCTATATTGACAATATAGGTTCACTTTACTGTGGATGTGTTTTCTTTAAATTTCAGAGATGTAAGTCCTTCTAGCTCAATATACTCACTGCTCAAAAGCATACTGATTATTAAGACCAGGGTTTCTAAAATGAGGTCACTGTGGCCACATGTGGCCACCAGGATAATTTGTTTTGTGGCCAGTGGGGCTTTTGGAGCTCCAATTAAAAATGCCAGGGAACTGACAGTTTCTTACCCTGACAAAACATAAGGGGTAAATTTCAAGGGATTTGGTAGCTGTGATGCAGATTGCTGTACACTTTGACTGGGATAGTCAGACTGTGAATGACTCCATTCACATATTTGGGACTGTCTAGTACAGTATGCCCTGCAAGCCCATTGGTCCCCAGTATGGATCAATGGGCTTACAGCCCATACTGTACCTGTCATTCAGCGGGCAGCTGGGTGGTGTGTGGGCAGGATGCAGCCGCCCACCCGATAATGGGGGAGCTCGTGGGCAAGGGTTCTGTGTGGTGGGTGGGTGGGGGTGCCACTGGATCACCAGGGCATTTCACTATGGGAGTTTACCATGATCGCAGCAATGGGCAAGGGGGTTTCCACTAGACCACCAGGGACATCATATTGTCTTTATTGGGGACTTGGATGGGAAGGGGGACCACCAGACCACCAGGGATGATTCATGTTTCATACTCATTGGGGACTCGGGGACTGGGAGGGCCACTAGACTATCGGGGATAGCTTTATAAACATATGCCATATGATTGTGGCTATGGGTGAGGGGTTCCAGTAGACCACCAGGGTTCTGAGTGCTTGCGGATGGTGTTCTGGGTGGGTAGGTTGCCACCCATGGCTGGGCTGCTGAGTTGCACCCTGCAATACAGCAGCCCACCTGCGGGTGGCTGGGATTTTCTCCTACTCTGCACAGGCTCACCTTTGAGCCCCGCTATATGGCGCAGTGTAGGGGTGCACTGGCATATGCGCCGCACATCCCAGGCTGAATATTGGGATATGCAGCATATGCATGGGCATGCCCTCTGCATCTGTGCTGCATACATTATCATTACACCCTGGTGCATCGAGATTTACGCTGTGCCAGGCAGCCTTCTCAATATCCCACCAGGACACAATGCGAGGTTGTTCCGGCGCAACTCTGTTGCGCCAGGTGCAACCCCTTTGAATATCTGGCCCTTTGTATGAAAAGGTGTGTTGTCTCAGGGGATTTGGGGTGAAAAATAAAAAGTGGGTCTGCTGCTAAGTTTTGATTGGTGCACACACATTAAGGCTGCCAGGATTTGGGAAATGCAAACCACTGATAAATGGCTTTCTTATACAGACTGCATGCCACAGCAGTTTCTCCCTGGAGACTTTACCACATGGGTCACTGATTTGCATTGAGGCATGGCTTCAGCACTCTGAAGTCTCTAAAGGCTAATGGTTTGCATTAATAGAGAAGTCAGTTTTGATCTGCCTTCCATGACCCTCTGACTATCAACAGCATTTCCATGATGTACTGGGCTCTTGTCCTCACCCAGATCATAACCTGCTGGCCTTGTAAGGGGTTTATCACGTAAACTATTTTCATTGTGATATTCTGTAACTGAGTATCAATTTTAAGTTAGAAAGAAAAACCTGATGTGATTGTGTTGGGTTTAGATGATTTAGTCTTTGAATAAAATGGTAAAATGGCAAGAAATGATACTTAAAATGTTACTCGCCTAGTTTTGTTGTTGATATAGTGTTTGATATTTTCTCAGGTTCCAGAGCTCAGCCCAGCTTGTCTCAGCCTTTCTCAGAGTCGGTGTCTTCGGGAGGAATTGCTACACTCCCCTGCACTATGAGTGGTGGCAGCATCGATGTAAAAAATGTATACTGGTACCAACAAAGAACTGGGAATGCTCCACGATACCTTCTGTTTTACCAGGCTGACTCTAACAAGCACCATGGTTCTGGTGTCCCTAACCGGTTCTCTGGATCCAAAGATAATTCTCAGAACATCTGCTATTTGACCATCTCTGGTGTGCAGGCAGAGGATGATGCTGATTATTACTGTGCTAAATGGGATGGTAGCAAAAAGTTGTACACAGTGCTACAGTCCCATAGGGAACTGAGACAAAACCTTCTGCATTGCCGAGTCTGTCTCTACAGCCGCGCTTACCTTGTGTAGAGGAATTAAAATGAGGGGAGATAGGCTGAGAAGATTTGTTTTCTTCTTAAATTCCTAAAACAAGTTTTGGAAACCTTAAAGAAATCTGATGCATAAGATGAGAGCTTCTGTTTACTTCATTTTGGAAGAATTTTATGATTTCCAAAAATAAGGAAAAAAAAATCCAAAATGAAGGGTGAAAGGGTATTTGACTTCCAAAAAGGAAAATAAAATTATGTGACATCCAGTTCTGAGGACGTAATACTGTAATCAAAAATTATTGATTTTTCTAAAAGAAATTGTACTTCACTAGAAATCTATTTGTAGTTTACTAGAAATCTATCTACTGTAATACACGAGCAGGCTAGGTTTGCATGTGTATCTGTCCAAGGAGGCTGTGTGTGTCAAAACCCAAACGTGAACCCCAACACAAAGACAGGCACACACAGACCTGAACCATCCCACTCCTGCAAAATTGGCCCCAATCCCCAGATACCTCTTGTATTCCCCTCTCCACCTTCGATCTATGAGTTAGGGGGAGAGCAATAGTACAATTTTGGTTAGTGCAGTCAGCTCACCATTTTTTCCATGGCATGCAGTCACCCCAGTGCCATTCTTAGACTGAGTGTGCACTGGCGGGGAAGAAGGGAGGGGCGGGGCTAATCACATCATTGATGATGCACAATGACACAGTTAGCACTGCCCCCTCCCTCTCAGCCTCCCAGTGTGCACTCACTTGGTCTAGCAATGGCACTTGGGCAGCTACATGCGGGGGGAGAGGGGGACTGGCTGAGCTAGCTGAGATTGCACTTATTTATTTTTTATTTTATTTATTTAATTTATTGTAAAATCAGAATTACAACCTGTGAGTTAAGAGCTAATTTACAAAGGATCTTCGTCAATACACGGGGGGACCATCATACTTTTGCTCCCCCATATTGTGGATCATGGGGGACAAACAGTGGCACGTGGAGGTTGTGGACAGGGGAATACAGAATGCCAGGGAATGTTGGATCTGGGCAGGGGGCCAACACTGGATACCAGGAAATGTTGTACTGGGGGGGTGGGGAATCCCTGGACACTAGGGAATGCTTGTCTATGGCAGGGGGAACCACTGGACACTGGGGAATGCTTGATTGTGGTGGGTGGGGAACCACTGAACACAGGGATATGCTGGACTGGGGTAGGTGGGGAACCACTGGATGCCAGGAAATTCCTTACTTGGGTAGGGGAACCACTGGGCACCAGGGAATGTTGGACTGGGGTAGGGAGCTAACCATTGGACAACAGGGAATGCTGGACTGGGGCAGGGGCTAACCATTGGACAAGAGAGAATATCAAATTCAGGTAGGGGTTAAAAACTGGACAACAGGGAATACTGAACAGGGTGAAGGGCCAAACAATGGACATCAGGCAATACCTGACCAGGACAATGGGAACCACTGGACACCAGGGAATGCTGGACTGAGGCACGGGGTTAACCACTGGGCAACAGGGAATAGTAAACTGGGGCAGGGGGCTAAACAATGTACATCAGGGAATGCTTGTCAAGGACAATCGGAACCACTGGACACCAGGGAATGCTGGACTGAGGCACGGGGTTAACCACTGGGCAACAGGGAATACTGAACTGTGAAGGGACTAACCAGTGGACAACAGGGAATACTGAACAGGGTGAAGGGCAAACAATGCACATCAGACAATACCTGACCAGGACAAGGGGAACCACTGGACACCAAGGAATTCTGGGCTGGGGCTGAGGGTAACAACTGGACAACAGGGAATGCTTGTCTGGATGGGGGACTCTGGAGATCAAGGAATATTTCACTGGTGGGGGGCCACTGGACACAAGAAAATGCTAGACTGGGGCAGGTGGAACCACTGGGCAACAAAGAATGCTTAAGAGATAGGGGCACTGGATATCAGGGAAAGTCTGGCTGGGACAGTAGGGGACAACACTAGACACAAGAAATGCTTGACTGAGGTGAGGCAGTGGTAAACCACTGGACACTGAGAAATGCTTTACTGAGGTGGGGGGGTAACACTGGACACAGAAAATGCTTGACTGAGGTGAGGCAGGGGAAACCGCCGGACACCTGCAAATGCTTGCCTGGGGGGGTCAACACTGGACATAGAGAATGTTTAACTGAGGTGGAGCAGGGGGGACCACTGGACATGGGGACTGCTTGAGGGGATGGGAAAAACACTGGACCCCAAAGAATGCTTATTTCCAGCCCTATTTTCATTTTGCTATATCTTTAATTTGCTTTATATTTGGCTTTGTTTAGCTATATCTTGCTTAATTTCATTCTCTGTAGTTAAACTCATAATAATATACTAGCCAGCAGCATTCTGGCAAAATATGGATAAACTAGCAATCACCAGTGCAACCCTGGAGTGTTCAGTGTTGAAAACAGAATTTGTTTATAACTTCCTGTGAATCAAGGACTCCGGACATCATCAAATGCCTAGACCTGGTGGAATCCCTGGACAGCACACAATGGGTGCTCCAGACCTGAACTCAGCAGCACTGAGTGGGAAGAAGTCACACTGCCAGTTTCATAAATACCACTACTGATCTCCCATCAATGCTACTGGCCACCAGTCCCTGCCCATCTACTGAGGAGGGGGAGTGGGGTACTGATAGCATTTGCTGTCAGTGCAACCACCAGACTTGGCTGTAGGGGACTGGATTCTACACTCTTGTTCAACATGCGATACAGCGTGTGACTGTATACATTCAGCAAATGGCAGGGTGGGTAGACTGTTTTGTTTGCCTTTAGAGGGGTGCAAGAGGGATATGTGCTTAACTGCCCTTGCTTCAGCCTCTGTAGGTTGAAACTCTTTTGTGGGTAGTTTTCTAAGTCTGCTGATGGGAGATATTTGGAACCAGTTCCTCCCCACCAACAATGACATTTTCCTTTTTCTCCACAGTTTTTATTTTCTTGACCCTGGTGTTGGCTGCCCACATTGGGCCTTGGGAAACCACCCAGCCTCACTGACCAGTGCAGTTCTATGGGTGGTGAGACCCATGGCATGAGGTCTGAGTACACCCAGCCTGTCATTCTGCAGGCACCAGGAGTTGTTCTTATCTGAGTTCCCTACCACCACCTTTCCCCCCACATGATGGCACTACCAGCTTTCTGAGTTAGCCTTGGGCACAACAGCTAACTCTGGGGGGGGGGGTACTCTTCCTGGCCTTCCACAGTGGGTCACAATGGCTTGGCATATAGTACTGTTTCCTCTCTGGGCTGGGAAGCATTGCCAGCAGTAGCAGTACTATTTTCCAGCCTGCCTCCCCCATCCTATGTGCACCAAAACCACTCCAAAACTTGGTCTATGGCATGGAGACATGACACACATCCTCTGGGATGCTCAGTTCCCCCCCGCCAGCCCCCGATGACCCAAGCTCATTCCCAAACTCGGGTTGCCTGCACCATGAGAGGTAGGGCTACTGCTGCACCGACGGGCTGGCATGCTGATGGTGGTTGAGGTGAATATAGTAGTATTAGTGACTTGGTGTTGCAGCGCCCACCCACAAATGTGCAGAAAATAACATCCAGTAGGTATAAGAGTGACAGCCTCAGGTACTTCCCATGCCAAGCACTGGCCTTGCCACACTGGCTGTGGCACATGTGAGGGCTATATGAAGTTGCCTGGGGGCACCTCATACGCAGCAGCCGCCATCCTTGAGAAAAAGTGCTATGCATTAGTGGTCCTGTTCAATGAGCGGGGGGCGGGGAGGGGGAGGAGTCTGCCAACTGTAGTACGCCCTCTTAATCTCTCTTCTCTCCTGAATGGTATTTGATCTTGGTAGAGCATCCCCTTAAAGGGACTGTCACAATTCTTTTCCTTTTGGGACATGCACCCTGCAACTAGCTGCTCTCCCCCTGGGAGCCATCCCGTAGCACAGCTTAATTATTGTTGGGCAGTTGCACATAATTTCTGCTGCTTTCTTGTGCTTGTCCCTCAACTCTCCCAGTGCTTATTCTTCCCTCTATGAACTGCACACAACCACTTTCTCCCACTAACTGTTTAAATAATGCATCCTACTGGTACCGGTACTTATTGGCTTAGTGCTTCTTGCACTGCCAACCATATCAGTTCTTACACATGATCTGGTGCTAAATCCTTCCCTAACTACCTGAGATACCAACCTCCTCTGTGTCTATTGCACTGTTACATCAATGCTTGGTAATGACTTTGGTGTCCTTTATCTGCATGGGGACTTGTGACCGCCCTGTTGTTGGTGGTCGCTGGAGAACTACTCCACCTGGCAACCCCTCTTGTCATCCTTTCCTGGGTTCTTTATCCTGTAGGAAAAATGCCATGTGCAAAGTTCACAGTGAAAGTTGTACAAAATTAGTAACAAGAAGCTAAAGGATTAGCTCTGTAGATTATCCCTACTGTTATTGCTGCTGTCTGGCAACATACATCCCAACTCTGGACCACTATCCAAGCAAGATACATGTCAAAAGAATAATGGCATGCTTACTATTGCGTCAGTCAACATCTGCAGCCTCCTCGCTAAACTTGATAACCTGCGCGCCTTGGGTAGCACAGCATAACTCTGATGTGCTATCCGTAGTTGAAACCTGGCTGTCTCCTAAAATAGCTGACTTCTCCATTTCCTTGCCTGGTTACATGGTTTTCAGACAGGATAGGCTATCCCAGAGGGGTGGCAGTTGTGCAATCTACCTGAGGGACAACCTACAGGGTTTTGCCCTGCCTCTGCCCAGCACTGGGGAAAATATGCAAGGTACTGCTATTTAAAGTCCTCCTTGGGGTGCACAACAAAGCCATTACTATGGCTTTATTGTGCACCCCAAGCTATTACTATGCTATCAGTTTCTATGCTCAGCACCAACCAGATGTGCTAGCACTAGTCGAAACATGGTTATCCAATGCAATGCCTGACTCATTCATCTCCCTCCCAGGTTACTCGCTCTACAAGGAGGACAGGAGTGGGAAAAGAGGGGGGGTTGTGCCATCTGCCTACGGGACTCCCTCCTAGGCCTCCCCCTCCAAAAACCACTACTAGAGCACAGTTCCCAGGCTATCTCTCTAAAGGTCACTCTGGGCCCCTCAAGACCCCCCCCTCATCATCACAGCCGCCTACATTCCCCCATGTCACCAGAACCACACCCTGCAATCTCTACTAGATTACATCATGGACAACTTAAATATTAACTGGCTCGCCTGTGCTGGGAACAGTGCCAAAGATGCCTTTTCTGCTCTCAATCTCACCCAACTTGTCGCCTCCCCCACCCGCCCCCATCTGACTACTGGTAGTGCCACTCTAGAAACATAGAAACATAGAAGTTGATGGCAGATAAGGACCACAAGGCCCATCCAGTCTGCCCATTTGTTTTTCTACCTTATGAATATGCCATAGGCCTTTGCTCTGTCAATGGCCTATCTATTCATACTCATCTGTATTGCTCCCTCATGCCTATCCCATGCCTGTTTGAAGCCCTGCACTGTATTCATATCCACCACTTCCTGAGGTAGGCGGTCCATGCATCCACCACTCTTTCAGTGAAAAACTTTCTCACATTACCCCTTAATCGGCCTCCCTTTAATCTCATACTGTGTCCTCTTGTCCTGCTATTTTTCTTATATTGAAACATGTTAGACTCTTTCACCTTGTTAATGCCCTTAAGGTGTTTGAATGTTTCAATCATATCACCTCTCTCCCTCCTTTGCTCTAAGGTATACATATTGAGTTCAGTTAATCTGTCCTCATATGTTTTCTGATGCAGTCTTTGTACCATTTTGGTTGCCCTTCTCTGGACTGCCTCAATTTGGTTAATGTCCTTGTGAAGGTGTGGCCTCCAGTACTGCATGCAGTACTCCAGATGGGGCCTAACCAGTGTCTTGTAAAGAGAGATTATTACCTCCCTCTTCTGACTTGTGATACCCCTACTAATACACCCCAACATCCCTCTAGCCTTACCTACTGCTTTAGAGGTCTGCTTGGATGATTTCAGGTCATTGGTGATGATGACGCTCAAGCCTCTTTCTTCCTTTGTGACTGCCAGCAACTCCCCTCCCAGTTTATAGGTGGCTTCAGGGTTTCTCTTCCTTATGTGCATGATCTTGCACTTCTTTGTGTTTAACCCCAGTTGCCAGTCTTCCAACCATTTTGCTAGTTTATTCAAATCTCTTCTCATTCTGCCCACCCCATCTGGATCATCTACTCTGTTGCAGATCTTGGTGTCAACTGCAAACAGACAAACCTTACCCTCCAGTCCATCTGCAACATCACTGATGAAGATATTGAAGTGGACTGGCCCCAGGACTGATCCCTGAGGTACCCCACTTGTGACTTGCCTCTCTTCTGACTGTATACCATTTACCACCACTCTCTGTTTTCTGCCTGTCAACCAGTTTGCCACCCAGTTGACCAACGTCTGACCCACTCCGAGCCTACCCAGCTTATTAATCAGTCTTCTATGTGGAACAGTATCGAAAGCTTTGCTGAAGTCAAGGTAGGCAACATCAACTGCTCCCCCTTGGTCCACCACTCTGGTTACCCAGTCAAAGAAATCTATGAGATTAGTTTGACAGGACCTTCCTTTTCTAAACCCATGCTGTTTTGGATCCTGTGCTCCTATGGATTCCAGGTGTTGCACTATCCTTTCCTTAAGGAGTGTCTCCATAATCTTGCCCATTACTGAGGTAAGACTGACTGGTCTGTAGTTCCCTGCCTCCTCTCTGCTACCACTTTTGTGGAGTGGGATCACATGAGCCCTTCTCCAGTCTTCTGGGACCTCTCCTGTGCTCAGAGACTCACAAAACAGTTCTGATAATGGCTCTGCTAGTTCTACCCTTAGCTCCTTCAGTACCTTGGGATGTATGCCATCATGGTCGCATTGCCTTGTCCACCCTGAGCTTATTAAGCTCTTGTAGGACCCTTTCTTTTGTGAAGGGACTAGTGCACACCTCCCTCCCCCCATGTCCATGGTGCAGAGCTGTGGGCCCTGCCCTACCTTCTCTTCAGTAAATACTGAGCAGAAGTATCTATTTAGGATAAATGCTTTTACATGGTCCTCCTCCTCCTCCTCACACGCCCCCTTATCCCCTTTGATATTAGCAATACCCCCTCTGGACTTTCTCCTTTCACTAATGTATTTATAGAAAGTCTTGTCACCTTCTTTTATTGTTCGTGTTAGTATTTCCTCGGTTTGGGCCTTTGCCTGCCTTACTGCCTTCCCTGCTTCCCTTAGGGAAGTTTGGTACGCCTCCCAATCGTCATCCTGCTGCGTTCCCTTATATTTCATGAAGGCCAGCCTTTTGGCTCTGACCTCTTCTGCTACTGCGTTTGAGAACCAAAGTGGTTTCCTTCTTCTTTTACACTTCCTTTTCTCACTAACACAATTGGATGTTGCTTCAAGTATTGCATCTTTAATGCTTTCCCACTTTGCCTGTATCCCCTCACCTGTATTTCTTTTTGCCAGGGCCAGCTTAACTCTGTTGGCCATCTTATCAAAGTCAGCTCCTCTGAAGTCCCATATTGTTGCCTTGGAATGGGATGATTTTGTTCTAGTGGCCAAATTGAACCATACCATGTGATGGTCACTGGCTCCCAGGTGACCTTCTACCTGGAGATCTGTGATCCTTTCCCTGTTAGTCAGTACTAGATCTAGGATAGCCCTGTCTCTTGTGGATTGTTGTACCAGTTGTTTGAGGCCCTCACCCTGCAGGGAATCCACCATGTGTCTAGTTCTGGCAGATGTCCCTGCTGCTATTAACCAATCTGTATCTGGAATGTTGAAGTCTCCCATTATTAGAACCTCCCTTTTAGCTGTCGTTTTGTATATCTTCTAACAGTAAAATGTCTATGTCCTTCCCCTGGTCTGGAGGCCTGTACACAGCCCCAGTTTGTATGGCTGTCCCATTTCCTGTTTCCAGGGTGACCCACAGTTCTTCTGGCTCATTATGTGTATTCTGAATTTCTGTAGCTTTGATATTTTCATTGGCATAAAGGACCACTCCACCCCCCCTTTTTGCACCTCGGTCTCTTCTGAACAGTTCATAGCCAGGTACTGAAGTCTCCCAAGTGTGGTTACTGGTAAACCATGTCTCGCTAATGGCTACTATGTCCAGTTTAGCCTCTGTCATTGTTGCCTGCAGGTCTGGGATCGTGTTTCCCACACTGCGAGCATTTGTGTACATGATTTTCCATTGGTCAGATTTCAGTGTGTTAGTTGTTGGGCGAGGTCCGGCGTTTCCCCTGTGCATCGTATGGGAAGCCAGACCTTTTTCTTTACCTGGGGATGCAAATGAACTACAAACATGCTGAACTCCTGTTTGACCACTAGCTGAGGGGGGAGGGGTGTTCTTCCCATTCGACGTTTTGGGTACTGCACCCCCTCCCCATTTGCTAGTTTAAATATTCTGCAAAGACATCAAACTTCTGCCCCAATGCACTGACTCCCAACTTAGTCAGATGCAGTTCATCAAATTTAAAGAACTTTTGCTCCCAAAACTGTTGCTAGTTCCCTACAAATTTGTATCCTTTTTCCTGACACCAGCCCTTGAGCCACATGTTTAGCTCTCCTATCTCCCCTTCTCTGACCTTCCGTCCATCTGACCCCTCTCCCAGACTGGCAGGATCTCAGAGAAGGAGATGCCAGACGAAATGGATGATAGTTTGTCACCCAGCCCTGGTTAGGTGTTCCTTGGTCTCCACAACTGACTGGCTGGTGAGATCGTTAGTCCCTATGTGTACCAGGGCATCAATGTTTTCTTCTGCTTCCTGAACAATTCTGCTGGACCTGGTACTCTCAAACAGGCCTCATAAGATCACCAATTTGACAATACTGCTAAATGCCCTTAGTGATCACTGCCCAGTTGTTTTTTTCTGGTCATGTAACCTTGAGAAGTCCCTCACGCAAGTTCTGGGACAAACTAAAGGAACTCAATGGCTAAACCCAGTCCCCCCCAACCTCCCAACTCAATATCAATGGCACAATCACCATCGACTCACACAGTATTGCAAATGGGCTGAATGATGCCTTCTTGGATCTCTCCTCTACCCTACCTATCAACTTTTTGATTCCACCCTGAACCCCCTACCACCACTGCCCAACACCCACCCTTCTACATCCGAGTTCTCTCCCAGTCTGCTGCCAAACCCTAGCTGCTCAAAGCCCTAAGAGGTGCCAGACACAGTAGTGACTCACTTGATCCCTGCCTTCTCCACTCTACCCTGGACATTGTTCTCACCCCCCTCACTGACCTTCTCAACCTCTCCCTCCGACTTGGCCAATTCCCCTAAGCTTGGAAAAGAGTGGTCATCACCCCCATACACAAGGGTGGTGACAGAATGACCCCAAGCAATTACAGACCAATCTCCATTCTCCCTTCCCCTCTCCAAAGCCCTAAAAAAGATTGTTGCTGACCAGATAACAGACTACCTCAATGTGCACAACCTACTCTGCAGGGAGAATCAGGGTTTTCATCATGGTCACAGCACCATCACTGCCCTCATCGAGTTCTCCACTTTCATTCACACTGCCCTGGACAAAGGGCATCCTGCCGGGGCAGTCTTCATTGATTTGTCAAAGGCCTTTGATATGGTCTGCCACCCTCTTCTCATTAACACCCTCACCCAGCTTGGTTTCACCTCGGGCCCTGTAAGCTGGGTCGCCAGTTACCGTGCTGCCTGCACCCAGTGCATAAAAATCAAAAATATCCTCTGTAGTCCATGTCAGGTCCACTCCGGTGTCCCCCAAGCCTCTCTCCTGGGGTCACTACTCTTTAGCTTATACCTAAATACGCTGCCCAATGTCTCCCCAGAAAACATACTGCTTTACATGGATGATGCGGTCCTCTTCAAATCCCACCCCGACCCCACCCAACTCCAGCTTGCACTACAGTCTGCTTTTACCCAGTCTGAGCGGTGGTTCCTTGACCACAGGCTTGTGATCATCCTTAAAAATACAAAAACCTTAATGTTCACCCACAATCAGAACAAACTCAAGGGCTCTGCGCCGGCCATTCAATCCCTCTCTCACCATGCTTTTGAGCAGGTTGCCTCATACAAATACCTAGGTATCATCCTTGACTCTTCCCTCACCCTCTGCTCTGCCATAAATTCCCACATAGGCTTGTTATATTGGCACAGAGCCTGTCTCCCCCAGAAGCACTAAGACTCGCCTTTGACTCATCAGTCCTGTCCCTAGTGGACTATGGACTCCTAATATACGGAGCAGCAGACAACACTGCCGTTGGCAAAATCAAGCTCTCAATCAGCAAGACCTGTCAGCTACTCACTGGGGCTGGCAAGCTAACACACACCTGTGCTCTTTATGCCTTGTCTAACCTCTTCTCCCTTGAAGAGCGGCTACGCTACCAGACCTGTCTGCTCACCCAAAAAATCTGTGTCAGCTTAACTCCCCCAGGTTTGCCTAAACTAATCAGCATGGCCACCCCCCCTGCCAACCTGAGTAGCTCCACTAAGCCCCTACTATTAGTCCCTAGGGTTAGGACATCCCTCGCTCAGAGGTCCTTTTCCTACAGGGCACCCTCCTGGTTCAACACCCTCCCTCCTGGTACCTTGTCTGGGCTCAGAACTGGACCATTCAAATCATCCCTGTGTAGCCATCTTCTCAGCTCCCGTCATTGCAATTGCAAATAATTGCACCCCTATTGCTCCACATCCTACCATCTGACCCAACCCACAGACCTCTGCTTATTTGTCAATGTGTGTATCTTACGATTGCCAAGCCACAATCATGTTTGGGTCTGTACCTGCAATTTTGAGTTTTTCCTCCACACCCCTGCTGTCTACCTCTACTGTATGTAATGTCTTCAAAGTATATATGCTCAATGATCACTCCTTTCTGGCTTAGCTACCATCATGTATAGGCTTGTCTCCTGCAAGAAGGGGCCTTTCTCTCGTTGATATAGCCTTCCCCACTTGTATTTAATTGTACAAATATTTATTGTAAATATTATTGCCATACTGCTGTTCCTGCACTACTGTCTGTTTTCCACTCACACCTCTCTTCTGCCCCGTCCTATTCTGTGTATGACGATGAGCCTTTGTAAATAAGTCCTTGACTCAAAGGGTTGCAATTCTGATACTGTAATACTGTAATAAATAAATAAACTAAATAAACATCCCACCCAGGCACACAGCCCCTGGGTTTAACTCATTACTGGACTGCTTAGGTAATCTGAGTCTAAACACAGAAGTCATACTGCTTGGAGACTTTAACATTAATTGGCTCTCTCATGAAGCAAGCCATTTCAAGGATGCTATATCAGCAGTCCACTTCACCCAGCTTGTCGGGTCTCTGAAAAGAATGAACTATAGGACCAGCACAAATACTCTATTAGATTGGGTACTTTCAAACTACCCTGAGCACATATCAGGCACTACTGTTCTCCCAGATGCTATTAGTGGCTACTCTCTCATCCTGTTCAGGTGGTCAAATAAATTCTCCAAATCCCCTGCCAGAACAATAACCAATAGAGTTCTCATTCGTGGTCATCTCAAATTATTGAAAACAGACCTTCGTTGTATGGATTGGTCACTAGTCTACTCGACCTGTGACGTCAACCTTGCACTTGACCAGTTCATCTGCCTCTTCAATGCTGCCTGTGACAAACAATCAAAGGCAATTGTAATCCATGGCTCTCTCCTGGCATTCTTGAGCTATTGAAAGCCAGGGACTATCTCTGCCATAGGGCCCAGGCCTCGGGTGAATAATCTGACATCCAGAACTATAAAAAGGCCAGAAACTATTGTACTAGGACCATTAGTGCAGCAAAAAGCTAGTACTATAAAGAATCCCTCTCCAGCTCCTGGAATGATGGCAGGCAGTTTTGGAATAATCTTAAAGAAATCATGGGTCCTAAATCAGCCCCCTCCATGTTCAACATTGATGGTGCCCCTTCCCTTGACCCTAAAACTATAGCGAATACTTTCAATAATGCATTTACTGACCTCAGTGGCGTAATTCCCCCCAGCTTCTTCTGCCCATCTGTGCCAACTGATTGCCTTGGTAAGCCTAAGCAGTGCCCTACTCATTCCTCTTTCTAGTTCAAACCCATCACTGTATGAGAAGCTAGGAATTATATCCTCAAGGTGCTAGGTAAAGGGAGAGTCAGCGATGGTACCCTGGATCTAAAGTTTGTCTCCCTTATTGTGGAAGAAATCCTTGCATCCCTAACCCACATACTCAACCTATCTCTTAGATGCACTCAGTTCCCTCAAAGATGGAAATCTGCTGTAGTTACACTGGTTCACAAAAACGGCGATCGTGCCCAACACGGAATTTAGACTCATTTCTACCCTCCTCCGCTATCAAAAGCCCTGGAGAACATAGTTGCCGACCAGCTGGTTGAATACTCGGGCCAAAATCAATTACAATGCCCCTAACAACATGGGTTCAGGGCTGGACATAGCACCTCCACTGCCTTGCTTGAATTCACAGGATTTATCCATAAATCCTTTGACCAAGGTCATCTTATTGGTGTGGCATTCATTGATTTAACCGAAGCCTTCGATAGAGCTAATCATGTCCTCCTGGCTGACCAGCTAACCAACATGGGTCTCTCTTGATACTGTAGCTTGGTTCAGAAGCTACCTGCACTGCTGCTTGCAGCAGGTGAAGATAGGGAATACCTTCTCCAACAGTAAACTCGTCCACTCAGGAGTCCCACAAGGGTCCATCTTGGGTCCCCTCTTGTTCAGTGACTTTCTGAATAGCCTCCCTTACTCCTGCCAGGGACACATCCTTCTGTATGCCGACGACGTTATTCTCTTCACCAGCGATTCTGACCCCATGGTTCTTGAGATCCAGCTCCAACAAAACTTTGCTACTGTAGAAAGTTGGTTTAGCAACCATAAATTAATTATGAATTACAAAAAGATAAAAACTATGTTGTTCACCAGCCCCCAAAACAAGCATAGATAGTACCCTCTCTCTATTGTTAATGATGTGGGCTCTTCTCTGGAACTAGTTCAACACTTTAAATACTTGGGGATCCCGGTAGATAGCACACTTCCATATGCCACGCACATTGATAACATTGCCAAAGCAGTCAATATGTGTATTGGGCTGCTACATAGCCATACAAAGCTTGGTGATCTCTCTTGTTGACTGCGGGCTGGCAATCTATGGCTCAGCCACAGACATATCCCTTAAACGAATTAAAATAGCACTTAACAAGGCTTGCTGGCTCCTCACAGGCTCTATACGATTGACTCATACATGCGACCTGTATGCCCAGGCTAAATGGCTCCAGTTCAGTGTTAGACTTTCATACCAAACCTGTTTGCTGGCAAAAAAAGTTCACTTAGGTCTGATGCCTCTAGGGGTTCTGAAGCTCCTCACCCATAGCATCAACCCTCGTCATACCAGAAGCTCAGCCTGCCAGTGTTTCATGGTTCCCCATTGTCACTCCTCCCAAGGCCAAAGGTCTTTCACCTACTGGACCCCTCTCTGGTTTAATTCTCTCCCCGATGACATATATTCTGTACCCACCGTGGGCTCATTTAAGCAGATTCTCAGAAAGCACCTTGTCTCAAATTCCATCTGTGACTGCTTCCGCTAACCTGTCCTATCTCTTTGGTAATGAAATTTTGTATCTCTACTCTGCTCTCACCTGGGGGAATAGGCTCCCCCCCCCACAATGTACCCCTCTACCCACTCTCTCCTCCTCCACTATTTTCCCACTTTCCCAATCTCCCTCCCACCTGCCTCCCCACATTTGACAAGGCCTACTGGGCTTAGTCTCCATTCTCTTGTTCAAAGCAACTGTCTGTCTATTAATGACCGTATTCCTATGTTCGTCTTATCTGATAAGGCCCCTGGGCTGATTTCCCTATACCTTTACTTTAATTGTGTCTGTCTCCATTCTCTCCCACTTTTTGTAAATGTACTTAGCAACCTGTCTTACGTTGTACAATAACCATTCTTACCAGATTGTTAGCTTCCTCATGTTAGCCACAAGTGTGCTTTGTCCTTAATCCAAATGTTCACTGCTTATCCAAATGTATCGTCTGCTTGTTTGGTTCTTACTGTTTTGTGTTTTTGTACCCTGTAATTTAATCAATGTGGAACCTATATAAAGTGCTTGCAGCTCACTGGTGTTAATCTGAGATATAAATAAATAAATAAATAAAAAGCGACAGGGTAGCCCACCAGGATGCAGCGCAGTATCTCAAATTCCTGCAGGATAAAAGGGATTAACTGCTATTGAAACTGCACTGTTTCCTGGAGCAACTCTGCAGTATTCTGCATTGCAACCTGGTGGGCACCACTGTACCTTCTTTAATTGCACACAGGGAACCTAAGCCCGGGAAATGCACAGTCTCCAACAAAATGATACTGCTCAATGAGTCAAACATAACCAACTGAAAAAGATCAGACAGGTTTAATAAAAACAACACCCTGTGACTAGATTCAGTAACTTGCAACTGAACGTGAATGAAATCCACCACCCAGTGTCACTCTAGACTGTCTCCAGATAGCATTTCTCAGCTAGTGGAATATACAAATTTCGAGCACAAACTGTAATGAGAAAGCAATAATGTGAACAAACTGGAACTGAACCTAGGCCCCCAGAATACCGTGATCTACCACTGGGCTTTGGGCTTACATGACAGCTTGAGGGTCTGTCATTTTCCTTCTCTGATTGCAAATCTGGCAGCTAGGATGGTTGAAATGGTAATTAGGTATTGGTGCAGTATTAGCCACTGAATGATACAAAGTTGTGAATGACAGCTTACGTATACATTGCAAGCCCATTGGTCCACAGTGTCAACCAAAGGGTTTGTAGTGCTTACAGTACGCTGTCAGTCAGTGACAGTTCAGTCGACAGGCAGCTGTGGTTGTGTACGGAGGGCGATGCTGCTCGCTGACTGCCTATCACTCCTGAGACAGGGGGAATAGGGTGGGATGTGGGTTCCTGAGTGGGTGAGGGGGGATGCCACTAGACTACGAGGGGGTGGGATATGTTTTTGTCCATTTTTTTGGGGTGATCAATGTTCGGTATGTTAGTGGGATGCCACTAGACTACCAGGGACATGTTTATTTATTTATTTTTTATTTATTGCAATCTAGGATTACAATACCTTTTAGCTGAGGCTCTTTTACAAAGTTCCACGTCAGCGTGCGCAACAGTCATCATTTTTAGTTACAAATATAACGTCACTGACTTACAGACATGTAATAACCTGTACAAAGACTTGAGCTAAGAGCAAGACAAGGGAGGGGTCAATGGGGGAGAAGTGAGGGTAGGAGATCGAAGGGGGGTAGGAGGTGCGGGGGTAAGGTGGAGTATGGGAGGTGGGTGGGGGCAGGGGCAGGAGTGGAGATACGGGGGGGAGGTGGGTGAGGGTGGGAGACAGTGCAGCCAGGGGGCCTTGTCGAGGGAATATGCCAGGTAAGGTGTTAGGGGTGCAAAGACTGATTGTAAGTGCTGGGGCATGTGCAGCTGGAATGGTGGAAATGTTAAGATGGGAAACATTAAAGATGTAAATGATTAAAGTGTATGCCGTGATTGGGTATCGGGGTTGGGGGGCCACTAGATTACTAGGGACACGTAAAATATTATTTTAGAGAGTATGCCGCATTGGGGTTGGGAGGGGGCCATTACCGGGGTGCCACTACACTATGGAAATGGGGTGGATGGGTGGTGCTGCTACACAGCACTGGACTGGCCGGGAGGGGGGTTGCAGGCTGCCTGGTGCATCCTGCCAGGTGCATCCCTGTTAAAGGCATGCAAATGAGGTCATAATGACATGCAAATGGCCCCTTTGTGCCTTGCATGCGTAGTGGCCCATTTGCATGTTTTGATCTGAATATCTGGAATTTGGGCACAGTGCATCTGGGGATACGCCACGTATCCCCATTCCAGGTATTCAGGCTGACTGGAGGATGCTTTGGTGCATTGTCAGCAGCCCCCATTTGTGCCGCCCACTAGAAATGCTGTATTCAGACAAGACGCATGATTGCGAATTTCGTTTGAATATAGCAGTTATTTGTGCTGGCCCATTTATTTGGGTGGCTCATCTAGATGCTGTAAAGCCCGCGGGCTTTGAATATAGTGGCTTGTGTGCATTATAGCCACGGGGTCTCTCACAGCTAGACGTTCATACTCTCACCGAGTGATAAGGCATAGTCGTCATTAAGAGGGACGGAGCTTTGGGAATATGTAACCAAAACACAACAAGATGGTGTGGTGCTTTCGTGGTACTGGGGGGGGGCTTGTAAAAGATACAAAAATAGTATTATGTAGCACCAGTTACTCCAGCCTGTACTCCTATAGGGTTATGTCAGGAGATAAGAGAGTTAGTTATCTAAAGCTGTAGTACAACCTAAACCAGTAGGTGGCACTGTCTGTATTTCTGACTTTTGTAACTTTCTATTTTGAGACCCTTTGAGTAGAGCCAATAGAGCTAATGAGATGAGAGTCAGTTTGCATTGAGGCGGGGCTTCAGTGCTCTGAATGCTCTTAAGACATTTCAGGCTGAGAATGAATTCATTTTTTCCTTCAGGTTTTAGCACTTTTAATGACTGACAATATTCTCCACAATGTGTTGGACTTCTATACTTGCAGTACTGGCAACATTCTGGGGTTGTACTATGGCCCAGTATATTTTTTTTTTAGAATAACTTATTCAACACAATTATTCTAATGAAACCTCACTACTTATTAAACCTTTTTTGATTCCTGTTTTGACAGGTACTATGGCCCAGCACAGTGTGACTCAGGCTCCTTCAATATCAGCGTCCACTGGTGAAACTGTGAAACTCTCCTGCAGCCCAAGCAGTGGCCACACAATGGCTGAGAATTATGTGATCTGGATCCAACAGAGAATCAGGAGCACTCCACGCCAGATATATTACAACTACCATGATGGAAATAAACAGGGCAGAGGCCCCGGCATCCCAGACAGGTTCACTGGTTCTGTTGACCCATCCAGTAATATAGCCCATTTAACCATCTCATGTGTGCAGGCAGAAGATGATGCTGATTATTACTGTGTTAAATGGTTTGGGCATGGTGTAAACGTATACACAGTGCTGTAGTCAGAGAGGGAACTGAGACAAAAACCTGCAGCCTCAGTCTGTGCTTGTTCTGCTGTGGACTTGTACCATCATGTGAAACAGCTGACATGGGGATGAAAGGCAGTAATGGCAACCAGAAAAGGTCACTCAGATAGTGTAGTACTAATTGTAAAACACACAGAACTGGACCAAAGAAGAAAAGCATTCACTCACCAGCTGCTATAGCCAGTGGGTGACTGAAGAATGACAAGCCAGTTAGTGCTCTGCATAAAGGACTGTCTGCTAATCCCACTTTACCCATCATTGCTGTTCATCCTATAATAAATATATATCACATACCACAAAGGAAGTAAACTGCAAGCTGTACTTCCTTCACAGCATGAGGAACGATCTAACAACTGAGGCAAACATATTGCTAGCCCCACGTATGTCTTCACTTCCACATACTGTATGCTATACTCCCCCTTTCCCATCCCCTAGAATGCGTCTGTAAAAAGTTGTAAGTAAATATATATTTAAATATGACCTTCCTCCTGACCTTGAGTGTTGAATACATTTTTCCAAACAACCCATGATACTGCTCTAAATAAATTTATATTTTTCTTTTTTTGCATATCTTTTTTTTTGTAACTATGTTTTTTTATTAAGCAGTTTTTATATTTTCCAGCAGTCACAGTTGCTTGTTTATACAGTTCTATGATGACAGGGTTACATTTCATATATAGTGTCAATAATACAGATAAAGCAGTCAGTGCATTACATTCCATTAACCTCAACATTCCCTTATTGTTTTTAAATTCCTACCTTCCCCTCCTCCTCTCCCTACCTCCTCCCGCTCATGTCCACTCCTCTTCCACTGCGCCCATATTTGTCCCGGTTTATTTCCCTACTATTCAATATCACCTAATGCACCCTCATCACCTGGAGCGGAGGACCCCACCCCCTGGTAGGGTGGGTGACTCTGCCTGGCTCTGAGTATTAGTGGGGTGGGATTGGATTGGAACAATCTCGGTCGCTGTGTAATTGGGGGTGCTGTACGGCCCTACGGCACAAAATTTGGGTCCTTAGCCATAATGTGCAGTATCCACCTGTTCCACCTTGTAGAGCAGAGTTCTGATCTATCATTCAGATTCTATGTGACTCTCTCTGATCTACATATGCGGTTGACAATGTCCCTCCACCCAGCGATCATGGAAGTCGTTGTAGAAAGCCAGCATTTAGTGATAGCCTTCTTAGCGGCGAGGAGAAATATCCTGACTAAGTAGCGGCTATGGGAGTTTCTTAGCTCCCGAGGGAGCACATACAGGATAAAGAGTTCCCCAATTAGAAGTATCATGTGCCCAAAGAGCTCTTCCAGCTCATCCTGCAAACCTCGCAGGAATGGATGTAGCCACATTGGCGCCAGCACACCGCTGAATTGGTGGTGTGGTAATGGGCGGTTATGGCTGGGGTACGGAAAAATCTTATGAGCAGCTGCCAAGAAAACAACCTCCAGATATGAGAGCAGGTAATTCTAGAAGCTGTGAGGCAGATAGTGCCCCACAACTGTGGAGTAAGTTGACTACCCAGCTCTACGTTCCATTTCTCCATTACTGACCTAGTGCTATTACCGATTGTCTCCATCAGAGATTTGTAGAGGACTGAAATAGCATGGGGCAGCACATTGACGTGGAGTAATTGTTGTAACAACTTTACCAAGTGGGGGTGCTCCTCAGGGCTACGTATGGCCTGCGGGAGAGTGCCATAGTAGTGATGCAGCTGTAGATATCAAAAGAAGTCTGACTGTCGTAGGTTGAACTCCCGGCGAACCTCGCAAAATGTTTTGAAGGAGGCTCCTGCTAAGAATTGCGTGAGATTTGTGAGATGGAGGTGCCTCCAATCATGGGAAGGTGTGGTTGATTAAAGCTGGAGTGAAATTCTCCAGAAGACCAATCGGGCACAGCAGCATCAGGAATGGGGTAAACTGTAGGGACTTGTGGATGGAGTACCAGGCCCAGATTTGGTGAATAATCCAGGGGTTTGAGGTGGTCTGCCCCACTGGGGGTGGATTTTGACACAAGGTGGTCCTTATCGGCTCAGAAGGGGGCAGTGCGCCCTCCTCTATCTCCCTCCAGCGGGCCAGGGTAACCCCCATATAACGCTAGATTATGAATGATAGGTGGGAGGCCCAGTTATATAGTTTAAGATTAGGGAGTGCAAGTCCCCCCAGTGTTTTAAGAAGCAAGAGGGTACTTATTTTAACTCTACGGTGCTTCCCTGCCAAGATAAACCTGGTGATAACCTCATCCCAGGAGTGAAATAGTTTAGTCGGCAGGTTGAGGGGGACATTTTGAAAGAGATAGAGCGCCCTGGGGAGAATCATCGTCCTCACTGCCTCGATTCTCTGAATCAGATTCAAGGGGAGAATACTCCATCTTTCAGGATCCTGCTTCATTTGTGAGAAGAAAGGGTGGTAATTGTTGCGCATGGCATCCTCCACCTTGTGGGACAGATATATTCCAGATATTTCAATTTATCGAGATCCCAGTGGAATGGGTATCTCTCTCTGAGTACTCTTGGAGGATTGAAGTGGAAGGTAAGGGCATCTGTCTTACTCATGTTAAGCCAGTACCCTGAGCAGGCCCCAAATTCCTCTATAATATGGAAGACTGCAGGGATGGATTGTGTGGGTTTGTCAGGAAGAGAAGTACATCGTCCACATAGAGAGCTATATGATGTTCTGCTTCTGCCATCCGGACTACCAAGACTTCCGGGGGAAGTCTTATTGCCTGAGCTAATGGCTCAATGAAAATGGCAAATAGCCCTGGGGACAGGGGGCACCCCTGGCGCGTTCCTCTGAAAAGAGGGAAATAATCAGAGTGGTGACCAGATACCTTAACACATGCCTGGGGGAGAGGAGTATAGTACCCGGATGGTGGCTATGAAGGGGTGGGGAAACTTATTGTGCTCATAGTGAAGAGGAAGTTCCAGGCTACATGATCAAAAGCCTTCTCAGCATCTAGGCTGAGAAGGACAGATGGATCTTTTCGGGTCTGCATTTCATGTACCAGGTGTAGGGCTCTACGGGTGTTGTCCGTAGTGGACCTAGAACTTACAAAGCCTGTCTGGTCCAGGTTTATCAGGGTTGGGAGGACGACGTCCATTCTTCAATCCAGGATGGACATGAGGTATTTGTAGTCCATGTTAAGGACCAAGATCGGTCTGTATGAACCGCACAGAAGTTTTTTTTTGTCAGGTTTAGGGATAAGCGAAATTGTCACATATGACCAGCTGAAGAGGAGCGGTTGGAAAGAAAGAGGAGCAGTTGGACCACAGTGGACTCAGGGAGGGTGAGGGTGGTGGAACAGAGGCACATCCCTCCCATTGTACCTCTCCACAATTCCTATGCCATTCTGGCAAAGTGTGGTTCCTCTACGGAGGCACCCACAGCAGAGACCAAGGAGGATGCTGGGAACCTGCACAAAGGAGACCCACAGGAGGGTGGCAGGGGACCCTGCAGGGAAGGAAACAACTCCTGGTGGGGACTCCATTGTTAGGAAGGTAGAACTGGGGAGGAAGGGAGAGGGAGGTAGGGTGCCTGCCTGGCGCCATGGCTTGCAGGGACAGGAAGCGATTCCTCAGGATTGCCGGAGCAGCTGCACAGGGGAGGGAGCTGGATGTCATTGTCCACCTAGGGACAAATGACCTGGTTAAGAAAGGGGTTAGAGAAGTGCAGGAAGAGTTTGTGGAATTGGGGAGGGGCCTTAGTCAAGCAGCACGCACGGTAACCTTCTCGGAGGTGCTACCCATCTATGGCATAGGAGAGGCTAGGGTGTTCCGCACCATGGGATTCAATCAGTGGTTGAAAAACTGGTGTGGAGCTCAGGGATTTGGCTTCATTGGGGACTGGGGGTCCACCTGGAGTGATGCAAGCCTATACTGGCATGATGGGCTGCATCTGTCCAGGAGGGGAACCAGGATCCTAGGTGATAGGTTTAAATGCTTCATTGGCAAGCTTTTAAACTAGCCAAGGGGGGAGGCGCTGGAAAGGAGCAGGAAAATCCTAGCCCCAAATAATCACGGTAGTAAGTGTGGCAAACACCAACATAGAGGTGTCGAATGGGAGAAGGGCAGGGGTAAATGGAGAAAGTGACAAAGGCAAGAAGGACAGGGATGGGGCAAAAGGGAGTAAGGCCATCAGGAAATGGAGGGTAATGAGTACCAATGCCCGTAGTCTGGGCAACAAGCTCCCTGAGCTGGTGGCCTTAATGGAAGAGGGATGCCTGATATCGTAGTAGTCACAGAAACATGGTACACAGAGAACCATGACTGGGATGTTAACATACCAGGTACATAACCCACAGGAGAGACAGGCAGGGAGAAGAGGGGAGGAGTAGCTCTCATGTAAAGGAAGGGATAAAAGCAACTGAACAAAAGAGTAAACAGGGGAGGAGAGGAGGCACAGTGGGTCACCTTGGAGACTGGAAAGGCACCACAATCTGCACAGGGGTTGTGTACAGACCCCATGTCAGGGGAAGGAATGGACAAGGATATGATAGAAGGCATTCTTAGAATGGCAGAGAAAGGGAGATACTGTTGATGGGAGACCTGAATATGCCAGATGTTAACTGGAGCACATTTGCTGCAGCCACATCCAAGAGCAGGGCCATTCTTGATGCCCCACAGGTGGCAGGCATTAGACAGCTAGTTTCGAACCCACTCGTGAGGGAGCAATCTAGACCTCGTACTCTCAAATGGGGGCAGTGAGAGGATCTCAGATCTAGAAGTGGTTGCCATCTGGGGACAAGTGACCATCAAACAGTGTGGTTCACGCAAACTCAGCTACAGAGTCTGCATACAAAAGTGAGGGTACTGGACTTTAGGAGGGCTGACTTTGGCAAGATGGGAGAGTGCCTCAGAAAAGCACCAGCAAACAGGCTAGAAGGAGTGTGGAGCAACAATGGGAATTATCAAAACTGCCATCACAGAGGCAACAAGCCTTTGTGTGAAGCAAATGAACAAATCAAAACGAAAGAAAAAGCCACTATGGTTCTCAAAAGAGGTGGCTGTGAAAGTCAGGAAGAAAAAGATAGCATTCCGGAAGTATAAGGAAACACAGAAGGAGCAGGACAGAGAGCTGTACCAGTTAAGGCAGAAGGAAGCAGGGAGGGAAGTCAGAATAGCAAATGCCCAAACTGAGGAAAAGATAGCCAACTCAGTTAAGAAGGGGGATAAAACCTTTTATAGGTACATCAGTGAGCGTAGAAAGACAAAGGGAGGGATAGTGAGGCTGAATAGAATGAACAGTGGGTGGGCAGAGGGGGACAGTGAAAAAGCAGGAATACTGAATGAATATTTCTGCTCAGTATTCACAAAAGAGGAGGGGGAAGTGCCTAATCCAATTAACAGAAGCACTCTTGATAGGGGGGTCGATCCCAGTCCTTTCACAGAAGAAAGGGTTCTGCAAGAACTCCTAAAACTGAAGGTGAACAAAGCAATGGGTCCTGATGGAATTCACCCCAGAATTCTAAAAGAATTAAGGAGGAACTAGTGAAACCACTGGCTACTCTTTTAATAAATCATGGAGGATGGTGTGGTACCTGAGGACGGAGGAAGGCGGATGTGATTCCCTTCACAAAAGTGGGTCCAAGACAGAGGCAGGAAACTACAGACCTGTCAGTCTGACCTCTGTGGTAGGGAAAGTGATGGAGTCGCTTTGAAGGAAAGAATAGTTGAGTACCCAGAGGCAGTGGAGCACAGGACCCAAGGCAGCATGGGTTCACAGGGAAGGTCATGTCAGACGAATCTAATAGATTTCTTTGACTGGGTGACCAAAGTAGTAGACCAGGGAAGGGGTGTGGACATGGCCTACCTAGACTTCAGCAAGGCATTCGACACAGTCCCACACAAAAGATTAATAGTCAAATTAACCAGCCTGGGAATGGGACTCAGGGTGGTAGCCTGGGTAAAACATTGGCTGGACAACAGGACACAGAAGGTAATTGTAAATGGAGTCCATTCTGAAGAAAGGGGGGGTTACTAGTGGGGTACCGCAGGGTTCAGTATTGGGTCCAGTCCTTTTTAATGTCTTCATCAGTGACATTGCAGAGGGACTGGAAGGAAAAGTATGCCTTTTTGCAGATGACACAAAAATCTGCAACAGGGTTGATACACAAGGAGGCGTGGAAAGGATGAAAAGGGACTTGGCAAGGTTGGAGGAATGGTCAGAAGTATGGCAGCTAGGATTCAATGCAAAGAAGTGCAAATAATGCACCTGGAAACAAGAACCCAGGGGAAGAATACACAATGGGTGGGAGGTAGTAACAACAACAAAAAAGGAAAGGGACCTGGGGGTAATCATATCAGATGACCTTAAGGTTAGCAAGCAATGTGAGAAGGCAGTAGGGAGGGCTGGGGGTATACTGGGATGTATAGGGAGAGGCATCAGCCACAGAAAACAGGAAGTTGTTATCCCTCTGTACAGACAGTTGGTGAGACCCCATCTGGAGTACTGTGTCCAGTTCTGGAGACCCCATTTCGCAAGGACATAGACAGGATAGAGGCAGTCCAGAGGAGGGCAACTAAAATGGTGCAGGGTCTGCAAGAGAAGCCGTATGAGGAGAGACTAAAGGAGCTTAATATGTATACCCTTGAGGAAAGAAGGGAGAGGGAGGACATGATAGAAACTTTTAAGTACCTCAGTGGAATCAAGAAAGTCCAAGAGGGTAGCATTTTTCAGAAAAAGAGACTTGCAAGAACAAGGGGACACAATTTAAAGATAGAAGGAGGGCAGTTCAGAGGCAATGTGAGGAAGTATTATTTCACAGAGAGGGTAGTGGATGCATGGAACAGCCTTCCTGAGGAGGTTGTGGGGTCTAAAACTGTGGGAGAATTCAAGAATGCATGGGACAGAAGAGGGGGGTAGGAAGAAATAGGCTGTTGGTTAACTAGGATCTGCGGCCTATCCTGTAGGTAGGGAAATGGGCAGACTAGATGGGCCTAGCGGTCCTTATCTGCCGTCAAAGTCTATGTTTCTATGTTTCTATGTTTCTGGGGAAGGGGGTGTCTCCCTGCACTACCTCATTAAGTGCACTCAGCAGTAATTGACTGAGGGATTATGTCATGTATTTATAAAATTCTGCCCCATACCCATCAGGGCCCGGGGCTTTCAACATCTTGGATCTGACAATGGCTGTCTCGAGTTCCATTATGGTGATAGAGGTCAGCAGGCTGGTCTGCTGGTCTGTGGCGAGTCTGGGTAGGCCCAGGTTTGACAGAAAGGAGCCCGCAGATGGGGGGGTCCGCTGGCTGCTCTGGAGTGTATAGATCCCTGTAGTACTGGCATAAGGCCTGGGTAATATTTTTAAGTTGGGTATGGTGGGCACCTGTGAGAGGCTCTTGTATTACCGCAATGGTGGACATTTTGTGCTGTTTACAAAGGTGGTATGCCAATAGGCGGGATGCCCTCGGTCCTATCTCACCATACCTCTGTCTCAGGAATGACAGTGCCATCTCTGTCTGCTGAATGCAGAGGGCATCAAGATTGTTCTTGGTCTGTTTGATCTGGGTTAGTACAGAGTGGTCGCCCTGCTGTTGTGCCACCTGCAAGAATTGTAGTGTTTGCTCTAGCTGTGTTTGTCTCTCTTTGTGTGCTTTGGCAAACGTGGCTGTATGTTTTATTAGGTGGCCTCTCAAGACTGCCATCAGGGTGTCCCAGTGGATGGTTGAGGGAGTTTCTGTGCATGAATTATCTCTGATTATTTCCTCAATTTTCTCTTTGAGAAACCCTCAGAATACTTCACTTTTTAAATGGGTTAGATCGAATCTCCACTTAGTGTTGCGTCTCTCTGTGCCTAAATCCCATGTGGTTATCACTGGCGCATGGTCTACATGTGCAATAGCACCCATTGTGGCACTAACCAATGAGCCCAAACATTTCTTCTGCATATAGCAGTGATCTATTCGAGTATAGGTACCGTGGACTGCTGAGTAATATGAGTACCCTCTGTCCCTTGGGTGGAGAGATCGCCATACGTCCAGCCAGCCCACCTCATGAACAAACTATTTGAAAAATTTGTGTGGTGCTGGTTGTTTACCCTGGACACCCTAGTGGTGTCAAGGATGGGCTTGGGGCAATATTGAAGTCTCCCGCCAGAATCAAAGTCCCTTTGGTCATTTTGACCACCTTGTTGAGCAGATGTTGAATTCTTGGTGAACTTGAGCCCAGCGGGAGGTATATGTTTGCTAATGTTACCTCCTGCTCTTGCAGAACCCCCTGAACAATTACCAATCAGCCCTCTGGATCCGCCCATTCCCTTATCACTCGGAGGGGAGTGTGGCCGGAGAAAAGTATGGCGACCCCCCCCTTTTTCTACCCCCCTCCATTGCTGAGGAAAAGACTTGTGTAAATCCCCTTCCTTTCAGTTTCTTGTGTTCCCCAGGAGTCATATGCGTTTCTTGCATGTATACGATCTCAGCTGCAATCTTCTTTAACAGGGTAATAATCCTGGACCTCTTTATAGGGCTACCTAGCCTGTTCACATTCAAGGAATATAATTTTAAGTGCTTACTAGCCATCTATAAAACTTGCAAATACAGAGTGCTTCTTTCATCATAGCTAGTTCTGACTCTAACACATCCCCTGCCATCGCTGAGGAAACCTTGTGACTGTTTGCTAACATCCAGAGGTGCATGCCCTCCGTGCTGGAACTGGGGAGGGATCTAAACAACAGGGCATCCATAACTGGTGTCAAGGGACACAAAATATTAAACTTTATCACACTAACTGGTGTTAAGACAGGGTGCTCAGCTAGTGAGCTGGGGAGGAAGGTCTCCTCCAACATCTGGTGGTTGAGGGCAAACTTTAGGGCCAACTGGGCCACTAGAACTAACCTAAACCACAACCACACCATGGAACTTCCAACACTGGGGTCAATGCTCAAGACCTAGAAGGAGGCTCAAGGCCTACTGATGTATATCCCCTTATAGCAATGGGACCTTGTAACACTTCTAGTGTTAATGGGAAAAAAGGTGGGGTGATGGGTTTGTGATGTTGAATGCTCCCCAATTCGTCCCCTTTATTCAGGTGGTATGATGTGGTAGAGGGATGGGTAGGAATGCATTGTAAAGGGCATCTTTTCTGCCAACTCAGCAGTGGGAGGGGGGGGCAGCGCAGGGCCTGCCGCCTGGAGGGTACCGCCTCCACCCACTGAGGACATGGACAAAAGTTGCCCCACCCAACAGAGTGAAAGTGCCCCATCCAGGGTACAGTCCTTTCCGAAGAAACATGACTTCTCCAAAGATGGGGGGGTGTCCAGTCCCCTCTACTCATTTATGCATAAGGCTCCTCTTTTCTTTTTTATACATAAGTTCTACGTACATAAACAGCAATCTTTTACTTAGAAATTATTTTGCTCGCTATATCCGGTCCCGTCCACCCCCCAATTGAGTAGTCCTCCACTTTAGTTAAACATAAACATGCATTGTTAATTAATGTTGTCCCAGTCTGATAGATGAAAAGTTATGGATCTTTTACTGTTAGGGACTTCTAGTTTAAGTTACCGGGCAAGTCCAGCACGGGCTAGTGGGATCCTGAAAAAGAAAAGTTAGAGATTGGCTCCCTCATTCAGAGGGAGAGTCTATGTTAGAAGGGTGTAATGACATATGGGTAAGTGGGGATAGGTAATTTCGTGAGATTAGTGATGATGTGACAGGACATTTAGGAAGCAGCTTGAAAAACATTCTGGTTACAAAAGTAAGAAAATTAGTATAGACTGGGACTTATCTGAACAGTTGATCGCTGGTCCCCCATGATGCCTGGATGGGTGAAAAGGACCATCTATGAGGGTCTTCAGAGAGGGGTATAATTCGAATATTGAATACAGTCAGGGCATAAGGGTAGAGAGTTCCAGAGAGTTCAGTTCCGACCCCTGGCCCCCTCCATCAACGTCAAGTCTCATGTGGTGAACTTCCAGTTCCATGAAAGTCCTGCAGATTATTTGTCCATTCGGTAAAGCATTCCTCATCGAGGTGGTCTGGGATTAGCCCAACGTCGTGGTGGGGATCACGGTGAATGGTGCCTTTGTCTGGCAGTGCAGAGCACTTGCGATCTGCTGTATGGCTTCCCTCCCTTGTCATCTACGGGTATCACGCTGCCCTGAGATCCATACATGTGACAGTTTCAAAGCAATCGTTAGTTTTTGTATAACTTGCTCCTGGGCCACCTCTATATTCTATTTCTTTAGTTCTTCAGATGGCTCTGCTGCAGACTCGAAGGTCTGGGCCTCCTCGGAGAAGTGCACCCTCAGATGAGCTGGATATGGTGTTCTAAAATGGAGCCCTGCTGCTTTTAAGGCTCTCAGCACCGGAATGTAATGTTTTCGGTGGTTCATGATCTCAGGGGCATAGTTGTTCTCTAGGTATAACCTGTGGGTCTGGAACATCACTGTGCCTTGTTTCCATGCAGATTGTAGCACAGTTTCCTTTTCCTGAAAATGGAGAAAACATACCAGAATCGTTCGGGGGCATGCTCCAGTGTGAGAGTATCCGGTGTTTTAATGGCATCCTGTAAAAGTTGTTTTATGAAGGTGGGCATGTCCGAGCCCTCTGTTCCCTCTGGCACCCCCGAGATGCGAACGTTGTTTCACCGACTGTGGCTTTCAGCATCTTCTGCTCTTGCCTGTAACCCTTGTACAGTCTGATGCAGCTGTAGGACAGCATGCTCTGTGCTATCTACCCTCCGGTCTATTTCTGTGGCCTGAGTCTCAAGGGCCTCTTGCTGTTTTTCAAGTTTTGTAATATCTGTGCGGAGCGCAGTGGCTGTCAACCGCATTTCCTTCCTAAAGTCCCTTAATTCTGCTAGCATTAGAGTCATCTGCCTTTGCAGTGTTGTCAGGGGCATGTGTTTTGACTGCAGGTGGCCACAACGCAATGAGACCAAGGCCTGTGAGCCCTCGCTGCCCGAATCCCCCTCCGAGAAGTCGCCGTCATCCTGCTCTTCATCGGGCTTTACGATGCTGTGGTCACCTCTCCGTGGCATTTCTGCTTGTCCTCCATTGTTTCTATCAAGTATTGTTCAGAAGTATCAGTAGTTCTGGAGGAATTACCCAGAGAGAATTGGGAGCCTGTTCGATTAGGCAGCCATTGGGACAGTGACATCACCGGAAGTCTTTTTCCCATATCCTGTTTCTGCACCTGGGGCCATGGCAAGGGAGGCTCCCTTCTGCTGGCTGGAGCCACTCCTTTCCACCATCTTCCCAGTCACTGGTGGCGAGGGCACTACCATGGTTTCCCCCCTGTGGCAGGGTCAGGAGAGGAAGGTCTGACCTCTACCCCCGAATTACATTATCCAGTTCCTCAGGCTAGACTTCCTGATGACTTGGTGGATGGCAGTGTGGCCAGTGACCATCCTATGCTCTGGATGTGCCTGTCCATTTTTCCTCCAGATTTCCCCCCTTAATTCCATGGTGGCCACAGCAGCATGATCTAGCCAACGATGTGAGGTACACGCACCAAATCCGGTGATCCCCACTCCTCCCACCCTGGCCTATTGCCTGGTCCCCCGTCTACGCAGCACTATCACCGAGCCTCAACTCAGCAGCAGCCAAGCACCAGGAAGACCAATCTCCTCTACGGGAGAGGAAAGCCGCTGGTCAGCTGCTCAATCCTACTCCCGGCCCTCCCCCATGGCTGACCCCTGACAACCCACGCTTGTTCCTGAACATGGGTCTCCGGCATTGGAGAGGTAAGGTGCTAAGCACTTTAGCCCTCTTTGCCACTAGGCTGACAGAATAAATTTAGTATTTAACATGTGGGTGCGATGGTCCCTATTTGAAGAAGCAATTATCAATGGGGAATCTACCCCCCCCCCATAAAAAATAACTCACCTGTGCTTTTGATGAACAACCTGACTCATCAATGAAATGCCACATTCCCTTTGATGAACCCCTATCGAATGGTTTAGATCCCACTGGTCAAAATCATCACAGGTCTCAGATCCCTCTCTCACCTGCACCCAAAGACAGTGAAGAACTTCCTATTACATTTGAGACAGTCTCAGACAGTATAGGACCTAAACAGTTTTAGAAAGTGAAACAAAAGTGGTGTAAATGTAGCTGTAATCTGAATTAATTAATGATATGTCTATCCTGTTTCTACTCTATGCCTTCTGCTATGCCTGGAATTTCCAGTCTCACTGTAACTGATGTTTGCCGCGTTCTGCAATGTATATTAGATGTTATTGTACTAGGCTGTGTGTGCAAGAGGAGGCTGTGTTAGAACCAATGTTCTCCTGTGTGTGCCTGGTGCCACATTACCTCCCTAGGGGTGATTAACAGACTGTTAATATGGGGGGCTTCACAACATGACCACCCCACCACATTCACCAAATTCACATTCATTTACATTCACATTCACCACATTCCGAAATTGTGTGTCACTACCACATTCTGAAATTACAGGGTACGTCACTGCCACATTTCAAAACTGCATCACCGCCACATTCCAAAACTGAGCATCACTACCACATTTGAAACTGGGAGTCATCGCCAGATTCCAAAACTGCACTTCACTGCCATATTTCACAATTGTGCATCACCGCTACATTCTAAACTTGTGCATCACCGCCACATTCTGAAATTGTGTGTCACTACCACATACTGAAACTATGTCACCACCACATTCCAAAACTGCATCACCGCCACATTCCAAAATTGTGCATCATCGACACATTCTGAAACTGTGTGTAACTGCCACATTCCAAAATTGCATGTCACCGCCACATTCTGAAATTGTGCATTACCGGCACACCACAAAATTGTGCGTCACCGGCACTTTCTGAAAATTGTGCATCACCGCCATATTCCAAAATTGTGTATCACTACCACATTCTGTAATTGTGCATCACAACCACATTTCAAAGTTGTGCATCATTGCCACATTCTGAAATTGTGCATTATTGTCACACCCCAAAATTGTGCGTCACCGCCAAATTCCAAAATTGCATGTCTGTGCCACATTCTACAATTGCCACATTCCAAATTGTGTGTAAAGTTCCACATTCCAAAATTGTCCGTCATTATCATTCTGAAAATGTGCACCCCACCATATTCCAAAATTGTACATCCCCACCACATTCTGAAAGTGAGTGTCACTGCCCATTTTGATATTGCAGGTATCTGCATCAAAGGAGAAGGACCTGCAAATGATGATCACTAGTGGCCTGAAGCACTCCACATAGTGCAAGAAAGCAGCAGCAAGGGTAAACAAGATGCTGGGATGCATAGCTAGGGGGATCAGTAGTAGGAGATAGGAGGTTATACTGCCCTTGTACAGGTCACTGGCGAGGTCACATCTAGAGTATGGAGTTCAGTACTGGTGCCCACACCTTAAGAAGGACATTAACCTGCTGGAGAAGGTCTAGAGGAGAGCTACAAAGATGATAGTGGGTCAGCAGGGTACGTCATATGAGGAGAGGTTGAGGGCACTGAACATGTACTCCCTTGAAAGGGGAGAGAGAGGGGAGATGATTGAGGCCTTCAAGTACTTGAATGAGATAAATAAGGTTGATAAGGAGGTCTTTTTAAGCTGAGTGGCAACCATAACATGACAGGGCGCAGTCTTAAGCTGGAGGGGGTTTAGGAGGGAAGTCAGGAAGCACTTCTTTACAGAGAGGGTGGTGGACACTTGGAATGTGCTTCCAGAAGAGGTGGTCTCATTGAAGACAGTGAGCATCGTCAAGGGAAGCTGGGATAGGCGTAGGGGGAGGGTAAGGGTCACGGGTAGGGAGGATGGGGGAGTTGAGAGGGGGCAGGAACAGTAGCTCAAGCTGTGGACCCTGCAATACAAGCAGACTAGATTGACCAAATGGCCTTTTTCTGCTGGCTTTTTTGTATGTTTGTATTGCATGTCCAAGTCAGATTCTAAAATTATACAGCCCTGCCTCATTCTGAAATTACACGTGGCCACAACATTCTGAAACTACATCACTGCCACATTCTGACATTTTGTGTCCCCGCCACATTACGAAATTGCAATGGGCAAAGGGTGGTCTGATCAACTCCCTTGTGCAGCAAAGCTGGGTCCATTCCCTTGGTCCACTCCTCATTGTTTCCTAGGATGGAAACATTTAACACAGGGAAGAGTGGAGCAGCCCCCTCTCTGCTGTAGGGGGCAGGATTGTTACTAATAGTGCCCATTAGAGCATTGGTTATCATGGTGCCATCACACTGTCCTGAGTGGGTGGGGAGGAAACTTAGGAGAGGGGTATTAAAGGGATGTTTAAGTGGGAAGGGAGTTGTTTGCAGGGAGCTAATGCTCTGAGGTTGGCCATCCTGAATAGGAGGCATCAAAGTTGCGATGTGGTCCATCAGGGATGCTGAAGAGGGTCTTCTAGGCCTGGGATGATGCAGGGTGCCAAGTCCGGGGTGGTACAGGGACCCTCCATCCCACTGCCTGCTCATAAAATTAGCAGTGAGTTCACAGAGCTTATAATACCCACAGAGATACTAGTCAAGGAGGACTCAGTTGCTATGCCTTGCATTGGGGCGGGTCAGTTCAGTGTCTCATGGCGGGTGGGCAGTGAGCAGGAGAATCCTAGTGCAGGCACTGAAATCCGAGAAAGTTGGGTGCCAGGGGGCTGGTTGATATGGTCCCTGCTGTGCAGGATCCTCACTCTTACTTCAGGCCTTGTGAGTCTTCTGACAGATTCCGGCTGTGGCACTCTAACCTTCAGGCAGGCTGGAAATAAGGGGGCACTGGGAGCGAAAAAGGTTTTCATGGTGGGCACTTCTCAAGGAGTGTGCAATGACAGCTTTCAGGCCTGGATGGATTACCTAAGGATTGGGTATCAAAAGTTAGGGCAGAGACCTTGCGTACCAGTAGATGGTAACTACCCATGAACCTTATCTTCTGCCAGGTAAAAAGTAGAATGCTAGAATGAAAGGTTCCAGACAGGCGGGGCGAGCTTGCTGGCCTAGTAGGCCACTGGGAGAGATACCAGAGAGAGATGGTCTGCAAGGCTGGTGCCCATTCTGCTTGTGGATCTGGCCTTTGTGCCCACAAGGAAAGTGGGGGCATGGGTTCCCTAATATTCCAAAGGTAGATGCGAGACAGTAAGCTAGTGAAGCGGTGATGCTGTTATTGTTATGGACACCGTTATCCACAAGCAGGCTCATGCCTGAGCTGTATTTAAATGTTGAAATTGTTGAACAGTGATATATGAAAGAACCCCAGCTACTGGCTAACAAGCAACTCTTCAGACATTAGGGATGGGAGAGTCCATGAATGTGTGTGCAGGGGTCAGGGGAAGGGCCCCGAGGAGACTGCCATGTTACCCTAATTAATGGAGTACCATAGGATGCACTATTTAAGCTCAAGGGCTCTGTATATTGCAAGTGGTATTATGCTTGAAAGGACTGCACTGAATGAATCTCTCCAGTAAAGAGGACACAAATGAACTACCACTCCAGGTGGCGAGTGTTTATTTCCACCAAGGTTCCCCAGTTATTATCTCAGGGAAGTGTGCAACAGTATGGCAGCTGTGTCATGACTGCCTGCATGGGGACTCCTGGAGAGCTGAAACATCTCATTACTCCTGGACATATGAGTTACCTTTGGCTATACCAACAGCTGCCAGCAGGGCATAGGTAGGGTTGGCTGGCCAACCAAAGGGGGAGGTTACAATTATAGACGCTCCTGGGTATTCTATGTTGAATCATCACAGGCCCTTTGATGTTGCCGGGGGTTGGCCAGTGGTGGTGCACTTTGAATTAATCACAGTGACTAGCTTTCTGAATTACAATCCCAGAACCCAAAGGCAATTAGATTTCTAAAATGGCTGTTAAGACCTCACCCCTAATGCATTTGTTTGATCTTGGCCTGAATGCCCAATGCAAAGGAAACAGCTCCCAAATTATAATTCGTTCCATGAAACAGTGCAAGTCCTGATCTTACAGTTCACAGTTAGGTGGATCTTCACTCAGTCTGCAGAGTCTCTAGATCTTTGATCTCCGATCTCCAATTGAAAAGAGCTTTTGGGAGCTGCGCTTAAAGCTAAAATAATTAAAGAGATAGTGTTTCCCATTTACCATTCATGAGAAGACTCAGAGAGTATCAGTTTTCCTGATGTATTTGTGATACTATCATGACTGGAATTATGTGACTATTGCTGTTACAGAACCTGCCGCTCTGAGGAAGCCTTTTCATGTGAAATGTTTGTGGCTTATGCAGGTATAGTCACAATAGCTTTTTAAATAATTATTATTGGAAATACATCACTGGCTGAGTTGGGTCTGTACTTCCTACCTTTTGTGCATACTAAGGACTTTTTGTAGGACTTGGACTCTTGCTGTTTCTTTCTTACATTTTCAAGTCAAGTTGCAATGAGGGTTTGCATTGTGTTCTCCTCACCACGAGCCATGAACGTTTCAGCTCCAGGCAGCTGGACACACCCCCTTGGTCCCATTCTGAGGTCACCTGACAAAGGAGTCTAGAGGAATATCCGAGAATAACCCTTTAGGGTCCAGAGACCAAGCATAGGAACCTAAGCAGTACCCTGGATTACATACAGATTTAGCAGAGTCCAGAGAGAAGAACTCTCTAATTTTGTAAAGATGGAGATGAAAAGGGTGTCCGACTCTCTCAGCCAGACCACTGGATTTGCCACTGCAGGGTTATCCAGTCAAGAGCATTAAAATTTTGCATTTTAAGGATAAGACTAGCGTCAAAATCCATATGGACTTTTGTACTTCTAGAAACATTTATTTGAAACTTTAATTTGACCAGAATGGTGATCCAGCTGTACCTCCCCCCTATTTGGGGCTTACTTGAATGGGCTCCCTAACCTCTGCCGTACTCCACTGTTGGATCAGGATCCTCTTTCTCCTCCCCAGTCCCTGGTAACTGGACTGCTACTGTGGGGTTCTGTGGGGCTTGACCCAAGTACCATTTCCAAACTCCATGCCATGCACAGAAACAGTGAAGTTGAAAGGGACAGCTCCACTGCCAGATTTACTCTTCTCAGGATCCTGACACCACACCTGGCAAAGAACCAGTGAAAAACAAACATCTACCTCACCCCAGGATGGAAAGCAGCACTTTAGCTGCATGAACTGTTTTACCCAAACAGGCTTTTCTCCTCGGTAGAGGTGGGACTCCAGACCATTTGCAATCATTGATGCCCCTGACAAAAGGGAACCACAACACAGCACATCACAGATGAGAGAGAGAGAGAGAGAGAGAGAGAAAGCAGAAGAAGAGGAGCAGTTCAGTCACTGATCAAGGAGCGGGTGGACATAGGTCAGTCTCCATATCGCCTTAACAAGGGGAAGGGCACAGGAGATTGCAGGCCTGATAGGAAAGTAAGTGAGTGACAGGCAACTCCAGAGGAGATGGCTATTTTATTTGAGAGACAGCGACAAGGCTGCCCCTGGCACACTCAAGTATACACCCTGTGTACCCTAATCTGTCAAGCATGTGTTAAAATTAAGTGCTCTCCTACCAGGCAGCAGACAGCTGGGCAGCAAACTGTAAAACACATTTTTTGCATATCATTTACAAAGGTCTGGGGGAACCCTGGCCAACTGTGTGTCAGTCTGCAACAGGAGAAAACCTGAAACCAGTTGAGACTGCAAAACCATGAGCAGCTTTCAGGGCTGTGGCCCTGCAACTGGGGGTATAGGTGGTGTTAGCGGATGGGGCCTCAGAAGTCCTGGGCAGGTCTGTGCTTTACTTGGAAGGACCCCGGCTGAAAACCATCAATATGTTTAGGATTTGTATTTCCTGTTGGATTCCAAATAGTGATGAGACTAATTCGTCTATTCTTGCAAGTGCAAGATCTGTTCCTACACACAGATGGCCACATCATCAAGCCGGCAATAGTCATTCAATGTGTTACCAACCCAACATAATCTGGCTGTTCCTGCAGGCTTTTGGAGGTTAAATTCTGGTACACCAGCAGGTGGGGGAACTAAACAGGACTGCAGAGGATGGTGGATTGTGTGAGGAATATTTACACTGATGTGTTGCTCCCCTTTTTGCTTCTATTTTCCCTTGTGTTTTCCTTCCCCTCCATTTTTATTTCTAATTTGCTATTCATTTTACATTTATATTTCCTTGTTGGGAGTATCATTGTGTTGCAGTGTCAATACTGCACGGAGGGGCTGTACAGTTCAGGGCAACATATCATAGTAGTTTCAGGGGTGGGGTAATAGCTCTGAGTGTCAGTATCTTGGTATCCCTTATTGCTCCTCCAGGTGTAGGCACCACATCATTAAAAAGCATGAGTACCCAGTGTATCACAACACCTGCAACCTACGCAGTCCCCTTGGAGAGTTGGAGGAAGAGAACCTCAAGGGCCCCATGTGGACGCTGCATATGGTGGCAGGGAATTAGAATAACACACTGAAGGAGTCAATACCAAACACAACTTGTATATAATTTTGTGTTTCCTTCACAGGCACCCTGTGAGGACATCCTGGGACAATTCAGTATTATAGTCAAGCTATATATAGCCAATAAGAAGAGAGATGATTTACATTTGGAAAAGGCTTCAGAACTCTAAAGATTCTTAAAACACTATAGCTTGATAATGAAATCAGATTTCTTCCTTTGGGACTTCGTGATTGCTAAGCAACAATATTCCCCATAATGCATAGGGTGCTTCTTCTTGCAGTGCTGGCTACAAGCTGGGGCTGTAATTTTTTCTCAGGTTAAGCTAACCCAAATTGCTGAGTAAAACTGATCACTAGTCATTAAAATGTTATTCTCAGGCTGCTGGGACCAGGCTAGTGTAACTCAGTCCCCCCCCCCCCAACAATGTCAGCTTCTTCTGGATAAACTGCTTGATTCACCTGTAGCCCAAGCAGTGGCCACACTGTGGTTGAGGATTATTGATCGGAATCCAGCAGAGACCTGGGAACACTCCAGTCCAGGTGTATTACAACCACCATGATAGCCATAAACAGGGCAGAGGTCCTGGGATAGCAAAGAGGTTCACTGGTTCCATTGACTCATCCAGTAACACGGGCCATTTAACCATCTCAGATGTCCAGGCAGAAGATGATGCTGATTATTATTGTGTTAAATGGTGGTGTAAATGTATACTCAGTGCTGTAGTCAGAGAGGGAACCAAGACAAAAAAGTTTCAGCCTGTGGCTTGTGCTTGTTCTGCTGTGGGTCATTATCATCCTGTGGAATGGCCAACATGATGGTGAATAGCAGTCCAGTTACTTCTATACATAAGCAGATGACTGTCTTCAAACACCACTTAAACCAGACTGCCCCTTACCCTATGATAAGCATTGATCCCAAATCATGAACGTTATTCAGAGGCTGCATCTCCTCTGTGGTGTAAGGAACAATCTAACAACTAGGGATGAGAGAACCACAAAAGGTTCTGAGGTTCTGAAAGGTTCTGATAAGCCATAAAAGGTTCCAATAGTTATCCAGTCTTTATCAGAACTTTCAGAACCTCTAAAGAGAAAGTACTCAGTTAGGATGTATACCTTAAAGAATGAAGGTTTGGGGCCTTTAAATGCCTCTGTAATCT
Source organism: Neoceratodus forsteri (assembly GCA_016271365.2). Lineage (NCBI taxonomy): Eukaryota > Metazoa > Chordata > Ceratodontiformes > Ceratodontidae > Neoceratodus > Neoceratodus forsteri. The sequence continues at coordinate 308,656,910 of JADMNL010000027.1, read as the reverse complement.
TTTTGTTCTTTACATTTTCATCATTGTATTTGGATTTTGCCAACTACTAGTAAAACAAACTCTGGTCAGCGCCAATATGGCTGCAAAATCTTTTTTTTGATGATGGAAATTTTTATTCTTATGGAAATATTTACTTTTGCTGGATCACTGATGTCTTCATCGGGTATAAGCAAAGAAGGGGTATGTTTTTATAGATATAGTGCACCTCAAACTAAAGAAGTTGTGTACGAGTATAAATAAGGTTCAAGAAGAAAGGCTTTTTCAGAGCAAAAGATGTTCAAGAACGAGGGGTCATGCTGTAAATCTGGTGGGAGGTAGACTCAAGGGAGATACAAGAAAGTACTTCTTTACAGAAAGAATGGTGGAAACCTGCAACAGCCTCACAGAGGAGGTGGTAGGGGCAAAAGGTGTAGTGGGACTCAAGGAGGCATGCAATAGGCATAAAGAAACCTTCTGGTAGGGGAATGGGGGTTCTGTGGCATTAGGGAAAATTGGCAGACTGGTTGGGCAGAACGGTCCTTATCTGCGGTCAAATTCTATGTTTCTATGTAGCTTCCAAGATCCCTCAGAATGCCAAGCTGATAGGCACTGCAGAAAGGGGAAAGCATGATCAAAGCAATATCACACATAATACCAAACTGATAACCACCAGAGAATTGGCATCTCATGCTATCAGATCTATCTAAAGAGATTGATATATTGTACAGGAAAATGTATTTCCTGGAAATCTGACATTTCTCCAGTGCCTATCAGTTTGGCATTCTGTAAGATGTTGCTTTAACCGTGCTTCCCCCTTTCTGTGGTGGCTATCAGCTTGGCATTCTGTGTGACCTTAGAAGACCACATACAAGACTTCTTTAGTTGAGCTGTACAATATCTATCAGAACAATGCTCTTCTTCAGTTATCACCCTACAAAGACTGCAGAGATAATGTAAAAGTAATTATTTCCATCATAATAATAATAATTTCTGTCATTGATAACATCGTTTTGCAGCATTATTGGCTCTGACTAAAGTTTGCTTTTTAAAGCACTCTGTTCTCATCAGCCACAAACAGGAACCACCTTAACCATGTCTTTAAGTGCAGATGGAACTGCAGTAACAAGATTTGCTCTGGTTCAGATTCACCGAGGGCACTGTCAGGGTTTTCAAAAATAACTAAAATCCACTTATAGGCTTTAGTTGTTTTCATAGCTTGGTTGCTTTCTTGAAATCTGTAAGGGATTTAAATCAAAGATCACTTACCTTTAAATTAACTCTTTAAGTTAGCCCTAAAGTAGCCTTGCTACAGGTGGTGTTTTATCATGTAATTAGAAAGTGGACTCACGGTTGCTTTTGGTCAGCATGCTATGCTGTTATATGCTTGACTCACACTCTGGCCACCAACTGAAACTAGCTGGCCATGGTGAGGTTCTTATAGTCATTGTTAATGACGTCACTATTACATCAGTTAGCATTAATCAGCAGTAGCACGGGAGTGGAGTTTTGATCTTATAAGGCAGATGCTGATTTCCCCAGCATGTGGAAGTAATAAGATCATTTTTAAAAGTTGTCAACAAAAAAAAAATTAAAAGGCATTTATTGCTTTTAACATTTTAATATTCTTTTTGCTTTGGTGGCTAATGTTTACATTTATTGGTGACACATACCTGTGCCACTACCATGTTGGAACGTAGCACTCCAGATTTTGACATCAAGTTAATAAAATCTTGAAGACTTAGTATGAGTGCTTTATGAACTTTTATAAACTTTTAAAGTTCTAAAGCATTAAATGTCATGTGACCCTTTTTTTCCCCAACAGCTCCTAACCCTCTATTCAAAAAGCATCCGGGTTTTATTTGACAGATACAGACTATCCTAACAACATACAAGACAGTTCCAGACTATCTGGGACTGTCTAAACACGAGTGCACTGTTACCCTTGCTTTACTAATTTTCCCGTACAATATCACCAATACCACACCAAGAAGGCAGCACGTGATAACGGTGAAGGCATAAGGGCAACAAAATAAGGGCAATTTCTATAATGGTGACAGCTAATAAAGGGCGACCAGTATTTAAAGGCGAACACCAATAATAGCCTACCCCTACAATCCAATTGCACCTGAAAATTAGATAATTAGAAACAGTGGAGGGTTTGGGGGAAGAGTCCCCCCACGTGTATATAAAACAATATTTCTATGCCTGCCACCCCAACATATGGCATCTTCTGGATTGGTTAAAGGAGGAGCAGAGGATAATGGCGGTCCGACTCTAACAGATAGTGATGGTGCTGGAACCATACCATGGAGGCAAAGATACTGGGACCATAATGAGAGGTTGAGTCTGCTGTTGTCCAAGTATGGGAGATGGGACTATACGCAGTATTTGAAAGGGCTCACTTATAACATTACCTTTCATGTGTAGGCAGCCCTATCTGGCAGTTTAGGTCATGATTATCACCTAATTTGTTAGTCGCTGCAATTTGCAGTTGCCTTTTCTGAATTCACAATTTTTTTCCGCCGTTATTAAGGTTGCTGTTATGTTTTCACTGTTGTCACATGGAACCCACTAAGAACATATAGTCCGACCTGCACCCCAATGTAAACTAACCCTACTCCTGATATCCTTTCCTTATTCCCTTATTATCCAGGTCACAGTAGTTTCCATTGTCCAACCGGGGTCAGACAGGGGCTGTGTTAACTAACTGTAATAACTGGTGACCTCCCATAATGACTGGTATTCATTCCTGATAAAATGCCATAATAACCTGCTGAATTACATAATAACTTGATAGCGGATTATAACAGCATTTTCCTCCTTGCTCTCTTACTTTACTGAAGTACAAAGGAAAGCGCATTGTATTTGTGTGAGTACGGTGGCTGCTCAGGGACACACTCCCTCACACAAATAGAGAGTACAGTTTTTCTCTCTGTTGAAAGCTTGCACCAGTTATGAAAAAATAATGCCCATGCAAAGTTTATTTTATGAGGATTTTTCACACACCCTTGATGTGATAATCTCATAAACCCCCTCAAACTTCTCGCTTGGGGTTTATGGATTATCACACACATCTGAGTGTGAAAAATCCTCATGACACCCACCTGCACAGGCATTGGTCTCTATAGATCTAGTAAGGCTCATTTGGTTCTATCAGTTCTAAAAACAACCAGTCTCAGCAATATAAAAACCGTTAGCCGTAAGTCCCAGATCTAATAAACAAAGAAGCACAAAGCACCGAAGTCCTAAAGCCTAATTAAAGCCTAATAACAAGAATAAAAATAAATCAAAATATACTCAAATACAAATCCAAGAGAAGCTGTTGGACAGCTGAAGTGCAAAATTCATCCTCAGTACATCTGCGACTCAGCTGAAATCCCCCTAGCAGGTTTGAACCTCCAATCTCTTGTTCCTGACAGTATTCTTATGACTAGAACACACTGTTTGACTTCTTGCTGGGGGGGGGGAAGGGGTTAATGGCTAATGACGGCTGCCAAGTTTTTTTTACATCTTATTTATTCAGTATAGACTAACCATAATCTAATGTGACCCTAGTTCTAAAAATTCCCTTGAAGGGGGCATCATTTTACCATTATCATTATTTTTTATTTTCACTAAGTCACTATCACAATGTTTAGTATAATGGAAAAAATGCAACAAGAGCTAATTAGCACAAATTTATTTTCATACAAATTAGCGCTTCAGTGAAAATAGGGAAAATTATTTGACAGAGGAAATTTCAAGTTTTACAATATTTATAAACTATTGCTCATTGCAAAGAAGGATGCCACAGGGTGCAGACCCTGTCTCAAATATAGAGCTGAAGGTATATGTTAGGGGGCAATTGTGCACAGGTGCATATTGTGTGCATTATAGCCATGGGGTCTCTCACAGCTAAACGTTCATACTCAAACTGAATGATAAGGCATGGACGTCATTAAGAGGGACATAAAAACATATAGAACATAGAAATATAGATTTTGATGGCAGATAAGCACCGCTTGGCCCACCTAGTCTGCCCATTTCCCTACCTAATGAATAAGCTGCAGATCCTAGTTAACCAACAGCCTACTTCTTCCTACCCCCAACCCCTAGAATTGCCTTATGATTGTCCCATGCATTCTTAAATTTCACCACAGTTTTTGACTCCACAACCTCCTTCAGAAGGCCATTCCATGCATCCATAACCCTCTCTGTGAAAAAATACTTCCTTACGTTACCTCTGAGCCGCTCCCTCATCTTCAAATTGTGCCCCCTTGTTCTTGCGCACCTCTTTTTCTGAAAGATGCTACCCTCTTGGACTTTGTTGATTCCCTTGGCGTACTTGAAAGTTTCTATCATGTCTCCCCCCCTCCTTTCCTTGAGGCTATACATAATAAGCTCGTTTAGTCTCTCTTCATATGTCTTCCGATGCACACCCTGCACCATTTTAGTTGCCCTCCTTTGGACTGCCTTCATCCTGTTTATGTCTTTGCGGAGATTGGGTCTCCAGAACTGCATGCAGTACTCCAGATGGAGTCTCACCAGCTGTCTGTACAGAGGGATAACAACTTCCTGTTTTCTACTGGTGATGCCTCTCTCTATGCATCCCAGTATCCCCCAGTCCTCCTTACTGCCCTCTCACATTGCTTGCCCACCTTTAGGTCATCTGACTACCCCCGGGTCCCTTTCCATTTTTGCTGTTGTCAGTATCTCACTGCCCATTGTGTACTCTTCCCCTGGGTTTTTGTTTCCCAGGTGCATTACCTTGCACTTCTTAGCACTGAATCTAAGCTGCCATACATTTGACCATTCCTCCCACCTTGCCAAGTCCCTTCTCATCCTTTCCACCCCACCTTGTGTATCAACTCTGTTGCAGATCTTTGTGTCCTCTGCTAGATACATACTTTTGCTTCTAGTCCTTCTGCAATGTCGCTTTTAAAGACATTGAAGAGGACCGGTCCTAGTACTGAACCCTGCGGTACCCCACTAGTAACCTCCCTTTCTTCAGAGTTGACTCCATTTACTATTACCCTCTGTGTCCTGTTCTCCAGCCAATTCTTTACCCAGGCTACCATCTTGGGACCCACTCCCAGGCTGGCTAACTTGTATATTAATCTTTTGTGCTGGACTGTGTCAAATGCCTTGTTAAAGTCTGAGTAGGCCATGTCCACAGCTTCTCCCTGATCTACTACTTTGGTCACCCAGTCAAAGAAATCTATTAGATTCATCTGACATGACCTTCCTGCTGTGAATCCATGCTGCCTTGGGTCCTGTGCCCCTCTGGCCTCTAGGTACTCGACAGTTCTTTCCTTCAGAAGTGATTCCATCATTTTCCCTGTCACTGAGGTTAAACTAACAGGTCTGCAGTTTCCTGCTTCTGCCTTGCTGCCACTTTTGTGAAGGGGAATCACATCTGCCCTTCTCCAGTCCTCAGGTACCACCCCATCCTCCCACAATTTGTTAAAGAGCGTAGTCAGTGCTGTCACTAGTTCTACCCTTAGTTCTTTTAGAATTGTGGGATGAATCCCATCAGGCCCTATTGCTTTTTCCACCTTCAGTTTTAAGAGTTCTTTCAGAACCCTTTCTTCTGTAAATGGGCTGGTATCAACTCCTGTGTCCAGAGTGTTTCTGTTGTTTGGTTTAGGTACCTCCCCCTCTTCATTTGTGAATACTGAGCAAAAATATTTGTTCAGTATATCTGCCTTTTCACAGTCACCCTCTGCCACCCCCACCCCCCACCCCCTTTATTAAGCCTCACTATCCCTCTGTTGGTCTTCCTTTGCTCCCTGATGTACCTATAAAAGGTTTTATCCCCCTTCTTAACTGATTTGGCTATCTTTACCTTGGTTTGGGCCTTTGCTGTTCTGACTGCTTTCCCTGCTTCCTTTTGCTTTAACTGATATAATTCTCTGTCCTGCTCCTTCTGCGATTCCTTGTAAGGAGCTTTGGGAATATGTGACCAAAATACAACAATATGGTGTGGTGCTTTTGTGGTACTGGGGGGATCCTGTAAAAGATACCAAAACAGTAAGTATATAGAGCAGAGGGATATAGCAGGGCGGTTGATGGCTCTTAGGCTCAAAAAGTGGAAAAGCTTCACGCACTATTGTGGGAATTAAATAAACAAAATGGGGAAGGGTAAGTAACAGGAGTAAGAGAGATTGCTAAAGTTTTTAAGGCATTCTATCTGGAATTGTTCACAACAGATGATGCCTCAGATATTGAAAATAGGGTTGGGTCCTTTATGGAGGGTACCACACTGCCACAAATAAGTAAAGAACAATGGCAAACCTTTAAAAGAGCAATAGATCCAGCAGAAATTGAAATATCAATTAAGCAATTAACATCTGATAAAGCCCTGGGCCCCAATGGCTATACCCCTAACTTTTACAAAGTTTTTGATAAAGTCTTGAGTCCATACTTGGCTAAGGTGTACTCACATATGCACGAGAAGGGACTCTTGGACATCGCACTAACACAAGCCATGATAACCTTAATACCTAAACCAGATAAGAACCCCTAGCTAGTAACTAACTACAGACCCATCTCCCTTATCAATATGGATATTAAAATTTTAGTAAAGATTCTGGCAACAAGGTTGGGTAGGGTATGGGATGCCTGACAGGCAATGATCATGTTAGCTTTCTGCAGGGAAGGAAATCCAGTGACCAAATTAGGAAACTGTAACACCTGATCTCTGTGTTTGGAGGGCCAGAGATTCCCGAGGTCCTGGTCTCTCTAGACTCAGAGAAAGCCTTTGACGGAGTCTCGTGGGAATATTTTTTCTTGATCCTTAAACATTACAACCTAGCAGAAGAATTTATAACTTGGATAAAAATACTGTATACTGGCCAATCAGCAAGAATCCTATGCAACAGGGTCTTCTCCCAAAGCCTCAGCTACAGCGGGGCACCAGACAGGGTTGGCGAATGTGAAGAGAGTCGGACCAGCCAGATTGTGTAGTGTGAAAGGCTATGGGAATCGCACAACGCCTTCCGCTGAAAACGTAGGTGCAGCTTCATCCCCACCTAGCGAAACACGCGTGCCATCCTTACATACTTCACATAACAAATTAATGTCATCTTTCATCGGGGCTGTGCCCCAAAAGTAAATGTGTAATGTAAAAAAATTAAAATCCCAAAAAGATGCAGTAACGCAGATCTGAAGCCAGTTAAGCAGTAAGTGTAGCTCCTCGACTAGTCTGACTCTCTTCACAATCACCACAGGGTTGACCTTTGTTGCCACTGCTGGTCAACCTATTCCTAGAAGCACTGGTGTGTCAACTTAATCAGTCTCCACGCATACAGGGTGTTTAGATAGGGGAAGAACTGTATAAGATATCTCTTTACTCAAATGACATTTTACTGCATGTTGGGGAACCAGAAAAGTCCCTATCAGAAGCCTTACAACCGATAAAGGAATTTGATGCCATATCTGCCTATAAACTCAATGTCTCTAAAATGATAGTCATGCCCCTAAATTCTGGCACACATAAAGCAGAGGTGGAGAGATTCGGGTTGCAGTGGTCCCCCAATATGCTACGATACCTGAGAATTGATATTACTAGGGACAGTAACACCATGAAAAAAAGAAACCTGGACAGTCCTCGTAGATGTAATAAGACTGGGTCTAGAAAGGTGTATGAAACTCCCTTTATCACTTACAGAAAGAATAAGTACCATTAAAATGAATGTCCTCCCCAGAATACTATACCCCCGATCTATGCTCAACATGGCACTACCCCATAGCTGGTTCAAGAGGCTGCACTCCATAATCACACAATTTATATGGGCCAGGAAAGTTGCCAGGCAATCTTATGTCAAACTAACAGAGCCAAAGCCTAGAGGGGCTACAACTACCTAACTTTTTGCATTACTATCTAGCTGTCCATAGCAGTAAGCATCTGAAATGGTACAGGGGATGGGACCCCTCTCTTTTCCAAGGGTACACACCTGGATGGTTAGGCATAGAAAAAGAGCTATGTGAAAGGGAAAATGCAAACAACCAGGCATTAATCCACTACTCATTGAAAAGGATACATCCTACCATTAAAAATACACCAATTGGGGTGTCCATTGGAGTCCACCAACAACTCAAATTGGAATCAAGAACCAACCCCACCCAGCCAGTTCTTAACAACTCCAATATCTCCATAGGTAATAAGTGAATTTGTACAGCTCCATGGGCACACTGGAACATACCTATAATTAAGAGCACAGTGAAGGAAGGAAGAATAAAAACCAGCAGAGTCTTCCTGACAGAGGCAGGGAAGGGAAAGGGCAGGCATGCAATAATGCAGCATATGGGGCCACAACCATGGAATGACAGCCACGCACAAACAGTCACACACCTTCAGGCACTAGCAAATAGTCCTAACGCAGTATCTAAATTATTTCCAAAGATGTCTTCAGACAGTCTCCCTGATGGTATAGAAAAGGGTCACTACTGGGTGCAAACCCTCCTCCCGAATAGTAAACAAAGGGACTGGGAACAAATATGGATCAACCTGTACAAATATATTAAGATAGCGCCATTAACACTGATGTAGTTTAAGATCCTACATAACTTATTCTACACACCAGAGAAGCTTTCTAAAATGGGACAAAGAGAGGATGACCTCTGTACCAAGTGTGGTATGGCTAGGGGATTGCTGTACCATATTTTATGGGACTGCCCTAAGGCTAGGCCGTTGTGGAAGAGGGTCAAGCCCAAACTGGAGCTGCTGCTTACTCTGGAGAATGCTTCCTCTCCTGAAATCTGTATAGTGGGACATTACGATAAACAACTACTTACTGCCCAGAGATACCATATTGCCTTCATAACTGCCACAGTCAAGAAGGTAATACTTAGGCACTGGTTAGATGACACACTACCGTCCTATGTAAAATGGCATGGTGAGATTCTAGCAATGCTACCAATAGCAAAGATTATTGCTTGTACTAATGACAGGTACAAAGGCTACCAGAGGAAATGGGAAAGCTGCATGTATTATTAACACTGGATCCAGTGATGGACTGAAGGGGAGACCAGTGGGCCCCCACTAAATACTGCCTAAATGTTTGACAGGAATAGGGTTCTACTTGGACCTCTGTTTACAAGTTAATCTGATAAATATGAAACATGCAATTTATCTGAAACAGTAAATCTTAGATAAATAGTTATCATCATTGGGGAGGCATAAGGTAAATGTTGTAAAATGTTTAAATGTATGTAGTGTCAATTAGTGTCAATGAGTGTAAATTTGTGTATGTATGTTGACTGTTGAAAAATACAATAAAATAAACTATGTTAAAAAAATACAAAAACAGTATTATATAGCACCATTTACTCCAGTCTGTAATCCTATAGGGCTATGTTAGGTGATTAGAGACTTAGTTAACTAAAGTTGTAGTACAACCTAGACTAGTAGATGGATAGCACTGTCTGTATTTCTGACTGCTGTAGCCAGCTTTCAGAATCTAAACCAGTAGATGGCACTATCTGTATTTCTGAGAGCTGTACTGTTCTATTTTTGAGACCCTTTGAGCAGAGCTAATGAAAAGAGAGCCAGTTTGCATTGGGGCGGGGCTTCGGTACTCTGAAGGCTCTTAAAAACGTTTCAGGCTGAGAATGAATTCAATTTTTCCTTCAGGTTTTAGCACTTTTAATGATTAACAATATTCTCCACAATGTGTTGGACTTCTCTTTTTGCAGTACTGGCAACATTCTGGGGTTGTAAGTAGTTTTTTTTTGTTTTAGAATAGCTTATTCAACACAAATATTCGAATGAAACCTCACTACTTATTAAACCTTTTTTGTTTCCTCTGTTTTGACAGGTTCTATGGCCCAGCACAGTGTGACTCAGGCTCCTTCAATGTCAGCGTCCACTGGTGAAACTGTGAAACTCTCCTGCAGCCCAAGCAGTGGCCACACAATGGCTGAGAATGAGGTAGTCTGGATTCAGCAGAAACCTGGGAACACTCCACGCCAGGTGTATTACAACTACCATGATGGAAATAAACAGAGCAGAGGCCCCGGCATCCCAGAGAGGTTCACTGGTTCTGTTGACCCATCCAGTAACACAGCCCATTTAACCATCTCGGGTGTGCAGGCAGAGGATGATGCTGATTATTACTGTGTTAAATGGTTTGTGCGTGGTGTAAACCAGTACACAGTGCTGTAGTCAGAGAGAGAACTGAGACAGAAACCTACAGCCTCAGTCTGTGCTTGTTCTGCTGTGGGTTTGTACCATCATGTGGAACAGCCAACATAGTCATGAAAGACAGCAATGGCAACCAAAAAAGGTCACTCAGAGAGTGTGGTGCTAACTGTAAAATACACAGAACTGGACCAAAGAAGAAAAGCATTCACTCAGTAGCTGCTATAGCCAGTGGGTGAGTGATGAATGATAATCCAGTTAGTGCTGTGCATAAAGGACCATCTGCTAATCCCAATTTACCCATCATTGCCATTCATCCTATGATAAACATATATCACATACCACAAAGGAAGTAAACTGCAAGCTGTACTTCCTTCGCAGCATGAGGAACGATCTAACAACTGAGGCAAACATATTGCTAGCCCCACGTATGTCTTTTCACTTCCACATACTGTATGCTATACTCTCCTTCCCCCATCCCCCAGGATGCATCTGTAAACATTTTGGAATAAATAAATAAGTATGACCTTCTCTCTGACCTTGAGTGTTGAATAACCCATGATACCACTCCAAATAAATTTTGCATTTTTCTTTTGTTTCCATATTCTATGTGTGTGTGCATGGGACCACTGCAAGGGAGGCTTGCTTCTGCTGACTGGAGACACCCCCTTTCACTGTCCTGCATCTCCCCAGTCACTGGTAGTGAAGGCACCCCCATGGCCCCCCTGTGGTGGGATCAGGAGAGGGAGGTCCAACCTCCCCCACAAAACACATTATCCAGTTCCTAGCTCCGAGATTCCTGGTGACGTGGTGGGTGGAGGTGTGGCCAGCAGGAATCATGTCTTTGCTGTGTCTGTCTGTTTTTCCTCCAGATTTCTCCCCTTAATTCCCTGGGGACTGCAGCAACATGGTCATGCATGTACTTGGAGGTGTGTGTGCATGCTGGATCGAACAGTCCCAACTCTGCCTACCCAGGCCTAGTGCCTGGTCCCCCATCTATTTGGCGCTACCACAGAGCCACAACTTGGCAGCAGCCAAGCACTGAGAAGACCAGCCTTCCATATGGGAGAGGAGAGCTGCTGGTCAGTCGCTCATTCCTACTCCTGGCCCTCCCCCCGACCAACCTCTGGTGACCTGCACTCATTCCTAAACACGGGTCACTGGCATGGGAGAGGTAAGGCACTAATCACCTCAGCTCTCTGCACCACTAGACTGACATAATAAATTTAGTATTTGACATGTGGGTGTGATGGTCCCTGTCTGAAGAAACACTTATCACTGGGGAATCCACCACCTCATAAAAATAACTTACCTGTGCCTTTAATGAACAGCCTGGCTCATCAATGAAATGCCACATTCCCTTCGATGAACCCAAGAACATACAGTGCCACACCAAAGCTTTTGGGGTGCTTAGTGACATAAACATAGTCCACAGCTAAAATGTCATGGCACTTACCCCCCACACTACACAATAAGGAGCTGACTCATGATTATAGTCCATAAAAACTCCAGTTTTATTCAAAAGCAAGTAAAATGAGCCCCCAGGGTCAGGGAGAACAAACAAACAAAACTTCTGATGTTTCACCCGAACACAGACTTTATCAAAGATGAACCCCTACTGAACGGTTTAGATCCCACTGGTCAGAATCATCACAGGTCTCAGACCCCTCTCTCACCTGCACGCAAACACAGTGAAGAACATCCTGTTACATTTAAGACAGTCTCAGACCTAAACATTAGTTTCAGAAAGTGCAACAAAAGCACTGTAAACGTAGTTATAATCTGAATTAATTAATGATATGTCTATCCTGTTTTATTGCTTGATATACTACTGCTTCTACTCTATGCCTTCTGCTATGCCTGGAATTCCCAGTGTCACTGTAACCAATGCTCTCCGCGTTCTGCAATGTATATTAGATGTTATTGTACTAGGCTGTGTGCAAGAGGAGGTTATGTTAGAACTGGTGTTTAAACGAGGAGTCTGGCCAAAAGTGCTACATTGCAGAATTAGAATAAGCATACCCCCAATAAATCTCATGCCAAAAATTGGGATTTCTATATTACTTCATTTTAGAGTTATGAGCTGTTTTGTAACCCCAATTTCTAGAGCTATGCCAAAAAAAAAACTTATGTCAGCAGAATTTTTGAGAAAATCGGACTTTCACTTCCACGAAAGTTCGGAAATCAAATTAGCAACTTTTGCAGAAATGCCAACTTAGAACAGTGGAGTAGATGTATGAATTATGGATTATTATGGGCTGCCGCCGACAAGATATCTTGTCCTAAAAACCTATGCGTTCTAAATCTTCCGGCAGCCTAAGGGTTAAACTGCAGGAAAAAAAATCTGCATAACTGATCACTATCAGTGATCAGGTCTGTGGACTTTTTATGCAGTTTAAGACATTAATCCAATAAACCCAGTCCCATGTAGAATAAAATTCCCTGGTGTCTAGTGGTACCCCCCCACTGAGTGCCTGCTTGATGCAGAATAACATTCCTTGGTGTTTAGTGGTCTCCCCCCATGGCGGCCGCAAGCACATTGTAGAATACAATTACCTGGTGTCTAGTGGCCCCTCCCACTGATCGCATTCCCAATGTAAAATAAAATTCCTTGTGTCTAGTGGCCCCCCTGCCAGTTGCTGGCCCGATGTGAAAGAAATGTATAATTCCCTGGTGTCTAGCGGACCTCCCTCCATCCCTGATCCCCTGTAATAAAAGAAAAAAGTAGCCCCTATTCCCTGGTATCTAGCAGACCCCACACCCCTACTCCAGGAGGTAGTGCCTCACCCCCTAACTTCCCCCACCCTGACCCCTGGTCACTCATTACTAGCTCAGTGGGAGGACAACCAAGTTGTAAAGAGGAGGGCTGTGCCAGTTACCCACTCTGGGTCGGGGTGGGGAGGGTGGGGTATCACTACCTGCTGGGGTTGGGGGATGGGGGTCTACTAGATACCAGGGAATGAGGAGTACCTTTTTTTTTTAGTTACAGAAGGTTGGGGATAGGGAGGGCGTTCCATTAGACAGCAGGGACTTATAAACAAATTTCTTTCACATCGGGCTGGCGATCTGTGGGGCAGGGGGAACAGTAGACACCAGGGAATTGTATTTTACATTTGGCCCATGATCAGCGAAGGAAGAGCAGGACCACTAGGCACCAGGGAATTTTATTCTGCAGTTGGCTGGTTATCGGCAGGGGTGGACCACTAGATACCAGAGAATTGTATTTTACATCATGCGGTGATTGTGGGGGGGCAGAGAATATTATTCTACAGCAGGCTGGCAATCAGCAGGGGAAACCACTAGACACCAGGACATTTTATTTTACATTGTGTGGCAATCGGCGGAGGGGGGGCACTAGACACCAGGGAATTTTATTCTACTCTGTGCAGCGATTGGTGGGATGTGGGAGGCACTAGAGAGCAGGAAATTTTATTTCACATTATGCGGTGATTGGTGGGGGGAGGCACTAGGCACTAGGGAATTTTATTCTGCAGTGGGCTGGTGATCATTAAGGGGGGGACCACTAGACACCAGGGAATTTTATTTTACATTGTGCAGTGATGGGCGGGGAAGGGGGACCACTAGACACCAGGACATTTTATTCTTTAGTGGGCTGGCAATCAGCAGGGGGGGCACTAGATGCCAGGGTACTGTATTTTACTTCATGCAGCAATTTTTGGGGGACACCACCAGACACCAGGGAATTTTATTCTACAGCATGCAGCGATCAGTGGGGTGGGGGAGCACTAGACACCAGGGAATTTAATTTCACATTGTGTGGCAATCGGTGGGTGGGTGAGGACCACTAGACACCAGGGAATTTTATTCTACAGTGGGCTGGAGATCGGTGGCGGGGGGGCGACCTTATTGAAAAATAATACATTAAACTACAGGAAACAAAAGTCTTGGAACTGTCATTACAAAGTTTATGTGTATTATTCTTGCAGTTCAGCTCAAAAATTCCCTGGAACAGGATGAAAATCCACCAAACACATTATACAGTAGATTCTGATCTCACCAATGAAGGAAGTTTGGAAACTTTTGCAAAATTTCCAAAATTTTGCAAACGTTCTGCAGAAGCAGAATTCACAACTTTTGCCCAACTCTATATGATTTCACTACCTGTTCAAAAAAGACAGTTTCGGTGAAGAGCCACTGATGATGTCATAACCTGAACTCACAGTCTAGTCCTCTCTATCAGCAATCTTATCTGACCTTCTCCAAAGTTTAAAGAAACTATAGCTGTAGTAATCATTTAAAAAAGAAACTGATGTAGGGTCGGCTGCAGTGCTTTCATTTCCAGAATGTTCAGGTGCATGGTACTGTACTTTAGAAAGCGTCAGGCGGTGATTTTGGAATGCAGCACTGAACCAAGGTATAGAATGGCAAGGTCGTGCACAATTTTAAAATGTTTAGGGGCCGACATACAATCTCAAAATGTGGCAGGGATGTGCCATCTCAAAATGTGGTGGGGCACTCAATCTCAGAATGCAACAGGAACACACACTGAGGAATTTGGCAGGGACTGGCAATTTCAGAATATAATGGAAAAGTACACTGTCGGAATGTGACAGGATACACCATTTATGCTGAAACTGCATGTCCCTGCCACATTCCAGAATTGTATGCACCCACCACATTTCAGAATGGTGCATCACATCCCCATCACATCCCCATCACATCCCAACACTATGAGTCCTAGCCACATTCTAAAATTATGCATCCCTGCCAGATTTTGATATTGCGCATCCCCACCAAATTCTGAAACTGCACATCACCGCCACATTCCAAAGTTGTGTTTCAGTGTCACATTCTGAAATTGTGTCACAGCCACATTCCATAATTGTCACTGCCGCATTCCAAAATTGTCACTGCCACATTCCCAAACTGTGTGTCACCACCACATTGCGAAACTGGGCGTCACTGCCACATTTCGAGACTGTGCATCACTGCCACATTCTAAATCTGGGCATCATCACCACCACATTCCAAAACTGGGCGTCACCACCACATTCAGAAATTGGGTATCACTATCACATTCAGAAACTGTGCATCACCACCACATTCGAAACTGGGTGTCACCACCAGATTCAAAACTGGGTATCACTGACACATTCCAAAACCGTGCATCACTCCCACATTCTAAAACTGTGCGTCACCACCAAGTTCTGAAATTGTGCATCACCGCCACATTCTGAAATTGCGTGTCACCATCACATTCCCAAACTGTGTCACCACCACATTCCAAAACTTTGTATCACTGCTACATTCTAAAACTGCATCATTGCCACATTCCAAAATTGTGCATCACTGCCACATTCTGAAACTGTGCATCACTACCACGTTCCAAAATTGTGCATCACTGTGATATTCCAAAAATGTGCATCACCAACACATTCTAAAATTGTGTCACTGCCACATTCTGAAATTGTGAGTCACTGCGATATTCCAAAACTGTGCATCACTACCATATTCTGTAACTGTGCATCATCACCACATTCCAAAACTGTGTGTCACCACCACATTCTGAAACTGTGCATCACTGCCACATTCCAAACTGTACGTCAGTGCCGCATTCAGAATTGTGTGTAAAGTTCCACATTTAAATTGCCTGTCACTGTCATTCTGAAAATGTGCATCCCCACCATATTCCAAAAGTGTATGTCCCTACCACATTCTGAAAACGAGTGTCACTGCCACATTTAGATACTGCATGTCCAAGTCACATTTTAAAATTACGCATCCCTGCCTCATTCTGAAACTGCATGTGACTGATACAGTCTAAAACTATGTCACTGTCAATTCTCAGATTTTGTGTCCATGCCACATTGTGAAATTGCATGTTGCTACCACAACCTGAAATCATGCATCCCAACCACATTTTGAAATTGTGCGTCACCGACACCTTTCAGATTTATGCAACCATGACACATTATGAAATTACATATCCCTGCCACCTTCCACAACTATGTGTCCCCCACACTTTGAAATTGTGTATCTCTGCCACATTCTAAAAATGTGACACCACCACATTATGAATTTCAGTGTTTCTACTACATTTCAAACTTATGTGTGCCAGCTACTTTTTGAGATTGTGTCATTGCTGCATTCCACAGTTGCAACCTGGTGACATTTTCAAATCTCATACCTGCAGTATTCTAAAAGTTGCACACAACTTTGTCATTCTAGACACATGTTTTCCATTGCATTCCAACTCCCCCAACACATTGTGAAGTACTGTACCGTGCATCTGCACATAATGGAAATTCATGCAATGACCCACCTAGTGTCAGTTTTCCTTTTCGGATGTCTACTACAACTGCAGTTTTTATGTACCAGAGGAGAAATAAGTCATATAAGGTAGCTTGTAGGGAGGGCAAGGCTGCAAGTTCAGGTTATGAGATCATCAGTAGCTCTTTTCTGAAACTGGCTTTTTTGAACAGGCAATGAATTTAAGGTTGTAAAATGACTTGTACATTCTAAACAGAGTACTTCAAGTATCTCATTTTTGGCATGAGGCTGATTGGGGATATGTTGAGCCAAATTCTGAATTTATTGATGCCAGAAATGTTGGCCAGACTCCCTCTTTAAAACTTCAGCCGCCTGTTGCAATTCATCAATCAATCAGTTAATAATAACTCCGTTCTTGTTACCTTGAAATTTATGTACCCATATTTTTATGTTTGCTTGCTGTAGGCAAAGCAAACATATTGGTATTTTTTTAGAGGCTTGGCAGAGTCTGAGCCAGTCAAAGAGCTACAGTTGGGGGGGTGCTGTTATCTCTTCAGCAAGTGAGACTGGGGTATGCAAATGTGTCACCATAATGCAGGTAGTAAGTATGCCCTGTATAAGACATCAAGTAGTTCCTGGGGTATATCAGCTGAGTGTGTTGCACTATTTGTCATGCATTCATGAAGTGCTTGTTTGATACAGGCGTGGCTTCTAGTGCTGTTTGGTTGTTAAATAATGGCATGTATCTCATATAAAAAGGTCAAATGTTATTTAATGACATCCACTACTGTGGGGGAGGGGGGTGAATTTAATCTCTTTACAGCGCTGTAACTAGTCACATTGGGGCATAATGTCTTCACACCCTCCTGCTTTTTCCTCATGGACATACCAATGAGGGGGCTAGATAGAACATGATATAATGTGACATGGCTACAGTGCTGCCACCAGGCTGAAGTACTCTGCAATTAGATATCACGGTTTCCTGCCTGATGAATTGAATTGATTACCATGCAGTACATTGGTTCCAGACCTGTCTTCCTGTGGGAGGGAAAATCGGTTTGGGGTATGTCCCCAGAGTGCGCCCTGTGTTCAGGGGTGAGAGTGTAGGTAGATAGGCAGGTACCAAAAAAAGTAGCAGTTTTGGATATTTAAAGGGAAACTGTCAGCAATAACAGCCTCACACCCAAGTGTGAGGCTGATCACAATTTTCACTTTCTGTCCAAAAACATTTTTTTTACTTACTGTTTACTGCAGTATAGTAGAATGCATTAGGCACATTTTGCTGACTTCTAAGATGCCATTTTCTGTAATCAGAAATCCCAGAATCCCCTGCAGCTGACATCAGAGGAGGGCTGCAGAGCTGGGAGATTCAGTAGCCCACATTATACATGCTTAAGATTTTGTAAGCTAAAATTGGATGTTTGCTGGTCCTGCTGTGCTCACAGGGCTTACTACAGTCCTCTGTGATTGTACCTAGCCCCAAGGAGAACAGCAGATCAGCAAACGGAAGATTACAGCTTATAAAAAAACTCTGACATTCACTGCAGGCTATCGAATCTCCCACTGCTGCAGCCCTCCTCTGATGTTAGCAGCAGAAGAGTCTGGCATTTCTCGTTACAGGAAATGTCACCTCACAGGTCAATGAAATTAACCTGATGCAATCGACTACACTGCAGTAATCCGTAGGTAAAAATGTGTTTTTGCACACAAAGGGCTAATTGGGATCAGCCTCACACTTGGGTATGAGGCTGTTTTTGCTGTCAGTTCCCTTTTAAATGGGTGGTGTAGGGTATTGGATCTCCTGGACATGGTGTATATCATAAAGGAAAGCTCCATCCCTAGCTGGGTGGATTTGGACATGTTATTCTACAATTCCGGATAACAGGAACAGCATTGTTGGGATGCTGCAGGACCAGGAGTAGTTCAGATAGCACTTAGTTAAGTGGGAGGTGTAGTTCAGACTCGTACCCCAACCCTAGGACTGAAAGGGAGGACTGCAGCCTCTAGGGCCTCATTGCTGTGACTGATGTGTATGTGCATGGAATGGGTATCCATAGCCCCCCAAAGGTGTGGGTGTCACAAGTGAAAGTGTGGCATGTCCCCTGGTAGTAATAGTTTAGTGGGGCTATTTTCTGGGGTTTGTGCTTACTTGGAAGGGGTTCTGGCCTGCAGAGAAGAGCTATGTTGCAAGTGTCCATGTTGGTCATTGGGCAAAGGGTGGTCTGATCAGCTCCCTTGTGCAGCAAAGCTGGGTTGATTCCATTGGCCCATTCCTCATTGTTTCCTAGGATGGACACATTTAACAAAGGAAAGACTGGAGCAGGCCCTTCTCTGCTGTAGGGGGCAGGGTTGTTACTAACAGTGCCCATTAAAGCACTGGATGCCATGGCTCCATCACTCTGTCCTGACTGGGTGGGGAGGAAACTTAGGACAGGGGTATTAAAAGGAGGTTTGTGTGAGAAAGGAGTTGTTGTTTGAAGGGGGCTGTTGCTGCGAGGTTGGCCATCATGAATAGGAACCATTGAAGTTGTGGCATGGTCCATCGAGGATGCTGAAGGGGGCCTGCCAGGCCTGGAATGGTGCAGGGTGCCACATCTGGGTTGGTACAGGGACCATCCATCCCACTGCCTGCTTATAAAATTAGCAGGGAATGTACAGAGCTTAGTCTTGCAATACCCACAGGGGTACTGGATGAGGAGGACTCAGTTGCCATGCCTTGCATTGGGGCAGGTCAGTTTGGTGTCTCATGGTGGGTGGGAAGCAAGCAGGGGAATCCTAGTGCAGGCACCAACATTCTGGAAAGTTGGGTGCCAGGGGGCTGGTTGATATGGTTACCTACTGCTCAGGATCCTCACCCTTAGTTCAGGCCTTGGGGGGATTCTGGCAGATTCAGGCTGTGGCACTCTAACCTTCAGGCTGGCTGGAAATGGGGGGGGGAATGGGGGCAATGAGGGTTTCCCTGGTGGGCACCCCTGAAGGAGTGTGCAACAACAGCTTTCAGGCCTGGAGAGATTACTTGAGGATCAGGTATCCAAAGATGGGGCAGAGACCTTGGGTACCAGTAGATGGTAACTATCTGTGAACCTCATCTTCAGCTAGATAAAACGCAGAATACTAGAATGTAAGGTTCCAGACAGTCAGGGCTGGCTAGCTGCCCTATTAGGCTACTGGGAAACATACCAAAGGGATGGTCTGCAAGGCTATGCCCACTCTGTGGATCTGCCCATGGTGCCCCACAAGGAAGGTGGGGGCATGGGATCCCTAATATTACAAGAGTAGATGCGAGGCAGTAAGCTAGTGAAGCTGTCATGATGCTGTTATTGCTATGGGCAGTGTCATCCCCAAGCACGCTCATGCCTGAGCTGAATTTGAATGTTGAAATTGTTGAACAGAGACATAAGAAATAACCCTGGTTACTGGCTAATAAGCAACTCTTCAGACCTTATGGATGGGGAGTCCATGAATGTGTGTGCAGGGGCCAGGGGCCCTGAAGAGACTGCCATATTACCGTAATTAATGGAGTACTACATGACGCACTATTTGAGCTGAAGGGCTTTATATATTGCAAGAGAAATTATGCTTGAATGAACTGCACTGAATCAATCTCTCCAGTAAAAAGAACACAAATGAACTGTCACTCCAGGTGCCGAATGTTTACTTCCACCAAGGTTCCCCAAATACTGCCTCAGGGAAGTGCGTGAACATATGATAGCTGTGCCATAGAAATGTAGAAACATAGACTTTGATGGCAGATAAGGACCGCTCGACCCACCTAGTCTGCCCATTTCCCTACCTACCGGATAAGCTGCAGATCCTAGTTAACCAATAGCCTATTTCTTCTTGCCCCCCCCCACAAGAATTGCCTTATGTCTGTCCCATGTATTCCTGAATTCCCCACTGTTTTTGACCCCACAACCTCCTCAGGAAGGCCATTCCATGTGTTCACCACCATCTCTGTGAAAAAATACTTCCTCACATTGCCCCTGAGCCATCCCCCCATTATCTTCAAATTGTGTCCCCTTGTTCTTGCACATCTCTTTTTCTGAAAGATGCTACCCTCTTGGACTTTGTTGATTCCCTTGAAGTACTTAAAGTTTCTATCATGTCTCCCCTCTCCCTCCTTTCCTCAAGGGTATACATATTAAGCT
Organism: Neoceratodus forsteri; assembly: GCA_016271365.2. Lineage (NCBI taxonomy): Eukaryota > Metazoa > Chordata > Ceratodontiformes > Ceratodontidae > Neoceratodus > Neoceratodus forsteri. The sequence continues at coordinate 308,636,432 of JADMNL010000027.1, read as the reverse complement.
CCTTTAGTCTCTCCTCATATGGCTTCTGTTGCAGACTCTGCACCATTTTAGTTGCCCTCCACTGGACTGCCTCCATCCTGTCTATACCCTTGCAGCAATGGGGTCTCCAGAACTGCATGCAGTACTCCAGGTAGGGTCTCACCAACTGTCTGTACAGAGGGATAACAACTTCCTGTTTTCTACTGGTGATGCCTTTCCCTATACATCCCAGTATCCCCCCAGCCATCCCTACTGCCTTCTCACATTACCTGCTAATCTTTAGGTCATCTGATATGATTATCCCCCCCCCGGTCCCTTTCCATTTTTGTTGTTGTTACTACCTCCCCCCTATTGTGTACTCTTCCCCTGGGTTTTTGTTTCCCAGGTGCATTACTTTGCACTTCATTGCATTGAATCCAAGCTGCCATACTTCTGACCATTCCTCCAACCTTGCCAAGTCCCTTTTCATCCTTTCCACCCCCCCCCATAGCAACCCTGTTGCAGATCTTTGTGTCATCTGCAAAGAGGCATACTTTTCCTTCCAGTCCCTCTGCAATGTCACTTATAAAGACATTAAAAAGGACCGGACCCAGTACTGAACCCTACGGTTTTCACAGAAACTCCTGGAGGGCTGAAACATCTCATTACTTTTAGACATAGGAGTTACCTTTGGCAATGCCCACAGCTACCAGCAGGGCATAGGTAGGGTTGGCTGGCTGACCAAAGGGGAGGTTACAATTATAGTTGCTCCTGGGTACCCTGTGCTGAATCACTGCAGGCCCTTTATTGTTGCTGATGGTTGGCTGGTGGTGGAGCACTTTAAATTAAACACAATGACTTGCTTTCTGAATTACAACCCCAGAAGCCAAAGGCCATTAGATTTTTAAAGTGGCTAAGACCTCAGCCCTAATGTGTTTGTCCGATCTTGGCCTGAAGACCCAGTGCAAAGGAAACAGTTACCAAATTACAGTTTGTGCTCCTGAAGCAGTACAAGCCCTGATCTTACGCACAGTTCAGTCAGGTGGATCCTCTGATCTTACAGATCACAGTCAAGTGGATCCTCACTCAGTCTACACAGTCTCTAGATCTTTGATCCCCAATCTCCAATTGAGAGGAGCTGTGGGAGCCATGCTTAAACCTAAAATAATTAAAGAGACAGTGTTTCCCATTTGCCATTCTTGCGAAGACTAAGAGAGCATGTTTTCCTGATGTGGTTGTGATACTATCATGACTGGAATTATGTAACTATTGCTGCTACAGAACCTGCCACACCAAGGAAGCTTTTTTAGGCATTACACACTTATTCAACACCTCTCTGATTCAAGGTGAGCTACCTGTCTGGTGGAAAACTGCCCACATCCTACCATTATTCAAGACTGGGGATCCGAGAGAAACAATTACCGGCCTATTTCTATACTATCTGTCCTCTCTAAACTACTTGAAACAATTGTCAACATCCAACTTAGAGAACATTTGGATTCACAAAAGTTGCTAAACCTGGCTCAGTCCGGCTTCAGAGCCAAACACAGTACAATATTGGCTCTTGCCAAAGTAACGACAGATTGGCAAATGGCCTTGGACTCTAAGAAGCATGTATTTGCCCTCTTCCTTGATCTAAGTAAGGCCTTTGATACTGTGGATTATATCATCATGCTTACTGCACTGAGTAACATCGGACTTGATAGTTCTGCCATTAAATAGTTCACCAGCTACCTAACCAATAGGTTACAACAAGTCAAAGCCATAGGAGATCTGTCCCCACAAAAATCCTTGTTACAAGGAGTCCCACAAGGCTCCATCCTGGGCCCTATCCTCTTTGCAATATACATCAATAATCTAGACTCGCAGCTGGGCACAGCAAATGTGCACTTATTCGCAGATGATACTGTACTCTATACCACAAATTCATCCTTGGATCTGGCCCTTGAGTACTTACAGAAAGACTTTGTCACCCTCCAATACAACCTTCTCACTCATAAGCTCCTCCTCAATGCCAAAAAGACTAAAACAATGATTCTCTCACCAAAGTCTACTTCCGGATGTCCACATATCACACAGATCCGAACACTATTAGATGAACCCCTTGAAGTAGTTGATACCTTTAAATACCTAGGGTTCTGGCTGGATAACAAGCTCAACTTTCTGTGCCACTTAAATGAAATCTTGAAGAAACTAATACAGCGATTAGGTTTATTCTATCGCATTAAACACCTACTCATGTTTGAAGCCAGAATGAGACTAGTACAAACTACATTCCTACCTATACTAGACTACGCTGACTTCCTTTACAGTCATTGCCCATCAACAATGCTAAACAAACTGGACACCCTTTGTCACCGGGCTTTAAGATTTATCTTAAATCTACCCCGTAGTACATATCACAGTCATCTATACCAGGTTTCGGAATGGACCTCACTCTCAACTAGAAGAAAAAGGAATGCTCTCCTCTGGTTTTTCAGAGCATTATCTGATAACCTCCCTGCATACGTCTCGAACATCTTCAAACGGGCTAAAGGTTCCTATGGCCTGAGGCTCTTCTCCTTAATCTGCTTCCAGATTCCTAGAGTGAAAACTATCCTTGGCTCAGCAGCAATCAACTACTCACTTCCATCACTTTGGAACACTATGCAATATTCATTAAAACTATCCTCACTTCCAAGCATTTTCACATTTAAAGCTCTATTAATGGATTATCTGATGGAATCATGCAACTGTTTCAGAGGCCGATGACCCCTAAGCCCTGGGTGCCACTCTCAAATCCTACGCCTGAGTATCTCATCCACCCCACATTCCTAACAACAGAAACCTAGGACCTACAAGCCTAGTTCCCTTAATCCAAGATGACCCTGCCTATTCTCTACCTTTTACCTATTCTGGCTTCCCTTTTGGCTGCCTACTCTTTTACCCAAATTTCTACCCTATTCCTTAACACCTCCTTATTTTTTATCATTTAGGTATGAGCTCTTACTCAGTGGAGACTATATGGGATTGTTGTCTTTTCTCATTTCAGTAAAGCTTATCATTATGTAGCTTTGCATGTTAATTATGTTGACTGGTATGTATAGGCCCATATTGACTGGCACCTTCACAATGTTTTTTCTTTTTTTTTTGCACCATTGTCCACCATAATTGTAATCTTATGAAGTGTACTGTATTGTATTTATGCCCAGGACCACCTTGAAAATGAGCTTGCTCAATGGTGTTTATGCCTGGTTAAATAAAGTGGTTGATTGATTGATAGGCAAAGTGTTTGTGGCTTATAAAGGTCTGGTCAGAACAGATTTTTAAATAAATATTATTAGGAATGCATCACTGGCTGAGTTGGGTCTGTACTTCCTACTTTTTGTGCGTACTAAGGACTTTTTGTAGGACTCGGACTCTTGCTGTGTCTTTCTTACATTTTCAAGTCGAGTTGCCATGAGGGTTTGCATAGTGTTCTTCTCACCATGTGCCACAACCATTTCAGCTCCTGACTGCTGGACACCCCCTCCCCCGCTCCCATGCCCAGGTCACCAGACAAAGGAGTCTATGGGAGCAACTGAGAGTAACTCTTTAGGGTCCAAAGACAAAGAATGGGAACCTATGGGGTACCTGGGGGTTACATACAGATTTAATGGGTCCAGAGAGAAGAACCCTCTAATTTTGTAGACATGGAGATGAAAAGGGGGGAGGGGGAGGAGGAGTCTGACTCTCTCAGCCCTGCCACTGGATCTTCTACTTCAGAGTTATCTAGGCAAGGCCATTATCATTTTGTATTTTAATGTTGAGACCAACATTAAAATCCTTATGGACTTTTGTACTTTTAGAAACATTTATTTGAAACTTTAATTTGATCAGAATGGTGATCCATCTGTACCCCCCCCCCATTTGGGGCTTACTTGAATGGGCTCCCTGACCTCTGCCAAACTCCACTGTTGGATCAGGATCCTCTTTCTCCTCCCCAGTCCCTGGTAACTGGGCTGCTACTGTGGGGCTTGACCCAAGTACCATTTCCAAACTCCATGCCATGCACAGCAATAGTGAAGCTGAAAGGGACAGCTCCACTGCCAGATTTACTCTTCTCAGGATCGTAACTCCACAACTGGCAAAGAACCAATGAAAAACAAACATCTTCCTGGCCCCAGGATGGGAAGCAGCACTTCAGCTGCATGAACTGTTTTGCCCAGACTTTTCCCCTTGGGAAGGGAGGACTCCAGACCATTTACAATCATTGGTGCCCCTTTCTGACAAAAGGGAACCATAACACAACACATCACAAAAATACGAGAGACAGAAGAAGGAGAGGGAGCACTTCAAATGCTGACCAAGGAGCTGGCGGACGTAGGTCAGTCCCCACATTGTCTTGCCAAGGGGAAGGGCACCATAGATTGCGGGCTTGAAAGGAAAGTAAGTGAGTGACAGGCAACTCCAGAGGAGATGACCATTTTATGCAAGAGATATGCAAGGCTGCCCCTGGAATACTCAAGTACACACCCTGCGTACCCTAACTTGTCAAGCAGGTGTTAAAATTAAGGCCTCTCCTACCAGGCACCAGACAGCTGGGAAGAAAACTGTGAAAAAAATTATTTTGCATATCATTTTTAATGGTCTGGGGGCACCGCTGGCCAGCTATGAGCGAGTGAGTCTACAACAGGAGAAAAGTCTTAAACCAGTTGAGACTGCAAAACCATGAGCAACATACAAGGTTGTGGCCCTGCAACTGAGGGTTTAGTTAGTGTTAGGGGACAGGATGGCAGACGTCCTGGGCAGGACTGTGCTTTGCTTGGATAGGCCCTTGCCAAAAACAATCAATAACTTTTGGGATTTGTGTTCCTTGTTGGATTCTAAATAGTGATCACATTCATTTGCCTGTTCTTGCAAGTGCAACCCCTATTCCTCCACATGGATGGCTATATAATCAAGTATGGAACAATCATCTGGTCTGTTACCCATCCAACATAATTTGGGTGTTCCCTAAAGCTTTTGGGGGTAAACTCTGGTGCACCAGCAGGTGGGGGAACTGAGCAGGACTGTAGGGGCTGGTGGATTGTGTGAGGAATATTTGCACTGATGTATTGCTCCCAGTTTTACCCCATTTCCCCTTGTCTTTTCCTTTCCCTCCATTTTTTTATAACTTGTTATACATTTTCCATTTCTACCACCTGCAACCTAGGCCAACCTCCTTGGAGAGTTGGAAGAGGAGAACCCAGAGGACCCCAGGTGGATGCTACATATGGTGACAGGGAGTTGGAAGACTACACTGAAGGAGTGAATAGCAAGCACAATTTGTTGTGTGTGTTTCTTTCACAGGCACCCTGTGGGGACTTCCTGAGACATTTCAGTGGCAGTTTGGTGAAGTAGTATAGCCATATAGAGCCAATGAGAAGACAGATAATTATTTGTATTGGGCCGGGGCTTCAGAGCTCTAAAGATTCTTAAAACACTTCAGGTTGATAATGAAATCAGATTTCCTCCTTTGGGAATTCTTGCTTGCTAAGCAACAATATTCCCCTCAATGCTCTTGCAGTGTTGGTTACAAGTTGGGGCTGTATTTTTTTCTCAGATCACACTAACACAAATTGCTGAGTAAAACTTGTCACAGACCCACTCAGCAGGTCAGGCCCTCTACTCCCAAAGTGCCAACCTCTGAGCACAGTTTTGTGAACAGTTTAACAGAACAAGGTAACCCTCTTGTCTGTTTTGTGAGTTCGGATCAACCTTTGGTCTCCAGTCTTGGAGGGATTCAAACTGTGAACCTCTTGCTTGTGTACCCAATGCACAGGCACAGATATATCTGTCTTCGGGGGGCCAGATATCTTTGCCTATGGGCACCTAACCAGGTGTACAGAAATGAACCCTTAAAAACTTTAATAAAGACCTCAGATTTAAAATGCTTCTCTTTCCAGTTTGGTATCACCATTCAGGCTTATGCCTAGTGTCTGCTATAACCATATATACTTTTCTTACAAATGAAAGAAATTCAAAGACAGACCAAGTGTGCTCTAAAAAGAGTTGTACTAAAACAGATAAAAATATGTAAAACACAAAATACAGAACTATTATATCACGAGACATACAAATCTTTTAAAAGAACAAGATTTAAACAGTGCAAATTCCTACAACAATATTTAGATTTATCTCTCTTTCTAAATATCTGTTTAAAGTGCTACAAAGATGTTTCTTTGTCAGAGTCTAGATAAAAGTGTCCTTGAAGAAAAACAGAAAAATCTTTAAAAAGCTGGTTTTCCCCATCTATTTTGCATGAGGTCACCTAGCTCCTCCCTGTCAGAATATATAAAAAAATACATCTATATAAAAACAGGATGTCTTTTTCAAGTATTAAATTCTGCAATCCTCAGCATGACTCATGTCCTTCAAATGACATTTCTTTGATCTCTTGATCAGTTTTCCCTCTTACACAGACATTAGCATTTATGATTTTGCACCAGTTTACTAAACCTGGTTTCCTCCTCTTGAAACGTCATAAAAGGGATGCTGATTTCCCTTTTAGCAGCTACAGCTATAATTATTAACTTAGAAAAGTCTGTTATTAGCTTCTGGCCGGCTATGTAACATCTTGTATCTAAAACCTATGTGCGTATGATCTCACACGCTGTTTCAGCATTTTCTCAGGGCTTTCATCTTTCAGCAGAAACCTGGGGGGGGGTGAGGTCACTCCAAGAGCACCAGATTTCTCAGCATCTCTCATGACAGACAGTCCATAACTCATTTTTATTTTACAAAAAATGATACAGTGATCAGAACCAGCTGTCCAAGTGTCACAAAACTCAATATTCATTAAAATATTATTCACAGGCTACTGGGCCAAGTCTAGTGTGATTCAGTTGCCCCCACCACCACTGCCACATTGTCAGTTCCTTCTGGATAAACTTCTTGATTCACCTGCAGCCCAAGCAGTGGCCACAGAGTGGTTGGGAATTATGGGATCTGGATCTAGCAGAGAGCTGGGAACACTCCACTCCAGGTGTATTACAACTGCCATGGTAACCATAAACAGAGCAGAGGCTTTGGGATCACAAAGAGGTTCACTGATTCTGTTGACCTGTTCAGTAACATGGCCCATTTAAACATCTCTGGTGTCCAGGCAGAAGATTATGCTGATTATCATTGTGTTAAATGGTTCAGGCACAGCATAAATAAATATATAGTGCTGTAGTCAGAGAGGGAACTGAGACAAAAAACCTGAGCCTGTGGCCTGTGCTTGTTCTGCTGTGGGTTTGTATCATCATGTAGGCTGGCCAAAAAGATTATGAACATCAGTCCTGTTATCTATGTACATGAGCACATAACTGTCTTCCAACACCACCTAAACTAGACTGCCCCTTATCCTATGATAAGCATAGAAAGTTATTCAGAGGCTGCATCTCCTCTGTGGCATAAGGAACAATCTAATAACTAGGGGTGGGAGAACCACAAAAGGTTCTGAGGTTCTGAAAGGTTCAGATAAACTGTAAAAGGTTCCATTAGTTATCCAGTCTTTATCAGAACTTTCAGAACCTCTAAAGAGAAAGTACTTGGTAAGGATGTATATCTTAAATAATGAAGGTTTGGGGCCTTTAAATGCCTCTGTAATCATTTTGTTCTTTAATTACCTTTTCATCATTTTATTTGGATTATGCCAACTACTAGTAAAACAAACTCTGGTTGAAGTCAATACGACTGCAAAATAATGTTATTGATGAAGGAAATTATTATTATTATGGAAATATTTACTTTTACAGTATCACTGACGTCTTCATAGGGTGATAACCAAAGAAGGACATTGTTTTTATAGATATAGTGCACCTAGAACTAAAGAAGTCTTGCATGTGGGCTTTCAAGATCCCACAGAATCCCAAACTCATAGGCATTGCAGAAAGGGGGGAAACATGATCAAAGCAACATCTTGCAGAATGCCAGAATAATACACACCAGAGAAATGGCATCTCACCCCGACAGCCCTATCTACAGAGATCAACATATTGTACAGGAAAATGTATTTCCTGGAAATCTGACATACTTCCAATGCTTATCACTTTGGCATTCTATGATATGTTGTTTCTATTGTGCTTCCCCCATTTCTGCAGTGCCTATCATCTTAGCATTCTGTGGGATCTTGGAGATCCATATGCAAGACTTCTTTAGTCGAGGTGTACAGTATCTATAAAACCAATGTCCTTCTTCAGTTATCACCCTAAAAAGACAGCAGTGATAATGTAAAAGTAAATATTTTCATCATAGTAATAATAATTTCCATCTTCAATAACATTTTGCAGCCATATTGGCTCTGACCAGTTCGTTTCTTAAAGCACTCTGTTTTCATCAACTGCAACCACAAACCACCTAAACCATGTCTTTAAGTGGAGATGCAACTGCATTAACATGATTTACTCTGGCTCTGATTCACCGAGATCATTGTCGGGGTTTTCAAAAATAACAAAAATCCACTTATATGCTTTAGTTGTTTTTACAGCTTGTTTGCTTTCTTAAACAACATGTAAGGGATTTAAATCGTAGATCACTTGCCTTTAAATTAACTCTTTAACTCTTTAGGTTAGCCCTAAAGTAACTTTGTTACAGACTGTGCTTTACTGTGTAATTAGAAAGTGGACTAGTTGTTGTTCATGGTCGGCATGCTCGGCTCCCGTCTGACCACCAGCTGAAACTAGCTGACCACAGTGAGGTTCTTATAGTTGCTGTTGATGATGTCACTATTACATCAGTCAGCATTCATCAGCAGTAGTGCATTTGTGGAGTTTTTATCTTACAAGGCAAATTCTGATTTCCCCAGCATGTGCAGATAAGTTAATTTTTTAAAAGTTGTCAAAAATACCTTTTAAAATACATTTATTGCTTTTAATATTTAAAGATTCCTCTTTCCTTGGTGGTTAATCTTTACTTTTATTGGTTACAAATACCTGCGCCAGTACCATGTTGGAACTCAGCACTCCAAATTCTGACATCAAGTTAATAAAATCTTGAAAACTTAGTATGAATGTTTTATGAGCTTTTATTAACTTTTGTAAGTTCTTATGTATGAACCCCCATGTAACCCTCTTATTTATCAACATCTCCTGACCTCCTATTAAAAAAGCACCAGGGTTTTATTTGTCAGATGCAGGCTATCCAAACAACATCCAAGACAGTTCCAGACTATCCTGGGACTGTCTTAACATGAGGGTACTGTTACCCTTGCTTTACTGATTTTCCCTTACAATGTCACCAATACCACACCAATAACATATAATCCTACGTGCACTCAATTTAAATTAACCCTACTCCTGATAGCCTTTCCTTCTTCTCTTATTACCTGGGTCACAGTCCAACCGGGGCTGGACAGGGGCTGTGTTAACTAACTATAACTGGTGACCCCCCTATAATGACTAGATATTCATTCCTGATAAAATGCCATAATAACCCACTGAATTCTGTAATAACTTGATAGTGGGTCATTGCAGCTTTTTCCTCCTCACTCTTTTTTCTTCACTGAAGCACAAAAGAAAGCACATTGTATTTGTGTGAGTATGGCAGCTGCGCAGGGACACACTCACTTGCAGAAATACAGCTTACAGTTTTTCTTTCTGTTGAAACCTTGCACCAGGTACAGTATTATAAAAGAATAATACCTGTGCAAAGTTTGTTTTATGAAGATTTTTCACACACCCTTGGTGTCTGATAATCTCACAAACCCCTCAAGCTTCTCTCTCAGGGTTTATGGATCATCACACACCTCTGGTGTGTGAAAAATCCTCATAACACATATCTGCAGAGGCATTATTCTCTATAGATCTACTAAGGCACACTTGGTTCTATCACTTCTAAAAACAACCAGTCTTAATAATATAAAAACCATTAGCTGTACATCCTAGATCTAATAAACAAAGAGGCATGAAGCACCAAAGCCCTAAAGCCTAATAACAAGGATAAAAATAAATTAAAATATACACGTATTCAAATCTGAGAGAAGCTGTTGGACAGCTGAAGTACCGAACTTGTCCTCAGTATGGTGGCCAGTCAGCCAAAATCCCTCTAGCAGGCTTGAACCTGAAATCTCTGGTTCCCATATCATTCTCATGACTAGAACACGCTGACTGCTTTCTGGGGTGGGGGTGGGTGGGGAGGGGTTAATGACTAATGATAGCACATTTTTTTTACATTTTATTTACTCAGTATAGCCCATGTGACCTTGTTCTAAAACTTTCCTTGAAGGGGGCATCCTTTTACCATGGTTATTGGGGGTGAGAGGGTTACCACTGGACAACTACAGTGATTTCATTTAACAACAGGGATCAAGCTATCAGAAATATTTTTGAGTAAGGATGCCATAGGAGGGTGGGGGATCAGGAAGGGGTAGGGCAAAGCAGTGGGAAACTGAATTTGGGATTTTAAATTCTTTATTAAAATGGTGATGGTAAACACTTATGTTTAGATGCCATCTCCTTTTGGTCATGGAATAACTATGGGATTATTGTCAGTATATTCTGATTGTTTAGGAGAACTGTGTCAAGTACTAGAAAAGTGGGTTCCCTTCTGCTTGTGGGAACTACGGTGTAGTAGGGGCCGGTGGTCAAAAATCAGCAACAAAAAGGAAGTGTCCTGTTAAGGCTTTTCTTCATTCTTAAAACACACTTGCTAGCAAGCACTTCTATTTATACTGCTCTCAGCTTCACTACCTGTTAACTTGTAGTTAACTTCCCTGTGTCTTATGCACTTACTTATCACAAGTTTTTGTTATGCCACGATATATGTAGCTAGCAATAATAGTGTTGTGTTTCCATTTACAGGCCTCTGTGCATGTTTGAACATATTGTCATTACATTTTCAAAACATGTTGCTTACAGTAGTCATGTGTAGTGATCTGTATTTATCAAACAAACTTACTAGTAAGTACCTCTTTTTCTCATGGCCTCAGCGTCACTACCTGTTAATGCGTAGTTGGCTTTTTGTAATCACTGATGGGGAGCCATAATGAAAAGACTACTAGCAGGCCAGGAGGCGGAACTAAGCCTCAAGTACACTTCCTACATCCGGGTGTTTGAGGCTTAGTTCCACCCTTTGGCCTGCTGTAACACATAAAAAACAAGCAACACAGTACTCATTGCAGACCTGAGGGTAGCCGGGACACATATGAAAACTACTACTGGGTGAGGCAAGAACTCTTTGTAGAACAAAATTTCAAGCACGATATTATGACTAGGCTAGATAGGTTGAAGTCATGCATTAACCTTTCCATTATGTCTCCCCATTAGTGATTACAAAAAGCCAAATGTGCAAGTGTGTTTCAAGAATGAAGCAAAGCCTTAATAGGACACAGACATATAGTGCAGAAATTAGAATGTGATTGATTTCTTGCCAGCAAGTGTGTTTTAGAATGTAGAAAAGCTTTAACAGGACTCAGGCATAGAGTGCAGAAATTAGAATGTGACTGACAGGGGCATCAGGATGCCATATAGTATTTCTAGTTATACACATACGTGATGTATTTTCACACAGAAACCCTCAAAAAACTGAATTTTGTGAGTTCATATGGTACATGTTCCTGAAATAGTAGAGTATGGCAGACACCTGTTTCTCAATATGACATGGAAACAACATTGTTCTCACATAAACCTATTTATGGAGGCTACATCAAAGACACACTGCTTCTCTGAATTAATAACATTTAAGTGTATTTTATATCCATTAAACAACCCTGTGTTATATAGTCAGAAAACAATGCAGGATTTTGATGAGAAAGACCTCACAGTTTTGACACAGACGAGGTAATTTCTCACAGGCATGCATTCATACTACTTCAGTTCAGCACTGAAACTCAAATAATCAACTTTTTATGCGAACAGAATGATAGATTTTAAGCTAATCTATCTAAACACAAACCAGATGGGTTAGCAACAAACTCTGAGTGAAAACAATTAACCCTACAGACTGCACTGAATAGGAACTGCAACAGCTTCTTCAGTCAATCAGGGACTTAATTGCTGAAGCAGCAGGCTAGACAAAAATGATGTCATCGCTTACTGATAGGAACAGAAATATATTCACTGTTTTCAGTTACTGCAGAGCACATTAACAAATGCTGAGTTCAAGAAAACCACAAAACCGAACAGCATGATATTTTCAGGAAACACTAATCATGACATGGGGACTTGAATTCAAGCTTTTATTAAAAATATGAAAAACAAAAAAGGTCCATTTGATCTTTAAATGCATCCCAAGTATTCACAAATGCCATACCACCTCTTGTCAGTTTTGTAATCATGTATTAATATGTTTGATGTTTTTTTGGGGGGGGGTCCTTTACTTACTGGCAGGATTCCAGATATGGCAGCAGTCCCACCTCACATCAGTCGCATCAGAGCAAATATGGAATGGCCACCAGGTTGGGTGTGCTGTGAACTTAATCTGTGAGTTGCTCCATGGTTTTCGGGCATTTGGAATAGATTTTAATGGTTTTAAGTAGTAAATATTTAGGTGCTAAAGCTTCGAGTGACACTTAATGAGTTTTATCATATTTGACTGTCTTTTTTGTCGAATTTAATTGTCCTTTTGCTTTTTGGATTTATCTCTTTGTGTGGCTTGAGTGCGTTGTAGTGCACTGTAGCAATGCTGAATTGGAGAACTTAGAACGTGTGGGAATTGCTGGAGGACTTTGTTCATCTCTCTGTGCTGTGCTGTGGAACATATTTCAGTATGTTCGTTTGTGCATTAAGATGCAGCTGCAGGGAGAAGGATTTAATTTGTTTAATTTGACTTTTCATCAGCTGAAAGGGATTAAGGGTTCTGCAAGCCAACAGCGGGGCTGAATGCCCTTAGGATACAATTTTAATCTTCATTCTGGTTCTTTTCTTATGCAGTTTTCTCACTGTATGGAAAACTGTTGTTGGACTTTTCGATGGATTTAGGGGCAGATGATACTTGATTTGGGAATTGCTGGAGTTGCCCCGAGTTGTCTGGTGGTTGGTGCGCTGGTCGTAGTGGCACGGGATTTCTGCTCTTGTCCACCGGGGAGAAATCTGATTATGTTATTTTACTTTGTTAGGCACCTTGGTTTTGAAAGATGCCATAAAAATAAAGTTTATGATAATTATTATTATTATAGTTTTCCCAATTGAGAGTATTTCATCATGGATATCTTTTTCATGGTCTTTGCCAATGTTATTTATGCCAATATGAACAGCCATGGTGGGCTTGATCTCGCAACTTTCCAACATTTTAGGGAAGTGTGTTATAATGTCTCCTGTTTTAGCTCCCAGTAGGCAAGTCACAATTCTATTTTTTTATCCCTGTCACAAATTGTGGTATCTCACCTCCTATTTATTGAATCACCAATCATAAGCACTGTAGAATTATTTTCCAATACAGGATTAACTGTTGTTGCATTTTATAATAGAGACTCCTCTGTTGCTAGTGCTGCAAATCTGTTTTTAATGGTATTTCTCCACTAATCACCTCTGCTCTCCTGTCCATTTTTATTTTTAGGGCTGCAGATAGTCAAAGCCTGCAGCCCTCTTGCATTAGCTCTAAAAACAAGCTTACTGTGGAACTTCCTTTTTGGACTTTTGGAAGTATTCATCCACAACTGCAAAACAGTGTGCTCCCCCTCTGATGTTTGCTATTTGCTGCTCTGTCTTCAAGGCAGGGGGAGATGCTACTGTGCCGCCCAACTTCTCAGGATATAAACAAAAACAACTTTTGAAGCTGCTGTCATTTAACCATTGCAGGGCTGCAGAATGAGCATCTGTCCAGCTGAATCAAATAGATTAATTCTAGTTCTTTCAGCAGCCTATGGGTTAACTCATTATCTCCTTACTTTGACTGAATACTGACCCAGTAGCACATGGCTAATTAGGCACATGTGTTATGTGGGAGACAGAGCAATATTGCAGCTAGCAGGAGACAGGCCAGAAATTGATGGTCTGTAATTACAGGCTTTATTTATAAAAATAAGAAAACAACATTTCAAATGTACAAATTAGGGTTCAAATGTTTTATTAGTTTATTAGGAGTTATAAAAGCTTGTTTAATGAATTGTTTTTGAAGTACTGGCAAGTGGGTAGGATGGCACAATGACATTCACAGGAGCCTGTTTGAATACATAACCCCCTACCACACTTTCACTGTTGGATTGCTGGCTGTCCTTTCCAGCCCCCCCCCCCAAGGACAGCAAGTGAGATTTTATCAGTTACTGGCTATAAGTGCTATTTGTTCCCCAGCCCTGAAACTGACCTATGCCCACAAAAGATAGTGTTGGACTAGGGAAAGACAGAGACACATACACACAGACAAGGGAGATGCACTGCAGAATTCCAACACTGTCTGTCATATGGAAGTGAACTGCCCATCCTCTGTGACACAGGATGCATTATATAAAAGAAAATAGCCTACATAAGAAGTAGACTCGGACTCCCCCCCTTCCCAATCCTTACATACTGTATGCTAATTTCTTCAGTCTTGAAGCTGGGAAACATAGAAACATAGAAGTTGATGGCAGATAAGGACTGGATGGCCCATCCAGTCTGTCCATTTCTTTTTCTACCTTATGAATGTGACATCGGCCTTTGTTCTGTCAATGGCCTATCTATTCATATTCATCTATATTGCTCCCTTATGCATATCCCATGTCTGTTTGAAACCCTGCACTGTATTCATAGCCACCACTTCCTGAGGTAGGCCGTTCCATGCATCCACCACCCTTTCTGTGAAAAAGAACTTCCTCACATTACCCCTTAATTAACCTTCCTCTAATCTCATGCTTTGTGCTGCTATTTTTCTTGTATTGAAACATGTTAGACTCTTTCACCTTGTTAATGCCCTTCAGGTGTTTGAATGTTTCGATCATATCACCTCTCTTCCTCCTTTGCTCTAGGGTATACCTATTGAGTTCCTCACTAGATGGACAGTAACTTACAATAATAGCTGCCATTTTGCACTTTCAGCTCCTCATCTCACTCACCATTGTGAGCTGTGTAGTAGGCTAAACTGGCTCTCCCCATCCAACTACATTAACTTTGTCCTGGGCTGCTTCACAGGTAAGGTTCTGGGCTCAGGCATCCCTCCTGGATTGGCAGAACTCCTTGCGTCAGCAGTCTCCACTACTTACTCCCTAAGGTATTGGCCCTGCTATCCTTAAGGTTTCTGTTATGTGTACCCAAATGGGGGACAGGGATTTTGTGTCATGTGCCCCTAGACTATGGAACTCCTTTCCTGTCCAGGTCCGGTCCTCCCCTTCCCAGACATACCTACAAACCTCCCTGTGGAACCAACTGAGGCTCTCCTCAGTATGTGACTGTTTCAATCCTCCCTGATTTCCCTGGCTCCCTGCACTGCTCTTGAGCATAATATCTCCTGTACCTTGGCTCCAATCCTGCTGTCACTACCTGCCCGCCTGGGTGTGGCCCTATGAAATGTTGTATATTCTGTATATATATCTGATTATCTTGCTTGTAACCTTGTTTTATTGGCTCTATATTTGTATACCTGACTGTATCACTGTTGTAACCTGAGTTATCTTGTATTGCTTCTGCTGAACTCATTGTATCTACCTTACTTGCTTCAATTTGTACTCTGTATTTTCTGCTAATTTCCTGTACTCTCCCGGGTTGTACCTGAAAATAGGCATATGTTTTGTCTAGTGTACTTACCTGGTCAACAAAAGCTAAATAAATAAATAAATAAATAATATGTCCTCATATGTTTTCTGATGCAGTCCCTGCACCATTTTGGTTGCCCTTCTCTGGACTCCCTCAATTTGGTTAATGTCCTTGTGAAGGTGTTGCCTCGAGTATTGCACGCAGTACTCCAGATGGGGCCTAACCAATGTCTTGTAAAGAGGGATTATTATCTCCCTCTTCTGACTTGTGATACCCCTACTAATACACCCCAACATCCCTCTAGCCTCACATACTGCTTTAGTGGTCTGCTTGGATGATTTCGGGTCATCAGTGGTGATGATGATGCCCAAGTCTCTTTCTTCCCTTGTGACTGCCAGCAACTCCCCTCCCAGCCTATAGGTGGCTTCAGAGTTTCTCTACCCTATGTGCATGACCTTGCACTTCTTTGCATTAAACCACAGTTGCCACTCTTCTGACTAGTTTGCTAGTTTATCCAGATCTCTTCTCATTCTGCCCACCCCATCTGGATCATCTACTCTGTTGCAGATCTTGGTGTCATCTGCAAACAGACAAACCTTACCCTCCAGTCCATCTGCAATGTCACTGATGAAGATCTTGAAGAGGACTGGTCCCAGGACTGATCCCTTAGGTACCCCACTTATGACTTGCTTCTCTTCTGACCGTATTCCATTTACCACCACCCTCTGTTTTCTGGCCGACAACCAGTTTACCACCCAGTTGACCAACTTCTGACCCACCCTGAGCCTACCCAGCTTAATAATCAATCTTCTATGTGGAACAGTATCGAAAGCTTTGCTGAAGTCAAAGTAGGTGACATCAACTGCTCCTCCTTGGTCCACCACTCTGGTTACCCAATCAAAGAAATCTATGAGATTAGTTTGACATGACCTTCCTTTTGTAAACCCATGCTGTCTTGGATCCTGTGCTCCTATGGATTCCAGGTGTTGCACTATCCTTTCATTAAGGAGTGCCTTCATAATCTTGCCCACTACTGAGGTGAAGACTGATGGTCTGTAGTTCCTGCCTCCTCCCTGCTACCACTCTTGTGGAGCGGGATGACATGACCCTTCTCCAGTCTTCTGGGACCTCTCCTGTGCTCAGAGATTCACTAAACAGTTCTGATAATGACTCTGCTAGTTCCACCCTTAGCTCCTTTAGTACCCTGGGATGTATGCCATCAGGTCCCATTGCCTTGTCCACCCTGAGCTTATTGAGCTCTTGTAGGACCCTTTCTTTTGTGAAGGGACAAGTGCACACCTCCCTCCCTCCTGTGTCCATGGTGCTGAGCTGTGGGCCCTGCCTACCTTCTCTTCAGTAAATACTGAGCAGAAGTATCTATTTAGGATAGATGCTTTTACATGGCCCTCTTCCTCACATGCTCCCTTATCCCTTGATCTTAGCAATACCCCCTCTGGACTTCCTTTTTTCACTAATGCATCTATAGAAAGTCTTGTCACCTTCATTTACTGTTTGTGCTAGTGTTTCCTCAGTTTGGGCCTTTGTCTGCCTTACTGCCTTCTTGCTGCCCTTAGGGAAATTTGGTATGCCTCCCTATCTTCATCCTGATCTGACCTTTTCTGCTGCTGTTTTTGAGAACCAAAGTGGTTTCCTTCTTTTTTTGCGCTTCCTTTTCTCTCTAACACAATGGGGTGTTGCTTCAAGTATTGCATCCTTAATGCTTGCCCACTTTGTCTTTACCTCCTCACCTGTATTTCTTCTTGCCAGGGCTAGCTTAACTCTGTTGGCCATCCTCTGAAGTCCCATATTTTTGCCTTGGAATGGGATGATTTAGTTCTAGTGGCCAAATTGAACCATACCATGTGATGGTCTCTGGCCCCCAGGTGACCTTCTACCTGGAGATCTGTGATCCTTTCCCTGTTAGTACTAGATCTAGGATAGTCTTGTCTCTTGTGGGTTGTTGTACCAGTTGTTTGAGGCCCTCCCCCTGCATGGAATCCACCATGTGTCTAGTTCTGGCAGATGTTCCTGCTGGTATTGACCAATCTGTATCTGGCATGTTGAAGTCTCCCATTATCAGAACCTCCCCTTTAGCTGTGATGTTTTGTATATCTTCTAACAGTAATGTGTCTATGTCCTCCCCCTGGTCTGGAGGCCTGTAGACAACCCCAGTTCATATGGCTGTGCCATTTCCTGTTTCTAGGGTGACCCACACTTCTTCTGGCTCCTTAAGTGTATTGTGAATTTCTGTAGGTTTGATATTTTTATTGACATAAAGGGCCACTTCACCACCCCCCCATTTGCACCTCAGTCTCTTCTGAACAGTACATAACCAGGTACTGAAGTCTCCCAGGTGTGGTTACTGGTAAACCATGTCTCACTAATGGCTACTGTGTCCAGTTTAGCCTCTGTCATTATTGCCTGCAGGTCTGGGATCTTGTTTCCCAGACTGCAAGCATTTGAGTACATGATTTTCCATTGCCCAGATTTCGATGTGTTAGTTATTGGTCGAGGTCTGGCATTTCTCCTGTGTGTCGTATGGGGAGCCAGACCTTTTTCCTTACCTGGTGATACAAATGAACTACAAACATGCTGAACTCCTGTCTGACCACTAGCTGAGGGGGGAGGAGTGTTCTTCCCATTTGACGTATGGGGTGCTGCACCCTCTCCCCATTTGCTAGTTTAAATATTCTGCAAAGATGTCAAACTTCTGCCCCAATGCACTGACTCCTTCCTTAGTCAGATGCAGTCCATCAAATTTAAAGAACTCTCACCCAAAACTGTTGCCAGTTCCCTACAAATTTGTGTCCTTTTTTCTGGCATCAGCCCTTGAGCCACATGTTTAGCTCCCCTATCTCCCCTTCTCTGACCTTCTGTCCATCTGCCCCCTCTCCCAGACTGGCAGGATCACAGAGAAGGAAATGCTGGATGAAATGGATGATAGTTTGTCACCCAACCTGGTCAGGTGTTCCTTGGTCTCCACAACTGACCGGCTGGTGAGATCGTTAGTCCCTATGTGTACCAGGACATCAATGTTTTCTCCTGCTTCCTGAACAATTTTAGCAATGCAGTCAGAGTCTCTCCATGCTGATGTACAGGGGAAACATCTGACCATTATTCCCGGCTGGAGATACGTATCAACTTCCCAAATCATGGAGTCTCCTGTGATCAGAAGTTTTTTAGATTTCCTTTTTGCTTTTTTTGTTTTGGTTCCTGTTTTGGGCAAGTTTTGTTTTGCTAGCTCCTGTGCTGCAGTGTCCTCTGCCCCTTTGTTTGATTTCGGAGATAGAGTCAGATATCTGTTTGTAGTTTTTATATGGTTTGTGGAGGTGATATGTTGGAGAGTACCGAGTGATGGGGCACTCGTTTGCCCCTCTTAACCATCTGCCAACCTTCCGGACCAACTATCCTCTGCGGTCGAGGTGCTTCTGTTGGATGTTGAGGAAATGGTGGGTGGTTCTTAAATTTCCTCTTGAATATGCAATTTGAGGTGCGCAATCTCTGCCCATGCTGCCTGGAGCTGAGCCGAACTGTGACATGCAGTTCCTGTGGGATTTGACTGGGCTGACTGTAGCAAGATGGCCGCCAGGAAGTGGGGTCAAGGTTCACTTCCTTCCTTGATATTTTGCTGTGCCCAAGATGGAGGATTTTTTCCACGAGGCTGCCTGGCTGCTCTGCAATGGTCAAAATGGTGATTGCAGCCCTGATGAGCTTCTTCCCCAACCCTGGCACTGAAAAATGGCGGGCTTGAACTGTGGTGAGTGAAAAAATGCTGGTGAATCTCTGTATTTCACTTGATTGCTCTCCGTTTATTTTACTGAGCTTTACTTCTTTTTATTTATTTCCTGTCCCTTCGTTTAGTTATTGTATTGTCCTGCATTTGCTTATGCTGTTGTGCCACCTTTTGTTTTCTTGCCCCCGATTATTTCTTTTATATTGTGTCCTGCTTTTGTGTCTTTGTTGGCCTCTCAGAGCTGTCTTGTAGTTAGATTGCTCATGCTTAAGTCTCTATTTTATTGTCCTCATGTTGTTTGATGCTTTTTTTTTCCAGGCTGTCCCTCACCTTTGGTTTATGCTCTGCAGTTTAAATTGCAATTGTGGCTGTCCCCATTTACTGAGTTGCTTTGGGGCTCTGTGCAGACTATATTTTATTGGAGCAGTCCTGTTTGTGGCATGGCCAAGCCTGAATGGATCACTCTGCAGAGCTCTGAGGGAGTGCTGTGGTGAGTTGGGGAGTGGAGCACCCAAGCAAGAGGATGTGGAGGTCGGGAGGGAACAGCTTGGTGAGAGAAGTGCTCCATTGTGGCTTCAGGGGCAGGCTGGTCAGTAGAGGAGCCACGGCCTACAGACGGTAATCTGGAGGAGCGGAGCTGTTGTCCATTGCAACTGGGGGGAGAGAGAGGCCTTGATGTCATACTGGTGGCTCTGTGAGGCGCGGTACTGGGTTGAGTTGGGGAGCTTGCAAGGTGGCCCTGAGTGATGATGTTTCTCTCGGAGGCAGATGCTGCGGTGTGGACCTGTAGCAGAGAGGAGCTCCATAGTGGCAGCAGTGTTTGGACCTATGTAGATATGGTATATTTCAAATGTCCTTAGCCCTTGAGAAAGGATTGATGAAGATCTGAAACATGTCAGGCTGGACAGTATTGTCTTGGATGCAATAAATGGTTTGAGTAAGGACTCTGCCTCCAAAGTATTTTTTTGCGTCTCTCTTATGGAGTTTGTGTGTGCCAGAAACTTTTTTTCTTGCTTGCTTGCTTCAGTAGTTTCTGTGCACCACTTCTCAGTGTGCACTCATTCTGTTCCCTAGTATCAGTAATTGCAAGTTTATGTTTACGTGTCTGCTGTCTCCTGCACTTACTATCACAGATGCCCACTCCGCAGCGCCACGGCAAAGGTACTGCAGTGCTCCCCATGCCCCCCGAGCATATTCATGCCCCCCACCCACACAAATGTCAGGGACCCCTGGGATCTGATAAGCAATGTGCCCCCCAAATGCCAGTACCACCTGCCCAGCCCCCCCCGGTGCATGCGGCAGTGTTCCAGGGTGGGGGGGCTCTGGGGCAGTTTGCAGCGGGCTGTGACTTGTGGCATGCAGGGCCATTGCGCCATGCTTGTGGCACTAGCCTACGCCTGCCGCAAGTTGCAGGACGTAGGTGTCGGGGACTCTACCTGCCTTGGAATATGGTGCATGACCCAGAAAGAGCTGATGAAAAGGAAAGGTTCCTTTTTTTTTATAAACAAATTTTTATTGATTTTTGCAGTACAACAAATAACATTCCATAAACACAAAACATCCATCCCCATACATCTACTATAGTCAAACCTGCAAAGGGGCTGATAATAAGGAAAGCTTCCTAGTCCATCTCTTGGACCTACTAGACTCAAACCCAGAAAGGGGATGATTATAAGCAAGGCCCTGATTGTTCTGCAGCAATTTGGGTCTGAATTCTGCAGCAAGTCCCCCTGTTGCCACAAAACTTCCATGGCATTAGTTTCCTATTTCTATGGAACTTCTGCAGCAGCAGTTGGGGGCTTTGGAAGCAATCAGCAACCCTCCCCTAACTCCTGAGTTATTAGCAAGTGATGGAGGGTAGAAACCAACAGTATTGTTGAAGGTGGTTATGCCTTCCTGAAAGACAGACTCCCCGTCCTGCGCAATCTTTTCTTTGTGATATGGGGTCCTCAGATGGTAGTGACTGGGACCTGGAACAGGAGCAAAGACTGCAATCAATCTGACTTTTGAGTGGCTCATAGGAATCTGTACAGTGTAACCTATTTCTGTGCTATATATTGATTGGCTCATAGGAATCCGTATAGCGTAACCTATTTCTGTGATATATTTTATTTATTTTATTTAGTTTTTGTTTACCGGGTAAGTGGACTAGCCAAACAAGTATATCATAACTCTGCTGAGACTCTGCAAGTGAAGCCACCAGAGGCAATAAGAGGTGAAATGATTTGTATTGAGCAAATCTTTTGTCCTCTGGATTTGGAGACCCACTAATACATTTCATCCTGTGAATGAAATCAGTTATATCCTTCAGATCTCAATGCTTCTGCCAAGTGATAATTTTCCTCATGCTCTGGGCGGACATACTATGATATCCCTAAATTCGATATGCCAGTACTCAGTATACCGAGTACAATGGCCTGAAATCCACAGGCCCGAATGGATACTATGCCCGACAGAAGAAGTTTGGGTATTACGAGACAAATGTGTAAAATGTGGGGGGCTCTGCCCCCCCACACCCCCCATAACTAAACTAACTCCAAGGGGTAGCAGACTCTGGAGGAAAATGTTAAGTAATTACGGGGGAAGGGGTGCAGTGTGCAAAATGACATGACCCGGAGCAGAACCCAGGTCACACACAGCATACTGGCCAACCTACCAGTGGTATACACCACCGGGGCAGCTCAGTCTGCAACCCCATCCAGCCATTCTTTCCTGTACTGTAGAAGGGGTAAGGTAGCATTCTGCCACATCCACTACCTTACCCCGTCAGGAGGAATACAGTCAGGTTTACTACACTTGGAACATTCCATCTATTGAGCAATGCAGACTGGGGTACTGGTTGTCAGGATAGTGAGCTTCAGGTTAGGGTAAGTATACCTTCATATTAAGTCATGTTTTCAATGAAAGACACACTTATGATGATCATGCAGATGCAAACTGCCATTTTGTTCTAAAATTCTGTCTGTAAAAAGTAACAATGTAACTCACATTTTAACCCTTTTCCCATATTTGCAGGTGCAGTGTCCCAAATTTGCATCATTAAAGGTTGAGAAGTACTGCATGTCAATGAGAGGAGAGCAGATTTACATTGGGGTGGGGCCTCAGAGCTCTGGAGTCTCTTAAGACTTCTCAGAGTGATAATCAAATCAGTTTCTCATCTTCAAGAGCCACTAGGCAGCCCCTGTTACATTGTACTATATTCCCAAAATGCACTGGGCTCCTCTCCTTGCTGTGCTGGTACCCTGCTGGGGTTGTGAGTATCATAAGAAATTTACAATTGAAATTCCTCACTGATTTATATCTTTTTTTTGGTTATCAATTTGGGATTTGCTGTTTTTCAGATGTAAGCAGCCTGCCGACTCTGACTCAGCCTCCATCAGAGACCGTGACTCTGGACGGAACCACCAAGCTTTCCTGCACTTTAAGCAGTGGCCACAAAATTGGAGCAGAATATGTGAGGTGGTTCCAGCAGAGAGCTGGGAATGTTCCACGTTTGGTCTATTACTACTACTTTGATGGGAATAAACAAGGCAGAGGTCCTGGTATTCCTGAAAGGTTCACTGGTTCTGTGGTTCCGTCCAGTAACATGGCCCATTTAACCATCTCTGGGGTCCAGGCAGAGGATGAAGCTGCTTATTACTGTAGTATCTGGATTTGGGGTGGCATTGACACATACACAGTGATGCAGAACTACAGGGAACTGAGACCAAAACCTTCCGCTCTGCCCTCTGTTGTGCTTCTGAGCCAGAGTTCTCATGCGTAACATCTTAATGTGGTGAAGCGTGATGACACCGTCAAGTCTGTCCATCAGGATAACTATCAGCAGAGCTTACAGGCACTTCTCCTTTTGCAACTCACATAGCATGCCAGTTTCTGTACCACCCCAACCAAAAAATAGTATCAAAGAGCCAGTTTGTTTTTCAATTTCTGAGTCCACTTATAAGTAGCACTATTCTTTTTCTTTTATTTCATACTTTCACCCCCTCCTCTGGCACCTACCTATGCTTGCTGTCAGACTGCTCTTGCCCTTACTGTTGTCTGTTTTGCCATTGATCTGAATCTTCATCCTGCCAGTCCAGACCACCAACCACACTAATAAAATATCCCCACCCTATGTCAGGGGCCCAAATCATGGAGACCTGGGAGTATACGTATCCATTTGTACTGGGAGTGGGGGGAGCTGGCAACAGGGCAGATGACACGTGATGAGATCATGGGCTGGCTGTCATTCTGGTTATGTAGCAAAATCAGCTCAGGAAAGATACTGTAAAACAGTCTCTGGTCAGAGCCAATACGGCTGCAAAATGATGTTATTGATGGTGGCTCCTTCCTAGCTGTTGTATTTTTTTATAAATAGTGTAATATATATATCTATATATCTGTCTGTATCTGTCTATCTGTCTGTCTACTATCTATCTATCTATCTATCTATCTATCTATCTATCTATCTATCTCATGTTCATGCTGCAGGTACCAACTGATTTATCTGAAAGCGCTGACAGCAGGCTATCTTAAAATGAGTGCTACCAAAAGATTTGTCCCATGGAATGTTCAGGGACAGACAGGTGAATGCTTACAAAGGATATAACAGTTGGGATGCAATCACCATCAGTAGCATCACCATGCAGCCTTATAGAGTCTGAGGCAGTCACTTGGAGGTCATCTGACCCGTAATGTATGCCACATCACTGCCCCGCACAGACACCACATTGGGACATGGGTTGTGTCCGGTTTCCTACAAGGCATGAACCAGTAATCGTCTTGCCTCTACACAGAGCTGAAATTTAAGTAAAGTATGCTAAATGATTTTCATACAGTAGGGGTGGGATATTCAAAGGGGTTGCACATGGTGCAACAGTGTTGTGCCATGCGCAACCCACTGATGCACCCCAGTGCTATATTCAAAAGGGCAATTTGCTCTACTCAAATCCCGATGCACCGGGCCGCACCAGTAATGTATGAGGCGCAAGTGCAGGGGGCGTGCCCATGCATATGCAGCACATCCTGAGCATTCAGCCTGGGATGTGCAGCACATATGCAGGCACACACCCACTTTGCACCACACAGGGGGGCACAAAGATGTTCCCGAAATATACAGGAGCAAGGATTGGCCACCCACAGGCCTGCTGCCATATTGCTAGGTGCAACACGGCAGCAGCCAGCTGTGGGTGGCCACCTCAGCCATGGTGGCCCCTCCGTTGGCATAGTGCCTCCCCCAATGCCCAATTGCAGGCTGTAATATGTGTCTAACTCCCTGGTGGTCCAGTGGACTTAACACCTTGCCCAATCGCGGGCTGTAAAATATATCTAACTCCCTGGTGGTCCAGTGGCCCTAACACCTTGCTCGATCATGGGCTGTAAAATATATTTAACTCCCTGGTGGTCCAGTGGTACCCGTACCTCCCTCCCAACCCGCTCACTCATACCCGCCACCCCCTCCTCCCCAGTCAGTGGTGGGCAGCAGCACCCATCTGTAAGCTGCCCAGTCAGTCACTGACTGACAAAGAGCATAGTACGGTGCAGCCCATTGGTCCACAGGGCCAATGGGTGTACAGCTGTACTGTATGCTGTCAGTCGGGCGGCAGCCGTCGCGGTGGCTTACGGGTGGATGCTGCTGCCCGCCACTGACCGGGGGGGAGCAGGGTGGCTGGTATGAGTGAGCGGGTTGGGAGGGTGGTACGGGTACCACTGAACCACCAGGGAGTTAGATTTATTTTACAGCCCATGATCGGGCAAGGTGTTAGGTCCACTGGACCATCAGGGAGTTAGATTTATTTTACAGCCCATGATCGGGCAATGGGGTGGGTTGCCGGTGAGGGGTAGGGGGCATCGGTCCCCGATGGCTGCAGCCTGGCAGGATGCCAGGTGCAAGTCGAAGAGTATTGGTGCACCTGCATGCAAATGTGACCATAATGACATGCAAATGGCCCCATTTGTGCCTTGCATGCATTATGGCCCCATTTGCATGTCCACCACTGAATACTGCGGTTGCTGTGCCTAGCATAACGACACTTGCGCTAGTGCATCCTGCTGCTCCTCTCTGGCCACTTGCGCTGGTGCAGTACCACTGCGCCATGCACAATGTGGGTGGCCACAGAGCCATATTCAATGGTGTGGAGCCATGGTGCAGCATCATTGAATATTGCCAAGGCACCGCCCTGGCACATCCCAGTTGCACTGTGCCCAGCTTGTGCCCCTGCCTGGCGCAGTTCTGAATATCTCACCCTAAGTGTATTCCTCTTCAGAAAAATAGTAAAATGCATGATCTTTTTGCAACTGATATTTAGTAATCAATATTAAGACATTTGAGGACTCAAGTCATTTGTCCTGACAAAGAACATTAGGTAACGAGAATGAAAATAGGTTTACCATCTGTTTTGCTACTTTCACAAGTTTTATTCAGGATTTCCAACAAATGCAAAATAGATACAGTTAACATGCTGTCCAGCAGAAAAAAAGCAGTTATTTATGAAGCCATTCGAAGTGGCACAAGTTTAGATTGATAAGCCTAATTAAAACACATTTTAGTTATTCATTAACATACTGTAGAACTGGAAATTAATACGTCAGTTAAGTTTTTCGCTAGTAGGGTGCCTGTCTGAACTGCACAAATTTATTTTTACAGAACAAGTTCTACTGACTGGGTACTGTCTGGTTAAAAAAAAGCTCCAGATTGTAGTAGTCTACTGAAACTGTAAGGAAACAGTTTGTGCTTGCATTTCTCCCCATCGCCATTCTCCGTGTTGCTGGTCCTGAGGTCAGACATCCGGGGTGGGGGGACTGTTTGCTGTGTTCAATCTGTCTTTCTCTCTCTGTCCAAACAATGGATAAAAAGAGATAGAGTTTGGGACTGTGACTTTTCTTTTCCTTATCTGGAAGCTCCAACTCCAGCTTCATCTCGACATTTTCTGGGAGTAAGCCACCTGCGTGTTGTTTCACTCCAACTCTGCTGAGTATTCAATTGGGGGGGCTTGCAATACAGAAGGTTCAGATCTAAGTGACAGTGACACTTCTAATATCTGCAAATGGAATAAAGTTCAACTGTGTAAGGAAACAGTCTGCACTAACATTTCTCATGAAATGGCTTGAATCAAACAAGCAATCTGATTGGTCAAAACTAGTCACATGACCAAGCAGTAATTTCAATTATCACATAGCTGAACTTTTTACTCTCTTCTTTTTCTGCCTTTGTAACTCTTAAAACTATTTTATAAGTGCAATAACACACTCCAGGGTGTGTGGTAATGCCATAAATTACTGCACTTCCCAGGTGGTTGAAGGCACTCTGCTGCACCTCATGCCTCACAACCCACCTGGGGTGTACATTAATTAAGCACCACCACACACTCTGTCATGTGTTATTGTTTACTTCCCCAGACCAATCTCTTCAATGCTGTCCTTCCTGAGGTCTGACATGGGGGTAAAAATAAAAAAACAGTCTGCTGTTCGTCCTCTCTCTCTCCCTCTTTCCTGACAATGGACAGAAATAGACGGGGAGAGAGAGAGAGAGAGAGAGAGAGAGAGAGAGTTTGAGACGGTGTGTTTTTTTTTTTTTACCTTATTTGGCAGCTTCTTTTCCAGGCGTGAGGCACAAGTATGTTGCTTTACTCTGACTCTGCTGCATATTAAATCTGGGAAGGGGGGCTTACATTAGAGAAGGTTCAGGTGTAAAAACAGCTGACAGCAATGCTTTCTCCAATCACCACAACTGTAGCTGAGTTTGACTGAGGTCAGGGGATCAAGTTGTGTTCTGCATTTTGCTCACAGTTACAACTGATAAACCAACATCAGTGAAATAAAGCACTGCACTTCTTAGATTTTAAAGTCTCCGATTAACCACCTAATCTGATCCGGTCACCACAGAGTACAGTGTTCTGCTCTAGCTGCAAGCTGGTAAGCTCTTAAACCAACATCAGTGTAATGGAGCCATACTGTTGAGACTGCAATGAAGGGAATACAGATTGGGTAGGGAAAAGAGATCAGAAGTGGGGAGAGATATGGGGGGTGGTGGAAGAGAGAATTTGAGAGAAAGTTTGAAATAATTTTATATTGCTGATAGACTTTGCACTAATGGAGACACCCCAGTAAAGTATGTTAATCAACACAAAATTACATAACATGGCCATGCAGGCTCATTCAGAGTGACATAAAACTGGCAAAAAAATACCAATTTGGTAACACATCACCAATCATGGTACCAGTTTGATTTTTCTTAGACAAACAGTGGGTGTGCTCACTCACCCCCACATGGCTCTGATAAGCCATGAGAGACCAAGCTGTAAGTATCTCCATCCCAGTCACCGCTGAAGCACTTTCTCAAGACTCACTGGTTCTTCTTCTTTCAGCAGCAGTGCATACTTGCCAAGACAGAAAATAAGAGAGAGATGGGTGGGTGGGATAAAGAGTTTGAAATATTTTGCAGAGATCGCAGTGAAGGGAACAGAGATCAGGGTGGGCTGCATGTAAGTCTCTTGTGGAGTCTCCCATCACTGTTTTTCTTTAAAGGAGGTACAAAAATAAGTGTGAGATGGGGGGGCATTTTTAATTTTCCCTATAAACATAAATGCTACTGTCAAATAAATGCTCCCTCTCCCACACTCTCTCACTCTACTCTGGTACACAGTGCTGTGCGTGGGGAGCAAGACAATAGTGCAGCTGGGGGGGGCGGGGGAGTACAACCACACTGTACTGAATGGAAATTACATGGTGAGATGTGATTCAAGTCCACTCAGTGGAAGGACACAGCTATGGTGCATTCACAGTCACGTGCTACAACAGCTCCCTTCTCACATAGCCATAAAAGCAGTCCATGCAGCTACCTATTGCAGAAACATTATATGTGCAAATCTTTAGACACATTTTTAACCTTTTTGGAAGGACCAACTAACAGGGGGCATCCTCATATGGGACAAATACATGGTTATAGTTCCAAGATATTTAAATTGTTTACATCGTTGTTTGACAGATATGTGATAATCTGCTCTACATAATTTCATACTAATGACACCAGTTCTGTTAGCACACCAGAAACAGTACCTGTAGATAGTTATATAGTATCATTGATTCCAGTATAATATGGTTTACTTTATTTGGAAATGAGTTCCCAGCTGATTGACAGAGTACCTTTGAAGCTGTGTTCTGCAATGACCACCAGCCCTATTGAAGAGAAACAAGCCTCAGAATGCTGGCTTGCTGGCTCTGCTCATTAGCAATCTTTTTAACCATTTAACCATGTCTTGTAATGCAGTGAGTAAATTATCAGTGATTACATCATTCTTGGTGAGTGAGTCATATTTCAAATAGGTGGTTATACTTACTTAGGGCTCTACTGGAACAGACCCCTCCCAGTCTCCTTCTCTCTCTCTCTCCACAGACAGTGGCTACAGCCACACTGGACTCCAGCAGATGCCTTGAGTAACTTATTTCAGAGCCAGCTAGAATCAGTGCTAGAAATGTTCCATTCTCTCATTCGATAAACTTCATTGGCATAACTAGAAAGGCAATTTCTCTCTCTGTCAGTTTATTACCCAACCTCTTTAGTGACCACAGTGCCATTTTTTGTGTAGGCCACTTATCCTTAGCCAATGGCCCTGCTCCTATGATTAACTTTTGTTCCTTTAAAGAGCAACTTTCTTGCTCAATTTCAACCCTCCCCCCAAGATGTAAGATGAACCCTCACCTGGGCAGAGATCATATACTACATATGATTTTCATTGTAGTAGCCCCTGTTTTGGAAGGGAAGGGATCGTTATTTGGAGCTGTGGAGCTGAGCCAGGCTTATCCCTTCCACTTCCTGGCACCTTCTTGGACAGTGATCCACCCCCACACTAGTGTGTTTTGTGATGTCACTATATGGGCGGCATGGGGTGCAATCTGTAGAAATCAATGGGGTTGTTTTTTACACTTAGATTTTGGTAGTTTAGATGGCTGTTTGGAACAGATCATGGCCACCACATAACTAACAAAGACCTTGTTAGTTAAACGACGGCCATGATCTGTTCTGAATGACACTCTAAACTACCAAACTTTAAGTCTGAAAAACAGCCCCATTGATTTCTATGGCTTGTGCGACCCCACAGTGCCCATACAGTGACATCACAAAACGCGTTAGCTTGGGGGCAGATCACTGTCCAAGAAGGTATCAGGAAGTGGAAGGCATCAGTGCGGCTCGGCTCCATGGAGCCAGATTATATTCCCTTCCTAAACAGGGCTATTGCAATGAAAGTTATATGCATTATATGACTTCTGCCCAGGTGAGGGTTCATCCTTGTTCCTTTAGTGAAGGACCTGGATAGTTGCTCTTTAAAACGTTTGAATATTTTGTTTTGATTAATGACCGCAGTGCCATTATTTGGGACATGTTACAACTTATTCTCAGTCTCACTAGTGAAGGCTTATTTTTTGGGTACATGCAATTGACTGACATTTAGAATCCTGACAACTAAAATACAGAGACTGTCATGCTGACAATCTCGATACTGACAAAACCGACATCCTGACTCACACAGCATGCCTGAAAACCCAGCGCAGACAACAAAAAAGTGCTTATGTGGGGGCAAAGTGCCCTGCACAATCCCCCGCACCCCCTGTCATGGGTGGCTTTGCCCCCACACACCCCGGTTATTAAAGATACATCCTCTGAGTCTGGCATGACTCGGGGATGGAAGAATGCTTTAGAAGTGCACCTGAGTGGACCGCGCAGTAAGTACTCCATACTTGAATACAACTGCGCACTGGCCAACAGCACATGTCGGGATCTAATGTCGGGTTATGGAAAGCTGGGCAAACTACATCATCCGGCTACTGAACTCGGAATCCCATGTGTCAGGAATCGGTATTCTGAGTTTCAGTCTTTCAAAATACTCCCTATTTTTCAGCTGAGTTTCTATCTTTCGTAAGCATATAAAATCGCACAAATATAAAAAAAAATAGCTGTGTCCTGTGGTACACCAGAGTTCACAGATTAGCACCTCTCAAATATAAAGCCTGGACTAAGTCCAGGAATTCTAATCTGGTACAGGGCATTGGGCTCCTCGTTTTGCAGTGTTGGCATCATGCGGGGGATGTAAGCATTTATTTTTTTCAAAATAAATTATTTATCACAAATATCAGAAGAATACTTCTACTGCTTATTAAAACCTTTTTGGATTCCTCAGATTTGACAAGTTCTAGGGCCCAGCCTAGTGTGATTCAGTCTCTGTCAATGTCAGCATCTCTCGGTGAAACTCCCCAAAAGGGACTCTGGGAGTAACAGTCACACTCTGCTGGTACCAGAGCAATTACCACAGCACTGTAGCAGAGTGGGGGAGACAGTTCAATAACAGACCTTGGAATGTGCCACAATTTTTATATTACAATGATCACAATGGAATTAAATACAGCAGAGGCCACAGACTCCCCATGAAGAGCGTGGATTCTGTGGTCTCATCCAACAACATTAGCCTTTCACCATCACTGGAGTCCAAGCAGAGGATGATGCTGACTGTTACTGCAGTTTCTGGATGTCAGGCAGTATAAACCTGCATAAAATAATAACGCCTCATAGGGAACTGAACTGGACCACCAGGGAGATGTTCTCTATTACAATGCCCGCAATCATGCATGAGGAGTGCGACGCTGACAGACCCTGGCTCTGGAGCTCTGGTGGCCACCCACAGCTGGTGGCTGCCATGTTGTGCCCTGCAATATGGCAACTCAGCTGTGGGTGGCCAGCCCTTGCTCCTTTATGTTTTGGCTCAACTTTGAGCACCAGTGTGTGGCACAAGTAGGGGCCACACCTGCATATGCTCAACACATCTTGGGCTGAATATCGGGATGTGCCGAGTATGCCTGGACACGCCCCCCGCACTTGCGCTGCATACATTAATGATGCGCCCCGGTACATCGGGATTTGAGCAGCGCAACATCCACTTCTGAATATCGCACCGGGGTGCATCAGTGGGTTTTGCCTCGTGCAACACTGCTGCGCCATGTGCAACCCCTTTGAATATCCGGCCCTTAATGTATTTTGTTTTGCTCTGAGCTTATCAGGCTCATGAGCTAGAAAATAATTTCTCAGTAAAGAAACAGAAAGTATAGTTTGACTGGCCAGTCTGTTTTAGAAAGGAGAAAAACAAAAAGGTATAGAGGTGCAGTTTAGTTTTGAAAGATTGCATAGGACGGTTATGTGAAACATTATGTACCATATTACATTCAAAACATTTAGGTTGATAAACAGCATATACGGCAAAGCATTTACACAACTCTTTTCAAATGCATTTTACATTTTATGTGACTATTTGCTGTTTACTAACATAATCTTTCATTTACAGTTTGTTCTGGGGGTGGGGCTTGCTGTTGACCTGGGCTAGGGGTGGAGGTCTACGAAGACTTATGTGCTCCGGAGGGATGGGAGTTCCCTTTCCCTCTCTGGCATTATGCCTGGGGTTTCTGACACCCTGAGTGGGCTGGCCTCTGGGCTCATTATCAATCATTTCATCATCCTCTGGAGATACAAGATCAATAGAGGATACATACAAAGCGGCTTTTAAAATGACCCTTAAGGATTGCAAACTTTTCTGGCACTTTTTCCTACAGAATTCTACATTTTTACATATCTCTCTGGTTGCTTTGCTACAATCTTGCTTCAAGGATAACTTCTCAGTCTCTAGTGCCTGAACCACAGGACATAAATCTGAAACAATTAACCCTGTATGATCCTGTTTTTTCCTGATTGCATGTTTAGTATCCGAATACAGTGGGCACAGACACTGCATTGGGGCACTGTGTATATAGGAATTGGAAGCAAAAACATCCCATTTTTTATACAAAGTCAAAAGGTTAGAAATATATAGTCTATGCTCTGAGCTAACACTACTAGCTGTTCTATATTTAATGGCCATTTTGAGAGCACCTTCCATATCCTGCTCTCTAATAGAAGTAAAAAGTGTATCGATCCACCCCTACTCTATCTCTTGAGCGGTTTGCCTTGCTGTAGAAAAAACTGCTTCAGCCCCTAAATCTTGTTTTAGTCCAGCCACAGTTTGCCAATTATGTTGGGTATTTTGCTGGGCTCTGTTGGACACCCTCTGACTTTGTTATTATGATCTAACAAACCCTTCGTTATCTGCAGGAAAACCTAACCCTTCTGGGGAACATCAGGAGCTCACTATACCATAACAAAACATACAATACCCCCTTACAGATTCTAGGACTAAGAAAGGCTAATATAAAAAAAACAGAAGCAATTATAAAAGCAACGTATGGTTCTTTTATTGTCCTACCAACTTGCCTATAGGACAGTCATTAAACACTGCATACTAATTATGTAACATACACACCCAGGATTCTGGTTCTGTCTTACACTGCAGTGTCATGCAGGGTCTGCCTGCAATTTCCTCAGAGAGGGGGCATGGGGAAAGGGGTCTTATACCCTGATAAGATCTTAGCCTGGTGATAGATAGCCAGCTCATGTGCTTGTGATGATCGCACTTGCTATTACTTCTATTAGTCAATTTGGGGGGGCAGCAGAGTATTATCCCCGTTGCCCTTTTGAATGCTACAATTGTAGCATTCAAGTCATAAGAATACACTTATGTCAATGATGTGTTCTTATGGATGAAACATTTTGTAATGTATCATCATGTTTTCTGAAAGGTCTAGACATATAAATTATTGCTGTGTTTGCACGACACCTTAGATGCAGAGGGCACTCCCAGATACATAAATCACTATATTTCTGACATTATCACAGCGTAATAGCAGTGCAGTTCTAGCCTAGAATATTATTTGTGGTTTTTTGTATCTCCCCTATAGGATCTTATGTAGGGTAAAGGTCATGCTTCAGAAGCAGTGCAGTTTCATAGCTTGTATCTAGGTTCTATATAGAGGATAATGTATGGTCCTCTATCGGTAACCGGTCAGTTAACTGTCGAGAGGTTGCCAGGGCGACCGTGTAAACCTTGAGAGCGAAGCTCAAGAGGTTTATGTCGCCATGGCAACCTCGAGACGATTAACAGTGACCAGTTGCCAATAGAGGGACCATACATTATTTTTTATAGTGTATAGTCCCATGTAAAAAGTAAAACGGCTGCTTACTTTTTAAAAAATAGTCACCGCCGAGGCCCTTCAGTCCTTTCCTAACCACTGCATTCATCCGTTGGTTCCCTGTGTAAAAAAAAGCACGCACATGCACAGACCAATCGCTGTTGTTAACCTATCGAAGTGACGTAGCATTGATAGGTTAACAACATTTCTACGTCGCATCGATAGGTTAACAATCTTAGGAAATGATGATTTCCTAAGGTTAACAGCGTTCTGCCATACATTATATAAAAATAATCACCTAGCCTTATGCGTATGTAAACCTATACTAAACTTATGTAGATGTTCCCTAGCTACATGTGTGTGTCCCTAGCTCTATACATAATGTGTTTTCCCCCCAATTCTATGTGTGTGTGTGTGTGTGTGTGTGTGTGTGTGTGTGTGTGTAAGTGTCCCCACTTATGGCTGTGGGTTATGTACCCGTGTGTCATCTAAATGGGATAAGCATACATGTAATCATGACGTGCCTTGTGCATGTGATGTGTGTGTGGGTAAGCTTGTAGTCACGATGTACCTTGCGTATGTCATGTGCTTGTGGGTGAGTATAGTCTTACAGTGGCATGATCTGCATGTCTGTCTCCTGCAACCATCATTCAGAACCTAAGCCAGTACATGGCACCATCTGCATTTCTGATTGCTATACCTGTTATTCAGAACCTAAACCAGTAGGTGGCACTATCTGTGTTTCTCACTGTTGTACCCGTCATTCAAAACCTAAACCAGTACACTGCACTGTCAGCATTTCTGACCGCTGTACCTGTCATTCAGAACCTAAATCAGTAGATGTCACTGTCTGTATTTCTTATTAATGCTTACATCTTTCCTTCCTTCAGTCTTAAGATCCTAGAGCCAATGAGAGAAGAGTTGATTTGCACTGGGGCGTGTTCTCAATAGCTCTGGAGACTTAAAGACACTTCAGTCTGAGGGTGGAATCTATTTTCTGCTTCTGGATTCAACACTTGTGGCACTCAACAATATTCCCCACAATGCACTGGGGTATTCTTGCAATACTGGTAACAGGTTGGGGCTGTAAGTATATATAGTTTTTCTGAATAAGTTATACAACATAACTTTCAAAGTGAAACTGGAAACTGCCGATTAAATGTTGAGGTATGATTGTATGATTTTGTTTTTTTCAGTTTGCAGGGCCCAGCATAGTGTGACTCAGCCTCCCTCAATGTCAGTGTCTCCTGGTAATTCTGTGAAACTCTCCTGCAGCCCTAGCAGTGGCCACACAATGGCTGAGGATGCTGTGGTCTGGATCCAACAGAGACCCGGGAACACTCCACGCCAGGTGTATTACAACTACCATGATGGAAATAAACAGGGCAGAGGCCCCGGCATCCCAGAGAGGTTCACTGGTTCTGTTGACCCATCCAGTAACACAGCCCATTTAACCATCTCGGGTGTGCAGGCAGAGGATGATGCTGATTATTACTGTGTTAAATGGTTCAGGCATGGTGTAAACATATGTACAGTGCTGCAGTCAGAGAGGGAACTGAAACAAAAACCAGCAGCCTTGGCCTGTGCTTGTTCCTGTGAGGGTTTGTATTGTCATGTGGAATGGCCAACATGTTAATGAATGACCGTTGAGTTACCGCTATACACGAGAGGATGACGGTCTGTTAATCCAGAGATATTTCCACTTTAGTGTCTGCACAACTTGTATATAAGATGGCAGAGTCTGTCAGTGGCTGCTTAGCTGAAAAAAACAAAACTAGCCCATCACTGTTTGAAAGCAGTGCCACTAACCCCCCGATGTAACAATTTTGGCCCTTGTTATTGTTACTTAAAGTGGAGTTTGTCTGTCTGTGTTTAAATAATGTTCCTTTCTTTAACCAGTTGTAGTACTGCTTTTGTATGTGTAAGCCCCCCTTCCCTTTCAGGGCTCCACCTTGGTGGGCTCTTGGGCCCATGCTACCTCCAGCCAGAACCAGGACCTGTTCTTCGCCATCCATTCCCACAAGAATGGGACTACTGCAATAGGCAACTGTGAGGGCAGCAGCTTGAAGGAGTCATCCAGGAGCCCAGGTAGTAGTTCTTGGTGTGCAAAGGAAAGCGGGCAGTAGCTGAGATTGGGACCTGAGTGTATCCAGAAGCCCAGGGTAGCAGTTCCCGAAGTACAGAAAATAGCAAGCAGTAGCTGCTGTTGGAGCCTGAGTGCATGCAGGAGCCCAGGGTAGCAGTTCACAAGATACAGAGGAGAGCAGGCAGTAGCCGGAGTTGGGGCCTGGGTGTACCCAGGAGCTCAGGGTAGCAGTTCCTGGGGTACAGAGGAGAGCAGGCAGTAGCTGAGGTTGGGGCCTGAGTGGATCCAGGAGCTCAGGGCAGCAATTCCAAGGGTACAGAGAACAGCAGGCAGTAGCCAAGGATGGGACTCAGGGTAGTAGTTCCAGGGGTACAGAGGAGAGTGGACAGCTGCTATGGCTGGGGCTTGAGTGTATCCAGGCACCCAGGGTAGCAGTTCCTGGGATACAGAGAAGAGCGTGCAGTAGCCAAGGTTGGGACCTGAGTGTATTCTGGAGCCTAGGCTAGCAGTTTCTGGAGTATAGAGGAGAGAGGAGAGAGGGCGGTAGCCGAGATTGAGGCCTATGTGTGTCCAGGAGCCCAGGGTAGCAATTCCTGGGGTACAGAGAACAGCAGGCAGTAGCCAAGGATGGGACTCAGGGTAGTAGTTCCAGGGGTACAGAGGAGAGTGGACAGCTGCTATGATTCATGCTTGAATCTATCCAGAAGCCCAGGGTAGCAGTTCCTGGGGTATAGAGGAGAGCGGACAGCAGCTGAGGTTTGGGCTCAGGTACCAGTTTCTGGAGTACAGAGGAGAGCAGGTGATAGTTGGGGTTAGGGCTCAGGGTAGCAGTTCCCAGGATACAGATGAAAGCATGCAGTAGCTGAGGTTGGGGCCTGAGTGTATCCAGGATCCCAGGGTAGCAATTCCTGGGGTACATTGGAAGGTGGGCAGTAGGCAAGGTTGGGGCCCTGAGTGTATCCAGGATCATCACATGCAAGTCGAGGTTTATCTTGTTTTTCATGAGTCCTTGCTACCTGGGACCCCAGCACATTAGGGGCTCCATAAGTGTGCACACATAATGTGCTGGAGTGGAGCCTGACCAGTGTCTCCCCCTCTCTACTCTCCTGCCTACTGCACTGCCACCTGTGGTCCCCAGGTAGCACTGATCCTCCCTCCCTGGAGGAAGACAGTATCCTTTGGATGCTTGCCCCCCCCCCCGGTCAGCCCTGATGTCTCAACCTAATTTTCAAACCCAGGTTGCTGGGGTCTCGAGCAGCAGCCCTACTACTGTGGCAAGAATCTCACCTGTTCCCCTTTTTAAAGGAGAATTACCCAAATAAAAGTTTTCCCCCTCCAATAAGACACACTGTGATTAACATTTTTCATCTGAAAAGAAATTTCTTAATATGCTTTCTTTTATTCTTATAAAAATGTGGCACAACTTTCAGTTTGAAGGCTGTCTACTGCTATCTCCCTGCAGCTGCATGCTTTCCTTATGTGGTCTATGCTAACATGCCCTGTGAACCAACGGAAGCGTTAGCAGGGCACATTAGCATAGATGAAGTCAGTGGATTATTGTACATATGCAAGGTATACAGGGCCAACCTATACAAAAGTGAGGCAAAGGAGAGCATAATGTAGCAACAGTTAACTCGGGGACAGTGGTCAGATGAGAAGATTTAGTTACACGTCAATGGCAAAATCTTCAAAGTCCTGTGCCTGATCTACAGTCACTCCTATTGTCAGCGGTGTCCAAATAGTAAATACCATCTGTGTCTGATTTCAGATGCCTGTGTCTGACACAGTAGGGTTTGCAATATGTACTGGGTGTTGGAACCAGGGTTTGCCACTGTAGATCTGGCAATGTATACCAAGTAGTAGCACCAGGAGTTAGCACTGGAGAACTGGCAATGTGTACCAAGTGATAGTACCAGGAGTTAGCATCGGAGAACTGGCGATGTGTACCAAGTGATAGTACCAGGAGTTAGCATTGGAGAACTGGTGATGTGTACCAAGTGATAGTACCAGGAGTTAGCATTGGAGAACTGGCGATGTGTACCAAGTGATAGTACCAGGAGTTAGCATTGGAGAACTGGCGATGTACCAAGTGATAGTACCAGGAGTTAGCATTGGAGAACTGGCGATGTGTACCAAGTGATAGTACCAGGAGTTAGCATTGGAGAACTGGCGATGTGTACCAAGTGATAGTACCAGGAGTTAGCATTGGAGAACTGGCAATGTGTACCAAGTGATAGTACCAGGAGTTAGCATTGGAGAACTGGTGGTGTGTACCAAGCGATAGTACCAGGAGTTAGCATTGGAGAACTGGTGATGTGTACCAAGCGATAGTACCAGGAGTTAGCATTGGAGAACTGGCGATGTGTACCAAGTGTTAGTACCAGGAGTTAGCATTGGAGAACTGGCGATGTGTACCAAGTGATAGTACCAGGAGTTAGCATTGGAGAACTGGCGATGTGTACCAAGTGATAGTACCAGGAGTTAGCACTGGAGAACTGGTGGTGTGTACCAAGCGATAGTACCAGGAGTTAGCATTGAAGAACTGGTGATGTGTACGGAGTGACAGAACCATGGTTTACCATTAGTGACTTGGTGATGTGTACTGTGTGATAGTAACATGGGTTACCATTGGAGACTTGGTAATGTGTACAGAGTGATAGTACAGTAACATGTTTTCAATTTATTTATTATTTATATTTATTTATTTATTTCAAAAGTTTCACCAGGAAAGACATACTGAGCTGGTAACAGCTCTTTTCCAGCATCCTGGGGAAGGGAGGATCATGAATAACAAACAGAACTGAATTACAAAGCAGGTAAAAGCATACTAACCATCACAAAGCATCATACAACAAGCAATATCGAGCTGTACTGCAGTTTGCTATCTGTGAATTGGTGATTTGTTCTGAGTGATAGTACCATGGTTTACCATCGGCGAATTGGTGATTTGTACTAAGTGATAGTACCATGGTTTACCATTGGTGAACTGGTGATTTGTACTGAGTGATAGTACCATGGTTTACCATTGGTGAATTGGTGATTTGTAGTGAGTGATAGTACCATGGTTTACGATCTGTGAATTGGTGATGTGTACTGAGTGATAGTACCATGGTTTACCATTGGTGAATTGGTGATTTGTACTAAGTGATAGTACCATGGTTTACCATCGGTGAATTGGTGATTTGCACTAAGTGATGGTACCATGGTTTACCATTGGTGAATTGGTGATTTGTACTGAGTGATAGTACCATGGTTTACCATCGGTGAATTGGCGATGTGTACTGACTGATAGTACCATGGTTTACTATCTGTGAATTGGTGATTTGTACTGAGTGCTAGTACCATGGTTTACCATCAGTGAATTGGTGATGTGTACTGACTGATAGTACCATGGTTTACTATCTGTGAATTGGTGATTTGTACTGAGTGATAGTACCATGGTTTACCATCGGTGAATTGGTGATGTGTACTGTATGATGGTACCAGGGTTTACCATCAGAGAGTTAATGATGTGTATTGGGTGATAGTTCCGAGGTTTGCCATTTGTCAGTCAGTGATGTGTAGTGGGTAATACTACGGTTTACCATCAGAGGAGTCAGTGATGTGCAGCAGGTGATATTGCAGTTTACCACCGGAGAAGATGTTGTTGTATAGGCAAGCAAAAAGACATGACGAGGTGTGGGTTATGGCTTGATAAGAGCACGCCCCAGGTGCATTATGAGGCACGAGGTGCTTGCGGTCCTTTGACACCTGAGAAGTGCTTTCTTATCGAATCATCAACCCACACCTCAGAGTGTCTTATTGTGCTTATAAATGGGCCCAAGTAGAAATAAAATTAAATAAAAGAAAAAGCTGTCAAAATTCAAAAAATTAGGAAAGAAGGTTTTCCAGTTAGAAGACTAAAAATAGTTCCACTGTGTAATGTCCTGTACAGAACAGTACAGTACAGTGTATTTAGGTTGGTTGACAGTAGATGCCCCCCCCAACACACACACATGCACGCAGTCTTCAGGTGAACTCCGCCCAGTCTCTTAGTCACACACACTCTATATGTGTTTTTATTTTGTGCAGTTTCAAATTCTGTGTTGAGTATGAGAGCGAGCGTATCCCTCTTAGTGTATTTTGGGAAGTAAGCACACCTTTCAAAGATAACAGAAAAGGATTTTTAGCCTATCTGAAGTGACTGCAGAATCTGGTTGTCTGGACAGTGGGTGAGGGTTTAAATTATAGTCGGTGGGCTGGGGGAGCCATATCTGTATCGAGGAGTGCAGTGTCCACTCGAGAAGCCGAGGAACCGGGCGAGGAATACAGTGGGGCTGCACAGAAGCTGTTGAGTTATGAGAAATCAGTGGGATAGCTGCCAGGAAGTTTTGAGAATGAAAGTACAAAGTATGTGGAACATGTATTTGGGTCTTTAGTTAATGTTATATACTGCTTGTGAGGTATAACTGTTGACGCAAGCGATTTTTACTGTACTGTGCTACTGCTCTCTCATGGTTTCGTCATATGCCAGCTGAAGAGCTGCAGCAGGAGAGCGGTGGCACAGAGTGATTTTTCTCTGTACTGCGTTTAGGATGCCACAAGTAGTGCACATTGAAAAGTTACATGCTGATAAGGGCACAGCTGGAAAGGGCTTCCAGCAATCAGCATTCATGATTTTTTAGCTCATTTCATAAAAGGTGATATTGTGGTGTACCATCGGAAAATATGGTA
This sequence comes from Neoceratodus forsteri, assembly GCA_016271365.2. Classification (NCBI taxonomy): domain Eukaryota; kingdom Metazoa; phylum Chordata; order Ceratodontiformes; family Ceratodontidae; genus Neoceratodus; species Neoceratodus forsteri. Next base: position 308,596,327 of record JADMNL010000027.1, on the reverse strand, counting down.
TTTTTTTCCAAAGTAATTTTTTATTGTTATATAGATATACTAAACAATCGTTAAGCAAAACATCATGGCATAACACTTCAACATATCATTTCAAGCAGTCTTTAAGAGAAAAGAAAGATTATACAAATATTACCATTATGTTCACATAGGTGAGACCTAGTTCAGGAAAAAAAAATAGCCACTAAAAGCTTGTGAGTTAGAAGTTACCACTGATAGTCCAGTTAACTACCCAGGTGGGATAAGCCACGTCAATACGGCTGTTGACAATTACAAACATGGGGGGATATTAGACTTCAGCTGAATTTAAGTTGTGGAAAGGGGCCCCAAATCTCTTTGAATTTATCAGACTTCCCTAAAATAAAATGGCTAAAGTTTTCATTATTTGCAGTACGACCTATCAAATTATACCATTCAGACACAGTTGGAGTCTGAATACTTGTTTCAGGATTAACCTTTTAACTGCCAAAATTGTGGCTAAAATCCACAGTTTCTAAGGGAGAGACCAAGTGCAATTCTGCGGTATTATACCCAATACTTAAAGTTCTGGAGTGAAGGGAAAGTTAAACTGTACATATGTAACGCAGATTTTATGTACAGTTTGCCATAATTTCGCAAGAATTGGACATCCCCAGAGCATATGTAATAATGTACCCTCCACCTGGTTACGTCTAGCACACTGGTTATTTGAGGCATAACCCATATTAAACAGTTTAGCAGGCGTCAGGTAGTAATAATGCAGGATTATACAATGGCACAAATACAGACAGACAAATGCCGCACTCTGATTAGTTGGCTGGCACCTTTCCAGTGTTATAAATCAACCAGTATACCAACTGGATAAGGTGTCAGCCAGCCTTAGTTTGTGCCACTCTACAGACATCACTACTGCCCTCACAGATCAAAAGAAACCACTGCCATTTTCGTCCCCGCTTATGAATCTCAGCCACGGTAAATTTAAAAAACATGAGTGCCTCTTTCAAATTATTAGACATGGAGGACCTTGAAATTATATTTAATCAAGAAAACAAGCCTCCCGTCATTCAAAACGTACCTGAAAATACAGTACAAAATCCTCCATTGACACCAAACAGTCTGACTCTCGATCAGAATATGATCAGATGACTGTTCAGCATGTCATACCGCTGCCCGCATAATACTCAAACAAGTCCCGCAGCCACAGACAACCACACATGCCAGCTATGTACAATCCACATAAGAAATCCCTGATTAACAGCAGGTCAAAGGAAACAATTCTCCTGAGTGCAAAAATGAGACTGGAACTGGTAAAGCCACCGCAAACCTGGAAGCAAAAAACGACAACCACATATCTCTCTCTCAACAGCTACTACAAACTGTGAAGCTGTCTGAGCGTGTAAAAATAAAATTAAAAAGACAGTCAAGCCATGCACCCCTTCTCTTCTTGCTCTAAACTTAACACTTGGGGGTTACAGAATCATGAAAAATGAGTCTCTCACACACACTTTGTCTTTCTAACCATACTGGGGATGGGGATTTTTCTACCTAGCAACAGGGAACTATTTTTCTGCGTAACAATAAATTCAATAAAAATTAAATTAGCAAAAAAATCTATTTTTCTTTCATTTGTTAACAAAAGGTGATGTGAAACAATGTATAATAGCAATATACCATCCCAGGGTGTGAGTATATGGCAGGATTTACCACTTTTGGTGCGGTTTACTCATTCAGCCTGTGGCCTCTTGACCAAACCACACCTGCCAATGTAAATCCTGCCATACACCCACACCCTGTTATGGTATATTGCTTAATTTTATACTGAACTAGCATACCTTGCATTTCTGTACAACACTGGTAAGTCATTCAACATGAGGAGCTCCATTCATCTTCAGAGATCTCACGGAAAAGATGGTAGTGTGTAGTGAGTTAGACTGTAGTTCAAAAATCAGAGAAGATGGTGTTCTATAGTGGGTGATATTGTGGTTTACCACAGGTAAAGATGGTGTTGTGTAGTAGGTTATACTGTGATTTAGAATCAGATAAGAAAGTGTTGTGGGTGACAAGCAGGGGAGAGCAATATTACCCACATCCAACACCCTTTCAGGGGGCAGGTAACTGCACAGAGAGACACAGGTGATGCCTTTAACTTGTTCTACAAGGCTTTATACACATCCAAGGCTGCTCCCACAATGTAAAACTATCAATCCTTCTTCTAAACAGCCCCTATCACTGCTGTATCAGAATCAGACACAGCGGCGCTGGAGTTGCCCCTTAACAAAAGTGATGTCCAAGCAGCTATTAAATCCTTGGGGGGGAGGAAAGTGCCTGGGCCAGATGGCATACCCATCGATTTCATAAAGCACTTTAGTGAACTATTGATGAACCCTTTACATGATGTGGTGGATGAAAGCTTTAAGAAAGGAGTTTCACTATTGTCAGCCCAAATGGCAAGCATCACTATTCTGCCCAACCCAGGCCAGGACCCTGCATTGTGTTCCTCTTACTGCCCACAATTCATCCACCCGGACCAGGCAGGTTTTATAAAAGAAGGCAGGGTAAACATACTGCATCTGCAACATAAGATGAACCCTCCTTATCATACTTAAATTAATTAAAAACACGGAAAAATAAGGTGCAGCAATACTCGCCCTAGATGCTGAAAAAGCATTCAGCCGGGTAAAAGGGGATTATATGATGGAAACACTTTGATGGTTTGGCCTGAGAGACCACATACTCATCTGCGCTGGAACCATCTATAGTAAACCATCAGCCCAGATCCAAATTAATGGAGGCTTGACCAAGCCCTATGTGCTGTCCAGAAGCACCAGACAGGGTTGCCGCCTTTCTCCGCTCCTGTATGTGATCTTCTTAGAACCCCTGGCTGCAGCCATAGGGAACCATCAGGATATTCGGGGAGTGGAAATGGAAGATACTGAGCATAAGTCAGCCTTGTTTGCTGATGGTCTCTTGCGCTACATGGCCAGTTCAGTAGATGGTCTCCCAGCCCTGGCGCATATTTATGGATGAATACGGCAATTATCGGGACACGAAATAAAATGGTCTAAGTGTAAAATATTACCCCTGGGCAGACACCAGAGGGAAAGGTTGGCTCACAACACTATGGGGTTACAGATAGTCTCCATTATTAAATACTTGAGGGTTAGGATTTCTGCTAAAATACATATGACGTGGAACGCTTTTCCAGAGGAGCTGATAAAAATGGAGACCATAGGAGGGTTCAAGAAGGGATGGGACAGGTACAGGGTGGGGGGAAAGAGAACAGTAGGGGAGTTCTGGGCGTTGGGTTTGGGAGTAAGGGGTCCAAAACTGGAGGTGAAGCAGGTGCGGTAGCTGAACAGTGAGCTGCATATCGGGCAGACATGATGGACCATTATGGAGGTGAAGGGGGAACTGCTGACCTGTCAGCCTCACGTCAGTGGTGGGGAAGGTCATGGAGGCATTAATCAAGGAGAGGGTGGTGGATTAGTTGGAGGAGAGTGGCTCACAGGACAGCAGACAGCATGGCTTCATGAAGGGGAAGTTTTGCCAGACAAACCTCATTCAGTTCTTTGATTAGGTGACTCAGGTGACTGACCGGGGGCAGGCAGTGGACATGGCCTATCTGGACTTCAGTAAGGCTTTGACACTGTCCCCCATAGGAGGCTGGTGAGCAAGATGGAAAGCCTGGGCCTGGGTGGGAAAATAGCAAGCTGGGTGGAAGCCTGGCTGTCAGGAAGAACTCAGTGAGTGGTGATCAACGGGATGCACTCTGGGATGGCGAGGATGAAGAGTGAAATGCCACAGGGGTCAGTTTTGGATCCGCTTCTCTTCAACATCTACATCAATGATATTGCTAATGGTTTGAGGGGGATGGTGTGACTATTTGCTAATGATACGAAAATATGTAATAGAGTGGACACCCTGGGGGGGAAGACATGAGGGAGGAATTAAAGATGCTTGGAAAATGGTCTGGGATGTGGTGGTTGAAATTTAATGCCAAGAAGTATGTTGTGATGCACTTGGGGAGTAGGAACAGAAGAACTGGGTACACCCTAGGTGGGGAGGAAATTAAAGTAACAGAACAGGAGAGGGATCTGGGGATTATAGTCTCCTCAAACCTTAAGGTAGGAATCCAATGTAGCCGGGCGGCAGGAAAGGACAACGGAATTCTGGCATGGATAGGCAGGGGCATTACTAGCAGAAAGAGGGAGGTAATAATGCCCCTTTACAAAGCCATGGTGAGGCCACACCTGGAGTATGGGGTTCAGTTCTGGAGGCCACATCTCTGCAAGGATATAGATGCATTGGAGAGGGTTCAGAGAAGAGCAACCAAGATGGTGCAGGGTATGCAGGGAAAGTCATAGGAGCAGAGGTGTAAGGAGCTGGATTTGTACACGCTGGAGACAAGGAGGGAAAGGAGAGACATGACTGAAACTTAAATATGTAAAGGGGCTCAATAAAGTGGGAGAAGGGTGTTTACTTAAGAGGAAGGAGGGAGTTAAAACTAGAGGGCACAGCCTCAAACTGCAAGGAAAAAGATACAAGGGCAATGTGAGAGGGCATTTCTTCATGGAGAGGGTGGTGGAGCCCTGGAACAAAATACTAGACAGAGTGGTGGGGGCTATATTGATGTAAGAATTCAAGATGGCATGGGACAAGCATATGGGGCTGAGTATTAGGGAGAGGGCAGAGGCTGGCAGGGAGGGAGAGGTGTAGGGGGGAAAAAAAAGGGCAGACTAGATGGGCCGGTATGGTCCTTTTCTGCCGGCAAGCTTCTATGATTCTATGCCTAATCTGCTGGCGACTTTGTATGTATGTATGTATTTATGCATGTATGTATAAGTTAAACTTCCCCTCTCTTATGATGAGTATTAGTAGTGATTGTGACAGATGGGAATCCCAGCCCCTGACAGTTATTGGAAGAGTTAACACAAACAAAATGAATGTGTTACCCCGGTGCCTCTACCTGTTCCAGTCACTGCCAATAAAAATCCCTATTTTTTAAAATATATTAATTATGTAGTGCATAAGTTCCTTTGGCAGGGTAAGGGGACAAGGATAAAAACAGCCATCCTCTAGCTCCCAGTGAAAGATGGTGGGTGCGCCCAATATTGTGTGGATGCTTAACTGAGCTTCCTTCCCACTGGGGTGCAGTGTCAAAATCCAATATGGGTAGCAATGGAGGAGCAGGACCTTCGCTGTGTTATACGTGGAGGCCTACTGTCAGCTTCACTCAGAACGATGTCCCCACTGCATACCTATAACCCTTTCACGAACTTCCTGGTGTAGGCCTGGATTACAGCACATACTGCCCTTCACTGGCCAAAGTGCATATCAAGACAATCAACCTTTAGAGCTGTTTTAAAAGAAATGCCCCAATAGAACGTAGTCCTATACCAGTCGATACTGAGATAACAGAAAAAGGGCCTCTATTATCTTGACCAGCTATATGAAGATGGCCACATGAGGGACTATAATAGTTTATCGAAGGAGTGGAATCTTCAGCCAGGTGGGTTATTTTTTTATATATATTTTTTTTATTATTCTTATTTATCCACCTGCTGCAGCGACTACCGGCAGGGGCATCCAGCTGCCGGTCCTGCCCGCTGGGAGAGCACCAGGCTCACTCACATGATGAGGGATCTGGCTTGGCCGTCGCCGATCCGCTGGAGGGTCTCCCCATACCCTATCCAGCCAGACTGGATCCAGACCCCCCCAATGTGATTCCACCCAAGTCCTCCCAGCGATGCAGGGAGCAGCCATCAGGCTGCATGGTCATGCCCAGCCATTTCCACTTTTTTTCTCCCATTGGGAGTGCAGACGTGCAATGACATCTGCGCACGTGCGTGCCAATGTCTGCCGCACTCCTCCCCTGTCACACCAGCACAAGCGGCACTCGGGCATCCCCAGGGGTCGTCACAGCACGGTGTGGATTCCCCAGTCCTCCCTAGGACTAGGAGAGCTGTCTCCCGATGCTCAATCCTAGTCCTCCCCTGCTGACCCCCGACAACCCGGGCTCATTCCTGAACCCAGGCTGCCAGCGTAGTGCGAGGTGTGGCATCCAGCGCCTCAACCCTCAGCGCCACTGGGCTGCAGGTGGGTTATTTGCCTACCTATGGATATGCCATATGCTTCAAGTTCTTTCACACATAGACCAAGGAAGCTGGAAGGTACACTAGTACCGTTGTCTCCAACTGAGGAGGAGCTCTATGCCTCTCAGATGCTCCAGAAAAAACCTCTGTTTGCTACAACCTAATGAGAGGAGGTGGGCATTGCCAGTAGAGCAAATCAGGTAAAAGTGGGGAGGGGACTTAGGCACCTCCATCACTGACACAACATGGAGCTGGCTGTGTTGCACATGGCTACATGCTCTAGAAGAGACAAGCTCAGACAAATACAATTGAATTTTCTCTATCAAGTGTATTGTGATCCAGCTGGGGTTCATGCTAGCTGTGGTGACAGGTGACAGGCCCCCTCAGTGTCCTAAATGTCAGACAGAGGAGGGCCCCTTCCTCCACATGACATTATTCTGCCCTAAAATCACCTCATTCTGGCACACAATGCATGGCATTATGGAAAATGTCTTGTTGACTAAGCTTCCCAAATCCCCACTGGAACTGCTGCTAGGGGATGACCCATGCCACTCCACCCTTGAGTGGGGGAGGGGGGGCTTCTTTGCTGTGGTTCATAGCTGTCATAAATGCTAGGGAAACCATTGCCCAACAATGGTTCTCAGCAGCCCCCCTCCCACAGCACAATAGTCAAATAATGTAGAAATGTTCCTAAAGTGGAAATAATTCAGCTCACAGCTAACAGTCAGAGTGTCACACAGTTCCATAAAATATGGGACCTGCTAATACAGGCCATAGAAGGGGGTACTTGGTCAGTATAATTGATTAGCCCTGAGCTTATAAACATTGCTTTGTGTTCGGATACCGGCATAAAAGATTTTGCATTCCAGGGATACAGCTCATAATAGTGCATAGTGACTGAACAGAATGTGTACAGTTTAATTCTGCCTAGTCTTACTAAATATTGTGATTAGAACACTATATCGAAGCTCTGTTTTATTTGAAGTTGTAACTTTCTTTTCCTTACTAATAAAATGTGTTCACAAAAAAAAAGATGGTGTTGTGTAGTGGGTTATATTGTGATTTAGAATCACAGAAGCTGGTGTTGTGTAGAAGGTGATATTGTGGTTTACCTCTGGTGAAGATGGTGTTGTGCAGTGGGTTATATTGTGATTTATATTGTGGTTTATAGTGTGATTTAGAATTAGAGAAGATGTTGTTGTGTAGTAGGAGATATTGTGGTTTACCACCAGAGAATATGGTGTTGTATACTGGGTGATATTGTGGTTTACCACCAGAGAAGATAGTGTTGTGTTGTGTACTGGGTGATATTGTGGTTTACCACCAGAGAAGATGGCATTGTGTTGTGTACTGGGTGGTATTGTGGTTTACCACCAGAGATGATGGCGTTGTGTTGTGTACTGGGTGATATTGTGGTGTACCTCCAGAGAAGATGGTGTTGTGCTGTGTAGTGGGTGATATTGTGGTTTACCACCAGGGAAGATGATGTTGTGTTGTGTTGTGTAGTGTAGTTTAGTGGGTGATATTGTGGTTTACCACCAGCAAAGATGGTGTTGTGTAGTGGGTGCTATTGTGGTTTACCACCAGAGAAGATGGTGTTGTGTTGTGTAGTGCAGTGGGTGATATTGTGGTATACCACCAGCGAGGAGGGTGTTGTGTAGTGGGTGCTATTGTGGTTTACCAGTAGAGAAGTTGGTGAGGTATGTCAGTGATGTGTAGTGGGCAATGCCTCAGCACAGGGTAACACAGGCCATTCTAGTGAGACATCTTTAAGGACATCAGCACATCCCCACTGTGAGAAAACACCAGTGTAAGTGAAAGTGAAGACTTTCCAGACCTACAGACTTCAACTCATGGAACTCAACAAGACAGCCTGCAGGAGGATGCCCCTCTCGTACTTCTGTTACTATAATTCCATATCTGACAGGGTCCTTTATTTTGAAAACCTTGTGAGCAAATCAAACACAGCAAATGAGAATGGAAAAGACAAAGAACCTCAGCACAAAAGCACTGAGGCAAGGGTTACCCAGAAAGGACATTGCCAACAAGTGAGATATTACCATGATTTACCATCAGAGACTAGGCGATGTGTACTGAGAAAGCAGAGAGGCCTTTACAGTTTGTATGAGAGGTCCTTTTGGCACCATGCATTCCTGCTTAAAGCAGAACAAGTCTTAATTTGCATGGTGATTTGCATACTCATAACATGATGCTTTGCATTATGGGTATGTGTAATTTTGTGTCATTAGGAGAAGGGCTCATCTGTGTTGCGGGTGGAGCTTCTTTTCAATTCTATGATGACTCTTGCTTTGGATTTTTCTCCTTTTACTGAAAATGGACTGAGTAATGTGTACTGCGAGAAGCTATGCAACAAGATTAGCAAATGTCGAACACGAGGTCACGAGTGGAAGCTAGTGGCAGGGAGGTTCAGGAAGGTCGTGAGAAGTTTTATTTTACAGAGAGAGTGGTTGAGTCATGGAACAGTCTGCCAGTGGAGGTGGTGGGTGCCAGAACCATTAATGGTTTCAAATACGATTGGGACAGAGTTATGGGTTTAGTAGTTGGGGGGGTGGTGGTGGTGGTAGTAAAGCAGGGAGCAAAGGGGTTGGATAGTGTGGACAAAGACCTCATATTGAAAAATGGACCTGGGGTAGGAGAGGGGGTCACTGGCAGACTAGGCGGATCATGGGTCTTTTTCTGCCATCATTGTCTCTGTTTCTGCGTTTCATTGTGTGCCTGCTTTGTGTATTGTGTGCATTTAACCCGAGAAAGCTCATGTATTAGCAGTTGAGCCGGGCCAAAAGGGGAGATTGGCAGCTGGCACAGGAGTGGCTAGGCTTTGGCTTGGTAACTCTGAGCTGCAGGCCTTCCTGAGGGTGAAGAACCTGGGAGTCATTCTAAATGAAGGCCTGACGATGGAGGCCCAGGTGTCGGTCATAGTTTGGAATGGCTTTTTTCATCTTAGGAACATCTGTCAGATAAATCCCTTATTTTCCCCCAAGACCTGGCCACAGTAGTCCATGTGTTTGTGATCTCAGGGTTGGACTATTGTAATATTCTTTACCTCGGGGTTAATGGGGTATGCTATGATGCCTGCAGTTGTTGCAGAATGCAGCTGCCTGGTTACTCATGGGTTTGTCAAGATCTTGCCATATATCTCCAGCACTGTGTGACGTGCACTGACTGCCAGTGAGGTGGCATATCTCATGTAAATTAGGTTTGTTACCCTATAAATCCCAGCACAGACTGGGCCCAGCCTAGCTGAGTGAACTCCTGCATCTGAACACCCCATTTCGCCCGCTCCGATCCTCCAAGGGGGGCCTTCTGATGGTCCGGAGGGCAAGATTAAATTCCTTGGGAGACTGGGCTTTTGAAATAGCAGGCCCGTTGATTTGGAACTCATTGCCCAGGACCCTGAGGGAGGCCTCCTTCGTGGACATTTTTAAAAAGGGGCTAAAAACATACCTTTTTCAGCAGGCTTTTGGGGAAGCATCTAGTGTTTTCAGCACAGCTAGTTATAGTCTTATTAAATGAGTTTTAAATATGTATGCTCCTTATAGAGTTGTTTTAGTGGGATTGTGTTATAATTTTATCCATTTTATAGTGTTCTGTGATTTTGTGTGATGGGTATTATTTGTTGGTTATGTGTTTTATGTTCTAAGTTTGTATTTTATTGTAATGGCACCCTGGATCTGTGAGGAAGGGTGCCATATCTACTACTGTTTGTTTTCTCATCCTTGGATATTCTGAAGGGCTGTATTTGATCTGATGGTGTGTTCCCTTTCAGGTATTTTAATAACCTGATCTCGTCTTGAAGTCTCCTCTTTTCCTCTGGGAAGAGTCCCAGTTCAGTAAGTCTGTCTTCATAACTCCCGTTCTCCAGCTCCATGCCCACCTTTGTCACTCTCCTTTGGTCTTTTTCCACTAGGATGTTCTGGTTTATTGCCATGATCGCATGGGAAGCACCAGCTTCCATGAAAGATTGTTCGAAGCTCTTCTCTTGAAAATACTTATAGGCACAGTTCTCCCTCTGGAAGTGATGAGACTACCCACTAGGATATGCTCCATATAGTCTATAAAAGCTTACGACGCCCTGCGTTCTGTTCCCTTGATGATCTCAAGGCTTGTATTCCATAGCTTCCGTATTGTCCAGTCTGGTACACGGTAATCCACTGTTTTTCTGCCTTGCAGCTTTAAACCTCCTTGCTGGATGGAGAAGTAACATATTTACCCCCTCCCACATCATCTCTCCTAAGAATCACTTTTCGCCTGACCTAAGGACTGAAACAAAACCAGTGGGCCAGCGTTCCCTCACATGGTCCCCCTTCCCATTCATTGTCCTCATTGATGCGCACAGTCCCATGCCCTGACAGTGTCACTGGACATACTGTTAAACCATGAGAGAGAAACCTGATTTCCTTCCCAACCAGAAATGACTTAAGCATCTCCTGATTATGCCCAACCCCCAATACAAATCTCCTCTCCTCTCATTGGTTGGTGTGCCTTGGTCACAAGATCACAAAAAACACTTCGGATACAGGACTTGTTGGAAGGACAAGTCAAGCCATCTAATGGCTGATTGGTTCTACATTAGGGGGATTGACTGTGCCTCTGTTTAGTTATAGGACTGTATCTCCGTCTAGTTATGGGACTGTACCCCTGTTTGTTATGGGACTGTTCCCCTCTCTAGTTATGGAACTGTTCCCCTGCCTAGTTTTGGGACTGTACCCTGTCTAGTTATGAGACTGTACCCCTGTTTGTTATGGGACTGTTCCCCTGTCTAGTTATGGGACTGTTCCCCTGCCTAGTTTTGGGACTGTACCCTGTCTAGTTATGGGACTGTATCCCTGTTTGTTATCAGACTGTACTCCTGCCTAGTGACTGTACTGTACCCCTGTCTAGGTATGGGACTATACCCCTGCCTAGTTATGGGACTATACCTCTGTCTAGTTATGGGACTGTGCCCTTGCCTAGTTATAGGACTGTACCCCTGCCTAGTTATGGGACTATACCCCTGCCTAGTTATGGGACTATACCCCTGCCTAGTTATAGGACTGTACCCCTGCCTAGTTATGGAACTATACCCCTGCCTAGTTATGGAACTATACCTCTGTCTAGTTATGGGAGTGTACCCTTGCCCAGTTATAGGACTGTACCCCTTCCTAGTTATGGGACTGAACCTCTGCCTAGTTATGGGACTGTACCCCTGCCTAGTCATGGGACTGTACCCTTGTCTATTTATGGGACTGTACCCTTCTCTACTTATGGGACTGTATTCCTGTCTAGTTATGGGAATATACCCATGCCTACTTATGGGACTGTACCCTTGCCTAGTTATGGGACTGTACCCTATCTAATTATGGGACTGTACCCCTGCCTAGTTATGGGACTTTGTTTCTGTCTAATCATGGGACTGTTCCCCTTCCTAGTTATGGGACTGTACCCCTGCTGAGTTATGGGACTGTACCCTTGCCTAGTTATGGGACTTTGTTTCTGTCTAATTATGGGACTGTTCCCCTGCCTAGTTATGGGACTATACCCCTGCTTAGTTATGGGACTATATCCCTTCCTGGTTATGGGACTACACCCCTCTCTAGTTATTGGACTGTAACCCTGCCTAGTTAGGGGGCTTTGCCCCTCTCTAGTTATAGAACTGTACTCCTGCCTAGTTATGTGACTGAACCCCTACCTAGTTATGGGACTGTACCCCTGCCTAGTTATGGGACTGTACCCTTGTCTAATTATGGGACTGTAGCCCTGCCTAGTTATGGGACTGTACTCCTGCCTAGTTATGGAACTGTATCCTTGTCTAGTTATGGGTCTATACCTCTGTCTAGTTATGGGACTGTACCTCTGTCTAGTTATGGGACTGTACCACTGCCTATCTTTGGAACTGTACCCTTGTCTTGTTATGGGACTGTGCCCCTGCTTAGTTATGGGATGGTATCCCTAGTTATGGGTCTGTACCCCTGCCTAGCTATGGGACAATACCCCTGCCCACTTATGAGACTGTAACCCTGTCTAGTTATGGAACTCTATCCTTCCCTAGTTCTGGGACTGTACCCCTGCCAGTCCCCATTTCATACCCTCCCTCCCTCCCCCATCTGCCTCATTTGTGCGTTTCCCATGTGCCTGTTCCACCACCTTTTGAACCTCCCTCCTGTCTCAATGCAGATGACCTCTTCCACAAGTGTGTTCCAGTCTGCTACCACTCATTCTGTGAAAAAGAGCTTTCTATCATCCTTTACTATCCCCCCCCCAGTTTCATGGAGTTTCCCCCTGGTACCCATGTTACCACTCACTGTGAACAACTCACTGCTGTCCATACTGAGGAATGATACCTGCCTTGCAGAGTAGGGTTGGGAGGGGGTTGGGGGTAATGTTATTCATGTGTTTATGAACCCACAAGGTAGTAAAAACCTTTCAAAGAAACACAGTCGTGGGAAAGCCAGTCATAACTTACAACATTTTACCACTGGGTGTCACTGCTGCAACACGTTGTTGTAAAATTAAGAGCTGTCCAAAGTACTGTGGCCCTCATAAGCACAAAATTCTTTTAAATGGGCTGAGACTCTTTCACACTAGTTTTTTTCCCCCTTATAAAGTTTATTGAAAGTTTGCCATGCATTTACCCAACAGTAATTGTACATCGGATAGTAATAAAAGAAGAAAGAAAAATAAATTCCATATCTATTCATTAAAGCAGCAATACTGAAAATGATAAATATTAACTAAAGGAGTGAGAAAACAGGAAACTAGATACATCTACCGACTAAATGAGCATATGTAATGCATATATGAACATTTTACAGAATTCATAGGAAAAGAGTTACTCGAAAATTAAGAAAATCAATAATCGCTGAGAACAACAATAGTTATAAAATACCCTAGGGGATCTAGTTGCATCTGATACACTTACTTGGCGTTAAACATTTATTTTTCTGCATTTATAAATGTATTCCAGATTTGTTCAAAGGAATCTAATTGGTCTAACAGCAAATAACTAATTATTTTGTTGTTTGCAACTGAGGACATAAAAGAATACAAGTCTGGTGAGGTGGGTACACTATTAGTGCCCCAGTTTCTTAGAAGGAATTGTTTTATTCCTAGAAAAGCTGCGAGGAGCCAGTTCAGTTGGTTTATAGGTAGGGTAGATGTTGCTGGGATTATCGGTTCTATGTGATAATAGCCAAGGACCCTACTTTTCTGTGGCACATTGGGACCAAGTTCTGTGGCAAGATCACAATTTGCCGCAGAACTTCTGCGGCGGTGGTTTGTAATTTCTGCGGCAGTTCTGCAGCACTAATGAACTACCACATCTCAGTGTCAGCCTGTCATCCTGACTTCATGTCCATGGCAATGGTTATAGCAATCAGAATGGGGAAAGCATGGTAACACTAGTTCAAAAAATAACAGACTTATAGAAATCATTTTATGTCTAAAAAAGCAAAAATTAAAATAAAATCTATCCCCTAAGGTCATAGCCTACTGCATAAATGAAATATGCAAAGGGGACCTTATGTGATAAATAAGGTATTTCTATACTGATGCAGTCTATATCACTCACGATGTTAATAGCGAAGGAACAATAGCAACTGAAAAACAGCAATGGTACAATAGTGACTATAAAAAAAGTGAATGCCTATTTTTCAGGGGCTCTGCCACCTGTAACCCACTTTGTAGGGGGATTAGCCCCACACCACCTTTCTATAGATTGCCAACTCTAGGGGGGCGCAACTTGAGGAGGGGAGGAAATCAGTAAGTCACCAAAATGGCTCGTGCTGCTTTCCCATTGCTGTTTCTGCCAGTTGCGGTTGTCCCTTTGCCATTGTCACTGGACACCGGATTATTCCTAGTATAACAAAAGTAGGGGATGGAGCAATTTGATGCCCAATTGTCTTAGAAGAGTGTGAAAGTATTTTTTGCAAAAAAATAGAAAGATATACATGGGCAAGCCCATAAAATATGCCATTACCATGCATGGTGATTTTTACATCTCCAACAAGGCCCATCTTCGAAAAATTCAATTTCCTCTAACTTTTTTGGGTGTCTGGTATAACAGTGGAGAACTTTAAATTGTAATTGTTTACCTTGGACCTCTTTACTAGGTCTAATGGCATTATTACACACTGTAGGCCAGTCCTCCACCGAATTTCCTATTCCAAGCTCCTCTTCCCATTTAACTGCAGCTGCTAGAGGTAGTAAGGTATGGTATCATTATCAGTAATTAGTCTGTAGATCAAGCCGGAACCTTTCTTAACACCTGCCAGCTTGACTATTTGGTCCCAATCTGCACTATCTTCTGGCAGAACATTTTGTTATAAGGGTCCATTGTTTAGGGCATTTCGAAGCTGTAAATAGTTACAGAACTGGAATCTGTGTAATTTGCAATTTTCTTTAAAGGTCTCAAAGGGTAGTAGTGTATTAGTTGAATATTATCGTAGCAAAAACATGAGTCATTCCAAAGTGGTTGTTTTGAACCTATGGGATTGCTAATGTTTAGGTTACGCACAGTTGCATTCATTATTTTAATCAAATTTGCGATGCATGGATTGTCTTTAATGTGTTTTGGAATTGGGAGAAAGAGATCACCTGATAACAGAAGAGGCCCTAGTGGTTGACTTTCTAATAGTAACTGTAGGGGAGTATCAGCTTGTCTATAACTGTTTTTTGAAATTGTTTTTTGAAATCATCCTCCACATGTCCCTGCACCTTGTAGCACACTAGCGGAGCCCCACTTTCTCCCCCCAGGCTGGTAGGGTGGGGGCTTCAGCGCTAATTGCACTTATCCTCCTGTAATTGGTCGAGTAACTAGTACTTGACTACCTGCCTAGTGCACCCTCCCCCCGCTGGCACTTATTTTTGGTCCTGTTTACACTGATCGAACCTGTTGTGTATTCTGCTGTTTGCCTCCTAATCCACCCTGTATGTACCATTCTGTATTTATCATGTGCCTAATCGTCTCTAATGCTGTTAGCTACTTATTCTATCCCTGTTATGCCTGTTATTTTCTGTATGTTTAATCTGACTCCTTTACTGTTCTTGTACACATCTACCTTGTAACCCTCCCGGGTCGCACCTGAAAATAGGCCCTTGGCTGTCTAGTGTGCTTACCCGGTTAACAAAAGCAAATAAATAAATAAATAACTGTTTAAATGTAACAGACTGCTTTAGTAAAAAGACTTCATTGTATTTCTTCCACTGTGGCATTCTCCTGCACTAGCTGTTGTATTTGTTGGTTTTCTGTTGTATTTGTTACTGTTTATGCAGATCACACTATTTCATTCTTTACTTTATGCAATATTATTTTTATTGTGAGTTTCCCTTTGTTTTTTTGTTTTTTTTTGCGGCGGGGGGGAGTTAATGTAAGCAATAACCCCCACAGGGTGGGTGTTTCTACATGATTAATGCATGCCCTGGGTGAATTGGAAGGCAGGAGGCCAATAACCGAGTGACTGCATGTATTCAGAAAGTGCATTCATTCTCAAGAAACCCGTTCCCTGACGTGGGCTATTGCAATTATTAAATGGTGAATGTTTTTGTTTTTCTTTAGCTAGGTTATTGCTAGGTAGAATATGCAAGTTTTAATGGTTAGGTAATGTATTTAGGCCAATGAAGTTGCTAGAATTCTGAACAATTCTGTATCCCATTTTATAAGATATGCATTTACGTCAATATCTGTTAGCAGAAAGTCATTGTTATTGTAGATAATTTTTTTAATGAAGTTCTTTGCTTGTCGTAGTATTGAATACTGTGTTTATTTGCTGCCAATGTTCGCCCAGGTCAAGCCTGGTATACAAATTTTCAAATAAAATAAATATAATTATCTGATGAATATTGCAGCTTTAAATATATCTAACTTGAATTGATGCCACAACCAGCATTGCTATATTAATTGTCGTTAACAGCAGATACAGATGCATTTATATTGATGTTTCTTTTGTATGATTTATTTTTTCTAAAATCAGTCAAGTTGTAGCCACTGGGGTCCTCGGGGCTGATTTCCCTATCGCAAGGAGGCCAGGTCAGGGTTCCCATATTTGAGGTAGATATAAGGTGTGGGGCACCAACTACTATATATAACTCCCTCCTCAGAGCGCACTTACAGTCCAGTCACTACAGACAAATACAGACCTATGCGGATATGCAAGTCAAGTAGCAATCAATTTATTAAGAACAAGCAGCATTTCCAAGGACCTTCTCGTTCAATTGATGGCAAATGCATACAAGTTAGTTTTCCATTTCATTTATTAGGCCTGGGTGAAGCAGCCATCAGTTTTGCACTGGATTACATTTCATTTAGGTGAGGGGGAAGACAGTCACCTTTTTGAATTCTACACATTAAGCCTGGGGGGACCAGACAATAGCTCGTAAAGTTCATAAATGCACTCCCTCTGTAAATTTTCTCCCTTCTTTCTCCAAGGGACTTTACATGTTCTCATCTTCCCTTTACTGGGCTTTGCAATACATATGCTTTGATACACACCTGGGATCCGGAGGAACTCAAATCAACCACTGGGGGGTGCTATTGGTGCATAGGGCTGTGGGCCATGGGGGTTGCTTTCCTTAAACAGTACCTCACAGATGTAGCCTCTCATCAGCTGGTTACCCAACCTCCCATCATACCTCTCAACCTCCAAGGCCGCAAATCAGGGACACTACCCTTTAAAATCAGGGACAAATACTCAAAATCAGGGACACCATTTTTCGCGCCACGTAAAGAGCTGCGTCACAGGGTTCGCATCTTTAAAATGCGTGAAATTCAAAGTTATTGAATACTACATTAAGAATACAACATAGAGCATGATAGTTTTACTTTTAAAACTTTATTTTGGGCTATTTATAGGGTATTACATACATTTAATGACATATAACAAACAGATTAAATGAAAACCTACTTACCTATATACAGTATTGTACATGCTATCTAGTCTATGCATAACTAAAATTGAAAACCTATCTACACACATTTTACTTATTTGTACCCTATACTAAAAAAACATGATACAATAGTTTACACTAAAACAAACACGCAATATTTTATCTCATCTATACTAAAAACACACACACACACACACACAATATTTTACATATCTACTCTATATCATATACATGCTATTGTATACTAAAATGAAATCATGCTATCTACTGTACACTACAAATTTAAACCTATGTACCTATACACAAACAATTGGTTTGGAAGAGTCATTTGTCTTTAAGCTGCAAGGTGCTCTCGGTTGTAAAGCACAGTTGCTTTTCCTGCAACCTCTAAGACTCCTTTGTATGAGTTACCTCATAGCAGTGTCTTTCTTCATTCATCTTTATAGCGATAATGGAGTTCAAAGTCTTTACATTCAGTGACTGTCTTAGCTCAGTCTTCACTTTTGCACCATACTGAAGGCCCGCTCCTGGCTCTGCATTGGAGTGAGGGAGGCATAAGACTGTCTCCATCAGACGCCTGAATAGGGGCAGATCGTCACCACTGGTGCATAGCTGGGAGAGCATCACGCCAATACTTTAGTGCAGAACTGTTAGTTTCAAAGGCCTGGGCAGATCCAGTTTCTGCAAACTGGTATGTTCAAACTCATCCAAAAGCTGGTCACAGTCAGAGTGTGAACTGCATCGCCAAGTTCCTTGGCAAGGTTCTACAGAGCTTCCACTTACGTGTAGTTTTAGTGCTGGGTTCAGCAATGTGGAGACCTGCTTCAGGACACTGCATTTCAGTGGGAGCTTTGTTAACATTTTTGCAGCACAGCACAGTAAAAGGATTTGGCCTTTTATAAATACTTAGTTCCACTGATGTCCCTACCATATCATCATTGCTTGCAATGAATTCTTGCACTTCAGGGCCAACACGTACATCTTTAGTGCAAGAAAGTTTGCCTCGCTTTTAGGTCCAAAACACCTTCTTTGTACAAGGCAACTGCAGCCTGAGGTTGCAAAACCCTGCTGGCATACAACTGTATGACTTTGCTGATGTCACCCTGCAGAGTCATCAGCTGGCTCTCCTGCTCTGCAGTTTCTTATTAAAATTGCACAGTGGCTCAAGGGCATATTTTAGAAAAGAAAGGTCATTTGAATTTCTTGGCGCTCAGGCTGGTCACATATTAGTTTGACTTTGGCACCTCTGGGTTCCACAGACCTAAAATAAGACAGCAGAGCGGGCCACATGTCAGTTATTCGTTTAACAACTTTACTCAAACTGAGCCATCTTGTGGGTGCATGCTTAATGATTTTAATGGGTCAATATCGACAAAGAGAGCAAACTCTTTCAGCTGCTGTTGCCGTAATGAGCTGGAGAGAAATGGCAATAAATGTCAGAAATTAGTTCCTCAACAGGTGAGGACAAGGCCTTGACCCTGATTTGGAGCACAGGTCTAGCAGATGGCACAAGCATCCCATATTTATGAGGTTTGGGTTCACCTGCCTTAATCTGGAAAACACGAGTTGTGCTTTCCAATCATTGCTGCAGCATTGTCAGATGAAAATGCCACAAGGTTTTTTACAGGGATGTCCAGCTGCTCCAGAGTTCTCATCATGCAGTCAAACACTGCTTGTCCAGTCCCTGAAGTGCATGCCGGCATGTCAAGAAACTGTATGACATTTTTCCCCTGTCGAATGTCATAGCAACCTGCAAGGATGACCAGAAGTTTCTCATCCCCCATGTCCGTGCTTTGGTCAACATAGAGGCAAAATGGCACTCGACGGCAAAGGGAAGCTGCAGTCTCCTGGTAGCTGGGACCAAGCACATCTCTGGCAATGCAGGTGGATTTGGTTGCTCCACAGCACATCTTCTTGACTACCTCTGGATCTGTGCAGTACTTCTTCATAAATTTCAGGAGGTGGTCTGCACAAGAAAATGACAAATTGTGCTCCGTCAACATGTTCACAAATGCCACCTCTGCCTCCAAAACTTTTGAGGTACTCGTGCTTGGAAGAATTGGGTCAGCTTCTTCCTTCTGCATGCTTCCCTACTGGAGATGTTTCTGCAAGATTCGTGTCTCTGTATGTCGTTTCGTCCTCCATGGCTAATGCTGATGTCACATCCACAGGACTTGCAGAATGCATACAGTGGCCCTTTCTTGCTCTGTGCGATCCACTCAAAGGAAGCCTTCCAGGAACTTTGGAACACTGAATTCATCTTCTTCTTGGTTGGTGTGGAGACGGAGTTACCACTGGCAGTGCAGTCAGCTCGCATTTGAAGCATCTGTTCGCAATCCATCTCCTATTGAGGACGGCAATCAAGAAAATATGTAACACTGACTTCAGGCAAGATGGACGGGTAGTCCGTAACATTTATTTGGCAGAGGCAAAGAGGTAGAGCAGCATCAGTTCTAGATCGCTGGATAACACTTCAGTGTCCACGGTCCACCTTTGACATGCATTACCAAGTATACCTAAGCACTCAGTAGTTAATGAGTCCAAATCAAGCTTAAGCTATCCCATTTTTTTTTTTTAACATATGTCCTACAAATTCTACCAGGTGCACATGATGAGCTGCTAATGTATCCTCATCTATATGCATGTTTTCCATCTTGCCTGGCTCCAACACATTCTCTCAGGCACACATAAAGAGCTGCTAATGAGTCATTACTTAGCTGAATCACACTTCTGTAAAAATCTTCCTGCCAGATCTAGCTTAATGGTTTGGGTCATGACCCACACTTTTGTAAAAGTCCTCCTGCCAAGTCTGAAACAGTTTAAGCATGCTATTTTAAAAGTCCTCCCACCAGGTCTGAAACTTCTAGACCTTGTCAACCACAGCAAGCAAAAGGCAGGCAAAACAAGCAATATACATTTATATTTTAACCAGTGCCCACAGGGGAGGGCTTTGTCGTAGCGGCACTGCTTTTAACCAAAGCTCCCCTACCCAGTTCACAATCACAGGACCTGAGTGAGAGTTCTCTCCTCAACTCCAGGCCTGGCCAACATATTAATTTTGAAATGAGCTGCTGTACTGCGGAGTGAATAGGTGTGTCGTGTGTATTATATATACACACACACACACACACTCTCTCTCTCTCTTTCTCTCTCCCGAAGCCCGATAATATCCCTTTTCAGATGCAGTATGTGGGTTAAACATAAGAAAATCAAAGAGTCTATGTTTGTCTATTGCTACTAGCTGGATGGTGTTGTGACAACTCCATCCAGACAGTAGCAAATAGCAATAGACAGAAATTCAGACATTGTCCAAGACAAGTTTCAGTGACTCAGGTAGCACACTGGCCTCTGAGCCCAGGAGATTACAGGGCTGTGGGTTCAGTTCTACAGCATGAGGATGGGGGTGCTGCACCCTGAGGTGCCGTCTTTCAGATGAGACATTAAACCAAGGTCCCAACTGGCTGGACTGGTGGAAGTTCAGGTGGATGTTAATGAGTGTAAGAATTTCCCAGTGCCCTGGCCAAATTTCCCTCATTCACTAAAAATACCACCTACAGCTTAATCTGGTTCAAGGTCAGTTGCTTATCATCTGTACCCCTCCCCAGTTACCCTGAAAAGGGACTTCTAGGCCCAGTGGGCTTACTGGGTCAACAAAATTAAACAAATTCTGATTTATAGGCACGGCAGTAGAAGAAAAATAGGACAGTAGTACCATCGCTCTCTTTTGGTTCTCTTACTCAGTTACATGGAGGTTCTGCCCCCCAATTTTAAGTGACTGAACTGTAATTTTAAATTTCACAATACAAAACTAGCTTTCCCCAGAGGGGAGCAGGACAGAACCTACATATAAATGACTAAGACACTTCTGTTCTGAGTTCTGACTGTCCCACCCAGAGTGTGGAACGGAGAGAAGAACACAGAACCAACTACATACAAAACTTAAGGAAAACCTTTCTGTATACTATACTGTATTATATTTTTACAATGTAGGCATTAATCAAATCACCACCTCAATTTGTCTTGCCATGCCATCTCTTTTAGGTTCTCTTACTCTGTTATATGTAGGTTCTGACCCCCCATTTTAAGTAACTGAAGTTTGAACTATATTTTAAATTTCACAATACAAAACTAGCTTTCCCCAGAGGGGAGCAGGACAGAACCTACATATAAATGACTAAGTGATGGCAGTCTAGCTCTCAGGGAAGGAAATATCACAGGTAACTGCACTTTGATACCCCACATGTGTTGCTACATAAAAAAAAAAGGGCCCTTTACAGTTATTTATTAACAATTCATCTCCTTAGCATAGCCATATACATAATTATTAGTTAATTCTTCACCCTCCGTTTTTGTGTGTAACATTAACTTCACTTAAGTGTCCCACACAGAAGAGAACACAGACAGAACTTGGACTTCTCTAGTCTGGCCAACAGATTACAGACCAATAGTCCTTCTCCTATCCCCATTCCCCTGTTTATATACACAGTGACTGGCACTGCACTGGTCTGTGTCTGATACTGTCAGAGTACTAGTTGGCATTTGGCAAGTTGGCATTAATTGTTGTGGCAAGTTTGGCAACCAGACAACGATATGGTGGCAATCATTATTACTTACCTTGTAAAGGCAGGCAGTCACTGGTGTGGTGGACCTTCTGGCAGAGTTTCAGGCACACTGGGTCAGTCTCAGGTCGTCCTCGTCCTGCTGTGCTTCGCTGCTCTGCTCCCTCTGTGCTGCTAAGCTGCTTTCGTCCCTTTCGATCCAAGCAATGCTCCTGCTGTGCTGGTGGTGCTGGGCCTGCTGGCAGTCGGTATTTTTACTAGCGCCTGCCCCTAATCGATCGATCGCGATCGGTACCTGCTGCCAGCACTGCTGCTGCTTAGTTCTTGTTTATTACTGATTGAAGTGATTTATAGCAGCAGACAGCAGCTAGGCTAGGCGAACTAAAAACGGGCTGGCGGCGATTCATTCGGTGGTGGTGCGCACATAGTTGTCCCTGTCTCCCTCTCCCTGGCAGCTCTGTCTCTCTCTACTCCCTCTCCAGCGGCGATCATGCTAATCTCTCCCCGATGCGCTGGAACTCTTCTCTGGGTCAGTTGGTGTGAGCTCAGGCGCGAGTGGTCCTGTTTATATGCTCCTCATTCGGACCTGAGGGGACACAAAAATCAGGTCCGTGTATGGGTGAAGTGCGAAAACAGCGATGGACAGCATGGGAGGCATGCGATTGGCTACAAGGGCAGGCTACGTAACGTCACTGCTGCAGCTCGAATATGGGGCGTGGGATTTCTTCTGGTGAGGCTGAGACAATGGCGGGCTTCGGCGGCGGCGTGGCGAAAGTGGCATCTGGCGTGGACCGCATGGGCTACAAAAATCGTGCAGATGGCCAGTCAGTTCGGGACGGCGGGACAAACGGCAGAAAAACGGGATTTCCCGCAAAATCCGGGACAGTTGAGAGGTATGCCTCCCATGGAGGACTTTTCAGTATGGCTACAGCAGTTTTGCAGTGATTGGTATGGGGGCAGGTAGGCGGCTGGCTGATTCTGAGGAATCATAGCCTGAGCGCTAGTGAAAATGTTGCTAATAGTGAGGGTTAGTTAGACAAAGTGTGAATGTTCCACAAGGTGGCACTCTTGTGATAGTTCTGCTTCCGAGCCCCTTGAGTGGAGTAACGGTTTTGCTGTCTGGTGTTATATATCCATCCTGAAATGACTGGTGATCGCAAGTCAATTACAGTGCTAGTGGAACCAAATATAGCAGGCAGGAAAATGTTACAGATTTTAAGAAGTAGTCAGCTGTAACGTTATATTTCTGAAGTATTTTTCATTTTCCTTTTGCTTATGAGAAAGTTTTCTATGTGGGGCTGCCCAGTGGCCCTGTGGAAGAGTGTTGCACTTCCATGCTCGTGTCCTGGGTTCATAAGTGAGCCCGGCATTAACAGGATTGGGTGGCGAGGCTGGGGAGTGCTTCCGAAGGGAGCACGAGCCAGTTGGGCAGCGGGACGTCCGGTATCTGATGCAACTGTGCCCCTCCCCCTTCCCCGTGGTGAGCTGTGGAGCTTGCTTCCTTCTGGGGGGTGGCATCAGCTCAGTGTGCACTGCTGTAGCCAAGATCAGCAGAGGTTGTATCAGGGTGGGGGGAGGGGTCAGGGAAGAGGGAGGAAAATAAAACATGAAAAGTATGTGCCACGGCCATGAAGAATGATGGTCCCCTCTGTCCTCAGACCTTGCTCCCTGTGGATCCTTACTGGGCATAATGGCAGGGGGAGTAGCAGTCAAGGCTGGGGAGCAGCAGGGACCCAAAGAAAAGATTAAGCAGTGGTCAAAGGGCCAAATGGCTCCACAGAAAGAACGTTTTCTTTGTGGTAGTATTATGCTGGGTGCGTGGAATAGCACTCTGCCTGGAAGTCGACATATCTAGTTCTATTTCTCCCACTACATCATCTGTACTATGACCCGGGGCAGAGCTACATTATTTTCAAGGTGGCAGTAATTTGGTCAAAAGGTTAGCCTGTTCTCTGAAAACTGTAAACTGTTCCATTTTAAATCTCACATTAGTCAGAAGCAGCTACTGATTTTAGGCCGAAGTGTTAGCGGGTGTTACATCGCTACAAAGCTGGATCCAGTAGAGCTGTGACCTCACTGACAGTGACATCACATGTGAATGACCTGGCAGCTACTGAGTGGCCCTTCCTGAGCAGCTGTGATGTCACAGTCAGTGAGGTCACAATGCTGATGATGTAATGCAAGGGACAAAGCAAGATATGTCAGCTGCTAGGCAGAGAGCTGTCCCACAGATCACACCTAGTAACAGCAGATAAAAAAAATGTTTCTGTTAACAAAAAGGGAAAAGAAGAAGTACCTCTGATATAATGGGTCATATGTGACTGCTTCAAAAACTAATATTTGTTTTAGGCAGAACACCTGCTCTTTAATATGCGCTTACTGGCATGAGACGATCCAAGTGTTTCAGAAGTATGTTAAAGTCTTAAAGTAGCAGTATTTGTTAGTCACTGTGTAGTTTATTCAAACATCAATATATCTATTTTCCTTTTGTTTTCTTTCATTTCTGAGCAAAGGCACTGCATTTTGAAGTTTTTAAAAGGTCCTGCTCCCGTGCCATGCCACTAGGAAATAGTCAAATAGCTTGTTACTGCGCTGTGCTGTTTATCATCAGAAACATGAGGTAGCACAATCCAAATTCATCCACAGTATGAAACTAGTATTTACATTTCAACGGGTAAACTCAATAGAAGAGAGTTTTAAAACTTGTGAACTGCGGCACCCTTATTGATGTGAGTCATTAATTACAAAATTATCAAAAAAAAAGTTGTATTAAAGATATCTGAGAAAATTAAAAATACACTGAGGATGAATCTAAGATTATCTATACTTTTTAACGAAAAACGATGTATGACGACATTTTTTGCCAACTAACAAATACGGCTGCTTTAAGCGCTAAGGAGCAACTCACACCCTAAAGATAACATTTAATATAGGTTACCATATGGACATTGATGTGTTCCAAGATTATTCTATACTCCCAAGGTGTGGGATACTACATAAACCATGAGAGCCAAGCGCAAATGATTTATAAAAGTATCACACACCGAGGGGGCATAAAAAAAAAAACTGAGGTCCATCTCTTTGTTTCTTATAATTACTGGTTTAACAAAAGAGGCATTTTGGTAAGGGTGAGATAGTGGCCTGTGGAAATGAGCTCCATAATGCATGTTTCTGGCATCACAAACATGTATTATGGAGTTTAACAGGTATTGGTATTAGACTGCTATCAAACCAGTAATTATAAACCCTATTATTTAGACCCAACTCTTCTTATAGTTCAAACATTTCTACTAATCTATTTTCTACGGGCTTTATTATTTAGGGCATTTGAATGAAAGTTATTTGGTTCTCACAGTTTATGTTCTGGCTGCTCGCTAACCGTCTAGTCATAATCCCCTGCTTATTGTGACATGAATGCAGAAGAATGTGAATTATTGGCTGAACTGTGACTAAACATCATGGCACCCATATTCAGAGGTGGCTGGATGCGCATGGAAATGGATGATCTGCACAAAAAAATTGGGCCAGAAAGCCCTGATGGGATATTCAAACAGAATGCGTGATCAGAACAGATCATGCATTCTGTTAGAATATCGGACCCTGGATGCACTGCACATTGCAGGCAGCCGCCACGTTTGGTGCGGTGCATCTAGGGTTTGAGTTTGAAGACCGCCAGTGGTGGCATGCATGGCGCATACCTGGATGCGCTGTTTCCCCACCAAGGGTAATATTCAGCCAAAATATGTTAATGAGCTCACAGGACATGCATAGTGCAAAGGTGCCTAATGTATGCCCATTATGGGCTGCGCCCGACGGAATGCACGGGGCCAGCCTCCTCCCAGCCCCGATCCCCCTAATAAGAAAGAAATGTAGCTTCCTCCCTGTCTTTTCCACAGTGTAGTGGTCCTTCCTCCCTGCCCCCGATCCCCAGTGAAATAAAGATTTGTTGCCTCAATCAAATCATTTTCATAGTGTAATGTCTCTCCTCCCCCAATCCCCATTATAATAAAGATTTGCTTCCTCGATCCCCACCTTTCCATAGTGTAGTGCCTCCTCATTCCCCATTATAATAAAGAAATGCATCTTGAATCCCTACTTTTCACAGTGCAGTGTCCCCTCTCCCCAGCCCCGATCCTCATTATAATAAAGAAGTGCAGCT
Organism: Neoceratodus forsteri; assembly: GCA_016271365.2. Taxonomy (NCBI): domain Eukaryota; kingdom Metazoa; phylum Chordata; order Ceratodontiformes; family Ceratodontidae; genus Neoceratodus; species Neoceratodus forsteri. The sequence goes on along the minus strand of JADMNL010000027.1, from coordinate 308,570,660 downwards.
GTGATCCCAACTTTTCCACAGTGTAGTGTTCCCCCCTCCACACCCCTGATCCCCATTGTAATAAAGAAATGCAGATCCAATCCCCACTTTCCCATAGTGTAGAGTCCCCCTCCCCAGCCCCAATCCTCATAATAGGTTAAACGTCCACCCTGGTAGTCTAGTCGAACCCTGGCCTGAGCTCCATATGAAAACATACAGATATCCTTGGTATCCCCAGTAGTCAAGTGGTCCCCCACCACCTCAGTAAGAAGCGTCCCACCACTCTGCTCCCCCTCGAACCCAACCAGAGCCGACGACTGGCACAGCCCTCCTCACGCCATCATGGCCAGCCCCTGACTGAACTGTCTATGAGCACGTACAGGACATAGTACACTCCCATTGGTTGACTGATAAGTTTCGCGGTGATGTTGGGCTTCCATGGCAAATTGGGGGCTTCTGAATATTGCCACGCCCTCGACGGCCATTGCAAGTCCAGAGATGCACACATGCATCTCGGGTTGTGCCGCGCATCTCTTTTGAATATGTGGGCCCATGTTTTTCATAGTTCTTCCAAAGGCACATGCTACTCTGTAAGGTTTTGCAGGGTTCCCGAATCAGCTGTAATTTCCCAGTGGGAGTATGGCTTCCAATGCTGGAATGTACTTGGCTGACAAGTTGAGCATCTTGCAAGTTCTGACAGTGCATTTGGTTGCGTAATAACCTGTTGTTACAAAACTGGGACTGAGTCCTGCGATCTACTCCACTTAGCGTAATACAGCATTCGGTGGCGTTACGCGAGCATTCACTCACGTTCAGCCCTGAAATTAAAAGGGTCTGTCATAAGTTTAAAAATGTAATCTTTAGAAATAATTCGGCTCAGATTTTATATATTGCTGCCAAGTCTCTTCCCTTTTTTCTTCATGATTAGGTAAATCTGCACAGGAACAGGATGCTGGTCCCGTAGAGCGTATCTGCTTCGGCTGCTTAATCCTTTCGTAAAGTCATAACCCTCTGTCTTTTGTGATGTTGCTGTTTGTTTCTGTGGCAGCTACTATGATGTCACAAACAGAGGGTGTGACTTCAGAAAAGTGTCAAACAGCAGGAGCAAACCATCTGCAGGGCTCAAAGATCCTGTTTCCATGTAAATAAACAGGTGGCAAAATATCTTTAAGTACCTGCAAATGAAGCCACTGGAGCCAATGAGAAGATAGCAGATTTGCATGGAGGCGGGGCTTCTGAGCTCGGCAGACTCTTAAGACACTTCAGTGCTCAAGTCTTTGGTTATCAGTTTTCCTTCTTCAGGGCTTCCAATTTCTAGCAGCATCATTCCCATAATGCACTGGGCTTTGATCACTATTGTACTGGTAACATGTTGGAGTGGTGCGTGTCTTTCCCAGAGCTATTTGTGACTCGGCAAACAATCAACAATGAAATCACTCACTCTTTATAACTTTTCCCACTAACAAATGGATTCTTCTGCTTTTTTGTTTTTCTTTTTTAGATTGCAGGGCTCAGCCTAGCCTTACTCAGTCTCCGTCAATGTCAACATCTCTTGGAGAAAGTGTTAAACTCTCCTGTACCCTAAGCAGTGGCTACACCATCGGAAGTAACACTGTAAGCTGGATCCAGCAGAGACCGGGAAATGTGCCGCGCCTTGTGTATTATTATTACTATGATGGTAACAGCCATGGCAGAGGCCCTGGGGTCCCAGAGAGATTTACTGGTTCTGTGGTTCCGTCCAGTAACATGGCCCATTTAACCATCTCTGGGGCTCAGACAGAGGATGATGCTGATTATTACTGTACTACGTGGAAAGTTGATCGTACACACAGTAGTGCAATCGCAAAGGGAACTGAGACAAGAACCTACAGCATCATCTGGTGTTTGTTCCCTTGAAGGTTTGTATTTATATGTGGAACAGCTAACAGGGTCAGAGATTACAGACCAGTTAATTTTCTACATGGGGGAAGGGCACAATGTCTCCGGGTCCTGCACCCCCTCTTCGAATCAACTCCAACTCAGAGCTGATAATCTAAAGTATGGGGGGGTACAGGGGGCAGAGCCCTCCACAAGGAGGAGTTCAGGGGTGAAGCCCCCCAATGAAAAAACGGACCAGAAGACAATTGGGATTTATGTCGACCTCAACATGTGGTCGACATAAATCCTGTCGCTGACACAAGGAGTCGATTGGAGGAAGCAGGGAGTGTGTCCTGTGATTGAATCAAACTATCTCCTCAGGGAATGGGCTGACCAGGAGGTGCCACCTATGGGTGTAAGCTTAGGTTACTGCGACAAGGTCCAGCATTAGGAGTGGAGTAAAGGCAGGTAGGGCATGTCTGACACCTGGGTTTCCTTGGGTGCGATAAGAGACCAGATAGTGATGGAAGGCGTTTCCCATGTCAGGTCCAGGGTGAGGAAAAAATCAGAAAGAGGAAGTGTAAAAAAATATTCTAAATAAAAATAATTTTACTAAACCTAGCTGGTTCTAGCATTTACCACAGAATAAGAAAGAACCTCCAGTATTTTCTGTGATTTTACAAATACACTGTTCCATGGGGTTGGGGATGGGGAAGGGCCTATTGATTGCCTGGGGAAGAAGGGGCGCCCCATGTCCTTAACTAGAGACTGTGTTACATTATAGCCAGCCGGGTGGCCTCACTGCAATGAATAACAAACAGGTTCACCTAAATAATGGACATAATTATCAGATTCTAAAGGAAGGAAAGTTGAAAGGTACAAAGGATCTTCAAAGTATAGCCACAGATGGGCTCGACAGTACATCATCAGGGGTGTCGTTACCATTGTCAGGAACCTGGATTGGGGCCTCAGTCCTGGGTATGCCTGGCAGGAGGTCAAGGTTCTCACTTACCCTCTCTTTTGGGGGTGGATGGATAACATCTTGCTACACAACTACCTCACAGTCATTTGGGGGATTACACTAGGGCTTGGTTGTTGCCAGGGAAGGTGAGGTACCAGCCTGCCCTCACATCATGTTGTGATGTCAGTGAGCCCTTCCACTGGAGCCTCCCAGTGGGACAGAAGAAAAATAAAACATAGAAAATGAGCAAAGACCCAGGCAGGTGATATAGATGTCTTCTTCCCTCCCTCACCCAGTTGAACAGTTCTGTGTTTGCCGCAGGCTCCATTTCCCACATATTGGATCCTTTTTGCCTGCTAGCAGAGCTGACTTTAGCATGGAGTGAGCTGTGTTGCCACGTGGGGTCCCAGGTACAGAACAGGTCCCAAAGAAGCTTCAGATGCCCCACTGGCCTCAATTCTCACTTCTTCCTTTTTTGTTTTCCCATGTATGTGTGACTCTTTCTGTCCAGTGTCTTGTTCCTTGTGTTCCCCTCCCTGGGCATCAACGCACTTTATCTCTACTACACATGACATGGGCATGTGCAGAGACTAGTCACTTGTCCCCCCTTCCCTTGCCATACTGCATCACGCTGGGCCCCCTGGCCAGGAGGAGCTTGCACAACAGACTGTGGCCATATCAGTAAAGCTATGGACAATGGAATGCTTACTGGTGCCATGTTCGTGGACCTGTCAAAGGCCTTTGATTTGTTGAACCACCAACTGTTGCTTGGGAGACTGGGGAGCATTGGATTGACTGAATCCCCACGTGACTCAGATTGCCAGTTACCTATTGCATTGCCCACTGAGGATGAGCTGTGGGGTATGATGACAGACATCGCAATGATGGAACAGGGCTACTTTTGTTCACTTTATTCATTGATTCTTTACCATCTGCGTTATTGAATTCCCATGTACTGATGTATGCAGATGTTATCCAACCTTAGAAAATGGGCTTTTTATTTCCTGGGCTCTGATTGGCTGGTACCCCTGCCACGGGGGTACATTAACTTTCAATAGATGCCCAGGAAATAAAAAGTACCAGCCCCAGTGCCCCTTCACCCACGTGGTATCCCTATGCTCACCCTGCTTCCTCATTGGCTCACAACACTCAATTTAATTTTAAATCACTCCCATTTTTTTTCTCTCGCTTAGCGAGAGATACTGACCCCTCGATATCATATCAGCTGTGCTCACATCTAGCTGCATTGTTTTGTTTTGTTTTTTTATTCTTGTATCCGATCCAAAGTTCAGTAGCTGGCATTTTTTTCAGCTCAGGTAGTGAGAGAGCGAGAGCCACCCCCTCCCCACCCTTCCCTTCACACCAACTAAACAGCAGTATATTTAAAGAAAAGCAGCAAAAACAATGTCTTTCCTTATTTAAATAAGCCCAAACCAACTCTGGCACCATCATTACTCCTGACCTCTGATCAGCTGCCTGCTCTCACAACTATCGGTACCGGGCAGCTCGACTCCATCTCTGGGACTAATTTAAACCTCCCGCTCAAGTCCTCTCTGAAAAGCTGAACGCTAGCAAGCACTCCTCATGAATTTTCTTGTCAACAAAACTGACACATGCACAAACAACAAACACAACCCTGCCGACAACTCCACTGACATTCTTTTGGCAAAAAAGGTGAAAGCCGTACTCCATTTACAGTCGCTCACATTTACACTCGCTACTGATCAGTTCCAGCTGATTCCCGCTTGGCTCCTTCACCGGTTGACTATTCAAATATCTTTCGTCACTGTGAAGTGCATTTGAAAGGAAAAAAAAAAATCACCACACAATACCGGCAGTTGGGGGAGCAGGAGGCGGGGGGGTACTACGGAGAGACTGTTACCTTAATTCACAATTTTAAAACCTGGGACAGAGCTTACTTCAGAACTGCACCAGTTAGCTTTCAAACTTCTGGAGATCGATAACTGTGTTGAAGCAGTCGCTATCTGTGTGGAACAGTCGGGGAGACACAGTCAGAGAAACTCTGGAAGGGAAACAAAGAAGCACAACAGCAAAAGTTACAGGGTGCTTTTTAAACCTCACTTTTTTCCTATTTCACACCCAGACCACATATCTAATGCTCTCACTTGCTCGAGTCAGTATGCGCTGTTAAATGCAAGACATTTGGGGGGGGGGGTAACCCTGACAACCAAATGAAATGCAGAAGTACAGAGGCTGCACTACCACAAAAGACCCCAGATTTAAAAAAATCATTCTAATGTAGGCGGATGAACTATTTTATGACAAAGCTTATTTTAAGCTAACTTTTTATTAGCACTTTTTTTTTCAATGCCCATTTTCTAAGTGCAATAATACCCTCCAGGGTGGATGGAATTGTGCTATACTAGACCTTCCAGGGGCTATAAGGCCCTCCACCTGCGGCGTCAGGCCTCATTATGCCCTAGGGAGGTCCGGTATGCTTTTAAATACACCACTCCCTCGATCATATTGCTTCACATTACCTACATCCATTTATTGCAGCACTTTGTGCTGCGTTGATCTCAGAGTGAGGAATATCTGAGAGTCAGATGCACTCGGTCATTTGATTCAACATTTATCCTGCCATGACTGTGCGTACTTCTTGTTGGCCTGCATCCTGGACTTCAACTTACCTGGTTAGACCGGCTCAGTACTGTGATCTAACCATGTAGGTTGAAGTCCAGGATGCAGGTCAACAAGAAGTATGCACAGTCATGGCGGAATAAAGTTTAAATCAAATGACCGAGTGCATCAGGGTTCTCCTAGATACTCCTGTACTCTGGCACCCACATGGCACAGAGCGCTGCAATAAACGGCTGTAGGTAACTAAGCCACGAAAATGTCTTTTGTAAAAATAACATGGAGTGCCTGAAGCAAACTTAGAGAGGAAGACAGATAAGTTAACGTGTGTGCCGTAATGACTATGGCTGTGTAAAAAATATCTGCATTATTGCACTAGCGACCTGCTGTGTTCTTGTATTTTACAAAGTAAAAAGAAAACTGTTTTTCACCCAGAAACTGTCTACAGTTCAATTTTAGCGTGCACTCCATACCGAGTGTGTTCCATTGGCATACATTCTTTCTAGTGTTATAAACCCTGGGAGCAGCACCTAAGGTTAACTCTGTGGTACAGAATTCAGTTGAAAATAAATAAAAGTCTGTACATTTAGAGCGCAAGCAAACCTTTTTAAAAAAAATACTGGATCCATATTTGAGTTTTTTATTTCATAAAAAAAACTATTTGTCGCCAGGTCAATAATAAAATCGGAGTATTGTTAAAACTTCAAAATAACTTGACACTAGCTGCTAGGACTGCACTTGGTAAAAGTGTTCTCTTCTCAACTATGAGTTAGAACTCTTTTTTATTTACCAAGTATCAAAAGCCAACCTATCTCTTCTAAATACCACTTTTAATGCAATGTGTAGGTTTGTATTAAAGGAAAACTGTCCAAAACAGTGCTGGCAATTCCCAGGGCTGCAAAAACGCCAGATTAGCACAACCTTAGTATTCAAATATGATAGGAGCTGACCTTTGCCAAGTAATTTGCTATGTTTCTTGCCTGTATGGTGGTTTCCTCTACTGTCTCTGGTGTGCCATTTGGATATTGCCACCGCACCTGAGGACAGATTGTGACCTGCATAACTCCCTGACCTTCCTGTTGTGTGCTGGAGCGCTCGTTCTTGACGAGCGGGGCACATTTTCACTGAGTGAAAATAAATAGCATGACATGTAGAGGTAATCCAGCTAGCTGTACCTCTAGAAACAATCCCTGTTAAAAACTGAGCAGTGTAGGCAAGTTAAATTCAAAATGAAAGTTCCAGCTCTGGGGTTCAGGCATGCACATTGCTACTGAGCGTACACCAGACGACTAGAACTTGAGCATTAACGCCTACTACTCGGCTCAAAAGGGCATTTCTGAAGGCCACAACTGAGATTACTGTACATGCTACGTGTTATTTTCACTCTGTAATGAGCCCTGCTAAATCAGAACAAGCGTTCCAGCACACCGTAGGAAGTTCAGGTGGTAATTTGCATATCAGTTGCGACTTTAGCCGCTACCCTGTGTGAGATGGCACCAACCACCCTGGAACATAAAATAAGTATTACTAATAAAAGCCATGCCCTACAACAGAAATGCCAATCTCTCACTACAAGTTGGCAGGTGAGTAGACACTGGGAGGAAAATGGGGATTATGACAGTTTCCCTTTAAGGTCCCCATATCGATCTCAGCACTATGCTTCATACGGATCACTGGGATGGCTTCCACCAATACGTAGTTGTGAATACAACTTAAATTGTTTAACTGACAAGGTACTCCACCAGGGTATGGATTCCCCCCCCCCACTTCTCTGTTTGAAATAAAGAAAGATGTCAGCACTTTAAGATCAAATAACGCTTCTTCTTTAGTTGTCCCTAGAGCCTCGACCTGTATGGGTGGGTGAGCCTACTCGGTGTGTGCTGCTAGTAATTGAAATTCCCTACCAATTATTTCTCATGTAAATATTAGTCATGCAACTTTTAAACTGCACCTTAAGAAATTTTATTGTAAACAGCTTCTTTGTAAGTGTTCAGTGCAAGTGTTTTAGTGTAAGTTGTGTTCTGAAATTTTTGACATGTTTTTGTTTTATAAGTACTCAAACCTGAATTGTACCTTTTTTGGCTATTTTAGCTCCTCGGTCATGTATGCTAAAGGGCCATGGCTCATTACACCTACCTGATTAACAAAAGTCTAAATGAATAAATAAACAGTGATCCACCCAACCCAGAGGAATCAAGCATCCGCTGAGAGGCTCAAGCCTCCTCTTCCTCATAGCCCAGGGCTCATTTACTCAATCCTTAATGTTCTAATTTAGGTGCAAGCACTAGTAAGGAACTCCATTAAACTGAACAGGGAGAAATGGGACAGGACCTGCTGGGATGGGGGAGGTTTTATGTGCTCTTCAATACCATTATGGAGCCCCAGAAACAAGGTTCAAACAGGGTCTCTTGGATCACTAGGGCCAGAGCTACATGCAAGCCCCTCAGGAAGGGAAGGGAGACAGACTCAGCATTTATATTTTGAGAACCTCCAACAAGATTAGTCCTGTGAATCCCCTAACCTAAAACCTCAACCACATGTCCTTTACTTTAAATAATATCACGCTATCTTTTTTTTTCACTACAGCCAGTGACATCTGTAATTTGTCACTGAGGTCATCAGTGTTTGCTCTTGGGGTCCCTCTACGCAGCTTATGCTATCTATTTGTCTGTCTGTCTGGCAAGTAATTCTATGACATTATGATGTCCCATCAGAAGGTTCTGCGTATCTCATTGATGCCCTTTACTGCTATCCAGCCTATGCATGTCTGTCTGGTGAGTAATTCCATGACATTATGATGTCACATCAGAAGGTTCTACATAGCCCAGTGATGCCCTTTACTGCTAATCCATTTTGCTTGGACAGACATTTTTTATCACGGTTAAGCAATGCATCACTTGGACTTCAAATAGCACTCCAGGTAGTTAGGAGTTATCAAGATGATTATTGGAAAATAAATTTAAAAACTGATGAGGTTGCCGTGCCAGTGCAGCTGCAGTGCTGCCTTTAACATGCCAGAGGCCCAGGTTCATGTCCCGAGCTGAGTTCACTGGAGAGCAAGCAGGGGTAGGATTGAGCACCCCATAAGCTGTTCTCCCCTTCTCTGGGGATTGAAGGTAGGGCAACTGGCTGCAGTACTGCCAGCTGGGTGATCTCAGGTGGTGGTCCGGTGTGCGCCTCAGAGTCATGTGTGCACAGGAGAGCCTGCAGACATCTGGGCATCAGGTGTGCGTGGGAGAGAGAGAGGGAGAGTCCAAGATGTTTGTGTGTATTAGGTGTGCAGACACCATGAATATTGGTGTGTACTCTCTCCATGGATATTTAGAGGGGCACTCTCACCATGAACTCTCACCATGAGTATTGGGTTATACTCTCATCATGAATATTGGAGTACACTTGGATACTTGAGTGCACTTTCACCATGAAGATTGGGGTGTATTCTCACCATGAATATTGGTGTGCACCCTCACCATGAATACTGGTGTGTACTCTCACCATGAGTACTGGAGTGCATGCTCATCATGAATATTGGGGTGGCCTCTCACCATGAATATCGGGGTGTACTCACACCAAGAATATCATTGTGCTTTCTCACTATGAAGATTGGTGCACACTCTCATCATGAATATTGGTGTGCAATTTCACCATGAATATCGGGGTGTACACTCACCATTAATATTGGAGTGTACTCTCACCATGAATATTGGGGTGTACTCTCACCATGAATATTGGAGTACACTTGGATACTGGAGTGCACTCTTACCATGAATATTGGCGTGCACTCTCACCATGAATATTGGTGTGCAATTTCACCATGAACATTGGGGTGTACTCTCACCGTGAATATTGGTGTGTACTCTCACCATGAATATTGATTGGGGAGTACTCTCACCATAATCATTGAGGTGTACTCTCACCATAAATATTGGAGTACATTTGGATACTGAAGTGCACTCTCACCATGAATATTGAGGTGCACGCTCACCATGAAGACTGGGGTGTACTCTCACCATGAATATTGGTGTGCACACTCACCATGGATATTGGTGTATGCTCTCACCATGAATAGTGATGTGCACTCGCACCATGAATATTAGGGTGCACTGTCACCATGGAAATTAGTGTTCACTCTCACCATGAATATTGGTCTGTACTTTCACCATGAATATTGGGTTGTACTCTCACCATGGATATTGGCATACACTCTCGCCATGAGTATCAGTATGCTTTCTCACCATGAATATTGGTGTGTGCTCTCACCATGAATATTGGGGTGTACTTTCACCATAATCATTGAGGTGTACTCTCACCATGAATATGTGTGTGCACTCTCACCATGAATACTGAGTTGCACTCTTACCATGAACATTGGGGTGTGCTCTCATCATGATATTGGGCTGTACTCTCAGCATGGATACTGGTGTGCACTCTCACCATGGATACTGGGGTGTACTCTCACCATGGATATTGGTGAGCACTCACCATGAATATTGGGATGTACTCTACCCATGTATATTGGAATACACTCTCACCATAAATATCAAGGTGCACGCCACCATGGATATTAGGGTGTACTCTCACCATGACTACTGGGGTGCACTCTCACCATAAATATTGGGGTGTACTCTCATTATGGATATTGGAGTACACTCTCACTATGGATATTTTTTTTGACAATAACATTTTTTATTATGTTTACAGGTAGTGAACATCATCAAGCTTGTACAGGAAATGTTAGACATAGATACGTTACAGATTAATATATAAATACAATACATACCCCAGTCAGGGTGTAATTTATAATAAAATACAACATTACGATTATTGCTTCTAAATGAATTAATTTCTGTTACTGGTTCCTTAATAACATTAACAGTAAAACTCACTTGCAACCTTCATTGCTTTAAAATATAACTTTTCTAGCATTGTTTTAGACTGACTGTAATTAATTTACATATAGTTGGTGTATTCTTACCATGAATATTGGGGTGCAGTCTCATACTGAATATTGATGTGCACTCTCACTGTGAATATTGTGGTGTACTCTCACCATGGATATTGGGGTGTACTCTCACCATGAATAGTGAGGTGCACTCTCACCATGGATATTGGGTGTACTCTCATCATGGATACTGGTGTACACTCCCACCATAAATATTGGGGTGTACTCCTACCATGGATATCGGAGTACACTCGCGCCATGAATATTGAGGTGCACTCTCACAATGGATATTGTGGTGCACTCTCACCATGAATATTGGAGTGCACTCTCACCATGAATATTGGGGTGCACTCTCATGATGGATAGTGGAGTACACTCTCACTATGGATAGCTGGGGTGATGGAAGAAAATTTTGGAACTCCATTAGGAATCTCCTTGGAAATGAAGATGAAACCACACCTAACATGATAAATCATAATGACATGACCCTTACCAACCCTGTCAGAACTGCAAATGCATTCAATGCATCTTTCCCCTAACCTAAGTAACCTACTCTAATTGCTGGACTCCTCCTGTCAACCCACTAACTGCCTCACTGCTCTGGAAGACATTTTCTTGACCTCACCCCAACTCCCCAAGTTCTACTTTAAGTGCGTGACAGTTGTTGAAACCATCAAATACCTGAAACGGGTTCTGGGCAAAACTAGAACAGGAAGTGACTCCCTTGACATGCAATTACTAGCTGCTGCTCTGGCTATCCTGGTCGAGCCCATCACCACCCTCTTTAACCACTCTGTAAGGTTTATACAGTTCCCAAGCCTGTGGAGAATAGCAACAATCACCCTGGATTTTAAAGGAGGGGATAAAAACACTCTTACCAATTATCGAACCATCTCAATACTATCCCCCCCCCCACAAGGCACTACTAGAGCAAATTGTCTCTGACCAGTTGGTTGACTACCTTGAGCAATACAACTTACAATGCCCTCGACATCATGGTTTTAGAAAGAAAACATAGTACTATAACCACTCTGCTAGATTACACCAGCATACTACACAACAAACTAGGTAAAGGCCACTTAGTCAGGTAAATTTTCATTGGCCTAACCAACGCATTTGATCTTGTCGATCACCAGCTACTACTCAACAAACTCTCCCTGTTAGGCCTCTTACAGGATATGACTAACTGGTTTGCAAACTATCTCTCAGGCTTACTCCAAGAGAGTCAAAATCAACAACACACTTTCTGAGTCCAGGCCAGTGACAGTTGAGGTCCCTCAGGGGTCAATATTAGGTCCCTTTTTGTTTAGCCTATTTATTAATGACCTTCCTCAGGCCTGTGCAGGATCTCAGATCCTACTTTATGTGGATGATGCCGCCATCCTCTCTAACAACAGGAACCATGCTGATCTAACCACTGAATTACAACAACGTTTTGCCACCCTTGAACAGTGGTTCTTCTGCAACAGACTCCTAAATTCTAAAAAGATGAAAACAATGACCAGACTTCAGACTAAAAAGAAGCTGCACCTGTGGAAATCCTTAACAAGGAGGGCACAGTCCTTGAGCAGGTTGACACTTTCAAACACCTTGGTGTCTACATTGATGACACCCTAACCTTCTCCAACCACATTGACCACATCATAAAAGTGGTCAACAGAAAACCTGGAACCCTCTACAGACATAAAACTTACATGTCTCCTGAAGCTCGGAACCTGGCAGTCTCTGCGTCCATCCTTTCAGTCATAGGCTATGGCTTCATGGTCTATGGAGGAGCATCAGACACCACTCTAAATAGAATTCAGGTACTGCCCAACAAGGCCTTCCACCTTGCCCTGGATGCTGATAGGTATACCCATACCTGCTGTGTTTACTTTACCACTAACTGGCTATTCTTAGAGCACAGAACCAAATTCCAGTCTTGCCTTATGGCACATAAGGTGGCCTTACCCCCCCCAACCCGTACTGCAATTTCTCTTCCAACATATTTCTAATACACACCTGACTAGAAATGTGAGTAGAAATGCTCTTCCATTATCCATTCTACAGGACCAATCAGGCTATGAAATCTTTCTACCATCGTGTACCTCTCTGGACAAATGAACTCCTTCAATCCCTGTAAAATCTGCCCAAAATATAGCTGTTTAAATGTGAATTGAGAAAACATCTTACACCCCCCATATCCTTGTATAAGATAGCCCACGTTTCCCTCTCTGAAGAGAGGAATATCCCACCCCCTCTCTGTGTCCATTCATGTGACAGACTATGCTGTCTTCCTTTTCTCCTTGCTTCCCACACCCTTCCATCTCCCCTTCCATATACACCCATAGCCTCCTTTCTACCTCCACACTCCTCTACCTCTCCCCCTACCAACACCCCCACCCTCCCACTTGCTTACTATGCCCCTCTTCCGAAATGCCACCTACTACTCTCCTTTAAACCTACCCACCTCCACTCTTTGAGTGCTTAGGTATCCAGTGATGAGGAACTTACTGCTTTCTCTCCTCTGTTTGTATGTGTTCCATAAATATGCACACCACACCCACATGATTGAAAAATGTAGTAATTTTTTGTGCAGCACTAAGTTGTGCATTAGAGAAAGAGCAATGTGTGGTTCAAGATGGTCCAAGTTCCAGTCATCTTGGTGGTGCAGCTGGTTAGCATTATCATATTGGTATTCCGGGAGGCCTGGGTTCAAGTCCCAGCTGAGGCACCTACTTCTTTCTCTCCTCTGTTTGTATGTGTTCCATAAATATCCACAACACACACAGGTGATTGAAAAATGAAGTAATTATTTGTGCAGAACCAGGTTGTGCATTAGAGAAAGAGTAATATGTGCTCCGGGACAGCCCAGGTTCCAGTTGCCTTCATGGCACAGCCGGGTGGCCTGGTTTCAAGTCCCAGCTGAGGCACTTACTTCTTTCTCTCCTCTGTTTGTATATGATCTGACAAACCATTCATGCAGCTGCTATGTTCATTCCTACCATGTTGATGTGTTTAATAATGTTAGTGTTTTTTACTATTGATCTGTTGCACTGCCATGACATGGAACCTTTGTAAATGAGCAACGCTCAAAGTTGCAACTCCGAATCAATCAATCAATCAAGAAATAAATGTTGGGATGTACTCTCCCCATGGATACTGGTGTGCACTCCCACCATGAATATTGGGGTGCACTCTCACCATGAATATTGGGGTGTACTCTCACCATGAATATTGTGAGTGCACTGTCACCATGAATATTGGGATGTACTCTTAACATGGATACTGGAGTGCACTCTCACTATGGGTATTGTAGTGCACTCTCACCATAAATACTGGGGTGCACTCTCACTATGGATATGATAGTGCACTCTCACCATGAATACTGGAGCGCACTATCACCATGAATATTGGAGTGCACTTTCACCATGGATATTGGGGCATACTTTCATCATGGATATTGGGGTGAACTCTCACCATGAATGTTGGGGTGTACTTTCACCATGGATATTGGGGTGTATTCTTACCATGGGTACTGGAGTACAATCTCACTATGGATACTGTAGTGCACTCTCACCATGCATATTGGGGTGCACTCTCACCATGAATATTGGGGGTGTCCTCTCACCATGAATGCTGGGGTGCACTCTCACCACGAATATTGGTGTGCACTCTCACCATGGACACTGGAGTACACTCTCACTATGAATAGTGGAGTGCACTTTCACCATGAATATTGGTGTCACTCTCACCATGAATATTGGGGTGTACTCTCACCACGGATATTGGAGTACACTCTCACTGTGTACATTGGGGTGTACTCTCACTATGGATACTGGTGTACACTCTCACTATGGATATAAGAGTGACTCTCACCATGCATACTGGGGTGCACTTTCACCATGAATATTGAGGTGCACTCTCCCCATGAATATTGGGGTTTACTCTCACTATGGGTATTGGAGTACACTCTCACTATGGATATTGGAGTGACTCTCACCATGCATATTGAGGTGCACTCTCACCATGAATACTGGTGTGCACTCTCACCATGGATATTGGAGTGTACTCTCATCATGGTTACTGGAGTGCACTCTCACCATGGATATTGGGGTGTACTGTCATCATGGATATTGTGGTGTACTCTCATCATGGGTATTGGAGTGTACTCTCATCATGGGTATTGGGGTGCACTCTCACCATGGATACTGGGGTGTACTGTCATCATGGATATTGTGGTGTACTCTCACCATTGGGATGTACTCTCACCATGGATATTGGAGTACACTCTCACTATGGATATTGGAGAGATTCTCCCCATGAATATTTGGGTGCATTATCACCATGGATATTGGAGTGCACTCTCACTATGGATATTGGATTGACTCTCACCATGAATATCGGGGTGCATTCTCACCATGGATATTGGAGTACACTTTCACTGTGAATATTGGGGTATACTCTCATCATGGATATTGAGGTGCACTTTTGTGTGGGAGCTTCTGGAGAAGAAAAAGGCAATCTTTATTGGTTGCCTCACTGGGCAGATGCCCTGCCTACCCATTATTTATAGACAATGCAGGCCCCAGTTTTTTGGCGGCCATAAACGTCTGAGCCTATCACTGAGACTTCTGTGTGCTGCAGTTGCTGGCTGACTACAGTGAGGGAAGGAGCAAGGTGCTGAACTGGAGGTGTGCTATTTCAGGGGATAATCTGATAAGGTATAGAACTAATGGGGAAAGAGGAACCAGTCTAAGCCTACTGGGGTGAGACTCCAAGGACAGAAACAGGGCACTTGGTGGCAAATGAAGGAGGCTTTGTTGAGAACTGGTCCCAAGGAGTATAAAGCAGGTTGAAAAAAAACTGAAGTATACTGGTTCTGGCTGGGGGGAGGGGGTACAGAAGCAGGGACAGCACCTGCCAACCACAGGCATCCTCATGTCTGAAATCAGCTGTAGAGATAAGAAGTCCTCTGAGACTAAGAGAAGGACCGATGACCTAGGAGGAATTAATGGTGAGCAGTCCAGTGTTGGAGTCAGGTATGCACGGTTAGGCCATAGGTGGACCTGAGCTCCAGGAAGGTCCGTGTTAAGAGATAAATGGAAACATAAAAGCAAAGAACCTTGGGGAGAAAAAACTCCAGATTTGAATAATAATGATAGATCACAGCTATAAACTTTATTTAAGAACAGTGCAGTGATATATAACATTATCTGTAGATTCTATAAGTTCTGTCATTAAAATGTTAATGTCTCCCCTGAGGCTGTTAGAGACAGGTGGCTGGATGGAAACAATGAGAAGAGAACAGATTTGCATGTGGTGCCTCAGTGATCTGGAGAAAGTTAAGATGTTTTAGATTGAGAAGGATGCATGCTTTCTTCTACAGGACCCAGCAGTACATACAAGCTGCAGTCTTCTCACAATGGACATGGCATTTGTCTTTCCTCTGTTGGTCACCTGGGGAGTTTGTAAGTATCTTAGTTACTGTTTCAATAGACAGATAAAAACCTTAATTAGAAGTAAAATTATCTTTTAGTTCTTTTACAATGGAAAGGGGACCATGGGATGTTGTTGTGACCCCCCCACCAAGATGTGCAGTTCCACTGTAGTCAATGCTCTCAAATTTGTTTGAACCAGATAAAAATGTGAAAACAAATTAGCATGCAAGGAAAATATGGACGTCTACCTTCTATCCTGCAACCGCTCTGCTACCCTGCTCATGCTCAGTTCCATGGCTTCTAATGAAAGCATGCACTAGCAAGATGGAGCACTAAGAGGTCAAAGTTCAGCAGATATTTTTTTATTTCACTAAAAATGATTTTTAATTTGTAAACTAGTTTAAAGAAATCTGATGGCATTGACAATAGCGTGGGATGGGTCACCTGATGACTCAGCGGTGGTGCCTTGCGCTGCTGTGCCAGAGACATGGGTTCAAGAACTAAGCAGGTGGCCTATGAGAGACTGGGAGGCACTGCTGTGTGGCTGCACTACCAGCTTGTGGGGGGGGGGGTTTGGTCCCAGAACCAGAGTGACTCCTCAGTGGGAACCAGGGTAATCACTCCCCGCCTCCCCAGGATATCATTTGTGTGGGTCCCAGAACCATAACCACACCAGTGGAGGAACCAGGGAACTCACTCCCCACCACAAGACATCATTTGTGTGGGTCCCAGAATGACAATGACCCCCTGTTGAGGAACCAGAGAGATCACCCCCCACCCCACAGGACATCATTTGTGTGGATCCCAGAACCACGACTCCCGTGGAGGAGCCAGATAGATCATTCCCTTCCCCACACACAGGACATCGTATGTGTGGGTCCCAGAAACCTAGTGACTCTTGTGGCAGAAACAGAGAGATCACCCCCCCAACCACACAACCTAACTTGTGTGGGACCCAGAACCTATGCAACTCCTGTGGTGGAACCAGAGAGATCACTCTCCGTCCTACAGGACATCATTTGTGTGAGCCCCAGAAACAGAGCGACTCCTGAGGAGGAACCAGGGAGATCACTTGCTGACCCCCTCCACAGGACATCATTTGTGTGTGTCCCAGAACCACAGTGACCCCGGTGGGGGAACCAGAGAGATCACTTCCCCACACACACACACAGGACATAATTTGTGAGGGTCCCAGAACCACAGTGACTCCTGTGGGGGAACCAGGGAGATCACTCCCCCCAACAGGATCTCATTTGTGGGGGTCCTAGAACCACAGCGACTCCTGCGGAGGAACCAGGAAGATTACTCCCCCCACATGACATCATTTATGTGGTCCCAGCACCAAAGCAACTCCTGTTGAGGAACCAGGGAGATCCCTTCCCGCACAGGGCATTGTTTGTGTGGGTCCAAGAACCACAGCGACTCCTGTGGAGGAACTAGGGACATCACTTTCCCCCTCAAAGGGCATCATTTGTGTGGTTCCCAGCATCAAAACCACTCCTGTAGAGGAACCAGGGAGATCCCCCCACAGGACATTGTTTATGCACGTGCAGGGCCAAGTGCCTGCCATTAGTGGGTGCTGTAGGAAGGGTAAGTGGCAAAAAAGAAACTGGGGGTAAAACCTCATACCAGTAGAGATGGTGGCAGGGGCACCTTTAGGCACTGCATTGTAGACCCCACCCCACCGGGGTGATCAGTGGGTTTTGCAAAGTACGGGATCCTCCACTAAGCACACTTTAAGGCCTGAGACCTGGGTGGATGAAGGTGGCAGCAAATATAGTATGAAATGCAGCCATTCAATTGGGGGTGAATCTTATCACAACAAAGCACTAAACACCCATTTTCATAGCACTTAAGTCCATGATAATAGTAAATATGGCAAACAGAAACCGAATTTTCTAAGTTGGATTTTTACGTTATTGTTTGTTTTCAGACTGTACGGCCCAGCCTATCTTGACTCAGCCTCCCTCACAGTCAGTGTTCCCTGGAGAAACTGTCCACCTCCCCTGCACACTGAGCGCCGACTACTGCATTGGTTCTGAACATGTGAGCTGGTACCAGCAGAGACATGGGAAATCGCCGCGCCTTGTGTATTACCACAGCTTTAATGGGAATCAGCACGGCCGAGGCCCCGGCATCCCCGAGAGGTTCACAGGTTCCATAGATATCTCCAGTAACACAGCCTATTTAACCATCACTGGAGTCCAGCCCGAGGATGATGCTGACTATTACTGCGCTACGTGGGTTACTGACTCTGGTGAGCACAGTGATGAAATCATAGGCTGAGATAAAGGCAACCAGCCCTGCATTGTGCTTACTGTGACCTGTGTTTGTGCTCTCACTAGTATTGAACTGAACAGGTTGTAAAGAAAGTAGCCCGCCCCTACAACTTGGCTTGTTTTAGCATTTAGACCAATAAAAAGTCAACCCTTAAAAAACAGTTTAAGTGGCTTTACTTGCAAATAATCTGCATGCAATTACCATATGATTGATATGCATATCTTTGCAAATTTCTGGGTTCATAAGGTCATTCAAAAACAGGAACTTTTTCAGATTCTAACTGAAACTGGAACAGTTGGCTGTCTTGTGTGAGAGCTGATGTGGGGATAAATTTATTTATTTTATTTTTATTGACCGGGTAAGTGCACTAGACAAATCCTGCCTATTTTCAGGCACAATCCATGGGAAGGGGATACAGATGAATACCAACTGACCTTGAACCAGATTAAGCTGTTGGTGGTATTTTTAGTGAAGGAGGGAAATTTGGCCAGGACACCAGGGAAATTCTCCTACTCTTTTCGATAAGTGCCATGGGATCTTTAACATCCACCTGAACTACCACCAATCCGAAAGACGGCACCTCAGAAGTGCATCACTCCTCTCATGCTGCACTACTGTGTCAGTACTGGGATATTAACCCAAGTGCCAGATGTGCGAACTGAACCCACAGCCCTCTGATCTCCCAGCCTCAGAGGCAAGTGTACTACCTACTGAGCCAATGCCACTCATTCTGTTTAACTGCCTGCACTAGTATGCCACTATCAGCTGATAAAGTAATTTAGGTAAGGGCTTTGAAGCATGTAGTAACAGGGATTATTCCCTGCAAATGGGAACATTTTACATCCTTTAAAGTAGCAAAATGTTTTTCCAAAAAGCTGGTTACAGCTACAATTCATAAAAATATCTGTAGTATACCTGTTATATAATTCACTTTTTCAGGCACCTCCAATGCTTTGCATCATGAGTTTTATTGTTTTCATTGTCTTGATCCTAACCCTTAACAGGTCTACACTGACATTTTGAAGCCAAATGTGGCAGCCCTCTCTTTTTTTTTTTGAGAAAGCAAAATTAAAACAGGTTTTAAATACTCAAATGTGGGTGGAACTAGAATATTTTAACATCAGATAAAACTGGAAGATACCTGGGACCTGATATTCAGAACTTTGCTCGGTAGGCAAACCTGTTGCACCGCATCTGCTTGGAGTTTGCGCAGGAACATAATAATCAAAAGGGACAGGTGCATGCGCTAATAGGGTTAGCATGCATGCAAAATATAATGTATGTAGGAAGGCAAAGGGAGGGGCCGGGATAGGAATACCTGCACAATGCAATATTCAGTGTCACTGCGCAGCACTATTACCACGTGCAAAACCACAACTTCCTGCAGGCAGCCCTAGTGGCCTCTGGAGCAACTGCAGCCAGTAACCAAGCTGGTGGGGGTAGCATACCTGCCCCATGTTGGTCCATGGTCCCCCACCCTCTGATCACTGTCCCACATTGTAGAAAAATACCCCTGGTGCCTAGTGGTCCCCCCCTGCCCTCCGATTGCCTGCCCATATTGTTAATTAATATTCCCTGGTGGTCTGTGGTCCCTCCTGTCCCCCAATTGCCATCTCATAGTGCAGAAAAGAATTCCCCTGGTGCCGAGCAGTCCTCCCGCTCTTCGACTGCTGGTCCATAGTGTAGAAAACAGTACCCTGGTGGTCCATGGTCCCTCCCCCAGTCAGCAGGCTCAGTATAAAGACAGACTTCCGTGGTGCCTAGTGGTGTCCCCACCTCTCAATGGATATCTCATTATGCTTAAGAAATCTCCCCGGTGCCTAGTGGTCCCCCCACTCTCTGATCTTTGTCCCATTATATTTAATAAAACTCCCTGGCATCGATTGGTCCCCCGATCTACAATGGCTATCCTGTTTTGCTTAAGTAATCTCTCTGGCATCTATTAGTCCCCCTGGTCTCTGATCACGGTCCTATTATGTTTTCTGAAATCTCCCTTGCATCTAGTGGTCTCCACTGGTCTCCAATCGCCATCACGTTATGTTTAATAAAACTCCCTGGCATCCAGTGGTCCCTCTGCCTGCCGATTGCCGGCCCTGTGTGAAACACACAAGATAACTGAAAGTACCCTCAGAAGTATTCAATAAATAGAGAAAGTCATCAAAATAAGTCATATTCCCTGGCATCTAGTGGTACCCCCCAACCGATCCCTATCCTGGCACCACTGTAAACTTTCCCTGCAGTTTGGTGCCCCCCCCACACCACAGGCACTGACCACCCACCCTTCCAACCCTCTCTTACCTGAAGCACCAGTGCCGCAGCTCCAATACAGTGACTGGCACTGCCCTCCTCTCAGCTCCTCCACTGGTCACCGTATGAAAAGTCAGGGAATGTGGGTCCTACATACAGTACAGTGCATGCATCCTTTGTACTGTACAGGGTGCGCATAGCCTGTGTACTGTACAAGGAGCTCCTTGTACAGTACACAGGCTGTGCCCTCCCTGTACGGTACAGAGGTCACGTGCTCTTTACTATACATAGAATGCATGCTCCCTTACTTGTCATACGGTGGCCGCCATGGAGGAGAGAGAAGGGCTGTATCAGTCACTGTACTGGAGTCACAGCATGAGGACTAGGATCAGTGGGTGGAAGGTCCTACTAGACACCAGGGAATATGAGTTATTTTGATAATTTTTTATCTATTTATTGAAGCCTTCTGAGAGAACTTTCTGATATCTTGTATATTTTATACAGGGCCAGTAATCAGAGAGTGCGGGCACCACTGGATGCCATGGAGTTTTATTAAACATAATGGAACAGTGATCAGAGACTGGGAGACCACTAGACACCAACGAGATTCCCTAAACATAACAGTACGGCAATCGGAGGGTGGGTGGGGGTTTACTGGATGCAAGGAGTTTTATTTCACATAATGGGACAGAAATCGGGTGGGGGGGCAGGACCACTGGACACCAGGGAGGTCTGTGTTAATACTGGGGTTGGTGATTGGAGGGTGGGGACCACGGACCCCCAGAGTACTGTTTTCTACATTATAGGACAACAATTGTGAGGTGTCACTTGGTACAAGGGAAATGTTTTCTACACTACGGGATGGTGATTGATGGGTGAGAAGGACCACCAGGCACCTGGGAAATGTTTTTCTACACTACAGGATGGCAATTGGATTGCAGGGAGACAACAGACCACCAGGAACTGTTACTTAATATGGGCCAGTGATCAGAGGATGGGGGTGGGGCCATGGACCAGCAAGGAAAAGTTTTCTACTTTACAGGATGGTGGTCGGAGGGCAGAGGGGACCACTGGACATCAGGGAATTATTTATTTTTCCAGGGGAATGGAAGATCATAATAGGGGTGGGGGCCACGTTTAGAGATGCAAACCTGCTGCCACTTCCCATGCAAATGAGCCCATAATACGCATACAGATGGCCCCTTTGAGCCCGGCGTGCCCAGTGGACTCATTTGCATGGGGACTTCGGAGTATCACGTCAGCAGCTACTGGTGCAATCGGGTCTCTGTGTGCTATTCCCAGCGCTGCCGGGATCCATGTTGAGGCAGTGCTATTTGGCTTATTGCTGCACCAATGTGGCCCTATATTCAGTCGGGTAGCGTCTGACTGAATATAGCATCCTCAGAGTTGTGGGCAGTGGGCAAGTGCAGTGCAAACCTTTGTGCTCCGCTTTGCCCATTTCTGAATATGTGGTTCCTGGATCTTTATAGCGAAAAAGTTATGTACATTTTTTTGCCCAGTTTTTTTGCACTGCTGCTTTACCATAATGGAATGTGATTTCAGTTTTGAAGTGTTGCAGATGTCAAATGAGAGATTTATAAGAAATACGGGACTCCTTCAGATGATTTATTAATGCAAATCTTTTGTTGGGGAACCCAAAGTAACGACCAAGCTGGCATCTGGATTCTAAAGCTTTACTTTTGCTTTAAATAAAACAGCTGGAAATGTAAAGAAAATACACCTGGAGACCAGGGCTTCAGTTAACTCTGTTCTGGAAGTATTTGTCTTCCAAAATAAAGGTAAAATCATCCAGAAATGAAAGGTGGAGGAAGTTTTCAGGTCTCAGTACTGGAAGAGAGACTTCACCAGTAACAAAGTAAAAATATTTTTAGACAACAATACATGACACAAACTGAAAAGTCTGTGTTTCAGTGTTGTAGTGTATGGTTATTGCTTGTTATGTATGGAAATCCATACAGTAGAAATTCAAGAGTACCATAGGTGTGTTGTCACAACTATGGCACAATAAAAAAGCAGCGGAGTCATTTCTGATGTGGTACATGCAAGCCTTGAAACAGATAAGCAGTGGCTGCAGCAGTACTTTAGAAAGTATACACTATATAATACAAGATGTGGGCAGCGCAGTCAAACCCCACTTAGCATGCGATTCCATCTAGGGGTTGAGATGGTGGCATGGACCTCTCAAGCTTCGCTCACGAGCTCCATATGCTGTCATCTCAACTCCTCGATGAAAAGCCCATTTGTGTACAGTTGCCCATATACTATTAATATTATTACTCTGCTGCGCCACATTACCTCCAGGGGGTGATTAACAGGAACATTAACGTAACCCCCGTCATTCATTATTGCTATTATTATAACTGGGTTATAAGATGTTGAAGTTTTAATCATTTTTTTTAATGTTTTGCTTATTTTTGTGTTAAATTAACATAAAATAGTTCCTCCGCCAAACATTAAGGTAACCCCCATCATTCATCATTGTTTTAAAAATCTTGTGCACATAAAAACAGTACTATTTAACAAAAAATTAAAAATAAAACTCATTTGGGAATTTTTACTGTGACTGTGGGAGAGGATCTGGGAGAGGTGAGGGGACAGAATCCTCCCTCTCTCTCTCTCTTGCAGTTTGTGCTGCCGTTGGTAAATGTTAATCTGCATGGACCTGCTGCAGCAGAAGGAACACGAGAGAGAGAGAGAGGGAAGGAGGGAGGGAGAGAGAGAGGGAGAGGAGAGAGAGAGAAGAGAAGAGAGAGAGAGAGACATGATGACGGCATGATTACAAGTTGTGGAAAAAAAAAGTTGGACAGACAAGAAGGTAAAAAAACCCAGGGTGCCTTTGATTCTATTTGACTTCTCCCATCTGTTTTCTTTAAAACTGCTGACATTGCTCCATAAACCCTGCACAACTCACCCATGTGAACCAGCGATTCCCACCTTTTGAAAAAAAATGTATAAGTTTGTGGTGTTCTGGAAAGTTGTGTAATGATCGAAGTGGGTTGTTGCAGGTGCAGATGTTTATTTAAAACTCATTTCTTAGCCCGGTTTTAAAATTGTTACTTTTTGGTCTTATTTCTTTAGGGCATCTGCCCACATTTTATAGCAGAATGGGGAGATGGGCAACTCTTCCCCTGCAGGTTTGCTGCGCATCGCGCTGGTTACTTCAGGGCCGGGGGGTGTGAAAGCCGTCACCTCTCACTGTACACAAGTGCTGCTGTTACTGTAATTCACTCTCTCCCTCCCTCTGACAGATCCAGTAACAACAGCAACTCCCATCCCACTCGAATTTACCATTAAAAAAACCTCACCTGGCCAAATTTGCATCCCAAACTGCAACAACTCAACCTCTGACATTACTGTTACTGTTTTAATGATTTTTTTTCGGAGGACGAAGGGAAGTTAACATTGGGAGCCACAGCCGGGGATAACAGTATTTTGTTATTTGTTGTGGCTATGGCAAGGGGGAACCGTGTTACCAAAACAGCTCAGATTGAAACACCCCTACCATCCCGCCCGTTCACTCAGAAACCAACTTCGTGCTGCGGCCGTTAAGCGAACCCACAAGCACACTCGCCTCTCTTAGTGGCTCAGCTGGAATCACCCTGTTAATCGCAGAATGCTCTTTTAAGGCTGTCTGAGGAGGCTGATGTTTGCTGTCCTTAATCAATCTTTGGGTTCGCACACTGGTGGAGTTAGCAGCGGGACATAATAGATGCCCAGGTAAATTGTTGTCACAAGAAGAGATAAGAGAAGGCTATGCATTCACGTTTCAAGTATGGGTCAGACAGTAACCTGACACTGGAAGATACCAATACTGAATCTAACAGCAGCACTTGAGGAAAGTGCAGCAGCAATGCTTAGGTTTTTTTTTATTTTTTGAGTTACATTTAGCCTTTTGTGATCACTATGTATTTTGGCTCTGTCAGCCTTAGTCTAATGGTGTCTATAACTTCCAGGCATAGAATGCTGGAAGGTAAGTAGGACCTTTTTTTTAAATCAATGCTCCTGTAATCAGGCTGTACAAGTATATTAATAAGTAGGTTAACATAAGGCTGTCAGAATGCTGGCAGATAATAAGATTGCAGCATTTCTGAGACCCTTATAATAATAATATATGATGTTGAAATCCCTACACTTCCAAATGCTGCTGTACCACTGTAATGTCAGAATGCTGTTGTACCACAGAAGTGATGTCACAATGCTGTTGCACCACAACAGTGATCTCAGAATGCTGCTGTACCACAATAGTGATGTCAGGATACTGCTGTACCACAGCAGTGATGTCAGAATGCTGTTGTACAACAGTAGTGATGTCAGAAGGCTGTTGTACCACAGTAGTGATGTCAGAATGCTGTTGTACCACAATAGTGATGAAAGAATGCTGTTGTACCACATCACTGATGTCAGAATGCTGTTGTACCACAGCAGTGATGTCAGAATGCTGCTGTACCACAGTAGTGATGAAAGAATGCTGTTGTACCACGTCACTGATATCAGAATGCTGTTGTACCACATCACTGATGTCAGAATGCTGCTGTACCACAGCAGTGATATCAGAATGCTATTGTACCACAGCAGTGATGTCAGAATGCTGCTGTACCACAGTAGTGATGCCAGAATGCTGTTGTACCACATCACTGATGTCAGAATGCTGTTGTACCACAGCAGTGATATTAGAATGCTGTTGTACCACAGTAGTGATGTCAGAATGCTGTTGTACCACAGTAGTGATGAAAGAATGCTGTTGTACCACATCACTGATGTCAGAATGCTGTTGTACCACATCACTGATGTCAGAATGCTGTTGTACCACAGCAGTAATGTCAGAATGCTGTTGTACCACAGTAGTGATATTAGAATGCTGTTGTACCACATCAGTGATGTCAGAATGCTGCTGTACCACAGCAGTGATGTCAGAATGCTGCTGTACCACAGTAGTGATGTCAGAATGCTGCTGTACCACAGTAGTAATGGCAGAATGCTGCTGTACCACAGCAGAGATGTCAGAATGCTGTACCAAAGTAGTGATGTCAGGTTGCTGCTGTACCACAGTAGTAATGACAGAATGCTGCTGTACCACAGTATTGATGTCAGAACGCTGTTGTACCACAGTAGTGATGTCAGAATGCTGCTGTACCACAGTAATGATGGCAGAATGCTGCTGTACCACAGTAGTGAAGTCAGAATGCTGCTGTACCACAGTAGTGATGGCAGAATGCTGCTGTACCACAGCAGTGATGTCAGAACGCTGCTGTACTACAGTAGTGAAGGCAGAATGCCGCTGTACCACAATAGTGATGTCAGAACACTGTTGTACCACAGTGGTGATGTCAGAATGCTGTTGTACCACAGCAGTGATGTCAGAATGCTGCTGTACCACAGCAGTGATATCAAAATGCTGTTGTACCACAACAGTGTTGCCAGAATGATATTGTACTACAGTAGTGATACCAGAATGCTGCTGTACCACAGTAGTTATGGCAGAATGCTGTTTTACCACAGCAGTGATGTCAGAAAGCTGTTGTACCACAGCAGTGATGTCAGAAAGCTGTTGTACCACAGCAGTGATGGCAGAATGCTGTTGTACTACAGCAGTGATACCAGAATGCTGCTGTACCACAGTAGTGATGGCAGAATGCTGTTTTACCACAGCAGTGATGGCAGAATGCTGTTTTACCACAGCAGTGATGTCAGAATACTGTTGAACCACAGTAGTGATATTAGAATGCTGCTGTACCACAGTAGTGATGTCAGAAAGCTGTTGTACCACAGTAGTGATGGCAGAATGCTGTTGTTCCGATTTTTATCCTAGGAGATTCTGAATTATTAATGTTGTCGTCCACCCCTGAAAAGAGGTGGCTTATGGTGGCTTCCCTTTGTTTTAAACAATTAATCTTATGTCACTGGAAAGACACATGCCACCTGACCTAGAGGAGTAGATTAAGTTCTTATCTAAAGTAACAATAAATGAATACATTAGTCACCTTAATGCTAAGACCTTGCATAAACACGATGCAGCCTGGGCTTCCTTTTTCTTATGGTTTAAGCACACTTAAAATATGTTTGTATTTTCCATCCCTCATGTATAAATTGGTATATATCAGCTATGTGCATGAGTATTTGTTATTTGCATGAGTTTAAATGTTTTACTTATGATTTCTTCTTGACTGCCTGGAGTGTATGTTATCTTGAATATGCTAATAATTAACTTTTTTATATGTATATGATTGTCATTCTATGTTCAGATTGTTTCTTTTTATGTCTTACAAAATGTAATACAGACTGTGTGTATTGGTATAATATAACATAATAAAAATTGTTTGAAAAAAATTAAAAGAATGTTGCTGTACCACAGCAGTGATGTCAGAATGTTGCTGTACCATAGTAGTGATGCCAAAATGCTGTTGTACCACAGATAGAATAGAGGATGGGCGACCATCCACAGCAAGGCTGTGTTTCCTTTGTGGGATGTTGGTGACATCATAGAGACCTTGAGAGCGAAACTCGAGAGGTCTCACTGATGTCATCTACATCCCGAGCGGGAAACACAGCTTTAGTTCTGGATGGGCGAGCATCCACTGTTTATATAGTATATGGTTAGGGCTTATTTCTTTTTGAACACTACTGGTTACCTTCTGCATTTGTATTCGGTGTTCTTGCTCCTGCTCTACATCACCACTGCCACTCATTTCAGGGTTCACTGCGCTCCCGCTGGCTGGGGCTTCTCCTCAGTCCCGCTCACTCTCTCTCACAGCGGCAGTGTTTATTTTTAAAAATTAAACTAAGAAAAAAAAATAGTTCCATGACACAAAGCCATTTGAGGCTATTTGTGCCAGGAGGAGTAGCATCCACTGCTCTGTGCCTGCTTAATTGCGCCACAATTTTTTTCTTTTTTTCTCCGATGCAGCGATTCAAGTCATCCAATCAGGAGGTAGGACAAGGCTAAAAAGTTGTTGTACTATCAATGTGACATCAGAACGATTGTACAACAACTTTTCTGACCTTTGAACTGTCCTACAACAAGATTTGAAAAGCCACTGATTTCTATCTACAATAAGCCCTAACCATATACTATAGTAGTGAAGGCAGAATGCTGCTGTACCACATTAGTGATGTCAGAATGCTGTTGTACCACAGCAGTGATGTCAGAATGCTGTTGTACCACAGCAATGATGGCAGAATGCTGTTGTACCACAGTAGTGATGTCAGAATGCTGTTGTACCACAGCAGTGATGGCAGAATGCTGCTGTACCACAGTAGTGATGGCAGAATGCTGCTGTACCACAGTAGTGATGGCAGAATGCTTCTGTACCACAGCAGTGATGGCAGAATGCTGCTGTACCACAGCAGTGATGTCAGAATCCTGTTGTACCACATTAGTGATAGCAGAATGCTGCTGTACCACAGTAGTGATGGCAGAATGCTGCTGTACCACAGCAGTGATGGCATAATCCAGTTGTACCACAGTAGTGATGACAGAATATTGCTGTACCACAGTAGTGATGGCAGAATGCTGCTGTACCACAGCAGTGATGTCAGAATGCTGTTGTACCACAGCAGTGATGTCAGAACATTGCTGTACCACAGCAGTGATGTCAGAATGCTGTTGTACTACAGCAGTGATGTCAGAATGCTGCTGTACCACAGTAGTGATGGCAGAATGCTGGTATACCACAGCAGTGATGTCAGAATCCTGTTGTACCACAGTAGTGATGGCAGAATGCTGCTGTACCACAGTAGTGATGTCAGAATGCTGCTGTACCACAGTAGTGATGGCAGAATGCTGGTGTACCACAGCAGTGATGTCAGAATCCTGTTGTACCACAGTAGTGATGGCAGAATGCTGCTGTACCACAGTAGTGATGACAGAATGCTGCTGTACCACAGTAGTGATGGCAGAATGCTGCTGTACCACAGTAGTGATGGCAGAATGCTGTTGTACCATGCTTGCTATGCCACTACTGTGGTACAACAGCATAGAAACCCATGTCTATTATAATTCCTCAGGGTCACAGTACTTAGGCTGCAGAGCTCACATAATGAAGATATTAGCAAGACTGAACACACTCCAAGTGAACTGCTTGTTGAAAGATGGGCTACTTGAAATCTTGGCAACTCATGTAGCTGTTACTTAAATCACATTAAATGTTTTCAATTTCATCCTGTTCTTTGCTGTTTTCTATTTTTTTGGCTACAAGTTCGAGACCACATTAATACGAAGGCACAGTAAATTAATTAAAACATACCCATAGTATACAAAATAATGTATGGGCAGCCATAGACAACGAGGTTGATGTTTCCGTCTTTGTGTGAGATGACATCATAGAGACTGTTTGAGCATCGCTCTGGAGGTCTATGATGTCATCTCACCCTTCGATGGAAACACAGCCATGTTGTGTATGGTTGCTCATACAGATGTCATCTCACCCTTCGATGGAGACACAGCCATGTTGTGTATGGTTGCTCATACATTACACATTTTTTCAAAGTTTCTCTTGCAAATGCAGTGTTTCTTTGAAAGATTGCATTGTTTGTCAAATATGGAGAAACCATGCTGGCCACAGTGCAAGCTTTCCATGTGCTATCCCGTCCATGTGTCTCGGACCTTTCTGTGGGGGGTGCCCATTGTTAAGTGGAGGGAAAGGAGTAGCAGGTAAATAGTGGGAAAATAAAGTGCCTGAAAAACCTGTTAGTTAGGGCTTCACTTCCATGCTAATGTTTAGGTGGACCTCAACCATTTGGCTGAACGAAGGGTAAGGCCCTTCCAACAACAGATAGCTTTAGGGAAAGGAAACATATCTGGTGACTGTGTAGAATATCAGACCACCGCTATTAGCTTAGTGCAATACTGCAAAGAATACAATGTAATTTCGTTGTATGCTTGCTGCCACGTACTGTAGCTGTGCTTGGCTGCTTTCATTGTGTGTTTGTTATTGATTTAGAGTTTGAAAGTTTATTTGAGTTAGGGACTCTGCCCTCCACACACCCTTGTTTTTTTAACACAGGGGTGTGGGGGTCAAAGCCTCCCAACTCAAATAAACTAATAAAAAATAACTGTCAGACTGACCAGTAGTGTAACTTGAGCACTATGCTAATAGAGGTGTTCTGATGGTGGTCTGATAGTCTACACAATTGCCGCACATCTAATTCATAGACAGTACTACTCCAGCTTGTTATGATTATTGTATGCTATTTGTAATAGAAAAATATAGTATGTGATTGTCTCACATAAGACAGCCTGTGCTCCATGGGTGCCCCCCCCCCAGTTTCAGTGAAGCTACATATATTACACTGACAGGAGAGCTCTGTAATGTAATTAACTTCCTTGAGAAATTGCATTTTATGGCCGTTTTATGACCTGTTGCTTCTCTGAAGCTGGGAAACTAAAATATACATTTTATGACTTCAGAAACAGGACATCATTAAGCTGATTCCTGCCAGATATCTTGCACCTAAGTGAGAGAATTGCAGGGTTGTAAACTTCAATGGAACTGGTGGATCAAAAGACTCATAATTTGGAAAATTAGTTTTTGCTGATATCACCTTATTTAATATACCTCCTGATAGGACATCCAGTTTGTATTTTTTTATATTCTACAAGGAGGAGCTAGAAGACTCACAGAAGAGGTGTGGAGATATGCAGTTTAAACTATACTATGTCTGAACTGTTTAGTTATTTATTCCATCTTGGGACTCTAGAAAGAGACACAGTTCTCTAACTGCACTTAAAGAGGTAATACATTAGATAGAAAAAGTCTAACTGTATTGTGGTAGGAATTTTTGTTTTGTAATCTTCCCTTGTTCTTTTATGTGATTGTGTGCTTTTTGATATATTGTTCTGTGTTTACATTTTTCATATTTTTATCATCTTTTAGTAAAAATCTTTATTTGAAAGACTGCCTGGGCGTCTGCCAATTCTTTTTTGCATGTGACGTATAGAGGGTTAAGACTGACAAAAACTGTTCAAAAGCTTGATGATGTTACTAAACTGGGAAAAGGTAAGAATATACCTAAGGACTATTATAGAGTTTTAAGGGTTCATTTTGGAAGCCTGGCTTGGTGTCCCTAGTGAAAGATTGTACTGCAATCTCCCGAAGAGGATCGTATCTGAGTCTATACATTGGGTACGCTAGCATAAGGTTCACAGTTTGAACCCCCCCCCCAGAACTTGAGACTAAAGGTGATTCAGACCCAAAAGCACACAGGAGGGTTACCCTGTCTGTTACCTGTTCACATTACTGTGCTTGGAGGTTGTCACTGTGGGAGCAGAGGGCCTGACCTGCTGAGTGTGTTTTTGACAGTCTGATATTCTACACAATTGTTGCGCATCTAATTCATAGACAGTACTACTCTCGTAAGGGATGGGAAGTACTGCAACATTCCCAGTTTATATAGCATTTGCTTACCCACGTTTCTCATTCTGTACAACCTTTTTTTATTCTCTCTCTCTCAGTTATAAGCAGCTCTGTATGTAGTCACCCTCCCCATCGCACCATTAGGGTATTCCAATCAGTGACATCACAAGTTATAATCAGAGCTGGACTGGGCTGCAGGGGGCCCACCTGGAAAGTGGATAAAGGGGTCCACCTGGAAAATAAATATGGGAGGGCCCAGGTTAATACACTCATATCAGTATTACACTTGAATTTGATATAATAGCTTTGTGCTTACATTTACCTACAGTGCTCCACATACCCAACTTAATTAGAAAAAAGATGATAAATGCAAAGATTTTCAGAGTTCAGGAACTGTGCAGGTACCCAACAGAGGGGGGGGGGCCTGCTTGGACATTTCCAGGTTTCCAGGCAGGCCAGTCCGACTCTGGTTATGATCAGGCAGTGGTTGGTGAGGCTGAAACTGCTACTTGCATATGTTGGCACGTCAACAAATATCGAGCCCATTAAGGAGCCACTCTGTTTACATCAATATGGCGGCTCATGGTTCAACTGATGATATCATTCACTGGAGCTTCCATGATGGTACAGTAGGAGGCAGGGCTACACCCCAGCTGGTTTTAAAGACCAGACAGACAGAAAACAAAAACACAGCAATATGTACAAATAAAAGTGATGATGTAATATAAACTGGGAATGCTTTGCTTCCCCTTTTAGATGAACTGTGACAGAATGTATTTTTATTTTATATTTTGAAAGGCTATTACCTGCAGTTCAATGTATTGATGCAACCAGCCATGCCCCCTTCCTGAGCTATATAAGTAGTTTTTCCCAGTCTCCTTCTGAAGCACTTTTGTTTTTGCCACTGGAGGCTCTGTCAGTCTGCCTTTTCCCTTGGGGCCTGCTGGGGCTTTGGCCCCCCTCCCCTTCTCTGGTGTTTGCCACCCTCCTTCCCTGTTGCTTGGGCTCTGCTTGGTTTGTGCTGGACTTCTGCTCATTGTGTATCTCCTGCTTTTTGGTTAGTATCTGCCTGTCTCCGACTGCTGCGTGCATCATTGTGTTGCTTTTTAAATGTTCACCTGTGTTTGTATTTTCTCATTTCAAGTATTCTTTCATTTGGGGGCTTTCTAGTTTTCCTAGCATCCTGTTGTCCTTTGTTAGTATTGTGCTATCCTGTGCTTGTGCTATTCAGACTCCCATTTACTTACCAGATTTTAGCTAACCTTCAGTTCAACTGCAATTGTTAACTGTATGCTTCAGTCCAAGCTGCTGCTTCCCTGCATCTTCTGTCTCCTGTGCTTGTCCACCTTACTTATTTGCACCTGGTCCAGACTTTGTCCAGCTCCATCTAGCTGCCACTCCCTGCTGTGCTATGTTTGTTTCCCAGCAGCTCTGCTCAATTCATTCAGGGTTAGCTCAGTCAGGCTGCTACTACGCCCAACTTTTAATCTTTATGCTACTCTAGTATATTCATGTTGCTGTTTTACTATATTGACACGGCTTACAGCTGCAGGTATTTTAACAGTGCAGTTCTGATTTTAACTCTTCTGCACCTTTCAGTCATTCATTTGCTTCAACTTGTTCACATTACTCTGGTGGCTTGCTATCATATGGCTCCGTACTCAACTAGGACCTTGTCAGTAAAAGCACCTCTATTTTGGGGAGTTCCCACCCTAACAGCATTACAGTTGCTGTTTGGTTTCATGGTGCTCAGCTTGTGGCTTCCCTGTTAGTCCCACGGTGGAGGAATGTGATGTCATCGCAGGGCATTGTGGCTCCAAGTAGCAGGAGCATGCGTTTATGTAAGCTATATGATTTTGCCCTGCTCTTTTGCCTATATGACATTTCAGTTATCCATGCATAAGTCATTAACATTGCAGCCTACATGGCTTTCAAGATATTCATTGCATTCTGTTACTGCATTGCATGCTCCCTACTGGAATAACCTAACCTTGCCTTAATTGCATTTAAGGTATTCATGCCAATCATATCAAATCATTATTCATGCTGAAACTATAGCAATCAACTGCTAAACTTCATTGATTCAATTACGTTAAACCTCATTGATTCGATTACTGGCACATAGTCTCTCACTATGTAAACATCTACCTTCTATGTCACCTTTAATTTGGCTTTCTTAATGGAATTGGTTGGCTTGCTTTCCACTGGCTGCTACTACTATCAAACCTCCTGACCTCTGAATCGCACTGCAGCCTCCTACTGTACCTCACCCAGGCTGCTGGCTTGCCGGCCTCCTCATTGTTAACCTGCTGTCTAATCTACAGCCACTGGCTTCACCCAGTCTCCTCAGCAATAACCTGTTACCTAATCTACAGCCGCTGGCTTTGCCTGGCCTCCTCCTCCTATCTAGCACTTTGAAGTTGATTCATGCTCTCATTCAAAAATCAGAGGCATGTCAACCACAACCATTACCTTTTCTGGCTCAGGGCTTGCCCTGTAAGCAAACGGGCTTGCTCTGCACTTACGAAGTTCGCATCTTGAGCATGTGAACCTTGGGGCAGGGTCCTTCTTGTCTTGCCCATAGTCAGAATATCCTGACTCCAGGTGGAACTTTAGTATGCAGTCATACAGCACACCTCTTGATGCAGTATTTAAGAATTCAGCTACTGAAGGGTGGGGCTCTTAAACCCAAGGAGGCTCCTTTGGCTGTGCAGACCATGCTGGCAGCATCTTCTAAGATATTCTTTCTACGGCTGTCTCCGGTTTACCCGGCTTATTCTTAGATCGGTAGGCCAGCTGAGTGTCTCAGTGATCATCACTCTCCTCCTCCCACCTTGGAAGTTCTCACAGTTGCAGAGTTCGCTCACAACCTTTCAAGGCTTTCCTATTAGAGGGACAGAGTGAGAGCTTTCCCCACAGATTGGAATATTTTCCAACCCTTTCTATTGGCCTTCTAAATAGCAGTAGCAGAGCTGTCACTAAATAAAATACCTCAAGCCTAGAGGGAAGGCGCCTTATGCCTTGGATCCCCAGAAGTTTCCTCCTTGAAGGTTTTTTTTCCCTCTCCTCCATGCCAAAGGTCATAATATCTAGTTTGTGTTCAAATAGTATATTCCCTAGATTCCTTAGATAGGTTTTCTGCTGTTGGATGGAGAAGGATGGTGGCCCTACTTGCTGTTCCCTCTTTCCTTAGAAAGCCCCCTATGTTTTTGTGCAATCTATTTTATCAGTGTAGTCCTGAAAACTGCACATCTCATTTATGTTTCTCGAGCCGTTTCTTTGCTGTCAGTCTGCTTCTCAACCTCGTAGTCAATGTTTACTGCTCAATACTCTATTTGGGGCTCCTTCCTAAAGTCCCTTTAGCCAAGGGAATTTTTTCCATGGCACCTCAAGGGGTGGAACTGTCTTTAAGGGTTCCTTGCCTTTGGTACCCCTACAGGGTGATAATTCCCATGGGACAGAGAGGATGAACAGCCAATCAGTTATCACAGTGGCACAAGCATACTATTCTGGTTTTATAGGCCCACTGACTTGGAAGACTATTGCCTGCAGTTCAATGGGGAGAAGCAACTAGCCACGCTACCTTCCTGAGCTATGTAAGCAGTTCTTCCCAGCCTCCCTCTGAAGCACTTTTTCTTTGCCCCACCATCTTCCCCTCTTCTTCCTGCAACATACCTTTCTCCTCGGGGGGCTCCTTCCTAAGGTATCTTTAGTCAAGGGAATCTTCCCATGGCACCTCTAGGGATGGAAGCCTTTTCAAGGGTTCCTTGCCCTTGGTACCCTACAGGGGTGGTAATTCCCATGGAACAGAGAGTGCGAACAGCCTAACAGTTATTACAGTTGCACAAGCATAACACTACACTGGTTGTGTAAGCCAACTGAAATAATTTTATGCCAGGAAATGCACACTGAGCCAAAACTCATTTTCAGGTGCGACCCAGAAGCACAGTGAACTTAAGTGGCTTTCTCAGGGTCACACAGCATGCAAGTAGAGGTTGTGGGAATCAAGCCCACATCTACTGGATGTACCAAGCTTGTTATGTTGTGGGGGGGGGGAGCGTAGAGGGATGTGAGGATGTACTACTTCACTGAAGGAATGGTAGACACCTGGAATAGACTGCCAGTGGAAATGGTGTAGGCGAAAACAGTAGGTGGCTTCCAGCATGTATGGGATAGACATAGGGGGATTATTAGCAATTATACAATGACTTAAGAAATACAGGCTTCTGATTGGTTGGATTGCACCTTCTAGCCATTGTAAATCCTAGCATCACCCAATGGAAAAAGGTGTTAGCCACAAGTCAGCTCCATCAAGAACTACCCCTGAAATCACTCCAACCATTACAAATGCAGGACTCTCAAAGATGACAACGGACGGTGAGATGCACAACTCCACAGTTCACAGTATCGGCCATTGCCGCTCTGAACCCTCGAATGGTTCTGTACATTGTTTCATAAAAGGAGAGGCGTACAAGGAAAAACAAGTAATTTCTCTCACCTATCCAAAACAGTCCTGCTGTCAAGGAACTTATGGGCGAACACACTGTAAAAACTCCTCCGTAACTCTCCAGACTGCACCCACATCTCATCTCTTACTGAGTCTCCACTGCACTCCTGCTCTCTGTTCACTCCATTCCCAGTTTGTCTCAACTGCACCCCCACTCTCTCTCCGCTCCATTCCTGCTCTATCTCTGAGGTACAGTCCCGCTGTCGCTCTTTCTCCCACCACTTGCAGCAAACAAAAAACACAAATTAAAAAGCCAAGAAAAAGCCAGCCCAGTGGCAATAAGGGCTAAGGCACTGGATGCCTTACCTCATGCCATGCCAATGACCTGGGTTTGGGAACGAGCACGGACCATAGGAGATTGGCAAGGGGTGGAGGGCGGAGCTGGATGGAGCTACCAAAAGACAGCTCTCCTCTCCGGGGAGGGAAGGTGGCACCCCCCAGCTATTATCTGCCTCCTGGTGGAGGCCAGAAGACAGTAAAGGCTAGAGAGTGCATAGGCGTTAGGCCGACGGGAGGGTGGAAGGGGTTGCTACTGGAGCTGCAGTATGCATGCGTGCCTCCTCGCGCATGCGACTACTCCTGGGGCCCTGGGTAAAAATGGCGGCAGGATGGTGCCTGACTCCCCGCAGGCACCACTCCCAGGCTAAGCATAAGGTAAGCCCCAGTAATTCCGAGTGTCGGAGTTGGGGGGATCAGTCAGGCTGAAAGGGGCAGCCAGTAAGAAGGTGCATAAATAAGGTCGTGACTACAAAAAAAAAAGGCAAAACAAAATTCTTGCCTACTAACATTATTACTGTGTCCTGACTGTAAGCCTGAACCTGGAAGTACACACTGTCCGACGGCACCAGTCACAGTTCTACCTTTTAAAACACACAAATAGCTGCCACACTACAGTAACAGTTCTCTCTTATAAAACAAAAAATGAGTTCACGACTGCACACTTTCTCTTTAAGGACAATACAACTCTCTGCATATGGAGCTCCTTTATAATGCATAGGAAAAAATAACACACCCATAGCAACAGCCCTAGCAACCAAGGAATGTTTCTTGTGGTGGAGTAACAGATGGACTATAACTAAATTAAAACAGCAAAAAAAAGAAAATAAAAAAATATATATTTGTTTTCTATCTAAAAATAAAAGGTGACATTGTATAATCACAATATGCCACACCAGGGTGTAAGTGATGCCAGGATGTACCCACTTCTGGTTTGGTTCAGTCACGAGGCCCCAGGCTGAGTGAGTAAGCCACACCAGAAGTGGGTAAATCTGGCATCACCCACACCCTGTTGTGGTATATTGCTTAAATAGCTAGGGAGGAGGGAGGGAGGGAGGAGGGTCTCCAGAGACAGATTAGGCAGGGACCCTCTGGCCAGACTGGTTGTGGCAAACGATCCTTTTCTGCTGAAAATACTATGTTTCTCTGTTTTACAACTCGTTGCTCTAATCGAACCTAATCTAACCTCGATGTTGCCAATCAAGTTTATCATAAAATCTCAGTTGCTTCTAGTGTATTCTAATTGAGAAAATACCTCTACCATCAGCTAGTACCTGATTCTAGTTAACTTTATTGGGCAAGAGAGATCTATAGTACACTTCTGATGAGTGGCACCAAGAAGGGGCTTTTTTCCTACATTGTTTTTTTTTCCACACTGCCCTGTCTCGACCCCTCTCAGTCCCCTGCAACTGCCCAGCCCAATCTGACTTTAAACCTCCCACTTCAGTCCCCATGGTTCTGCCTCTGTGGCAGGCCTGGCCAGAGCAGGGCCATGCTCCTCAGACATCCATACAGGATCGGGATTGGTGGTGATGCTGCATGGCATAACGCATAAGCATATGAAGACCATCACTGCCTCCAGGGCAGGGCCGTGTTCCCCAGCCATATATACAGGGTCGGTACTGGCGGTGATGCCGCACGACATAATGCATAAGCATGCATTTTATTTATTTTATTTTTTATTTATTAATTACTAGGATTACAGATACCTTTGAGCCAAGGGTTCTTTTACAAAGGTTCCGCATCAGCAATGGGTGCAAGCAAAACAGTGATAAGATACGATGCAGGTCAGGAGGTTAACTTAGTAGCAAAAGACAGTACATGTGTATAGACTAGACAGTAGCAAACAGTCAGTGGCAAATAACAATGTGCAATTAACAATACGGGTGTATATATAGCAAGACACAGATACAAATGAAAACCATCCTGGGGTGACATAAGTGGAGCAAAGTGTGGGGGATAAGAGAGAGAGGGAGTGGGGATAAGGGGGGTAGGCAGTCACGGATTTGACATTGTTGTAAGTGCAAGAACGAAAAGATAAGTACTAGCTGGTCTGGGGGTGGAGCAACAAGAGTTAGGGTAATAGGGAGGGGGAGACAGGAGGAGAGGAGCGGGAGAGGGGGTGGAATGGTAGGTGGGAGGTGAGAGTGGGTAGAATGGTAGGTGGGGGTGGGAGAGAGACGGGGAGTAGGAGAGGATGGAGGAGCAGAGAGATGGGAGGGTAGCAAGGGAGGAGAGAGGGGGAGGGAGAGGTGAAACAAAACTGCAAACCTAGGCAGAGCAGTCACAACTGCTAAGGTCAGTGAAGTGCTGGCGGAGTTTACGTTTGAATGGGCCAAGCTTGTTTTCAGCTGCAATTTTAGGGGGAAGGTTGTTTAGCAGCAGAGGGGCCCTGGTGTGTAAAGCACGTTGAGCCTGGTTGGTACAGCAGAATGGAATGATAAAAATTGGTTTGAGGGAACTGCACGTAAAATGTGCAGTGACTGGGAACAACATTAAGGCATGAGTTGCAGGGGGTGTGAGGTTAAGACAGATTTTCTTAGCCAGCAGGCAGGTCTGGTAAGCAAGTCTACTATTTAGATTAAGCCAGCTGGATTACTTGTAGAGATCACAGGTATCGTATGCTTCCCTGCACCAGTGAGAAGTCTACAGCATTTGTTAAGGGCTGTCCTGACCCATTTTAGGGTGATATCAATGGCAGCCCCATAGAAGAATGGTAGGTGAGGGAGGGTGGGTGGGAGAGAGCGGGAGTAGGAGGGATGGAGGGCAGGGCCATGCTCCCCAGATATCTATAGAGGATCGGGATTAGCGGTGATACTGCATGGCATGATGCATAAGACACGAGTGTAACCCCTCACCCCTGCGTTTTACCAAATTGACAGGTGGCATGCTGTTGGCGTTGGCAGCAATACCTGGTGGGGACCTGGGTTCGGGGAGGATGAGGTTACCTGGCACAAGGGGACCTAGGTTTGGCTACTCTGCACAGGGGCACCCAAGTAAATCTGAACACAGGAAGCAATAACTGTAATGTCCAGAACCAGGATTGGGATTTTTCAGTGTGGCTTTTATTCATAACTAGCTGGACACGACAAAGCATAGATGGCCCCCCAAGGGGCAACGTTTACTGATAATGCAGGTTGGAGACTACCAGGTGGTCCACTTAAAGAATGAACCCATTTCTACTAATTTCAAGCTCTGGACCCACCAGGCACACAGCCCGGACTTGCATGCGCTTTGGATACACAGCCCGACTGGCCCGGCTCCCCTGCCGGCCACTTGACTGATGGTCCATTTAAAGAATGAACCCATTTTACTTGTTGTGGCTCCTCACACCACTTAGAGTCTGCAACTCCTAGAGAGATTTCCTTCTTACTTTCTTCTGACTCCCATCTCACAAGGAGAATTCTTTTCCCAAGTTGTGGCTCCCCACACCACTTAGAGTCTGCGACTGCTAGAGAGATTTTCCCAAGTTGCGACCCACATCTGGGTACCTACCTCATCACTGGCCAGGTGCATGAGGCTAGTAGCAATCACAGCAGAAATCCGTAGAGGTGGACCTGGTTACTAAAGATGGGGGGTTTGCCCACCTCCAGCTCCCACAGCCCATACCTGGCCATTTCTCTGGAGAAACTAAAACTTTGAAATGTAGATTAAACGGTGGATGGACTGTAGCACCTCCTCTACAACATTACTTGAATTCACAAAGACTTTAGATTTTGACACTACTCCATTTGTTTGTCCTAGTACAATAGGCCTCCCAAATAGTAGTCCAAATCCCATACTTCTTCACATTTTCCAAACTGAAGAAACACATTGTTTGCCCTCTCAAATTAGAGCAAAACACTCACCCTTTTGTTGCAGGTGCCCCACAGGCGAAGTACAACTTCTTCCACTTTTAAGACCAAACCGAAACTGTAAAAGGCAGCTTTCTTCCTTTAGCAGACATTAGGGGATTGCCCCTGGAATCCACATGGGGATACTTTACTTTCTCCCCGGAGGGAGGGGGGCACTGAGACCTGGACAGCGGTCTCCACCACTTGAAACTGGACACAGACCTTCTCACACAGAAGGTAAACAAAAGACTCTTCCTTCTCCTTCAAAACAAAACAGAAGACTGACTTTGAAAACTCCCAGCG
Source organism: Neoceratodus forsteri (assembly GCA_016271365.2). Classification (NCBI taxonomy): domain Eukaryota; kingdom Metazoa; phylum Chordata; order Ceratodontiformes; family Ceratodontidae; genus Neoceratodus; species Neoceratodus forsteri. The sequence goes on along the minus strand of JADMNL010000027.1, from coordinate 308,531,084 downwards.
TTCTATCTCACTCCCTCTGCTGCAGATTCCAATGTGGCTTATGCAGCTGCGACAGTTCTATGGTGATGTCATCTCTCAGGCTCAGCTGAGACTGAGAACAGAGTGAGACAGTGTGAAATCCATTTAACTGGAGTTTCACAAGCTGCCTTCCCTGCCTACCACTAGGTCTTACTGGGATTCTAGTAACCCCGGGTAACAAGGGGTTACACGAGGAACATCAGTTAGATGGAAGACAGGCTACCATCCATGTTTTCTTCCACCCTCCGCCCACTTGATGGTACAACACAGCCAGGTGAAGCCTTGAACACCAGAGCAGATCCCCTACTGCTAGGTCAAAGGGTGGTCTGACAAGACTTTTTGCTAAAACATTTTGTTTATTGACTTTCACGAAAATCATTTCAAGAAATTCCTTGCAGAGATTTTATACTTCAGTGAAATACATTAATATTACAGTAGAGGAGCATAAGCGATCCATGCATGAGGTGCAGCTGTTAGTAATCAGAACATTTGTACGCCATTAAAATGCATACAAAAAGAAGCTGTAATTTCCTTCAGTGCTAAGATTCCAATGTAAAATGCTTAGGCAAGTTGTCTGTACCTACACCATTGCTATTAGCTGATGTTTGTACCTCTAACTGAAAAATAAAATGAGGCGCTTTGAAGATAACTGAGAAGGAGCATTTGTGTATACACTTAGATGGCGGGAGTGCTGATCCTTCACTCATGTGTTTGTAATAGACTTTGGAGCTAGGCACCACCACCACTTGAGCAAGCCATCATCTTTGAAAGCACACAAACGTGGTGATACCTTGAAATAACAGCATTTTCTCCCCACCCTTTTTGCTCCCCAAACCCCCGAACCCCAGCCGGCATGCTCGTGCATGTGTGTGGAGGTGCACATGCATGCCAGGTACCAACTCGGCCCTTTCCGCCCCACCCTTGGCAATCGCCGCCACCCCCTCCTGCCTATGCTTCCCATCGGACCTCCACCCAAAGGGAGCAGAACTATGATGGGGGGGCAATCCTGCCCTCTCCCTCCCCCCTGCTGACTCCCCGCCGACCCATGGTCATTCCTGAACCTGGATTGCTGGTGTGGTGCGAGGTAAGGCATCCAAGGTCTCTGCCACCTGCCGGTGAAATAATAGTATTTTCATCTTTGGTTGAATGGTGGGTGATTTTAAGGTTCCAGCCTGCCATTCTTGTCCAGCTGTACCATGGAGTCATGCCCTGCAGGAGAAGTCTTATTTTCGAAAATATGGACGTGGGTTATACATTAATGATTACAAACCATTAATCAACTATTTATTTTGTTATAATTCTGGCATCCTTAGGTACAAATGTAGGCTGTGTTGCACACGGTGGAAAAATCAACAATCACGCTACACAGGCACCCTGTTAGCTCTGATGCACTTGGCAGCTCGAAAGGAAAAGGCAGGTCTCTAAGGCAGGGAACAGCTGCAGAACTCAGCAAGCAGAACACCACATTCAGCCTTTGTAGTTAACACATGCTAAACTTGAGAATCGTGTGGTCATTATTGCAGAGGCTATATTTTTTCTGTCCTTATCCCTACCCCAACCATCCCAACTCATACAATCAGTGTTACTATGGTTGCACCCTTTATCCAGCTTGTGGGGGGGCAGCCAGCTGCTTTCACAGTCAGCGTCGATGATGATGATGCTTGGCTGGCTGGGTGTCCTGCACACTCCTTCCCTTGGCATCCCAGCACCTCACATTCACTGTGCCCTTTGCCCCCAACCCTGTCCAGTATAGGATTCTGGGGCACACCTATGAAACCCATCTCCTAAGAGTCCTTAGGCTGACATGATACATATATTTTTCAAATTAAAGCAGCAGTGCAACAAAGCTGGGAAAAAATTTGACCTAACCTTTTCTCACTATAAAATATTTTAGGCATTTTCCAGTTTTATTTGGAGGTAGCATTTTGCAGCTCCACCAATATATGAATATTTTATAAATGTTTTAATTAAGTTTATTCTCAGGAAAAAAAGATGACTGCTGCATTCGGCTTTGGAATTGCATTGTAGATCTAGCAAGGATAAGACTGAGAAAATATAAAAAACTCATTGTGCACTGCCTAGCAAGGTCCTAGAAAAGTAGATCTGCTAGGAGTGCTAATATTTTATTTATTGTAGCTGACACTAGCTCTTTTTGGAAAAACATTTTTCATTTCACTGCTGTTTTAATGTCAGTATTAACGGATGTCAGTTTTTGCTTGCATAGAGGTGCCACTGTGTTTGTAATCTAAAACAGATACGAGAAATCCTGTAAGCTGAGACTGGCTGAAGCAGTCTTCGACCCATGATGATATCTAAGTATATCATCACGCTTCCGAGCCAATTACCAAGATCAGCCATTTTCTACACTTTGAGGCCATTTTATAATTGCAATAATGCATGCTAGGGTGTGACATATTACGGGGTATCATCATTGCTTGTGTAGTTGAAGGCACTCGACATTGGCTCGTGCCTTACAATGCTCCAAGGCATTAAGATATCTCGTGATATACCACATACTGTCATGTGTTACTGCTTAATTGTGAAATTGCTAGCTTTTTGGTATAATGTCCCCAAGTAGGTGTTCGTAGATAAGACTCGTCCTCATCAAATCATTCCTGGTAAAGCAAGCTTAAGGGAGATAAGCCTTGTTTTTTTTTTTCTTTGTAGTTTTCAATAATTAGAAATTTGGAAATAAGTGAAACCTGTTTAATGTCCCCTGTATACTGTTGTGTGTGTTTGTTTTTAAATAATTATATTTTTTCATTATTTAGGGCCCTTGGTGTCCTGTTTTCCACCAAATATTTTTTATCCCCCCCCCCAATTTATCCCCACCTACTACACACTGGACCCGCATCATCAGGAGTCACCCATTAAGCCTAGTCTCTGCCGGAGCCTTACCTGTCAGTCTCCAGGTCCTCCATCCTGCCACGGATACCCCCCTGGGTGGGGTCAGGGTGGGGGCAATCCCCCGAATCTTGCATATGTCAGGGTCCACGGGGCTGCAGGCTTGACCTGGCGCTCCGTCTTCTCGGCTTCAGTGGGGGTATTTCCACTTTTTCTCCCTGCGGGAAGTCTTGGGCCCTGTACGTCAAGGCGCGAATGCTGACATTGGCAATATCCCTCCCCCCTCCCTATAGTCCTGAGGCTGATTGGTTGATGACCTACATCCTCAACCAATCCAGCCCCTAAGACTCCAACTTGCTGTTATGCTCCCAGCCTCCACCAGAGTTTGCTGCTTGCCGGGATAGGGAACCCTTCCTCCCCCGGAGAAGGCGAGCTGTCATTGAAAGCTCCAGCCTGTCTCCCCCTGGCCAACCCCCGGTGGCCCGAGATCACTCCCGAACCCGGGTCGCTGGCGTGGAGCAAGGTGTGGCGTCCAGCGACTCAACCCTCAGCGCCACCGGGCCAGCGCATTTTCCACCAAATATTAATGTTTTACTTGCTTAGCAGTTCCAGGCTTTAAAAACTGCTGTTTGATTGATTTCACAAACACTGTCCAAGTTTTACATTCAGATTAAAAATAAGTTGCAAGAGTAAACCTTTGTGTGCTGGTCCTACTGCAAAAGGTGTGGAGCAGAGGTTTCCTGCTTTGTTTCTTCGTATATTTCCTATATGGGCAGGTGCCGACTGGACTTAGGACTGTGTTGTCTTTTGACCTTCCATATTAGAACTCCACAAATTTCCCACTGGCTAGGCAACCTGTCAATCTCTTCAGTGGGGGAAGGGCCATCCATGACAGGCTGCTGGCCCTTGCATATCTCCTTTTGCATTTTAAGCATAATGCGCCATTTGCCATGTGAGGGTTCTTTGTTACGCATATAATTATTCTGAAATGGGGCTTTGTAACCACTACCGGTCTACTCAAATAGGGCTTTTCAACCCCTCCCTCTTCCCTCTTCTTATGACCTGTGATGGCTCCTCTCTGGAACATTCCTCGGGGGAAGGGGATTCACAAAACAATCTGAAGGTGCAAAACCTTCCCTAAGTCCCCAAAACTTCCATAGCTACGGAAAAAAGGGGAAATTGCTCTGCGTGCTAGTCGCAAAACGTTCGCAGCTGCGGACTGTGGAAAAAAGTGCAGCTGCAGAAGTTCCTTAGGGAAAAAAGTCATTGATAAGTAAGGCACATCCCCTTAAAGGCTACTCTCAGTCAGGTTTGTTCCGCAGTTGTGGAAAAGATGTTGCACACATGAGAGTGAGGCATAACACACCCTAAGCAAAATGCAGAGTCCCACCAATTGAAATACAATAATAGTGGCAGTCAGGCACAAGTAATAGCAAACCAGTGGGTGTATATCAGTGGCAGTTGTTATAGCAACACTAGCACACATTGTCATTGTAAGACAACAAACAACCACCACCAGACCCAGTGCAGCCCATGAAGGAGGCCCAGTACAGACTGAACAGCCTGCAGTGAGTGCTACTGCAGCAGGCAACAGACAAACACTGTGGTGCATGGTTTTGCTGGTACCAGTGGTGCTGCAGTGGTCCCAGTTGAGGAAATGGTTGCCGGTCTCTCTGTGGGTGCTTTCAGCTACATCTATAACGTCAGCTAATATGGATTCCCTGTTGTTGTGCCTCCTAAGCCGTTTCTGCAGCTGTGGATCCGCAATTGCATTTTTTAGCACTTGTGAAGTTTTCACAGCTGCTGAATTTCCACAACTGCTGAGTTTTTTTTTTTTATGGGTTTCCATACGTGCGCAATTTTTCTTTCAGAAAATCCCGCACCATCGTTTCTGCAGTGCTGCAGGCTTTTTTCCCACAGCTGCAGGATTTTTGGCTGTCTTTGTGAATCCAGTCCCTCATCTTTTCAGTACCTGGAAGCTGGACACCAAACTGAAACAAGTACTGTACCTTGGTGTCTCGCTACCCTCCCTGAACTTCTCTACCCACATGGACTCTGTAGCATCTAAATTGCTCATCATTATTAGAACCCATCATCAAAACAAAGCTTGTCCCCCTGCTGCTACCAGATGGGAGATTGTCCAGAAAAAAATATTCTCTCTGTCGTTGACTATGGAGACACGCATCTATAGTGTAGCCTAATAATCCATGTTGGACAGACTGCCCCCCCCCCCATGCTTTCTGTGACTTTACCCTTAATTGTTCCCTTTGTATAAATTACTGTTATCTCTACCCTTCTGTGGATTGTTCATCCCTAGAGGTTCATCGCCACCTGCACTCTTCCCTCCTCATCTTTAGGTACTGGTCTAACACTCACCTGGAATACGTATCCTCTCTGCTCACACCCTCCACATACCTCCTTAGACACTAACACTTGCTCCTTTAGTGCCGCTAGACATTGCCTGTCAGTTGGTCAGCTGGAATTCTCCCAGAGACTCCCAACCCGCTAGAACTCATCCCTTCCTTCTTTTAGGCTTCCACCTCATGCAGGTCACCAAACAGCCCAACTCAGGTGTTGTTCTGCTGGATCTGTGTCTGTAAACCTCCAGGCTCAAGGGTTACTATCACTTTTAGGTCTGGACACCCCCACCTTGTTCACTACCCTCCTGCTGGGCTTAGTATGTTCCCTCCACTTTAACAATCCTGGTTTACTATAGATTGTGGGACTCACCCAGTCCTCCTGTAATCTGATGCTGGGCTGGTCCTGAAATGGGACTTTGTAACTGCAATGATTTGGCTGAAATGAGGTTTTCTTACTTGTATCTATCTGTTGAAATGGGATTTTGTAATCTCCATGGTTCTATTAAAATGTGGGGTTGCAACTCCTGTGATTGTGCTGTGTTAGAGCTTTGTTACCCCAACAATTCCACAGAAACAGGAAACTGCAACCCCTATGAATCTGCAAAAACAGTAGTTTGCCACACCTATAATTCTTCTGAGATAGGGACTCTGTAACCCCTATAGTTGTGCTGAAATATGATTTTCTAACCCCAGTGGTTCTGCTAAAATGGAAGATTCTAACTGCTCTGTTCTGACAGAATAGGGCTTTGTAATCCCACTGATTTTGCTGAAATAGGAATCTGCAACCCCTATGTGTCTGCAGAAATGGGACTGTGTAACCCCTACTGGTCTGTTGAAATGGATGTTTTCAACCCATATAATTCTGCTGAAATGGGACTTTGTAACCCCGTATAATTCTGCTGAAATGGGACTTTGTAACCCCATATAATTCTAATGAGATGGAACTTTGTAACCCCAGTAGTTTACTGAAATGTGACTTTGTAACCCCGTATAATTCTAATGAGATGGAACTTTGTAACCCCAGTAGTTTACTGAAATGTGACTTTGTAACCCCCTATAATTCTAATGAGATGGAACTTTGTAACCCCAGTAGTTTACTGAAATGGGACTTTGTCACCCCTATGGGTCTGCTGAAATGGGACTTTGTCACCCCTATGGGTCTGCTGAAATGGGACTTTGTCACCCCTATGGGTCTGCTGAAATGGGACTTTGTAACACCTATGATTCTACTGACATGGGGCATTGTAACCCCTATCATTCTGCTGAAATGGGGGTTTGTAACCTCTGTGGTTCTGTTAAAATGGGGGGGGGGGTTGCAACTGCTATGATTCTGCTGTAATGGGACTTTGTAATCCCTATTGTAATCCCCCTTGGAGGCTTACCTGCATTTGCCCCATTAGTCCCTGGTTTGCTGGCACTCCTGGTTTGTTCCCACATCTTTCCCCACCAGTGTGTTGTCTTTGCTCCTTTGGGTGTAATTTCTCAATTGCAAGCAGCTGGCATGGTGTTTCAGCCGGCACTTGCATTATTGCTTCTAATGCTTTGTTGTTGCCAACCACCAATGCAGTCCGGCAATGGGGAGGTTGTTTGTGGTATTAGTGCCCCTCCTGAAGTCCTGGGAGACTGGAGACCTGCAGAAGGTTGGGCAGAAGCCGCGGATACCGCACAAGGGGAGCTTACACAATGGGACCACTCGGGGGACTCATGAATATTAATGAGCAGCCCCATACATATGGATGAATGCTGCCTGCTGCCTGGGGGGACATAGTTTTGGTGGTAGCGACAGACAAATGGTTGGGGCTACAGCCCTGAGAGTGGGCTCATTTGGCAGAGGGTATTCAGGACTATAATCCATTGGGGTGCTGGTCTGGATGGCATAATGTGATGGGCGGCACCAGACCTGAGAATAAGGAGAGACTATATAAACTGAAATGGACTCCATATGAACTAATGGGAGCTGACATGTTAGTGACACTTGACCCCATTTTCTTAGCCAATCAGAGATCTAGGTGCCCAAATCTTGAACTGAGGGACTCCTGGGAAAAGGAGGGGACTAATTCTGGCATTTAGATCATTCCCCAATATACGAGCAGGAAATATTGATCACTATGGTTATCGATTATTGAAAGGCTTCAACAGCCAATCAGAATGTTGGGATTTCGACTGAAACAGTGAAGACTTTCTGGGATTTCTTTAGTCTGTTGCTGGGCTCTGTACAAGTCAGGACTGTGCTGTGAAAGCATACACTGGACTTCAGGGATTTACCCAGACCCTAATCTGAGGATTGTGTTTGGTGAAGGATTCCCCAGGCACTTGATACAGGACTGAGTTGCAAAGGGAAAAAGAGACTGAACAGCGATCCTGTTTCTCCAGGAACTGAGAGGTTGCTTAATGAGTGTTGGGAGAAAGTAAATGCTGCAGACACTCTGCACTGGGAAATTGAGTTAGACAAAAGGACTGAGCAAATTGTGTGAGTACTACAGTTGCTGCTGAAAGATAGCTTGCTTGTGTAGACTGCAATTCAATTTTTCTTGAAGAGGCAGAACATCTCTGGTCATGAGGGTGCTAGCCAGGAATTGGATGTGTACTGAGTAAACTGGTTAAAGTGGCTGCGAGCTAAAGTCTTGCCGCAGCCGAAGAAAAGGTTTGGACACAGCTAAACTTAAAGTGTAGACTGGTGTGCAGGCGGGGCTGTTGCTGCTGAATGTTCCCCCACTGAACTGCACTGACACTGGTTGACTAAGAGGCTGCACCCACTCAGTTTGGCACTGTACTTCACTGGAGCAGCTGCCTGAAAATTTTTCTTCGTGACAGCTCAGTGCGGGGATTGCAGGAGAACCTCCACCATTTGGGAGTCCTCACCCAGAGCCAGGGAGGGAACTTGCAAACCCCTCCCAAGTGGGACTCACTGTCTCATGAGGTCATGGGTCTTGAACCCAAGTGCTAGGCGCTCTGATCATTGCAGCTGGGCTGTGGAACCACTCCCAGATCTGGGCCTTCTGGGGCTGGTGTTATCCTGCCACAGTGCTCCGCAACAGGCCAGAAGTGCCTAAAGGTGACAAGTGGCCAGAACTACAATCAAGGTGACCAACTGCTAGATCCTTGAGCAACTTCCAGGATCTGGGCCATCCACCTTATCAATTTGCTGCACAACTGGAAGGAACTCCATTTTCTCCTGGTGCTGAAATCTTCAAACCATGAGTACCCAAGACCTGGTTCCTGGGAGGGGAAAGGAGAAGTTGTTATTTCTCTAAGTCCAAGTTTTACAATTTCAGGGTCCCAACAGCCAGCCAACCCATGGCACCAATCAGGCCTGCACCTAGTGGGTACCCCTAGGGACAATTCTGGGGCACTGGTACCAGTGGGGGGCTTGGCCTGTGGGCCTACATGTTTGAAGCTGCATATCTCACTAACATTTCTTGCCTATATCCAGGTATCCCTTTCCCTACTCCTTACCCCCGAATAAAGTTATGTATTTGTTGTTTGAATCTGCCGTGTTAATGAACTTCATTGCATGCACTTACTGTATTGCTGAAATATATGGTTTATGGTGGAACAAGGTATCGAGGGACACAGTGTGCAGAGTGGTTGGTTGGGGAGGTGGGTAGGCACAGTGTCCCAGCAGACTGTGCCAAGCAGATATCTGGCCCACTAATACTTTACTCTGGGTGGAGGCACCATGATATTTTCAAAATTTCAGGGAATGAACCCCCAGGCCCCTTGCCCGTTTTCAGAAACAGTGGGCAAGGGGGGGTATCCCATTGGCATATGGTGCCGGGGCTATACTATGATTCTGGTGTAATGAGGCTTTGCAACCCCTATGATTCTGCTTAAATAGCTGGATTAGCTTTTGATTCATCACCTTATGCTGGTGCTGCGGTGAGCCAGCATACCCCTCCCCCTACATCTAGTCCTGCACCCAGCCCCTTCCAACTGCGCGAGATAACTTATAAAGAAGTAGAAGATTCTCTTCTTAACTTAGACACCAAAAAAAGCACAGGGACAATGGCTGGAACCCTTTTTCTAAGGTCAGGCTATGCCCATCTCACTGCCCCAATTCTCCACATCTTCAATCTTTCCATTACATCTGCTACTGTGCCGTCCTGCTGGAAATCAGCACATATCCTCCCTCTATTTAAATCTGGTGACCCATGCGATGTAAACAACTATAGGCCTATCTCCATATTGCCTATCCTTTCTAAAGTTCTCGAAAAACTGATCCATATTCAGTTAAAATCTCACTTGGAAACCTTCTCTCTCATTAACCCAGCTCAATCTGGCTTCCGGGCTAATCATAGCACAATCACTGCACTAGCAAAAGTAACCAATGATTGGATCTCTGCTATAGATGCTAAGAAGGTAACTGGTGCAGTCTTTTGGACCTCAGCAAAGCTTTTGATACTGTTGATCACAAACTATTAGTCAATTGCCTTGCAAAGTTGGGTGCCAATACCATACCACCCAGTGGTTCTCTAGCTACTTAACTGGAAGATTCCAAAAGTAAAGGCGGAAGGCTTTTTTCTGCTGCCTTGCCAGTTGCAAGAGGAGTCCCCAAGGATCCATCTTAGGCCCTATCTTGTTTTCTCTGTACATTAATGACTTAGATGCTAACATATCTACGTCCAATCTGCACTTTTGCAGATGATACTGTGTTGTATACTTCTGCTCATCGTTATCTGAAGTCAAGGAGTGCTTCATAGGACTTAGCACAACTTGAGCATAATCTAATAAAGGCAAAGCTTCTGCTCAATGCTAAGAAGACTAAAGCAATGATATTCTCCCACAGTGCTGTCACAGGCCCCCAATACCCTTGCCCAAGACTTCATTGTCACGCGCTAAACGAGCCTCTGGAAGTTGTAACCAAATTTAAATATCTAGGTATCTGGATCGACAATAAATTATCTTTCAATGACCACGTTGAAGATGTCTCTAGAAGGTTAAAAGCAAGGTTAGGTTTCTTCTACAGAAATAGACCTTTACCACTTGAAACTCGAAACAAGCTTGTACAGGCCACTTTTCTCCCCCTACTCGACTATGGCGATGTAATCTATTCCTCCACCACTCTTGCAAATCTAAGTAAACTGGACATCCTTTATCACCATGCATTACGGTTCATTACCAGCTCCCCTTACCATTCGCACCACTGTGACTTATATGCAGCTGTTGGTTGGACATCCCTTACTACTAGGCGCCTGCTCCATGCTGGGCTATGGACTCTTAAACTGCACCTGCAGAAATTGCCAAGCTATCTCTCCCTTATTAGTATCTCACATAGTGCATACTGTTAAGAAAATCTAACTTTGTTATGCTTGACATACCAAGGAGCGGACTTCCTTTAGTAACGTGCTATTGCATATGCCCTTCCCTCCATTTGGAACCAATTACAAACCGTACTGAAACTAACTAGCACAGTTTCAATAAACTTCTACAAATCGCTAAGTTCAGCCAAAATAAAAGACACCTGTAACTGTCATTAAGTCTCTTCCTTCCCCATGTGTGCCATATTTATCCACTGGTAAGGTATAATTGATTTGTCATATTAACTGCTTTCCCTTCCCCTTCTACTCCTGGCTTTATCTATGCTTACGCTCCACTGCTACTTTATCAAATCACTCCTCCCCATATCAGTTGTAGACTGTTGTTTGTTCTAGCTGCCAAAATATATGTATTGCACACACCAGTCATCATGTTTCATTTATCAGTATGCAACCTGTAAGTCGCTTCCCTGTCTCATATCAATGTTTACCACCTGCGGTCACCCTATGTGGTACCCTTGTATGTATATCCAGCCTGTATCATGTAACGTGCATTTCATGTATATACTGTTATTACCTATCTGTGTTTGTACTTTAAGTGTTTATGTCACAGGACCTCCTTGTGAATGAGCTTGCTCAATGGAGTTTTCCTGCAATAAACTTGAACTTGAACTTGAAATAGAACTTTGTAATCTGTGTTACTCTGATGAAATGGTGATTTCTAAAACCAGTGATTCTGACGAACTGGGACCTTGCAACCCCAGTGGGTCTACTGAAATGACACTAACTTTGTTTTTTTTCTCTTTTAGGTGTTTCCTGAAGAAGACCTATGGTCGAAATGTAGATTTCTAACTCTATTTTCTGTTTTCAGCATTCATTTAATATAACCCTTTTGTTTTGCTTTTAGACCACATGCTGAAAGGGGGCTTTGTAACCACTATGATTCTGCTAAAATAGGAGTTTGCAATTCCCATGTTTCTGCTGAAACTGGACTTTGTATGATTCTGCTGAAGAAATTGAACTTTGTAATTGCCATGGTTCTGCTAAAAGGGCACTTCCCTTGATTCTAGAATAGCACTTTGTAATCCCATGTGTTTGCTTGCCAGTAAATGTTTTTTTGTGTGTCACGCACACACACTTCTTAAAGCTCAACTATCGGGCCTCTCATCTGTGTAGTGGATCATATAAGAGTTTAGCAAAATCAGAACATTTGCTGAAGCAATGCCCATAAAATGTGGTGTTGACAGTCAACACACTGCTGCACCTTTCATTCAGAACCAATAAACCAGTAGGTGGCAGTACTTGTTCAGTTATTTTCAGCTCTAAAGTGCTTTTTGTAATCCGTATCTCCCTGTGGGCAAAGTCGCTGCAAGCAATGAGAAAACAGCAGATTTGCATTTGGGTGGGGGCTGCAGAGCTCGGAATACCAGTACTTAAGGTACTTTAGGTTGAGAAGGAAATCACTTTCCTCCTTTAGGATACAGAACCTCTGACTATTGGCAATACCTGTTCCCACAATGCACTGGGCTTCTTTTATCACTATTGCACTGGTAACATGCTGGGTTTGTAACTGTAAGTCTATTTCAGATTGTTTTACTACTTCACTTAGCACTTGAGAATGAGTCACTTGCTGCTTTGTACTGTTTCATTAATAAACTAGATTTTATAGCTTGCAGGGCACAGCCTTCCCTGACTCAGCCTCCATCAGTGACAACGTCTCTTGAACAAACGATTCAGCTGGACTGCATTCTGAGCAGCGGTGACATTGGTGATCACTACGTGAACTGGATCCAGCAGAAACCTGGGTACGCTCCACGCCTGGTGTATTACTACTACTATAATGGCAACACTCACGGCAGAGGCCCCGGGATCCCAGAGAGGTTCACTGGTTCTGTGGTTCCATCCAGTAAGGCTGCCTACTTAAGAATCTCTAGTGTTCAGATGGAGGATGATGCTGACTATTACTGTGCTAAATGGATTGGCAGCTCTGGATCACACAGCGATACAGTGTCACAAGGAAGTGAGACAATATCCTTTGCCTCGCCCTGTGTGTGTTCTGCTGTGGGCTTGGCTTGTCATGTGGAACAGATTGCATGGTAATGAAAGAGAGCTGTTGCAGAGCTCACATGTCCAGATGGGGGAAGGGAGGGCATCATGTTCAATGTCCAATGAGCTCAAATTAAAATATTTGACCTCCTGCCAGATCCCACACCCATCCTATACCATGTTGTAATTCACCCCATGAATCTGCCCCCAACCCCCATCTTATATAGAAAAATAAGAGCATAAAATTGAAGACAGGCGCAGGCTGTGTAGCGTATTGGGACAGTCCTCTATTTTTTTGTACTTTGCAATCTGGATTTCTTGCACATGCTTGCCTAGGCTTGCCCTGTAAGTTATTAGTGTCTCCTCCTGAACTACCACTAATGCTTGACTGGACCAGGTACACACTACCCACTGAGTATAACAGTTGCAACTCACTCCACTGATTTGTCCTGATGGTGTCCATGGCCCAGTACGTCGCACACTTGCCTCTGACCATGAAAACTGGGAAGTTGTGGGTTCTAACCCCACATCAGGTACTTGGGATAATATCCACGACTGACACTGTGGTGCAGTAGGGAGAGGGCTGCACTGGTGATGTCCCGTCCTTTGTATAAGATGTTAAACTGAGATCACTTTGTGGCCGCCATTCTCCCGGTTGATGAAATAGGTCAGATGTAGCCCCTGATGTACTTGGAAACAAGGTATCACCATGCAGTATGCCTTTCCTGGTCAAAGACAAACTGAAGCTTTGTGTGCTGTGGCTGCTGCTGTATTTCTGTATCTTATACTGTTACTGTGGCAGAGGCATCCTTAGATCACTGCAGAGTTTTCTTTTTTCTCTCTAGTATAAATTAACCATTACTGTCCGAGTAGCAACTTAAGCTTTTCCTTTTCTTTCTTTCTTGTCAATTTGAATGTTAGCTTCAAAAACTGAATTGATGCATTAATAAAGTAGTTGCTTAGTGGCCATCGACATGTTAAAAAGGCAAGGTGTGGAAAGATAAGCAGTGTGACTTCTAGCTTTACCTAGGCTTGTCATCCCTCCTGAAACATAGAGGGAGGAGATCACATTATTTTTAAGTTATATGCATAAAGAGCCACTCCCTAGAGGGGTAAAAGAAGCAAAATACTTTAATATTTGCGAATGTTTCCACTGGTCAGTCTTCAGCTACATCTTAAGAAGTATGTTAAGAGGGGAGAGAGAGAGAGAGAGAGAGAGAGAGAGAGAAAGAGACAGGCCGAGGGTGCTACAAGGAGAGGAAACTGCCTTCCCAGATGAGGAAGGCAGGCTGATGAGTGGAGGATTTGCAGCTGGGGGTGAAGAAGGTGGCAGTATCAGAGTAAGAAAGGGATTAGGCACAGGTCATTTTGTCACTGACAGTAACAGCGCAACAATCAATACAGCAAACAAATTGGCATGTACTGAAATAAGGTTTGTAACAACATCGACCACAACACAAACAGTGCATGCCATTCAAAATAATGGGATTTTCTTTGTTTTGTGGGGTCTTCGGCCCTCGGGCTCCCCACACCCCCAGACTTAAAACAACTAGCTCTGAGAGGGTGTGGACTTTGGGGACTGGAGAAACTCGAGAAGGGGAAAAATAAAATTTTCTTAAAAAATAAACAAACAAAAAATGTACAACACCCGGAGACCTAGGGGGATCCAAACCATGGTACCAGGTCTCTAACACTGCCGTGTGCTGGTACCTTAGCCAATCCACCATGGGAGTGGCTTGACCATGCACCACACATACAGCAACTTCATCCTTTCCATGTAACAGCACAGACTGACAGGGGCAGCAGTAATTCCCTACTGTTATTATACCCCTGTTGTTCTAAACACTTTTGCGCTTTGCACAGCGCGGTTATTGCAGCACTATTCTTGAGGTGCTATATTGACCCAGTACTGGGGGGGGGGGTTACAAGGATAGGACAGAGTGGGAGAGGAGAGGACAGTGATAGCGGGTTGTTTCATTTGAGGCTGGGACACCAAAGCTGTCACAACAGTAAATGCAGACTTTGAAAGGAAAAACATTTCTGGTGGCACTGCCTTCGATGTGATTTAGGATCCATATCCCTGACAGCAGCGTGGGTCATGTTTTCACATTATAGATCGCGGGAGCATTCCCGACCAATCAGAGTGCTCCTTTCCCCTGCTCATGAGGCATTCTTATTATGTGAAGAGTGTCTCACGCGCCGATGTCCTGGAAACGGTTCTGGGAATTTTTTTTTTTAATATATTATTGATCACTCTCGATCAATAATATATTAATACATTCCTTGGGAGTGGTTTCCTTTTGCCTTCAGCTTGAGCCAAATAGCTCAGCTTCGCATCGCTGTTCTCTCTCAGCTGATGGCGTGTGAAACCACTCGTTTTCAGACACGAGTGGCTCCGGGAGACAAATTAACACATAGTATATGAATGTTGCATTTTTGTTTTAAAAAAGTACCCTTTTTTCACAAAGATGGACCTACTTTTCCATCGGGCAAATGTCCATTGTCATCATACTGCACGTGAAATGCTCTTAGGAAAATCAGAGTGCTTCACATGCAAACAAAAGGAGCACTGTAATTGGCTGCAAGTGTCACATGATGCTCTCCTGAGCTATAATGATTAGCTAAGAATGTTGTCATGATTTATAGAAAAAGATTTAAACCTGGAGTTATCAAGTTCGAATCCTGCCACAGGCACAGACTGACTGAGTGACTTTGAGCAAGTCACACGAACTCTTCGTGCTTCTGTTCACCCAAATGTATGATGGAGCAGATGCAAGACCCCACTGAAAACAAGACATTACATCTCAATTGGGCTGTCCTGCATAAGTCAATTGTAAACAAAATAAATGTGTTCCTTTCTCTCAGGAGCACTGATGTATGTCATGCTTCTGTTTGAACAGAATGATGCCACTGTAGCTAGTAGCTGTTTTGGTTTTGTTGTTTGTATTATTTTTTACTAAACAATAAAGAGCATTAATTGCAAACAGTGTTGTTTTGTACTGAAAAGACACACTATAGCTTGTTTTCAGGGGTATCCTGGAGGGTGGTTTTCATTGTCTGGTTTTGTTTTGCCAGATACCACTGAAGAGCACCAGGAGAAGACTGGAAAACTTCCTAACTGTAACTGTGTAAGTTATCAAAGTCAGACCACCAAAACCAAGCTATAATATTCTTCTGGAGACAGAACCCTACAACCTGAATAAATCTGCCCTAACTAAATGGCGGCTATGAAAGGAATGATGACACGCAGCAGCTGGAGCATTTTTAATGTCGAGTTTAACGTCTTTCCTTTAAAAGGTGTTATGTCTGCCCCCTCTCTGTTTGGGCTAGACTCACCTAGTGCCCCTTCTGTGAATCAAACCTGGCACCCTGAGTCCAAAGGCAGAATGAATCTCCAACCATTCAGCTAAAGATTCATTATAATAGCCGGGAGGCTTTTTTAATTTTCATTTATTTTATTGTTAACCAGGAGGTGACTGAGCACAGCCCTTTTTAGTCATGGCTGACATAAAACAATTAACAACAGTAACACACAGAATTAATAAATACAGCTTCTAGGACTAGTAAAATTCCCTTAATATGAATTTTTAACATTTTCATAATGTAGCTTCTTTTTTTTTTTTTGCTATCTTTTTTCTGCTGGTCCCTACCTGGTTTGCTCCCTATTCCTGGCAACTCTGAGGGATTCCAGATGCCATCCGACATCTCCCGGACTCCCTTAGCATCCCTGCCTGTTTGTCCTATGGCTTACCCCCGCAGTGGGGTTGTGGAGAGCCCTCTCACTCACCCACCTTGTCCGGATCCAGTCAGGCAGCTTCTCCCGGAGCTAGTGCGCCACGGGATGGCCATCAAGTCACCCAGCCATTAAGACTTCACTTTTCCATTTTCTCCCCAGACAGAGGCATGCAATGATGCCGGTGAAGGGGAGCGTGCACGTGTCAACATGTGCTCCTTCCTGGCATCTGCCTCCAGCTCCTCCCTGAAGGTACAGTGTAGCTCCTAGCCTTCCAGCCTCCGCCAGAGGGCAATCAGGTGCCGACTGTCTTGGACCTCCCTCCCCAGAGAAGGAGAGCAGTCCAGCAGATGCTCAACACTTCTCCTTCCCTGTCAACCTCCAGCATCCTGTGCTCAATCCTAAACATAGGTTGTCGGCGTGGCATGAGGTAAGATGACCAGCGCCTCAGCCCTCAGTGCCACATGGTCGGCTATAATGCAGCTTCTTTAAAAGATATTTAAAGTCCATGACACTTAGATGTAACCAATTCAGACAAATCACTCAGGATACTAGGATCAGACCATGAAAATTACTTTTTTTCTCCATTATTAGCTTGGTTGGTTTAACTGGAAAAAACATGGGTGAATTACTCCTGGTATTGTGAATCTTAGAACTCAGACAGAAGGGTGAAAACAAAATACCAGGATGAGAATTTTTGTAAGTATAAATACAAAAGGCAAAAACTGTTGCATTATAACTTAAGTCTTAATTGAGGGAGCAGTGTTCCCATCCCTCAATATAAACTGCAGTGGGGTGTTCTGTAAGGTGCTTTTAGAGTGAAACGACACAAACTATTTAAAACATGCTGATACTTATTTAAAAGGATGCTGTTCTGAGCCACAGACAGTGCACTCATGATATAGTCGAGTGTTGGACTTAGAATTTGTTTTGCTATTACCATTCTACAATGGGCTAGATTGTGCCTTTGATTTATGTACAGAGCAACCCCAAATACTACCAGTGGAGGGCCCTCTTGTACTACTATCTCACAGCACTACAGCACTTCATCAGTGAGGTTTGCCAGGTATCAAAACGGTGCCCAGTCAATTAGAAAACAGGTGCTTAAACTTTCGGATTACACACAATCCTTCATCAGAAGCTAATGACAGTTGTTTTGGAAGAATACATCCTTCTTCCGAAACAACCGTCATTAGCTTCTGATGAAGGATTGTGTGTAATCCAAAAGTTTAAGCACCTTTTTTTCTTTTGTAACATATATGTTGGTCCAATAAAAGGTATCAAATCATCTTTTTTCTTCATCTTTTGTTACAAGGACTAATACGGCAACAGAAGTATTTTCCTGTGTTAGATAAACAGAAGGCATTTTTTATTTATTTCAAACTGAAAAATGCTCCTTTTACATGGTGCTCCTAATATCTTTGATGGGGCTTCTTTTCCCTTACTGCATCTCCAGACATGCTGTGCAACATAAAGGAAGCAGGGCCTTCAGTATATAAATGGTTGCTACATAGATGGCTGAGGATAACCACCCAAACCCCCTCCCCCCAGTCTTCCTTGTCATTCTTTTCTAGGCTTAATAATTTCAGGAGCTGTCTCCCAGTGTGCATTTTACCACCTGTGTTTTTAACATTACCCATTTTAGATAACCCATCGGCTCTTGAACCCTAAATATAGTGGCAGCATAAATCACTTCTCTAGGTAGTCTGTTCCATTTATTGAAAATCATTTTGGTTTTCTTATGTCTTTTATGATGTCCTCCATCCATTGCTAGTTTGAGACTGAGCCCTCCGGTGGTTGTGTGACCTTTCATTCGTGCTGTCTGCCTTGTTGTATTATTCCATATGGGTTTGTAAAATTCTATTAAAATGGGCTGTGCTGTGTTAGCCCGCATGAAAGTGGGAGAAAATCAAAAAAGCTGTTTTAGTTTAGTAGATATGATATCCTCATTAGGCTAATGAACAGTATGAGATACAAATTTTAGAGGTCTCTAGTGCTGCCTCGTCATCAGGTATGTGACGTAATATGAGCTGAAATTCCTTTTAGAGGGATCTAATTAAAAAGACAGGAAGGAGATTTTAGCCAAACTAAGTTTTCATCGTGTCTCACCTCTTCCTCCTGTCCTCCAGTGAGCACATGTTTAGACTCTTCAGTCCCGCCCCTCCAGATTTCGTATCCTCCCCGGACCACAAATCATCTTCCAACTGACCATGAAACATTTTTGTTGCCCTCCTTTGAATAATGTTCAGCTTCTCATTATCTTCTTTCAGATGTGGGTTCTAAAACAGTCCACAGAACTCCAGGTGCAGTCTAACATTTGACCTGTATAGACTAGTGACAAGATCACCCCCTTGTCTCTGCTAGTGACGCCCTGCCTAATACGCAAGGCAAGGCATATTTATTGTTAGGCACCCATCCGAGTGGCTCTGGATGCCATTCAGTGCTCATAATTTTTACACATGAGATCAGCAAATGAACATACAAATAATAATTTATAACTAAACCATTATTATAGCATTTGGTTAAGGCTCTAATCAATATTTTGGTCTATATTCTAGTCAGGCCTGAAAGCTTGGGTAAAGAAATAGGTTTCCAACCATCCTTTAAAAGTGGCTACTGATGGGGCTGCACTTACCTCACTGGGGCATTCCACATTAATAGGGCTGCCACTCCAAATGCCCAATCCATGGAAGATTTTGAACGGAATTAAGGAACCGTAAGGACACCCACATCAGAGGAATGAAGGGAGCAGATGGGAGAGTACTCAGTGAGAAGGTCTTTCAAGTAGCTCAGGCCCAAACTGTGTAGGGCTTTGTAAATCACATCGGGCTAGCACCGGGACACAGCCAAGGTGCTAAACTGAACAGCAAAACCAAAAAGCAAAACATACAGCACCGAAGACAAAAACAGTTCAGACCAGTGAAAATGTGATAGAAAACTCACCATTTATTAATAGCTCCACGTGTAAGAAACAAACATCTTCACAGTCATCTGACACTCAGAACTCAACTTTCTGACAGTGACGACAGATGACAGCTATATTATTTACTTTTTGGCTTTAAATGTTTTTTTTTGCTCACTCTTTTTCTCCCCTGGTTCCTGGTTGGCTATTCTGTCTGTGCTTCATTGTTTTCCAGCCACCATCCTGTCAGCCCTCAGCTCCTGTTAGGGCCCTCGCCTTGTTCCCCCATGGCTTGCCCCCCACAGTGTGGAGGTGGGGAGTCCTCGACTTTCCACCAGGTCCAGATCCAGATTGGCGATGCCCTGAAGCTGGGGCACCCATTGGATGGACAGCAAGCCATCACGACCTGTCTTTTCCTGTACTCCCTTTATGAGTGTTGTGTGCAGTGATGCCAGTGGAAAGAATGCTCATAAAATGTGGTGTTAACACACTGCTGTACCTTTCATTCAGAACTGATAAACCAGTAGGCGGCAGTACTCGTTCAGTTATTTGCAGCTCTAAAGTGCTTTTTGTAATACGTGTCTTCCTGTGGGCAAAGTCACTGCGAACAATGAGAAAACAGCAGATTTGCATTTGGGAGGGGCTGCAGAGCTCAGAATACCAGTACTTAAGGTACTTCAGGTTGAGAAGGAAATCACTTTCCTCCTTTAGGATACAGAGTTTCTCACTATTGGCAATACCTATTCCCACAATGCACTGGGCTTCTTTTATCACTATTGCACTGGTAACATGTTGGATTTGTAACTGTAAGTCTATTTCAGATTGTTTCACTACTTCACTTAACGTTTGAGAATGAGACACATGCTGCTTTGTACTGTTTCATTAATAAAATAGATTTTATAGCTTGCAGGGCACAGCCTTCCTGACTCAGCCTCCATCAGTGACAACGCCTCTTGAACAAACGATTCAGCTGGACTGCATTCTGAGCAGCGGTGACATTGGTGATCACCACGTGAGCTGGATCCAGCAGAAACCTGGGTACACTCCCCTGGTGTACTACTACTACTACTATAATAGCAACGATCATGGCAGAGGCCCCGGGATCCCAGAGAGGTTCACTGGTTCTGTGGTTCCATCCAGTAAGGCTGCCTACTTAAGAATCTCTAGTGTTCAGATAGAGGATGACGCTGACTATTACTGTGCTAAATGGATTGGCAGCTCTGGATCACACAGCGATACAGTGTCACAAGGAAGTGAGACAATATCCTTGACCTCGCCTGGTGTGTGTTCTGCTGTGGGCTTGGCTTGTCATGTGGAACAGATTGCATGGTAATGAAAGAGAGCTGTTGCAGAACTCACATGTCCAGATTGGGGGTGCAACATGTTCAATGTCCAACGAGCTCAAATTAAAATATTTGACCTCCTGCCAGATCCACGCCCACCCTATACCATGTTGTAATTTACCCCATTAACCCGCCCACCCCAGTTATATATAGAAAAATAAGAACATAAAATTGAAGACAGATGCAGGCTGTGTAGCCTATTGGGACAGTCCTCTACTTGTTTGTACCTTGCAATCTGGATTTCTTGCCCATGCTTGCCTAGTCTGGCCCTATAATTTATTAGTGTCTCCTCCTGAACTACCACTAGTGCCAGACTGGACCAGGTACACACTACCCACTGAGTATAACAGTTGCAACTCACTCCACTGATTTGTCCTGATGGTGTCCATGGCCCAGTAGGTCACACACTTGCCTCTGACCATGAAAACTGGGAAGTTTTGGGTTCTAGCCCACATCAGGTACTTGGGATAATACCACGACTGACACTGTGGTGCAGTAGGGAGAGGCTGCACTGGTGAGGTCCCATCCTTTGTATAAGATGTCAAACTGAGATCACTTTGTGGCTGCCATTCTCCCGGTCAATACAATAGGTCCACATAGCCCCAGATGCACTTGGAAACAAGGTATCACCATGCAGTATGCCTTTCCTGGTCAAAGACAAACTGAAGCTTTGTGTGCTGCGGCTGTGGCTGTATTTCTGTATCTTATACTGTTTCTGTGACAGAGGCATCCTTAGATCACTGCAGAGTTTTTTTTTTCTCTTTAGGATAAATAAACCATTACTGTCTGAGTAACAACTTAGTTTTTCGTTTCCTTTCTTTCTTGTCAATTTGAATCTTAGCTTCAAAAACTGAATTGATGCATTAACAGAGTAGTCGCTCAGTGGCCATCAACATGTTAAAAAAGCAAGGTGTGGAAAGATAAGCAGTGTGACTTTTAGCTTTACCTAGGCTTGTCATCTCTCCTGAAACATAGAGGGAGGAGATCATATTATTTTAAAGTTATATGCATAAAGAGCCGCTCACTAGAGGGGTAAAAGAAGCAAAATACTTTAATACTGTATTTGCGAATGTTCCCACTGGTCAGTCATCAGCTGTATCTTAGGAAGTATGTAAAGAGAAGAGAGAGAGAGTAGGGTGCTACAGGGAGAGGAAACTGCCTTCCCAGATGAGGAAGGCAGGCTGATGACTGGAGGATTTGCAGCTTGGGGTGAAGAAGGTGGCAGTATCAGTGTAAGAAAGGGATTAGGCATGGGTCATATTGTCGCTGACAGTAACAGCTAGCACAATCAGTACATAAGCAAACTGGCGTGCTGAAATAAAGTTGGTAACAACATCGACCACAACACAAACAGTGCACGCCATTCAAAATAATGGGATTTTCTTTATTTTGTGGGGCTTGCCCTCGTGCCCCACACCCCCAGACTTAAAACAACTAGCTCTGAGAGAGTGTGGACTTTGGGGACTGGAGAAACTCGAGAAGGGGAAAAATAAAATTTTCTTAAAAAATAAACAAACAAAAAATGTACAACACCTGGAGACCTGGGGGGCTCCAAACCATGGTACCAGGTCTCTAACACTGCCGTGTGCTGGTACCTTGCCCACTCCACCATGGGAGTGGCTTGACCATGCACCGCACATATGGCAACTCCATCCTTTCCATGTAACAGCACAGACTGGGGGGGGGGTAGCAGTAATGCCCTACTGTTATTATACCCTGTTGCTCTAAATGCTTTCGCGCTTTCCACAGCGCTGTTATTGCAGTGCTATTCTTGAGGTGCTATATTGACTGGTACTGGGGGGTTACAAGGATAGGACAGAGTGGGAGAGGAGAGGACAGTGATAGCGGGTTGTTTCATTTGAGGCTGGGACACCAAAGCCATCACAACAGTAAATGCAGACTTTGAAAGGAAAAACATTTCTGGTGGCACTGCCTTCGATGTGATTTAGGATCCATATCCCTGACAGCAGCGTGGGTCATGTTTTCACATTATAGATCGAGGGAGCATTCCCGACCAATCTGAGCGCTCCTGTCCCCTGCTCATGAGACACTCTTATTATGTGAAGAGTGTCTCACGTGCCGATATCCTGGAAACGGTTCTGGGAAGTCTTTTTTTTACTATATTATTGATCACTCTCGATCAATAATATAGTAATACATTCCTTGGGAGTGGTTTCCTTTTGCCTTCAGCTTGAGCCAGGACAGCTCAGCTTCGAGTCGTTGTTCTCGCTCAGCTGAAGGCACCTGAAACCTCTCGTTTCCAGTAACGAGTGGCTCCGGGAGATGAATTAACACATAGTATATGAATGTTGCATTTTTACACTTTATGTGTCCACTATTACGCCTTTAGGGGATGGGGTTACATTTTACACAGGAGCGGTTCTTCCCAGTTTTTCTCCTGGTATCGAGACAGGCTTTTAATTTCTGTCCTGGAACTGAGTTTTTGCGGGTTCCCCTTCCCCCATTTCCACCACTGAGTACGTGTGCTTTGGTGGTACAACACACTGTGGTCCTACCGTGCTTGATTTTAAATATTTTTTGAAACCTGCAATTGCATGTCAGAAAAAAACAGAACCAATAAACCTGAGCCATCAGGGAGACTTACCACACCGAATCGAACTATTCATTTGTGACACACGTGATTTTGGTTTTAAAACCTGCTATTGTAGGATTTTCATGTGTTTTTGTAATACTGAGGGTCAAACAACTGGTGCATTACGAGGAATCCAGGTTTCTGATTGGTTGGAACTCATTAGACTACCACACTGTCTTCACGTGGGTTGTGCAAACCCTGCCAATGTGGGATGCAGCTGAATTCTCAAGGAGAAGCTGCTGGTAAGTTTTTCTGTATTTGGGACACAAGACGGAGGTCGGAGATCAAGGGAAGTATAACTGGGGGTCAGTAAAGCACAGCTCTAGTAAAACAGTAGCCAAGTGCTGCAATCTCTAATAAGTTTCAACTGCACTTATAAAATAGGCTAAGTTATGCATTTAAGTTGAAAATACCATGGAAATACATTGAACCACACTCACCTTAGTTTCTCACTTTGCAGTCGGCGGTTCCAGAAACAAGATGTGTCTTCGATAGGAAAGTGGATCTTGACCGTGGGACCTGTTCAGGTGAGTGAATGTGAATGTGTTTGTGTGTGTGTGTGTGTGTGCGCATGGGGTGCTCATTGGGAGGTCTGGCTGGGGGGGTGGATCGGTGAGGAACCTTTTTTTTTTTTACAAGTTAAAAAAAGATATCAAGGGGACGTTTTCTTTATTACAGGGTGTTGCAATATGTGGACAGAGACGGGGGAGGGTCACTAGATGCTGGGAAATATAAAATATTACAGGGATGGTGATCGGAGGGTGGTGGGTGCCACTATACACCAGGAAAACAAGTATATGTATATGTATATATATGTAAGTGCAATCGATCTGTTGCCTTACCATAGGAACTGCCCCACACAGCTGGAATGGCTTCAGTTGATCTAGGATAAACAGACCTTTGATCATTAAATCAATGAGTTGGCACTTCGTCATCACATCCAAGTTTCATCTTATCTCTGCAACAGCCCCAGTGTACCATCCCAGCTGGCATGAGCAATTCCTACAAGGCAGCATGGCTGTCCCGATGGGGGTCTCCAGGGGTATCCCGATGGGATACAGATAGGGCCGTATGTGCAGGCTGGCAGATCAATTCTGGAAAAATAAGAAGCTGTCAGAAGAAGTTGGATCTTGGGTGTTGTTTTTGTACAAAATCACAGCATCATAACTTTCCGGCCTGCCCCATACACTATTGGTTCAGACTAATGCAGTACCATGTATTAAACAGATCAACCAAACGTGGTCACACATCTGAATCACTGGACTGATGTGAGCTTTGATGCTGTGACACGCATTGGTCTTAATGTGAGGAGCCTGAAAAACGTTTTCTAAGTCGGCACGTGCAGTTGAAACTTATTAGAGATTGCAGCACCTGTTTACTGTTTTACTAGAACTGTGCTTTACTGACCCCCAGTAGTACTTCCTGAGATCTCCGACTTCCATCTTGTGTCCCAAAACACAGATGGTCATCTGCCCCGAGCCCCAAACCTGGTTCTCAGATTCCCTCCCCAGTAACTTGCTGTTCAGGTGCTGTTCAGGTCCAGAAACCACAGCATGTTCACACGACTAAAGATGTCGGTTTGAGGTGAGATGTACTAATGTCACTTAAATGAGCTGCGCTGTAATGTGTGGTCACCCTGTTGACGCTTGCTGTAACTGATGCACCCAAATTACGTTCGCTGAAATGTTTTTGCCCAAATCACATGGAACCCTAGAAAATAGAGAAAGGGAGGAAGGGTCAAAGGCAGTTGCAGGTAGGATGATAAAATCAAAAGAAGAGACTTTATAGAGGAAGTAGAAGAGGCAGAACAAATAGAAAGGGAAAGGGAAAGGGTTCTTCCAACAGATAAGTGCAGAATCCACATAGTGGATCCCGAAGAGGAAGATACATGCCTTGGTGTCTGTGCAGGCTGTCATTTTTGGGGGTTGAAACTAAAAATAAAATGGAAAACAAGATAGCAGCAAATGAAAAAGAAAATTTTACTCACAAAAAAGGATTGGTCCAGAACGAAAAAGGATTATTTTTTGTTCGGACTAAACTCTTTTTTTCATTATAGATTTCTATCCAAAAGACTGTACCGAGCATGTTCAGAAACTGAAATTTTAAAATTGAATAACTTTGGAACAGATTAATATTTTTACATCAGACCACTGAAAGGCACTATTGTGGGCCAGGCAGTTTCTACCCTGAAGATTGCAGACAAAAATCCCAGTCCATCTGTGCGCAAGGCGAAGAGAACAAAACAGTAAAATCAGCTTTTTCTTTGCATTTTTTCACTCTCCGGATCTCAGAATCTGCACATCCAATCTGAACACAACTTTCCAGGTCAAGAAATCTACCCCATGAGACCACACATGCAAAATGTCGTGCAAATCTGTTCAATGGTTGTGAAGATACTGAAGTACAAAATTTGAGGATTCACATAGAAACCCCTGCTCAACCCTAAATACACAGGTTCTACTGTGACACTATAAAATAAAATTCATACTGACCACTTCAGTGGGTAATACTCTGTTCCACTTTTCTGCCATCCACCATGTGAAACTCCAGTTTCTGGCATCCTTCTTAAACAACCCCACACTTCCCCCACCACCAGTTGTTGCCCCAGGTATTATGGTTGCTGCTATTTGTGTAGGGTTTGCTACAGTAATTTCCACTTTATTCCCTGCATGTATTTCAATGGTTCGAACATGCATCCCCTCCTGACTTCCAATAAATACATACTGAGGCTAACCACTCTCTGCCCGTGTGACCTACCTCGCTGCCCATATATCGTTTTAGTCCCCCTCCTCTACACTGATTCTAGTCTGTCTATGTCATTCATGTGGAGATTCACAAACTGCATGCAGTACTCCTTGTTTGGCCACACCAGGGATCTATACAGGAACAAAATGACCCTTTTCTCCGGCACTAAAACCCCCTCCTAATGAAACACAGAATCCTATTTGCCTCCCCATGGCTTTGTTGGATTGCATGATAGATTGGAGGTGTTCTGAAATTACTGCTCCCAATTTTGTTCTTCCTCGATCTTAGTAGCTGTTATTTCTCACAGCCTGTAGTGTGCCTCTAGGCTGTCTGCAACCCATGTGTGAGACCTCACACTTTTGGCATTAAGCTCCGCTGCAAATCCATGACCACGGCTCCAACCTAGCACATCCGCCTCCATTCAAGAGAAACTTGAATAAAACATCACTTTTAGGGCAGTCTACATAGATTTGATATATTTCTACATTTAGTTTACCTTTCTATCCTTATAGCTATAAACATTGACATGACAACAGGAAACTTGCCCCCTAGATTTAATCTGATCTGCTCGTTTGCCTTCACCTGACATCACAGTCATCTCCTAGTGACATTATTACCATTTTCACAGTAGCAGAGTGTGATGCCACAAGTTGAATACTATGATGTCAGGTGCAGAACAAGCAGTCTAGGCTGATTAAATGCACAGAGAAGTGATGCTGGTTTTAAGTGATAAAATGAGCCATCAAAATCCTGTAACCTTCATTGGCTGAAAACAAATCACATGACTAGGCGGTTAGAAACTAAACTTCTGCTGGCAGAATGTTGGCAAAGTCAAATTTCAGTTTCAGAATTTCAGAATACACTCTGGCAACTTTCACAAAAATTCCAACTTTGAGCAGTAGGAATGAATATATGAATCGTGGACTAACGTATTAAACTGCAGAAAGAATTCTGCAGAACTGATCACTCTCAGTGGTCAGTCCTGTGAATTTCTTTCTCAGTTCAATACATTAATCAAGTCATACATTCATTCTGCCAGGAGAGGACTGGAAAGCTTCATAACTGTAACTGTGTCAGTTATCAAAGTCATACCACCAAAACCAAGCTATAATATTCTTCTGGAGACAGAACCCTGCAACCTGAATAAATCTGCCCTAAGTAAATGGCGGCTATGAAAGGAATGATGACACACAGCAGCTGGAGCATTTTTAATGTTGAGTTTAATGTCTTTCCTTTATAAGGTGTTATGTCTGCCCCCTCTCTGTATTTGGGCTAGACTCACCTAGTGCCCCTTCTGTCAATCAAACCTGGCACCCTGAGTCCAAAGGCAGAATGAATCTCCAACCATTCAGCTAAAGATTCATTATAATAGCCAGGAGGCTTTTTTATTTTTCATTTTTTTTATTGTTAACCAGGAGGAGACTGAGCACAGCCCTTTTTAGTCATGGCTGACATAAAACAAATAACAACAGTAACACACAGAATAAATAGATACAGCTCCTAGCACTAGTAAAATTCCATTAATATGAACTTTTAACATTTTCATAATGCAGCTTCTTTTTTTTTTTTTGCTATCTTTTTTCTGCTGGTCCATACCTGGTTTGCTCCCTGTTCCTGGCAACTCTGAGGGATTCCAGATGCCATCTGACATCTCCTGCACTCCCTTAGGGTCCTTGCCTGTTTTCCTGTGGCTTACCCCCCCGCCCCGCAGTGGGGTGGTGGAGAGCCCCCTCACCCACCCACCTTGTCTGGATACAGTCAAGCTGCTTCTCCCAGAGCCGGTGCGCCACGGGATGGCCATCAATCTGCCCAACCATGAGGACTCTGCTTTTCCATTTTCTCCCCAGACAGAGGCATGCAGTGATGCCAGTGAAGGGAGCATGCACTTGTCAACATGTGCTCCTTCCTGGCATCTGCCTCCAGCTCCTCCCTGATGGTACAGTGCAGCTCCTAGCCTTCCAGCCTCAGAGGGCAATCAGGTGCTGACTGTCTTGGACCTCCTCCCCGAGAAGGAGATCAGTCCAGTAGATGCTCAACACTTCTCCTTCCCTGTCAACCTCCAGCATCCTGTGCTCAATCCTAAACATAGGTTGTCGGCGTGGCATGAGGTAAGATGACCAGCGCCTCAGCCCTCAGTGCCACATGGTGGCTATAATGCAGCTTCTTTAAAGATATTTAAAGTCCATGACACTTAGATGTAACCAATTCAGACAAATCATGCAGGATACTAGGATCAAACCATGAAAATTACTTTTTTCTCCAATTTTAGTTTGGTTGGTTTAACTCGAAAAGCATGGGTGAATTACTCCAGGTATTGTGAATCTTAGAACTCAGACAGAAGGATGAAAACAAAATAACAGGATGAGAATTTTTGTAAGTATAAATACAAAAGACAAAAACTGTTGCATTATAACTTAAGTCGTAATTGAGGGGGTAGTGTTCCCATCCCTGAGTATAAACTGCAGTGGGGTGTCCTGTATGGTGCTTTTAGAGCGAAGTGGCACCTATGATTTAAAACATGCTGATACTTATTTAAAAGGACGCTGTTCTGAATCACAGACAGTGCACTCATGATATAGTCGAGTGTTGGACTTAGAATTTGTTTTGCTATTACCATTCTACAATGGGCTAGATTGAGCCTTTGATTTCTATACAGAGCAACCCAAATACTACCACTGGAGGGCACCCTTGTACTACCATCTCACAGCACTACAAGACTTCGTTAGTGAGGTTTGCCAGGTATTAAAACAGTGCCCAGCCAATTAGAAAACAGGTGCTTAAACTTTTGCATTACACACAATCCTTCATCAGAAGCTAATGACAGTTGTTTTGGAAGAATGCATCCTTCTTCCAAAACAACCGTCATTAGCTTCTGATGAAGAATTGTGTGTAATCCAAAAGTTTAAGCACCTTTTTTCTTTGTAACATATATGTTGGTCCAATAAAAGGTATCAAATCATCTTTTTTTCTTCATCTTTTGTTACAAGGACTAATATGACAACAAAAGTATTTTTCTGTGTCACACAAGCAGAAGGCATTTTTATTTATTTATTTCAAACTGGAAAATGCTCCTTTTGCACGGTGCTCCTAATATCCTTGATAGGGCTTTTTTCCTTACTGCATCTCCATACATACTGTGCAACATAAAGGAAGCGGGCCTCAGTATATAAATGGTTGCTACATAGATGGCTGAGGATAACCACCCAAACCCTCCCCCAGTCTTCCTTGTCATTCTTTTCTAGGCTTAATAATTTCAGGAGCTGTCTCCCAGTGTGCATTTTACCACCTGTGTTTTTAACATTACCCATTTTAGGTAACCCATTGGCTCTTGAACCCTTAATATAGTGGCAGCATAAATCACTTCTCTAGGTAGTCTGTTCCATTTATTGAAAATCATTTTGGTTTTCTTATGTCTTTTATGATGTCCTCCATCCTACCCCATTGCTAGTTTGAGACTGAGCCCTCCGGTGGTTGTGTGACCTTTCATGCGTGCTGTCTACCTTGTTGTATTCCATATAGGTTTGTAAAATTCTATTAAGATGGGCTGTGCCGAGTTAGCCCACGTGAAAGTGGGAGAAAATGAAAAAAGCTGTTTTAGTTTAGTAGATATGATACCCTCATTAGGTTAATGAACAGTTTGAGATACAAGTTTTAGAGGTCTCTAGTGCTGCCTCGTCATCAGGTATGTGACGCAATATGAGCTGAAATTCCTTTTATAGGGATCTAATTAAAAAGGCAGGAAGGAGATTTTAGCCAAACTAAGTTCCTCTTCCTCCTGTCCTCCAGTGAGCACATGTTTAGACTCTTCAGTCCTGCCCCTCCAGATTTCGTATCCTCCCCGGACCCCAAATCATCTTCAAATTGACCATGAATCATTTTTGTTGCCCTCCCTTGAGTAATGTTCAGCTTCTCATTATCCTTTATCAGATGTGGGTTCTGAAACAGTCCACAGAACTCCAGGTGCAGCCTAACATTTGACCTGTATAGACTAGTGACAAGATCACCCCCTTGTCTCTGCTAGTGACTCCCTGCGTAATTTGAAGGCAAGGCAAATTCATTGTTGGGGTCCATCTCAATGGTTCTGGATGCTGTTCAGTGCTCATAATTTTTACAAATGAGATTAGCAAATGAACATACAAATAATAATATATAATAAAACCATTATTAAAGCGTTTGGTTAAGGCTCTAATCAATATTTTGGTCTATATTCTAGTCAGGCCTGAAAGCTTGGGTAAAGAAATAGGTTTCCAACTGTCCTTTAAAAGTGGCTACTGATGGGGCTGCACTTACCTCACTGGGGGTGGGCATTCCACATTAATAGGGCTGCTCACTCCAAATGCCCAATCCATGGAAGATTTCAAACGGAATGAAGGAACCATAAGGACGCTCAGATCACAGGAGTGAAGGGAGCAGATGGGAGAGTATTCAGTGAGAAGTTCTTTCAGGTAGCTCAGGCCCAAATTGTGTAGGGCTTTGTAAATCACATCGGGCTAGCACCGGGACACAGCCAAGGTGCTAAATTGAACAGCAAAACCAAAAAGCAAAACATACAGCACCGAAGACAAAAACAGTTCAGACCAGTGAAAATGTGACAGAAAACTCACCATTTATTAATAGCTCCACGTGTAAGAAACAAACATCTTCACGGTCATCTGACACTCAGAACTCAACTTTCTGACAGCTATATTTTTTACTTTTTGGCTTTGAATGTTTTTTTTTTTTTTTTTTTGCTCACTCTTTTTCTCCCCTGGTTCCTGGTTGGCTATTCTGTCTGTGCTTCATTGTTTCTGGCCACCGTCCTGTCTGCTCTCAGTTCCTGTTATGGCCTCACCTTGTTCCCCCGTGGCTTGCTCTCCGTAGCGGGGAGTTCCCAACTTTCCCACCAGGTCCAGATCCAGATTGGCAATGCCCCTGATGCTGGGGCACCCATTGGACAGACATCAAGCCGTTGCAACCTAGGACGCCTTTTTCCCTGTACTCCCCTTACATGAGTGGAGTGTGCAGTGATGCCAGTGGAAAGAATGCTCATAAAATGTGGTGTTAAGACACTGCTGTACCTTTCATTCAGAACCGATAAACCAGTAGGTGGCAGTACTCGTTCAGTTATTTGCAGCTCTAAAGTGCTTTTTGTAATACGTGTCTTCCTGTGGGCAAAGTCACTGCGAACAATGAGAAAACAGCAGATTTGCATTTGGGAGGGCTGCAGAGCTCAGAATACCAGTACTTAAGGTACTTCAGGTTGAGAAGAAATCACTTTCCTCCTTTAGGATACAGAGTTTCTCACTATTGGCAATACCTATTCCCACAATGCACTGGGCTTCTTTTATCACTATTGCACTGGTAACATGTTGGATTTGTAACTGTAAGTCTATTTCAGATTGTTTCACTACTTCACTTAACGTTTGAGAATGAGACACATGCTGCTTTGTACTGTTTCATTAATAAAATAGATTTTATAGCTTGCAGGGCACAGCCTTCCCTGACTCAGCTTCCGTCAGTGACAACGTCTCTTGAACAAACGATTCAGCTGGACTGCATTCTGAGCAGCGGTGACATTGGTGATCACTACGTGAGCTGGATCCAGCAGAAACCTGGGTACACTCCACGCCTGGTGTACTACTACTACTACTATAATAGCAACGATCATGGCAGAGGCCCCGGGATCCCAGAGAGGTTCACTGGTTCTGTGGTTCCATCCAGTAAGGCTGCCTACTTAAGAATCTCTAGTGTTCAGATAGAGGATGACGCTGACTATTACTGTGCTAAATGGATTGGCAGCTCTAAATCACACAGCGATACAGTGTCACAAGGAAGTGAGACAATATCCTTGACCTCGCCTGGTGTGTGTTCTGCTGTGGGCTTGGCTTGTCATGTGGAACAGATTGCATGGTAATGAAAGAGAGCTGTTGCAGAACTCACATGTCCAGATTGGGGGGGGTGCGGCAACATGTTCAATGTCCAACGAGCTCAAATTAAAATATTTGACCTCCTGCCAGATCCACGCCCACCCTATACCATGTTGTAATTTACCCCATTAACCCGCCCACCCCAGTTATATATAGAAAAATAAGAACATAAAATTGAAGACAGGCGCAGGCTGTGTAGCCTATTGCGACAGTCCTCTACTTGTTTGTACCTTGCAATCTGATTTCTTGCCCATGCTTGCCTAGTCTGGCCCTATAATTTATTAGTGTCTCCTCCTGAACTACCACTAGTGCCAGACTGGACCAGGTACACACTACCCACTGAGTATAACAGTTGCAACTCACTCCACTGATTTGTCCTGATGGTGTCCATGGCCCAGTAGGTCACACACTTGCCTCTGACCATGAAAACTGGGAAGTTTTGGGTTCTAGCCCCACATCAGGTACTTGGGATAATACCCACGACTGACACTGTGGTGCAGTAGGGAGAGGGCTGCACTGGTGAGGTCCCATCCTTTGTATAAGATGTCAAACTGAGATCACTTTGTGGCTGCCATTCTCCCGGTCAATACAATAGGTCCACATAGCCCCAGATGCACTTGGAAACAAGGTATCACCATGCAGTATGCCTTTCCTGGTCAAAGACAAACTGAAGCTTTGTGTGCTGCTGGCTGTATTTCTGTATCTTATACTGTTACTGTGACAGAGGCATCCTTAGATCACTGCAGAGTTTTTTTTTCTCTTTAGGATAAATAAACCATTACTGTCTGAGTAACAACTTAGTTTTCGTTTCCTTTCTTTCTTGTCAATTTGAATCTTAGCTTCAAAAACTGAATTGATGCATTAACAAGAGTAGTTGCTCAGTGGCCATCAACATGTTAAAAAAGCAAGGTGCGGAAAGATAAGCAGTGTGACTTCTAGCTTTACCTAGGCTTGTCATCTCTCCTGAAACATAGAGGGAGGAGATCACATTATTTTTAAGTTATATGCATAAAGAGCCACTCCCTAGAGGGGTAAAAGAAGCAAAATACTTTAATACTGTATTTGCGAATGTTCCCACTGGTCAGTCATCAGCTGTATCTTAGGAAGTATGTAAAGAGAAGAGAGAGAGAGTAGGGTGCTACAGGGAGAGGAAACTGCCTTCCCAGATGAGGAAGGCAGGCTGATGAGTGGAGGATTTGCAGCTGGGGGTGAAGAAGGTGGCAGTATCTGTTTAAGAAAGGGGTCTGACACGGGGTCATACTGTCGCTGACAGTAACAGCGCGGCAATCAGTACCGCAAACAAACTGACGTGCTGAAATAAAGTTGGTAACAACATCGACCACAACACAAACAGTGCACGCCATTCAAAATAATGGGATTTTCTTTATTTTGTGGGGGCTTCTGCCCTCGTGCCCCCACACCCCCAGACTTAAAACAACTAGCTCTGAGAGAGTGTGGACTTTGGGGACTGGAGAAACTCGAGAAGGGGAAAAATAAAATTTTCTTAAAAAATAAACAAACAAAAAATGTACAACACCTGGAGACCTGGGGGGCTCCAAACCATGGTACCAGGTCTCTAACACTGCCGTGTGCTGGTACCTTGCCCACTCCACCATGGGAGTGGCTTGACCATGCACCGCACATATGGCAACTCCATCCTTTCCATGTAACAGCACAGACTGGGGGGTAGCAGTAATGCCCTACTGTTATTACACCCCTGTTGCTCTAAATGCTTTCGTGCTTTCCACAGCGTGGCTATTGCAGCGCTGTTCTTGAGGTGCTATATTGACCTGGTACTGGGGGGGGTTACAAGGATAGGACAGAGTGGGAGAGGAGAGGACAGTGATAGCGGGTTGTTTCATTTGAGGCTGGGACACCAAAGCCATCACAACAGTAAATGCAGACTTTGAAAGGAAAAACATTTCTGGTGGCACTGCCTTCGATGTGATTTAGGATCCATATCCCTGACAGCAGCGTGGGTCATGTTTTCACATTATAGATCGAGGGAGCATTCCCGACCAATCGGAGCGCTCCTGTCCCCTGCTCATGAGACACTCTTATTATGTGAAGAGTGTCTCACGCGCCGATATCCTGGAAACGGTTCTGGAAGTTTTTTAATATATTATTGATCGCTCTCGATCAATAATATATTAATACATCCCATCACCACTCATTGCTGAAAATGAGTAGATTTCATTGCCTTCAGCTTGAGACAGGACAGCTCAGCTTTGCTTGCATGTTCTCGCTCAGCTGAAGAGCGTGTTCGCTCACTAGCTTTCAGTCAACGAGAGGCTCAGGGAGTGAATTAATACATAGTATATGAATGTTGCATTTTACACTTATGTGTCCACTATTATGCCTTTAGGGATGGGGTTACATTTTACACAGGAGCGGTTCTTCCCAGTTTTTCTCCTGGTATTGAGACAGGCTTTTAATTTCTCGTCCTGGAACTGAGTTTTTGCTGGTTCCCCTTCCCCCATTTCCACCACTGAGTACGTGTGCTTTGGTGGTACAACACACTGTGGTCCTACCGTGCTTGATTTTAAATATTTTTTGAAACCTGCAATTGCATGTCAGAAAAAAACAGAACCAATAAACCTGAGCCATCAGGGAGACTTACCACACCGAATCGAACTATTCATTTGTGACACACGTGATTTTGGTTTTAAAACCTGCTGTTGTGATTTTCATGTGTTTTGTAATACTGAGGGTCAAACAACTGGTGCATTATGAGGAATCCAGGTTTCTGATTGGTTGGAACTCATTAGACTACCACAGCTGTCTTCACGTGGGTTGTGCAAACCCTGCCTTATGTGGGATGCAGCTGAATTCTCAAGGAGAAGCTGCTGTAAGTTTTCTGTATTTGGGACACAAGACGAGGTCGAGATCAAGGGAAGTATAACTGGGGTCAGTAAGCACAGCTCTAGTAAAACAGTAGCCAAGTGCTGCAATCTCTAATAAGTTTCAACTGCACTTATAAAATAGGCTAAGTTATGCATTTAAGTTGAAAATACCATGGAAATACATTGAACCACACTCACCTTAGTTTCTCACTTTGCAGTCGGCGGTTCCAGAAACAAGATGTGTCTTCGATAGGAAAGTGGATCTTGACCGTGGGACCTGTTCAGGTGAGTGAATGTGAATGTGTTTGTGTGTGTGTGTGTGTGTGTGCGCATGGGGTGCTCATTGGGAGGTCTGGCTGGGGGGGTGGATCGGTGAGGAACCTTTTTTTTTTTTACAAGTTAAAAAAAGATATCAAGGGGACGTTTTCTTTATTACAGGGTGTTGCAATAGTGGACAGAGACGGGGGAGGGTCACTAGATGCTGGGAAATATAAAATATTACAGGATGGTGATCGGAGGGTGGTGGGTGCCACTATACACCAGGAAAACAAGTATATGTATATGTATATATATGTAAGTGCAATCGATCTGTTGCCTTACCATAGGAACTGCCCCACACAGCTGGAATGGCTTCAGTTGATCTAGGATAAACAGACCTTTGATCATTAAATCAATGAGTTGGCACTGTCATCACATCCAAGTTTCATCTTATCTCTGCAACAGCCCCAGTGTACCATCCCAGCTGGCATGAGCAATTCCTACAAGGCAGCATGGCTGTCCCGATGGGGGTCTCCAGGGTATCGATGGGATACAGATAGGGCCGTATGTGCAGGCTGGCAGATCAATTCTGGAAAAATAAGAAGCTGTCAGAAGAAGTTGGATCTTGGGTGTTGTTTTTGTACAAAATCACAGCATCATAACTTTCCGGCCTGCCCCATACACTATTGGTTCAGACTAATGCAGTACCATGTATTAAACAGATCAACCCAAACGTGGTCACACATCTGAATCACTGGACTGATGTGAGCTTTGATGCTGTGACACCGCATTGGTCTTACATGTGAGGAGCCTGAAAAACGTTTTCTAAGTCGGCACGGTGCAGTTGAAACTTATTAGAGATTGCAGCACCTGTTTACTGTTTTACTAGAACTGTGCTTTACTGACCCCCAGTAGTACTTCCTGAGATCTCCGACTTCCATCTTGTGTCCCAAAACACAGATGGTCATCTGCCCCGAGCCCCAAACCTGGTTCTCAGATTCCCTCCCCAGTAACTTGCTGTTCAGGTGCTGTTCAGGTCCAGAAACCACAGCATGTTCACACGACTAAAGATGTCGGTTTGAGGTGAGATGTACTAATGTCACTTAAATGAGCTGCGCTGTAATGTGTGGTCACCCTGTTGACGCTTGCTGTAACTGATGCACCCAAATTACGTTCGCTGAAATGTTTTTGCCCAAATCACATGGAACCCTAGAAAATAGAGAAAGAGAGGAAGGGTCAAAGGCAGTTGCAGGTAGGATGATAAAAATCAAAAAGAAGAGACTTTATAGAGGAAGTAGAAGAGGCAGAACAAATAGAAAGGGAAAGGGAAAGGGTTCTTCCAACAGATAAGTGCAGAATCCACATAGTGGATCCCGAAGAGGAAGATACATGCCTTGGTGTCTGTGCAGGCTGTCATTTTTGGGGGTTGAAACTAAAATAAAATGGAAAACAAGATAGCAGCAAATGAAAAGAAAATTTTACTCACAAAAGGATTGGTCCAGAACGAAAAGGATTATTTTTTGTTCGGACTAAACTCTTTTTCATTATAGATTTTATCCAAAAGACTGTACTGAGCATGTTCAGAAACTGAAATTTTAAAATTGAATAACTTTGG
Organism: Neoceratodus forsteri; assembly: GCA_016271365.2. Taxonomy (NCBI): domain Eukaryota; kingdom Metazoa; phylum Chordata; order Ceratodontiformes; family Ceratodontidae; genus Neoceratodus; species Neoceratodus forsteri. The sequence goes on along the minus strand of JADMNL010000027.1, from coordinate 308,494,623 downwards.
AACAGATTAATATTTTTACATCAGACCACTGAAAGGCACTATTGTGGGCCAGGCAGTTTCTACCCTGAAGATTGCAGACAAAATCCCAGTCCATCTGTGCGCAAGGCAAGAGAACAAAACAGTAAAATCAGCTTTTCTTTGCATTTTTCACTCTCCGGATCTCAGAATCTGCACATCCAATCTGAACACAACTTTCCAGGTCAAGAAATCTACCCCATGAGACCACACATGCAAAATGTCGTGCAAATCTGTTCAATGGTTGTGAAGATACTGAAGTACAAAATTTGAGGATTACATAGAAACCCCTGCTCAACCTAAACACACAGGTTCTACTGTGACACTATAAAATAAAATTCATACTGACCACTTCAGTGGGTAATACTCTGTTCCACTTTTCTGCCATCCACCATGTGAAACTCCAGTTTCTGGCATCCTTCTTAAACAACCCCACACTCCCCCCACCACCAGTTGTTGCCCCAGGTATTATGGTTGCTGCTATTTGTGTAGGGTTTGCTACAGTAATTTCCACTTTATTCCCTGCATGTATTTCAATGGTTCGAACATGCATCCCCTTCTGACTTCCAATAAATACATACTGAGGCTAACCACTCTCTGCCCGTGTGACCTACCTCGCTGCCCATATATCGTTTTAGTCCCCCTCCTCTACACTGATTCTAGTCTGTCTATGTCATTCATGTGGAGATTCCCAAACTGCATGCAGTACTCCTTGTTTGGCCACACCAGGGATCTATACAGGAACAAAATGACCCTTTTCTCCGGCACTAAAACCCCCCTTCTAATGAAACACAGAATCCTATTTGCCTCCCCATGGCTTTGTTGGATTGCGCAGTAGATTGGAGGTGTTCTGAAATTACTGCTCCCTGATTTTGTTCTTCCTCGATCTTAGTAGCTGTTATTTCTCACAGCCTGTAGTGTGCCTCTAGGCTGTCTGCAACCCATGTGTGAGACCTCACACTTTTTGGCATTAAAGCTCCGCTGCCAAATCCATGACCACGGCTCCAACCTAGCCACATCCGCTCTCCATTCAAGAGAAACTTGAATAAAACATCACTTTTAGGGCAGTCTACATAGATTTGATATATTTCTACATTTAGTTTACCTTTCTATCCTTATAGCTATAAACATTGACATGACAACAGGAAACTTGCCCCCTAGATTTAATCTGATCTGCTCGTTTGCCTTCACCTGACATCACAGTCATCTCCTAGTGACATTATTACCATTTTCACAGTAGCAGAGTGTGATGCCACAAGTTGAATACTATGATGTCAGGTGCAGAACAAGCAGTCTGGGCTGATTAAATGCACAGAGAAGTGATGCTGGTTTTAAGTGATAAAATGAGCCATCAAAATCCTGTAACCTCATTGGCTGAAACAAATCACATGACTAGGGCGGTGTGAAACTAAACTTCTGCTGGCAGAATGTTGGCAAAAGTCAGAATTTCAGTTTCCAGAAATTTCAGAATACACTCTGGCAACTTTCACAAAAATTCCAACTTTGAACGGCGGAATGAATATATGAATCGTGGACTAACGTATTAAACTGCAGAAAGAAATTCTGCAGAACTGATCACTCTCAGTGGTCAGTCCTGTGGAATTTCTTTCTCAGTTTAATACATTAATCCATAAGTCATACATTCATTCTGCCAGGAGAGGACTGGAAAGCTTCATAACTGTAACTGTGTCAGTTATCAAAGTCATACCACCAAAACCAAGCTATAATATTCTTCTGGAGACAGAACCCTGCAACCTGAATAAATCTGCCCTAAGTAAATGGCGGCTATGAAAGGAATGATGACACACAGCAGCTGGAGCATTTTTAATGTTGAGTTTAATGTCTTTCCTTTATAAGGTGTTATGTCTGCCCCCTCTCTGTATTTGGGCTAGACTCACCTAGTGCCCCTTCTGTCAATCAAACCTGGCACCCTGAGTCTAAAGGCAGAATGAATCTCCAACCATTCAGCTAAAGATTCATTATAATAGCCAGGAGGCTTTTTATTTTTCATTTTTTTTATTGTTAACCAGGAGGAGACTGAGCACAGCCCTTTTAGTCATGGCTGACATAAAACAAATAACAACAGTAACACACAGAATAAATAGATACAGCTCCTAGCAGTAAAATTCCATTAATATGAACTTTTAACATTTTCATAATGCAGCTTCTTTTTTTTTTTTGCTATCTTTTTCTGCTGGTCCATACCTGGTTTGCTCCCTGTTCCTGGCAACTCTGAGGGATTCAGATGCCATCTGACATCTCCTGCACTCCTTAGGGTCCTTGCCTGTTTTCTGTGGCTTACCCCCCCGCCCCGCAGTGGGGTGGTGGAGAGCCCCCTCACCCACCCACCTTGTCTGGATACAGTCAAGCTGCTTCTCCCAGAGCCGGTGCGCCACGGGATGGCCATCAATCTGCCCAACCATGAGGACTCTGCTTTTCCATTTTCTCCCCAGACAGAGGCATGCAGTGATGCCAGTGAAGGGGAGCATGCACGTGTCAACATGTGCTCCTTCCTGGCATCTGCCTCCAGCTCCTCCCTGATGGTACAGTGCAGCTCCTAGCCTTCCAGCCTCCGCCAGAGGGCAATCAGGTGCTGACTGTCTTGGACCTCCCTCCCCGGAGAAGGAGATCAGTCCAGTAGATGCTCAACACTTCTCCTTCCCTGTCAACCTCCGGCATCCTGTGCTCGTTCCCAAACACGGGTCGTTGGCATGGCATGAGGTAAGGTGACCAGCGCCTCAGCCCTCAGTGCCACATGGCCGGCTACAGTGCAGCTTTTACAGATATTTAAAGTCCATGACACTTAGATGTAACCAATTCAGACAAATCATGCAGGATACTAGGATCAAACCATGAAAATGACTTTTTTCTCCAATTTTAGTTTGGTTGGTTTAACTCGAAAAAGCATGGGTGAATTACTCCAGGTATTGTGAATCTTAGAACTCAGACAGAAGGATGAAAACAAAATAACAGGATGAGAATTTTTGTAAGTATAAATACAAAAGACAAAAACTGTTGCATTATAACTTAAGTCGTAATTGAGGGGGTAGTGTTCCCATCCCTGAGTATAAACTGCAGTGGGGTGTCCTGTATGGTGCTTTTAGAGCGAAGTGGCACCTATGATTTAAAACATGCTGATACTTATTTAAAAGGACGCTGTTCTGAATCACAGACAGTGCACTCATGATATAGTCGAGTGTTGGACTTAGAATTTGTTTTGCTATTACCATTCTACAACGGGCTAGATTGAGCCTTTGATTTCTATACAGAGCAACCCTAAATACTACCACTGGAGGGCACCCTTGTACTACCATCTCACAGCACTACAAGACTTCGTTAGTGAGGTTTGCCAGGTATTAAAACAGTACCCAGTCAATTAGAAAACAGGTGCTTAAACTTTCGGATTACACACAATCCTTCAGCAGAAGCTAATGACAATTGTTTTGGAAGAATACATCCTTCTTCCAAAACAACCGTCATTAGCTTCTGATGAAGGATTGTGTGTAACCCAAAAGTTTAAGCACCTGTTTTCTTTTGTAACATATATGTTGGTCCAATAAAAGGTATCAAAGCATCTTTTTTTTCCTTCATCTTTTGTTACAAGGACTAATATGACAACAAAAGTATTTTTCTGTGTCACACAAGCAGAAGGCATTTTTTATTTATTTATTTCAAACTGGAAAATGCTCCTTTTGCACGGTGCTCCTAATATCCTTGATAGGGCTTCTTTTCCCTTACTGCATCTCCATACATACTGTGCAACATAAAGGAAGCGGGGCCTCAGTATATAAATGGTTGCTACATAGATGGCTGAGGATAACCACCCCCTCCCCCCCCGTCTTCCTTGTCATTCTTTTCTAGGCTTAATAATTCCAGGAGCTGTCTCCCAGTGTGCATTTTACCACCTGTGTGTTTAACATTACCCATTTTAGGTAACCCATTGGCTCTTGAACCCTTAATATAGTGGCAGCATAAATCACTTCTCTAGGTAGTCTGTTCCATTTATTGAAAATCATTTTGGTTTTCTTATGTCTTTTATGATGTCCTCCATCCTACCCCATTGCTAGTTTGAGACTGAGCCCTCCGGTGGTTGTGTGACCTTTCATGCGTGCTGTCTACCTTGTTGTATTCATATGGGTTTGTAAAATTCTATTAAGATGGGCTGTGCTGAGTTAGCCTAAGGAAAGTGGGAGAAAATGAAAAAGCTGTTTTAGTTTAGTAGATATGATACCCTCATTAGGTTAATGAACAGTTTGAGATACAAGTTTTAGAGGTCTCTAGTGCTGCCTCGTCATCAGGTATGTGATAATATGAGCTGAAATTCCTTTATAGGGATCTAATTAAAAAGGCAGGAAGGAGATTTTAGCCAAACTAAGTTCCTCTTCCTCCTGTCCTCCAGTGAGCACATGTTTAGACTCTTCAGTCCTGCCCCTCCAGATTTCGTATCCTCCCGGACCCCAAATCATCTTCAAATTGACCATGAATCATTTTTGTTGCCCTCCCTTGAGTAATGTTCAGCTTCTCATTATCCTTTATCAGATGTGGGTTCTGAAACAGTCCACAGAACTCCAGGTGCAGCCTAACATTTGACCTGTATAGACTAGTGACAAGATCACCCCCTTGTCTCTGCTAGTGACTCCCTGCGTAATTTGAAGGCAAGGCAAATTCATTGTTGGGGTCCATCTCAATGGTTCTGGATGCTGTTCAGTGCTCATAATTTTTACAAATGAGATTAGCAAATGAACATACAAATAATAATATATAATAAAACCATTATTAAAGCGTTTGGTTAAGGCTCTAATCAATATTTTGGTCTATATTCTAGTCAGGCCTGAAAGCTTGGGTAAAGAAATAGGTTTCCAACTGTCCTTTAAAAGTGGCTACTGATGGGGCTGCACTTACCTCACTGGGGGGGGGGTTGGCATTCCACATTAATAGGGCTGCCACTCCAAATGCCCAATCCATGGAAGATTTCAAACGGAATGAAGGAACCATAAGGACGCCCAGATCACAGGAGTGAAGGGAGCAGATGGGAGAGTATTCAGTGAGAAGTTCTTTCAGGTAGCTCAGGCCCAAATTGTGTAGGGCTTTGTAAATCACATCGGGCTAGCACCGGGACACAGCCAAGGTGCTAAATTGAACAGCAAAACCAAAAAGCAAAACATACAGCACCGAAGACAAAAACAGTTCAGACCAGTGAAAATGTGACAGAAAACTCACCATTTATTAATAGCTCCACGTGTAAGAAACAAACATCTTCACGGTCATCTGACACTCAGAACTCAACTTTCTGACAGCTATATTTTTTACTTTTTGGCTTTGAATGTTTTTTTTTTTTTTTTGCTCACTCTTTTTCTCCCCTGGTTCCTGGTTGGCTATTCTGTCTGTGCTTCATTGTTTCTGGCCACCGTCCTGTCTGCTCTCAGTTCCTGTTATGGCCTCACCTTGTTCCCCGTGGCTTGCTTCTCCTGGCGGGAGTTCCCAACTTTCCCACCAGGTCCAGATCCAGATTGGCAATGCCCCTGATGCTGGGGCACCCATTGGACAGACATCAAGCTGTTGCAACCTAGAGGCCTTTTTCCCTGTACTCCCTTACATGAGTGGAGTGTGCAGTGATGCCAGTGGAAAGAATGCTCATAAAATGGTGTTAAGACACTGCTGTACCTTTCATTCAGAACCGATAAACCAGTAGGTGGCAGTACTCGTTCAGTTATTTGCATCTCTAAAGAACTTTTTGTAATATGTGTCTCCCTGTGGGCAAAGTCACTGCGAACAATGAGAAAACAGCAGATTTGCATTTGGGAGGGGCTGCAGAGCTCGGAATACCAGTACTTAAGGTACTTCAGGTTGAGAAAGAAATCACTTTCCTCCTTTAGGATACAGAATTTCTGACTATTGGCAATACCTATTCCCACAATGCACTGGGCTTCTTTTATCACTACTGCACTGATAACATGTTGGGTTTGTAACTGTAAGTCTTTTCTAGATTGTTTCACTACTTCACTTAACACCTGAGAATGAGTCTCTTGCTGCTTTGTACTGTTTCATTAATAAAATAGATTTTATAGCTTGCAGGGCACAGCCTTCCCTGACTCAGCCTCCATCAGTGACAACGTCTCTTGAACAAACGATTCAGCTGGACTGCATTCTGAGCAGCGGTGACATTGGTGATCACTACGTGAACTGGATCCAGCAGAGACCTAGGTACGCTCCACGCCTGGTGTATTACTACTACTATAATGGCAACAAACATGGCAGAGGCCCTGGGATCCCAGAGAGGTTCACTGGTTCTGTGGTTCCATCCAGTAAGGCTGCCTACTTAAGAATCTCTGGTGTTCAGATAGAGGATGACGCTGACTATTACTGTGCTAAATGGATTGGCAGCTCTAAATCACACAGCGATACAGTGTCACAAGGAAGTGAGACAATATCCTTGACCTCGCCTGGTGTGTGTTCTGCTGTGGGCCTGGCTTGTCATGTGGAACAGATTGCATGGTAATGAAAGAGAGCTGTTGCAGAACTCACATGTCCAGATGGGGAGGGGTGGCAACATGTTCAATGTCCAACGAGCTCAAATTAAAATATTTGACCTCCTGTTAGATCCCACCCAACACCATGCTGTAATTCACCCCATGAACCCGCCCACCCCCAGTTGTATATAGAAAAATAAGAACATAAAATTGAAGACAGATGCGGGCTGTGTAGCCTATTGGGACAGTCCTCTACTTGTTTGTACCTTGTAATCTGGATTTCTTGCACATGCTTGCCTAGTCTTGCCCTGTAAGTTATTAGTGTCTCCTCCTGAACTACCACTAATGCCAGACTGGACCAGGTACACACTACCCACTGAGTATAACAGTTGCAACTCACCCCCCTGATTTGCCCTGATGGTGTCCATGCCCCAGTATGCCGCATACTTGCCTCTATCCATGAAAACTGGGAAGTTGTGGGTTCTAGCCCCACATCAGGTACTTGGGATAATACCCACGATTGACACTGTGGTGCAGTAGGGAGAGGGCTGCACTGGTGGGGTCCCATCCTTTGTATAAGATGTTAAACTGAGATCACTTTGTGGCCGCCATTCTCCCGCTCGATACAATAGGTCCACGTAGCCCCAGATGCACTTGGAAACAAGGCATCACCGTGCAGTACGCCTTTCCTGGTCAAAGACAAACTGAAGCTTTGTGTGCTGTCGCTGCTGCTGTATTTCTGTATCTTATGCTGTTACTGTGACAGAGGCATCCTTAGATCACTGCAGAGTTTTCTTTTCCTCTTTAGGATAAATACACCATTACTATCTGAGTAACGACTTAGTTTTTCTTTTCCTTTCTTTCTTGTCAATTTGAATCTTAGCTCCAAAAACTGAATTGATGCATTAATAGAGTAGTTGCTCTGTGGCCATCAACATGTTAAAAAAGCAAGGTGCGGAAAGATAAGCAGTGTGACTTCTAGCTTTACCTAGGCTTGTCATCTCTCCTAAAACATAGAGGGAGGAGATCACATTATTTTTAAGTTATATGCATAAAGAGCCACTCCCTAGAGGGGTAAAAGAAGCAAAATACTTTAATACTGTATTTGTGAATGTTCCCACTGGTCAGTCATCAGCTGTATCTTAGGAAGTATGTAAAGAGAAGAGAGAGAGAGTAGGTGCTACAGGGAGATGAAACTGTGCCTTCCCAGATGAGGAAGGCAGGCTGATGAGTGGAGGATTTGCAGCTGGGAGTGAAGATGGTGGCAGTATCAGTGTAAGAAAGGGGTCTGACACGGGGTCATATTGTTGCTGACAGTAACAGCGCGGCAATCAATACTGCAACAAACTGGCATGTGCTGAAATAAGGTTGGTAACAACATCGACCACAACACAAACAGTGCACGCCATTCAAGATAATGGGATTTTCTTTGTTTTGTGGGGGCTTCCGTCCTCATGCCCCCCACACCCCCAGACTTAAAACAACTAGCTCTGAGAGGGTGTAGACTTTGGGAACTGGAGAAACTTGAGAAGGGGAAAAATAAAATTTTCTTAAAAAATAAACAAACAAAAAATTTACAAGACCTGGAGACCTAGGGGGATCCAAACCATGGTGCCAGGTCTCTAACAGTGCCGTGTGCTGCTACCTTAGCCACTCCACCATGGGAGTGGCTTGACCGTGCACCGCACATATGGCAACTTCATCCTTTCTATGTAACAGCACAGACCGACAGGGGTAGCAGTAATTCTCTACTGTTATTATACCCCTGCTGCTCTAAATGCTTTCGCGCTTTCCACAGCGCGGTTATTGCAGTGCTATTCTTGAGGTGCTATATTGACCTGGTACTGGGGTGGGGGTTACAAGGATAGGACAGAATGAGAGAGGAGAGGAGAGGAGAGGACAGTACAGTGATAGCAGGTTGTTTCATTTGAGGTTGGGGCACCAAAGCTGTCACAACAGTAAATGCAGACTTTGAAAGGAAAAACATTTATGGTGGCACTGCCTTCGATGTGATTTAGGATCCATATCCCTGACAGCAGTGTGGGTCATGTTTTCACATTATAGATCGAGGGAGCATTCCCGACCAATTAGAGTGCTCCTCTTCCCTGCTCATAAGGCACTCTTGTTATGTGAAAAGTGTCTCACGCGCTGATGTCCTGGAAACGGTTCTGGGAAGTTTTTTTTTTAAAAATATATTATTGATCGCTCTCGATCAATAATATATTAATCATCCCATCACCACTCATTGCTGAAAATGAGTAGATTTCATTGCCTTCCAGCTTGAGACAGGACAGCTCAGCTTCGCTTCGCTGTTCTCGTTCAGCTGAAGGCACCTGAAACCTCTCGTTTTCAGTAACGAGAGGCTCCGGGAGATGAATTAATACAAAGTATATGAATGTTGCATTTTTACACTTTATGTGTCCACTATTATGCCTTTAGGGGATGGGGTTACATTTTACACAGGAGCGGTTCTTCCCAATTTTTCTCCTGGTATTGAGACAGGCTTTTAATTTCTCTCTTGGAATTGAGTTTCTGCGGGTTCCCCTTCCCACATTTCCACCACTGAGTACGTGTGCTTTGGTGGTACAACACATTATGGTCCTGCCATGCTTGATTTTAAATATTTGTTAAAACCTGCAATTGCATGTCAGAAAAAAACAGAACCAATAAACCTGAGCCGTCGGGGAGACTTGCCACACTGAATCAAACTATTAATTTGTGACAGACATAATTTTGGTTTTAAAACCTGGTATTGTAGGATTTTCATGTGTTTTTGTAATACTGAGGGTCAAACAACTGGTGCATTATGAGGAATCCAGGTTTCTGATTGGCTGGAAGTCATTCAACTACCACACTGTCTTCACATGGGTTATGCAAACCCTGCCATTGTGGGAAACAGCTGAATTCTCAAGGAGAAGCTGCTGGTAAGTTTTTCTGTATTTTTTTTTTATTTATTTACAAACCTAAAACCAGATCAAATGCCTTACCCTTTTAAAGCAGTAAGGTGACTCTAGAGGGGTGAGTTACCAATAAGTTATTCCCACACCCACCGCAAACTGCACTTGCCCTTGGCTCATGTTGTTTAGTGCACATGTGGTAGGATTACCCGACAGTAACCCACCCCTGTCAATCATGCCTTCCACGGGTATGCCCCCCAACAGCAACACCAACACAGTAACCTACCAACCCGTCAACGAAATCGACAGGTTGCCGACCGGTCGCTGTGTTGGTGCACCCAACACAGGGGCACATTGTCTCCCGGTACTGCACTTCCTCCCCAAATCAACTCCAACTGGAGCTGAGAATTCTAAGTACAGGGGGTGCAGGGCAGAGCCACCCGCATGTGGGGTTCAGGGGGCGAAGCCTCTTGATGAAAAAATAGGACCGGGAGACAAATGGGATTTATGTCAACTGCAGCTTGTGCTCTACATAAATCCTGTCGATGAGATGCCGGTCGACAAAAGTATTGTCAAACCGGTATCGTAGATCCCCTTCCATGCAAGACAGATCCTCATCTCTCAGGAATCACTCTGAAAAAAAAATGTTTGGACACATTTCAGCTTACGTTTCATATATTTTCTGCATGTGACTTCCTCTTTTTTGTTCATAACTATGTATATTAAGTGAGTGGTAACAGAGTAGGGAACATTGTTTAACCAGGAGTACCACACTAAGTCAAAGCTTGTTTCCAGATGCGACCTGGGAGCACAAGGAAGTTAAGACACTTGCTCGGGGTCACACAATATGCACCTAGGCAGCTATGGCATTCAAACCCAGGTCTCCAGATCTCTAGCTCAGAGCCTTAACCCACTGCACTATACTGCCTGTAGACTTCAGAGTGTGCAGTTATAAGAGAATAATTCACACTTCGGGTGGTTGTAACACGCAAGGGATAACACATGACAGGGTGTGCGGTTATAAGGGAATAATGCACACCTCGGGTGGTTGTAATACCTAAGGGATAAGATGTGACAGGATGTGTGGTTATAAGGGAATATGCATGCCTAGAGTGGTTGTAATACATAAGGGATACTACATGACAGAGTTTGCGGTTACAAGTGAATAATGCACATCTCGGGTGGTAGTAATATTTAAGGGATAACACGTGACAGGGTGTCAAATATGAGGGAATAATGCACAGCTCAGGTGGTTGTAATATGTAAAGGATAACACATGACAGGATGTGTGGTTATAAGTGAATAATGTACGTCTCGGGTGATTGTAATATGTAAGGAATAACACATAATGGGGTGCACGTTTATAAGGGAATAATGCATGCCTCAGGTGGTTGTAATATGTAAGGGATAACATATGACAGGGTGTGCTATTATAAGGGAATAATGCACACCTCGGGTGGTTGTTAAACTACCTCATGACAGGTGAGTGCCGCAAACATCCAAGAAGGGCATTATTCCTTTATAAAGGCACACCCTGGAGTATGCTATCCCACTTATAATTTGGCCTGTTATTCGTTAATTAAGAATATTTAGTTCCAGTGAGGTAAGAGGTTATCAGAAAATAATCACTGATCATGTGAGAGCTAGACCAAAGTTGCAAATTCTGTTTTTATGCAACTTTTGCAAAATTTTCCAAACTTCTGCCTGTGGTGAAGTCAGATTCTTCTGAATGTGTTTAGCAAATTTGCACCTTGTTCTGTAAAATGTTCTGGCTAAATTGTGGAATAATACACATGAACTGCGGAATGTTAATTCTGGGGAATTCCATTCCACAGTTTAATACATTCATCTGCATTACATGTAATTATTCTGCAGTTCAGTGATCAGTTCTGCAGAATTTCTGTCTGCAGTTTAATACAGTAATCTACCATTCATTCATTCATTTCACACTTCAGTGACTCACTGAACTGCAGAATGAATGTATGACTTACGGATTAATGTATGACTTACGGATTAATGTATTAAACTGCAGAAAGAAATTCCACAGGACTGACCACTGAGAGTGATCAGTTCTGCAGAATTCCTTTCTGCAGTTTAATACATTAGTCCACGATTCATATATTCACTCCGCTATTGAAAGTTGGAATTTCTGTGAAAGTTGCCAGAGTGTATTCTGAAATTTCTGGAAACTGAAATTCTGACTTTTGCTAACATTCTGCCTGCAGAAGTTTAGTTTCGCACAGCCCTAGTCATGTGATTTGTTTCAACCAATGAGGTTGCAGGATTTTGATGGCTCATTTTATCACTTAAAACCAGCATCACTTCTCTATGAATTTAATCAGCCCAGGTTGCTTGTTCTGCACCTGACATCATAATATTCTGCTTGAGACATCTCACTCTGTTACTGTGAAAATGGTAATAATGTCACTAGAAGATGATTGTGATGTCAGGTGAAGGCAAACAAGCAGATCAGATTAAATCTAGGGGGCAAGTTTCCTGTTCTCATGTCAATGTTTATAGCTACAAAGATAGAAAGGTAAACTAAATGTAGAAATATATCAAATCTATGTAGAGTGCCCTAAAAGTGATGTTTTATTCAAGTTTCTCTTGAATGGAGAGTGGATATGGCTAGGCTGGAACCATGGTCAGGGATTTGGCAGCTGAGCTTTAAGCCAAAAAGTGGAAGGTCTCGCACATGGGTTGCAGACACCCTAGGGGCACACTACAGGCTGTGAGAAATAACAGCTACAAAGATTGAGTTATGATGCTGTGACTTTGTACAAAAACAACATCCAAGATCCACCCCCCAGCCAGACCTCCCACTGAGCACCCCACTCACACACACACACACACACACACATTCACTCACCTGAACAGGTCCTCATGGTCAAGATGCACTCTCCTATCGAAGACACATCTTGTTTCTGGAACCGATGACTGCAATGTGAGAAACTAAGGTAAGAGTGGTTCAATGTATTTCCATGGTATTTCAACTTAGATGCATAACTTAGCCAACCTTTGCATGTTTTCACACCACATTTTCAACATGACCTTTTTGGGACCACACCTCATGAACAATAGTGGTGGAATTCTGCAAACCCAGACCGAAAGGTGATTTTTCGGTCGTGTTGAGAAATCCCTTTTCAGGTGGGATTTGAAAAGTTTTACATCCCTTGTTCATGAGGTGGGATCATAAGAAAGACAGCTATCATTTTTCAAATCCTGGTCAAGCTGTGTTTTTGCACTTGTGGTGCAGAATGACATTGCGGTGGCGTGGAATCCCCATTTTGGCAGGGATTTCAACATTTTCAGTAAAGGGTACATGAGGTGGTGTAATAAGAAGGCTATGCTGACAATTTGTTTGCTGTTGTACTACAAATGAAAGCACAGGGCCCCCGGGCCCTGCACTTCCATAGCAACATGCATATATGCATCTATGGAGTGATGGGAATGCAGGGTCTGGAGGCCCCTGTGGTCCCACAGACAAGAAAGGGTAGGATTACACTATCTCAGAAAAGTATTTACACTCCAGAAACATACACACCTAATGGGGTGAGCTTTAGAGTTGACGGCCCCAAGGAAGACTGCACCCCTGATTTGTTTTAGGGTGGGAGTGGGGTTTTAGGGTTGGGAACCCTAAAGCCACATTTGCCTACCTTTGTTGTTTTAGCCTGAACCCTAAATGTTGCATTAATGCAGTTTTTTTTGCAAATAATACATATCCACAGTGTATATATATATATATATGTGTGTGTGTGTGTGTGTGTGTGTGTGTGTGTGTGTGTATATATATATATATATATATATATATATATATATATATATAGGATATTTTTTTTTTTCTTTGCATGACCTGTGTTAATGCACCTGATAATGCCACAAAGTAGGGAAATGAGGCATCCTCCACCCCCCCACCCACCAGCAGCAGCAAAAGAAAAAAAAAATTTGGGAGTCTCCGCAGTTTGGCGAATCAGTGTTTGGGTCTTCCTTGGGGGTTGTCAACCCCATTCCGTGACGTGAGCAAACAACATCACACATGATCTCCACAGGGCCCTGCGTGAAGAAAGCTGCAACAAACTATGCTGGCAGCCTTTAACGAGACATACTTCTTTACCTTTGAACAGTGCATCGTTATGAGGCAGTAGCTTGGAGCTGTACCTTGTGCTTCGGCTTGGAGGCTAGGGTTGGGGCGGAGGGGGGAGCATTAGGGTTTACATTCCCCAGGAAAGACTCTGCCACTGATTTGTGAAGACTCCAGAGACCCAAAATGCTAATGTTTTTTTCCATTTGCTGCTTTAAGGGTGGGGGTGGTGCAGCGAAACAATAAAACATATGGGAATGGCAATCGGGTGAGGGGCACTAGACACCAGGAAAAAACATAAAAATACAGGGGTCAGCAATCGGAGGGTAAAAAAGACTCATGCTACAGCACTGACAAAAAAGGATTATAAATGATAAATAAGACACATTCTGAGGTAATTTTTCAGAATCCACCTAGCAGAGTCCTGATGAACAAGATATATGTCTTGGTTGGGGGGTTGAAAATAAAAATGAAAACAAGATGGCGGCAAACAAAAAATGAATTTTTCCTCATGAAAGAGAATTGGCCAGAATGAAAAAGGATTATTTTTTCTTCAGATCAAATTCTTTTTTCGTTCCAGTCCTCTATCCAAAAGACTGTACTGAGCATGCTCAGAAGCCGAAATTTTAAAATTGTATAATTTTGGAACGGATTAATATTTTTTCATCAAATCACTGAAAGTCACTATTGTGGGCCAGGCACTTTCTACTCTGAAGATTGCAGACCAAAATTCCAATCTATCTGTGCGCAAGGTGAGGAGAAAAAAACAGAAGAAAACAGCGATTTTTAAAAAAATGTTTCACTATCTGGATCTCAGAATATGCACATCCAACCTGAACACAACTTTGTAGGTCAAGAGGTTGCCCTGAGATCACACATAAAAAATGCGCACAAATCCGTTCAATGGCTGCGAAGATATTAAAGTGCACAATTTTAGGTTTAACATAGAAACCCCTCTCAACCCTAAATGTAGTGGCAGTTATCACATTTTCCTTGTTTATTGCTTCCTTTGTATGTCTGTGACTAACCATGTACTAGTTTTTAAATGTTTATATGTAATTTAAATGACTTTTAAGGAGAAAAAGAGGGAGAAGAAACTACCAAATGCAGTGCTCCCTCACTATAGTGAACCACTCTATAAGGAATTTCTGTTCTAGTGAACACCTGTGGTGGCTCCCATTGTTACCTAATTAGGCATATTAACACCTTGCTATAGTGAACAATAGCTACAGTGAACAAATCTGCTGGCTCCAGAGGGGTTCCTTCTAAAGAGGGACTGCGGTATGATTTTTACGTTTCACTGAAGAGTTATAGCTGATCATCTAAAGGCAAGAATTTTGAGGAGTTGAAATAAGAAGAATTGTTTTTATTAAACTATTCTGCATGCATTAATGTGTTTCCTCTGGTATTAAGACAGTCACACACATGAAACTAAACAAGCGGTACCTATCCTACAAGTTTTATTTAGTGCCTAACTGCACAAACTTCCCTGGTAGTGTGCCAGAGGTTAGTGGTTGCCCTCTACAAATGTAAAAGCCACCTGATACCCAAAGGTTATATATTGAGGGTCACCTTGTCGAACCACTACATGGGGTAATATGCAAACTCCCTTGTTTACCCCGATAACAGTAAAGGAAAAAGCTTGTCTTTTAGATCAAAGAATAAACTATTATTTGCCGAGGCTCACAATGTTGATACGTAGGTCAAAAGATATTAACCTGTGTGGGTGATAAACTGTGGAATAACTTCCCGTTAGAACTAAGGATGATAGGGGATATATCGAGGTAAGTCCCAGAGTTGTCGATGGATGGGGTTGGGGGAGAAGTGCAGGTGGAGGCAGGTCAGCCAACAGAAGTACAAAGAAAAGACGGAAAGAAAAGAATGTTTTAATTTGTAGAAAATTAGAGAATACCCTGTGTAAGAAATGGATGCTACCAACTGAACTTAAAGCTTCAGAATTTTAAAACTATTTACATGACACACATTTTTACAAAGTTTTCTGGGTCTGCTTGTCGGACAGGCCTCTTATAAATATTAGTGCTGCCTTACGTGTTCTTAGAGCAAACAAAAGAGGAGCTGTTCTGCTGTCCTAAAGACCCATGAGACAACACTTTTATATCTATAAGACGCCCTCCAACCAGACCCATACACTTATTATAGAGTGCACCAATTTTGTTTTAAAAATATCTTTTTATCTTCAAAATATTGATGGTACGAGCAGCAAGCAAGCAAGGAGCCCATTACTGCAGCACAGCATGTGAGAGACTGTTACGGAAGTATCTCCTGTGCAACTGAAGGAGGGAAGTGTTCTCAATTGTCAGGAGCATCACATGACACTCCCATAACCTATAATGGTTACAAAGGTACCTAGAATGTCTAAGCAATAAGGCACAACAAGGTGTGTGTTATTGTGTAATAACATCACCCCTGGGGTGGGCTGAAGCACGAGGCAAAGTTGAGTGCTTCCGCCAGCCCAGGAGTGACGTTATTACACAATAACATGCACCTTGCAGTGCCTTATTACAATTATATAATGGCTCGATATTATACAAAATAAAAAAAAATATTTAAGAAAGGTTTTAGTAGATTTTTAATGTGGCAATATATCTTTGTTTCTGAAAAAAAGAAGTGGATGGCTGCCATGATGTGCATACATGATGTTATCGTACAATAACATCACTGTCCCAGGCACCTATTTACCAATGAGGACACTAGAAGTTTTGGTGCCATTGTATAATTAGAAATAAACAGCCCTGTGGGTTAGTGTGTCTCTCCAGAGCCACTCATTGCAGGATAAGAGTGTTTGCACATGCATTCATTATGTGTGAGAACACTAAAACTGAGGTGTTCTGATATGCAATGAACATAAGTCGACCCATTCTAATCCTACAACAAGTGGCTCTGAATGACATATAACTGCATTAGAGATCTGGTCGAGTTTTTTTGTTTTAAAAAAGTACCCTTTTTTCACAAAGATGGACCTAATTTTCCATCGGGCAAATGTCCATTGTCATCATACTGCACGTGAAATGCTTTTAGGAAAATCAGAGTGCTTTACGTGTGAATGAAAGGAGCACTGTAATTGGCTGTTAGTGTCACATGATGCTCTCTTGAGCTATAATGATTAGCTAAGAATGCTGTCATGATTTATAAAAAAAAGGAGATTTAAACCTGGAGTTATCAAGTTTGAATCCTGCCATAGGCACAGACTCAATGTGTGACTTTGAGCTAGTCACATGAATTCTTTGTGCTTCTGTTCACCCAAATGCATGATGGAGCAGATGCGGGACCCCACTGAAAACAAGACATTACATCTCAATTGGGCTGTCCTGCATAAGTCAATTGTAAACAAAGTAAACGTGTTCCTTTCTCTCAGGAGCACTGATGTATGTCATGCTCCTGTTTGAATGGAAGGATTCCGCCGTGGCTTGTAACTGTTTTGGTTTTGCTGTCTGTATTATTTTTTAATAAACAATAAAAAGCAGTAATTGCAAACAGTGTTGTTTCGTATTGAAAAGACACACTATAGCTTGTTTTCAGGGGTATCCTGGAGGGTGGTTTTCCTTGTCTGGTTTTGTTTTGCCAGATACCACTGAAGGGCACTAGGAGAGGACTGGAAAGCTTCGTAACTGTAACTGTGTCAGTTATCGAAGCCAGACCACCAAAACCCAGCTATAATATTTTTCTGGAGACAGAACCCTGCAACCTGAATAAATCTGCCCTAAGTAAATGGCGGCTATGAAAGGAATGATGACACGCAGCAGCTGGAGCGTTTTTAATATCGAGTTTAACTTCTTTCCTTGATAAGGTGTTATGTCTGCCCCCTTGGGCTAGACTTGCCTAATACCCCTTCTGTGAATCAAACCTGGCATCCTGAGTCCAAAGGCAGAATTAATCTCTAACCATTCAGCTAAAGAGTCATTATAATAGCTGGGAGGCTTTTTTATTTTTCATTTTTGTATTGTTAACCAGGAGGTGACTGGCGCAGCCCTATTTAGTCATGCCGGTCAGTTCATAACTCTGGGGTCTGTAACTGTGGGGTTCTACTGTATAACCTCTAGGACTAGTAAAATTCCCTTAACATAGCTTTTAACATTTTCATAATGCAGCTTCTTTTTTTTTTTTTTTTGCTATCTTTTTTCTGCTGGTCCCTATCTGGTCTGCTCCCTGTTCCTTGCAACTCTGAAGGATTCTGGACACAGTCCGACATCTCTTGCACTCCTTTAGGGTCCCTGCCTGTTCCCCTGTGGCTTATCCCCTGCAGCAGGGTGTTGGGGAGTTCCCTCACTCACCCACCTTGTTCGGATCCAGTCAGGCAGCTTCCCACAGATCCGCTGCGCCACGGGATGGCCATCAAGCTGCCCAACCACGAGGACTCCACTTTTCCATTTTCTCCCCAGAGCAGAGGCATGCAATGATACCGGTGGAGGGGAGCATGCATGCGTCTGTACACACTCCCTCCTGGCATCTGCCCCCAGCTCCTCCCTGATAGTACAGCGCAGTGCCTAGCCATCCAGCCTCCGCTCAAGATAGCAATCAGGTGCTGACTGTCTTGTACCCCCCCTCCCCAGAGAAGGAGAGCAGTCCAGCGGATGCTCGATCCTTATCTTCCCCTGCCAACCTCCAGTGACCCATGCTCATGCTGGTCATCGGCGTGGCGTGAGGTAAGGTGACCAGTGCTGCAGCCCTCAGTGCCACCGAACTGGCTATGGTGCAGCTTCTTTAAAAGATATTTAAAGTCCATGATACTTAGATGTAACCAATTCAGACAAGTCACTCAGGATACTAGGACCAGACCATGAAAATGACTTTTTTCTCCAATTTTAGCTTGGTTGGTTTAACTGGAAAAAGCATGGATGATTTACTCCAGAAGGATGAAAACAAAATACCAGGATCAGAATTTTTGTAAGTATAAATACAAAAGGCAAAAACTGCTGCATTATAACTTAGTCTTAATGGAGGGAGCAGTGTTCCCATCCCTGAATATAAACTGCAGTGGTGTGTTCTGTATGGTGCTTTTAGAGTGAAGCGGCACCTATGATTTAAAACATGCTGATACTTATTTAAAAGGACGCTGTTCTGAGTCGCAGACAGTGCACTCATGATATAGTCAAGTGTTGGACTTCGAATGTTCGAACCAATATCCTTAAAAGAAGTAGATGACCT
The DNA here is from genome assembly GCA_016271365.2 of Neoceratodus forsteri. NCBI lineage: Eukaryota > Metazoa > Chordata > Ceratodontiformes > Ceratodontidae > Neoceratodus > Neoceratodus forsteri. The sequence goes on along the minus strand of JADMNL010000027.1, from coordinate 308,475,994 downwards.
CCTATCCAATTTAGACACAACTAAGAGTGCAGGTGCAGACTCCCTGGATCCCTACTTTCTTAAAGTAGCACTGTACGCCTTAGCTGCCCCCCTCACTCACCTCTTCAATCTTTCCCTAGCCACTGGTTCCATCCCCTCTATATGGAAGACAGCTCAAGTAGTTCCACTACTTAAATCAGGTGATCCCATGGACCTTAACAACTACAGGCCCATTTCCATCTTACCGGTACTGTCCAAGATGCTTGAAAAATTAGTAAACTCTCAGCTAAGAGCCTACCTTGACACCAACAATCTCCTAAATCCAGCACAATCTGGGTTTAGATCAATGCACAGCACCATCTCTGCCCTAGCCAAAGTCACTAACGATTGGCAGACTGCCTTGGATAAAAGAATAGTACCTGTGCTGTGTTCCTGGATTTGAGTAAAGCATTTGATACAGTGGATCATGAATCATTAATCTCTCTCTTAGCTCCATAGGCCTTGATTCACTCTCTCTCAATTGGTTCAGGTGCTATCTCTCTGGAAGGTTACAACTGGTAAAAAATGAAAGTTACCTATCTACCTCTAAACCACTACTAAGAGGTGTACCGCAAGGCTCTATCCTGGGCCCCATCCTCTTTGCCATTTATATCAATAACATTGACTCCAACCTCTCTCAATCTAACATTCACCTTTTTGCAGATGATACTGTACTATATGTCAGTAATCCCTCACCATCAAAAGCCTGTGAACTGTTACAGTCAGAATTCTCCATCCTACAACACAACATGTTGGAAAAAAAACTACTTCTAAATGCCAAAAAAACAAAAGCCATGTTCTTTGCCATCAAGAGTTGCTCTTCCACTACCCCATCATTCATCACTCCACAATTATCCACCTTATTTGGAGAAAACCTGGAATTTGTGGATAAATTCAAATATCTTGGAGTCTGGATTGACAATAAGCTTGACTACTCTGTCCACGTTGAAGAGCTCCTAAAAAAGTTGAGGCAAAGACTTGGCCTATTTTACAGAATAAAACACTACCTTACCAGAGACTCCAAATAAAGATTAATCCAGGCATCATTCCTATCCCTCATTGATTATGCTGATTTCCTCTCTGCCACTGCCCTCTCCCTCTTAAATAAACTGGACACCCTGTATCATAGAGCCATTAGATTTATTACAGACCTTCCCTCCAGCACCCATCATTGCTCTCTTTACAATGCAGTCAATTGGACATCCCTACAGCACAGAAGAAAAAAGAATGCTGCAATCTGGATCTATGGAGCTTTATCAGACAAACTCCCCTCCTACATCTCAGACTGTTTCACCCGTATCACATCCAGGACATACACCTTAAGGATTAATAAGCTCATTAAGCTAAAGATTCCCAATACCTGCACCCGGTTTGGGAGGGCTGCTATCAGCTATTCCCTAGCATTTATCTGGAACTCACTCCAAAAATCTATGAATCTGAATACCCTCTTACCCTTATCATCCTTCAAAAATTATACACCACCCTATTCCCAGAACTGTGCAACTGCTTCCATAAGGCCTAGTCCCCACCCAACCCCCACCTCCCTTCTGTAATCCACTATGTTAGTTTCCATTCTTCTACCCTGTCAGTTATCCCACTGTATAAAAAGCCTACAGAAGCCCTACTATCTGAATATTAGCCTTCTATATCAATGTCCTCTTCATTTTACAGGTTTTAAGTTATTGTTACTGTGCCTTGTATATCTGTAAATTTTGTATATATCTCTCATCTAATTAATTGATTGTATTAATGTTATTTTATTTTCATGTCTTTGTACAAAACTTGTATCCTTCTTTGTATGACCACTCAGGTCCATCTTGTAAATGAGCTACGCTCAATGATGTTCGCCTGAATAAATAAAGATTTTGATTGATTGATTGATTGATTGAATTTGTTTTGCTACTACCATTCTACAATGGGCTAGATTGAGCCTTTGAGTTCTATACAGAGCAACCCCAAATACTACCACTGGAGGGCACTCTTGTACTACTATCTCACAGCACTACAAGACTTCGTCAGTGAGGTTTGCCAGGTATTAAAACAGTGCCCAGCCAATTAGAAAACAGGTGCTTAAACTTTTGCATTACACACAATCCTTCATCAGAAGCTAATGACAGTTGTTTTGAAGAATGCATCCTTCTTCCAAAACAACCGTCATTAGCTTCTGATGAAGAATTATGTGTAATCGAAAAGTTTAAGCACCTGTTTTCTTTTGTAACATATATGTTGGTACAATAAAATGTATCAAATCATCTTTTTTTTTCTTCATCTTTTGTTACAAGGACTAATGTGGCAACAAAAGTATTTTTCTGTGTCAGGCAAAAAGAAGGCATTTTTTATTTATTTCAAACTGAAAAATGCTCCTTTTGCACGGTGCTCGTAGTATCTTTGATAGGGCTTCTTTTCCCTTCCTGCATCTCCATACATACTGTGCAACATAAAGGAAGCGGGGCCTCCAGTATATAAATGGTTGCTACATAGATGGCTGAGGATAACCTCCCAACCCCCCCCCCTCCAGTCTTCCTTGTCATTCTTTTCTAGGCTTAATAATTCCAGGAGCTGTCTCCCAGTGTGCATTTTACCACCTGTGTGTTTAACATTACCCATTTTAGGTAACCCATTGGCTCTTGAACCCTTAATATAGTGGCAGCATAAATCACTTCTCTAGGTAGTCTGTTCCATTTTTTGAAAATCATTTTGGTTTTCTTATGTCTTTTATGATGTCCTCCATCCCACCCCATCGCTAGTTTCAGACTGAGCCCTCCAGTGGTCATGTGACCTTTCATCCGTGCTGTCTAGCTTGTTGTATTCCATATGGGTTTGTAAAATTCTATTAAAATGGGCTGTGCTGAGTTAGCCCACGTGAAAGTGGGAGAAAATGAAAAAAGCTGTTTTAGTTTAGTAGATATGATACCCTCATTGGGTTAATGAACAGTTTGAGATACAAATTTTAGAGGTCTCTAGTGCTGCCTCGTCATCAGGTATGTGACATAATATGAGCTGAAATTCCTTTTATAGGGATCTAATTAAAAAGACAGGAAGGAGATTTTAGCCAAACTAAGTTCCTCTTCCTCCTGTCCTCCAGTGAGCACAAGTTTAGACTCTTCAGTCCTGCCCCTCCAGATTTCATATCCTCCCCAGACCCCAAATCATCTTCCAACTGACCATGAATCATTTTTGTTGCCCTCCCTTGAGTAATGTTCAGCTTCTCATTATCCTCGTTCAGATGTGGGTTCTGAAACAGTCCACAGAACTCCAGGGGCAGCCTAACATTTGACCTGTATAGACTAGTGACAAGATCACCCCCTTGTCTCTGCTAGTGACGCCCTGCCTAATACACAAGGCAAGGCAAACTCATTGTTAGGGGTCCATCCCAATGGCTCTGGACGCCATTCAGTGCTCATAATTTTTACACATGAGATCAGCAAATGAACATGCAAATAATAATATATAATAAAACCATTATTAAAGCATTTGGTTAAGGCTCTAATCAATATTTTGGTCTATATTCTAGTCAGACCTGAAAGCTTGGGTAAAGAAATAGGTTTCCAACTGTCCTTTAAAAGTGGCTACTGATGGGACTGCACTTACCTCACTGGGGGGCATTCCACATTAATAGGACTGCCATTCCAAATGCCCAATCCATGGAAGATTTCAAACGGAATTAAGGAACTGTAAGGACACTCACATCAGAGGAATGAAGGGAGTAGATGGGAGAGTATTCAGTGAGAAGGTCTTTCAGGTAGCTCAGGCCCAAATTGCGTAGGGCTTTGTAAATCACATCGGGCTAGCACCGGGACACAGCCAAGGTGTTAAATTGAACAGCAAAACCAAAAAGCAAAACATGCAGCACCAAAGACAAAAACAGTTCACACCACTGAAAATGTGATAGAAAACTCACCATTTATTAATAGCTCCACGTGTAAGAAACAGACATCTTCATGGCCGTCTGACACTCAGAACTCAACTTTCCGACAGTGACGACAGATGACAGCTATATTTTTTACTTTTTCGCTTTGGATTGTTTTTTTTTTTTTGCTCACTCTTTTTCTCCTGGGTCCTGGTTGGCTATTCTGTCTGTGCTTCATTGTTTTCTGGGCACCATCCTGTCTGTCCTCAGCTCCTGTTCGGGCCCTCGCCTTGTTCCCCCATGACTTGCCCCCCACAGTGGAGAGGTGGGGAGCACCCAAGTTTCCCACCAGGTCCAGGTCCAAATTGGCGATGCCCCTGAAGCTGGGGCACCCATTGGATGGACAGCAAGCCATCACAACCTAGGACGCCTCTTTCCCTGTACTCCCTTTATGAGTGTTGTGTGCAGTGATGCCAGTGGAAAGAATGCTCATAAAATGTGGTGTTAACACACTGCTGTACCTTTCATTCAGAACCGATAAACCAGTAGGTGGCAGTACTCGTTCAGTTATTTGCATCTCTAAAGAACTTTTTGTAATATGTGTCTCCCTGTGGGCAAAGTCACTGCGAACAATGAGAAAACAGCAGATTTGCATTTGGGAGGGCTGCAGAGCTCGGAATACCAGTACTTAAGGTACTTCAGGTTGAGAAGGAAATCACTTTCCTCCTTTAGGATACAGAGTTTCTCACTATTGGCAATACATATTCCCACAATGCACTGGGCTTCTTTTATCACTATTGCACTGATAACATGTTGGGTTTGTAACTGTAAGTGTATTTCAGATTGTTTCACTACTTCACTTAACACTTGAGAATGAGTCTCTTGCTGCTTTGTACTGTTTCATTAATAAAATAGATTTTGTAGTCTGCAGGGCACAGCCGTCCCTGACTCAGCCTCCATCAGTGACAACGTCTCTTGAACAAACGATTCAGCTGGACTGCATTCTGAGCAGCGGTGACATTGGTGATCACTACGTGAACTGGATCCAGCAGAGACCTGGGTACGCTCCACGCCTGGTGTATTACTACTACTATAATGGCAACGATCATGGCAGAGGCCCCGGGATCCCAGAGAGGTTCACTGGTTCTGTGGTTCCATCCAGTAAGGCTGCCTACTTAAGAATCTCTGGTGTTCAGATAGAGGATGACGCTGACTATTACTGTGCTAAATGGATTGGCAGCTCTAAATCACACAGCGACAGTGTCACAAGGAAGTGAGACAATATCCTTGACCTCGCCTGGTGTGTGTTCTGCTGTGGGCTTGGCTTGTCATGTGGAACAGATTGCATGGTAATGAAAGAGAGCTGTTGCAGAACTCACATGTCCAGATTGGGCGGCAACATGTTCAATGTCCAGTGAGCTCAAATTAAAATATTTGACCTCCTGCCAGATCCCACACCCACCCAACACCATGTTGTAATTCACCCTATGAACCTGCTCACCCCAGTTGCATATAGAAAAATAAGAACATAAAATTGAAGACAGATGCAGGCTGTGTAGCCTATTGGGACAGTCCTCTACTTGTTTGTACCTTGCAATCTGGATTTCTTGCCCATGCTTGCCTAGTCTGGCCCTATAATTTATTAGTGTCTCCTCCTGAACTACCACTAGTGCCAGACTGGACCAGGTACACACTACCCACTGAGTATAACAGTTGCAACTCACTCCCCTGATTTGTCCTGATGGTGTCCATGGCCCAGTATGTCACACACTTGCCTCTGACCATGAAAACTGGGAAGTTGTGGGTTCTAGCCCCACATCAGGTACTTGGGATGATACCCATGACTGACACTGTTGTGCAGTAGGGAGAGGGCTGCACTGGTGGGGTCCCGTCCTTTGTATAAGATGTTAAACTGAGATAACTTCATGGCCGCCATTCTCCCACTCGATACAATAGGTCCACGTAGCCCCTGATACACTTGGAAACAAGGTATCACCATGCAGTATGCCTTTCCTGGTCAAAGACAAACTGAAGCTTTGTGTGCTGTGGCTGTGGCTGTATTTCTGTATCTTATACTGTTACTGTGACTGACGCATCCTTAGATCACTGCAGAGTTTTCTTTTTTCTCTCTAGTATAAATGAACTATTACTGTCCGAGTAGCAACTTAAGCCTTTCCTTTCCTTGCTTTCTTGTCAATTTGAATCTTAGCTTCAAAAACTGAATTGATGCATTAATAAAGTAGTTGCTTAGTGGCCATCAACATGTTAAAAAGGCAAGGTGCTGAAAGATAAGCAGTGTGACTTCTAGCTTTACCTAGGCTTGTCATCTCTCCTGAAACATAGAGGGAGGAGATCACATTATTTTTAAGTTATATGCATAAAGAGCCACTCCCTAGAGGGGTAAATGAAGCAAAATACTTTAATACTGTATTTGCGAATGTTTCCACTGGTCAGTCATCAGCTGTATCTTAGGAAGTATGTAAAGAGAAGAGAGAGAGAGGTGCTACAGGGAGAGGAAACTGCCTTCCCAGATGAGGAAGGCAGGCTGATGACTGGAGGATTTGCAGCTTGGGGTGAAGAAGGTGGCAGTATCAGTGTAAGAAAGGGATTAGGCATGGGTCATATTGTCGCTGACAGTAACAGCGCGGCAATCAATACCGTAAACGAACTGGCATGTGCTGAAATAAGGTTGGTAACAATATTGCCCAAAACACAAACAGTGCACACCTTTCAAAATAATGCGATTTTATTTGTTTTGTGGGGGCCTTTGCCCTCGGGCTCCCCACACCCCCAGACTTAAAACAACTAGCTCTGAGAGGATGTGGACTTTGGGGACTGGAGAAACTTGAGAAGGGGAAAAATAAAATTTTCTTAAAAAATAAACAAACAAAAAATTTACAACACCCGGAGACGGGGATCCAAACCATAGTACCAGGTCTCTAAAACTGCCGTGTGCTGGTGACTTAGCCACTCCACCATGGGAGTGGCTTGACCGTGCACCACACATATGGCAACTTCATCCTTTCCATGTAACAGCACAGACTGACAGGGGTAGCAGTAATTCCTTACTGTTACTATACCCCTGATGCTCTAAATGCTTTCGCGCTTTCCACAGCGCGGTTACTGCAGTGCTATTCTTGAGGCACTATATTGACCCAGAACTGAGGGGGGGCTTACAAGGATAGGATAGAGTGGGAGAGGAGAGGAGAGGAGAGGACAGTGATAGCGGGTCATTTCATTTGAGGTTGGGGCACCAAAGCTGTCACAACAGTAAATGCAGACTTTGAAAGGAAAAACATTTCTGGGGGCACTGCCTTCGATGTGATTTAGGATCCATATCCCTGACAGCAGTGTGGGTCATGTTTTCACATTATAGATCGAGAGAGCATTCCTGACCAATCAAAGCGCTCCTCTACCCTGCTCATGAGGCACTCTTATTATGTGAAGAGTGTCTCATGCGCTGATGTCCTGGAAACGGTTCTGGGAAGTTTTTTTTTTTTTTTAAATATATTATTGATCGCTCTCGATCAATAATATATTAATACATCCCCCGTCACCACTCATTGCTGAAAATGAGTAGATTTCATTGCCTTCCAGCTTGAGACAGGACAGCTCAGCTTTGCTTGCATTTCTCGCTCAGCTGAAGAGCGTGTTCGCTCACTAGATTTTTCAGCACGAGTGGCTCCAGGACGCGAATTAACACATAGTATATGAATGTTGCATTTTTACACTGTATGTGTCCACTATTATGCCTTTAGGGGATGGGGTTACATTTTACACAGGAGCGATTCTTCCCAATTTTTCTCCTGGTATTGAGACAGGCTTTTAATCTCTCTCTTGGGACTAAGTTTCTGCGGGTTCCCCTTCCCACATTTCCACCACTGAGTACGTGTGCTTTGGTGGTACAACACATTATGGTCCTGCCGTGCTTGATTTTAAATATTTATTAAAACCTGCAATTGCATGTCAGAAAAAAACATAACCAAAAAACCTGAGCCGTCGGGGACACTTACCACACTGAATCGAACTATTAATTTGTGACACACATAATTTTGAGGTTTAAAACCTGCTGTTGTAGGATTTTCATGTGTTTTGTAATACTGAGGGTCAAACAACTGGTGCATTATGAGGAATCCAGGTTTCTGATTGGCTGGAACTCATTAGACTACCACAGTGTCTTCACATGGGTTGTGCAAACCCTGCCATTGTGGGATGCAGCTGAATTCTCAAGGAGAAGCTGCTGGTAAGTTTTTCTGTAATTTTTTTAAAATTTATTTACAAACCTGAAACCAGATCAAACGCCTTACCCTTTTAAAGCAGTAAGGTGACTCCAGAGGGGTGAGTTACCAATAAGTTATTCCCACACCCACCGCAAACTGCACTTGCCCTTGGCTCATGTTGTTTAGTGCACATGTGGTAGGATTACCCGACTGTAACCCACCCCCGCCAGTCATGCCTTCCACGGGTATGCCCCCCAACAGCAACACCAACACAGCAACCTACCAACCCGTCGACAAAATCAACAGGTTGCCGACTGGTCGCTGTGTTGGTGCACCCAACACAGGGGCACATTGTCTCCCGGTACTGCACCCCGTCCCCAAATCAACTCCGACTGGAGCTGAGAATTCTAAGTACAGGGGTGCAGGGCAGAGCCACCGATGGGGGTTCGGGGAGAAGCCCTTGATAAAAAATAGGACTGAGACAAATGGGATTTATGTCAACTGCAGCTTGTGGTCTACATAAATCCTGTTGATGAGATGCTGGTCGACAAAAGTATTGTCGAACCGGCATCGTAGAGCCCCTTCCATGTAAGACAGACCCTCATCTCTCAGGAATCACTTTTGAAAAAAAAATGTTCAGACACATTTCAGTTTATGTTTCATATATTTTCTGCATGTGACGTCCTCTTTTAAGTTCATAACTATGTATATTAAGTGAGTGGTAACAGAGTAGGGAACATTGTTTAACCAGGAGTACCGCACTAAGTCAAAGCTTGTTTCCAGATGCGACCTGGGAGCACAAGGAAGTTAAGTGACTTGCTCAGGGTCATACAATACGCACCTAGGCAGCTATGGGATTCAAACCCAGGTCTCCAGATCTGTAGCTCAGAGCCTTAACCCACTGCACTATACTGCCTGTAGACTGCAGAGTGTGCAGTTATAAGGGAATAATTCACACTTTGGGTGGTTGTAATACGTAAGGGATAACACATGACAGGGTGTGCGGTTATAAGGGAATAATGCACACCTCGGGTCATACCTCTCAGCCTCCTGCCTCATAAATCAGGGACAAGGCTTAAAAAATCAGGGACAAAGGAGCAAAATCAGGGACACTGCTTCAAAACTGGAGATATCCACTCAGGAAGCTGGTAGAATAAAGGGCTTAGTGTAAAAGGCATTTTCTAAAGAAGAAAAAGTCTGTAACTTTAATGTCTGACATTAGTTTGTGCTTATAACCCCCCAGTTTGGTCACAACTTTTAGAAGGGACAGAGTAAAATTTTGAGGCAAAATCAGGGATGTCACTGAAAATCAGACAGTTGAGAGGTATGCCTCTGGTGGTTGTAATACCTAAGGGTTAACATGTGACAGGATGTGCGGTTATAAGGTAATAATGCACGCCTTAAGTGGTTGTACTACATAAGGGATACTACATGACAGGTTGTGCGGTTACAAGTGAATAATGCACGTCTCGGGTGGTTGCAATATGTAAAGGATAACACGTGACAGGGTGTCGAATATAAGGGAATAATGCACAGCTCAGGTGGTTGTAATATGTAAGGGATAACACATGACAGTATGTGTGGTTATAAGTGAATAATGAATGTCTCGGGTGATTGTAATACGTAAGGGATAACACATAACAGGGTGCATGTTTATAAGGGAATAATGCATGCCTCAGGTGGTTGTAATATGTAAGGGATAACTTATGACAGGGTGTGCTGCTATATAGAGAATAATAGATAGGCAACTGTGTGTTATGGATTTTTTTTTTACACACCCAAGGTGTGTGATAACCCATAAACCTCGAGAGCAAAGCTCGAGAGGTTTATGAGGTAATCACACACCAAGGGTGTGTTAAAAAAAAATCCACATACACACAGTTGCTTATTTTTTATTTTTTATAATTGCTGGCAACACCCTTTATAAAAAATGCAGAGTATCTGCTATTTACAAACACACACACACACACACACACACTCTCTCTCTCTCTCTCACACACACACACACACTCTCTCTCTCTCTCTCTCTCTCTCTCTCACACACACACACACACGCTGTCTTTCACACACACACACACACACACACAGACACACACACTGTGTGTCTCTCTCTCTCTCTCCTACACACACACACACACGCTGTCTTTCTCTCACACACACACACACTTTCTTTCAGACTGACCTTTTTTTCAGCGACGGCATCTCCCGATCCGGAGACACGACGGGATCAACCAGATAGTCCTTTTCTATTTAGAAGGTGGGATCAACCAGATAAAACATTTAAAAAATCAAATAGAGATGGGGAGGGTAGTAAATAAAAACGGCTCGTCGGCAAGCGAGAAAACGAGCCGCCATTTTTTTAAAGCTATTCAGCCCGCCCACTCACAGAGCGCGAACCAATGAAAAGACAGAATACAGATGAGTGACACACAAAGGAGACAGGTGGTTTTGAAAATGCCGTAATAACTCGTTTTTGAGTTATTACGGCATTTTAAGGTGCTTGAAAACCGTTTGTTAAAGGGGGTTGCCAGTAATTATAAGGGAATAATGCTCACCTCGGGTGGTTGTTAAACTACCTCATGGCTTAGGTGAGCGCCGCAATCATCCAAGAAGGGCATTATTCCTTTATAAAGGCACACCCTGGAGTATGCTAGCCTACTTATAATTTGGCCTCTTATTTGTTAATTAAAAATATGTAATTCCAGTGAGGTAAGAGGTTATCAGAAAATAATCAGTGATCACGTAGTCACTATTGTGGGCCAGACACTTTCTACCCTGAAGATTGCAGACCAAAATTTCAATCTGTCTGTGCGCAAGGTGAGGAGAAAAAAACAGTAGAAAACAGCGATTTTTTAAAATGTTTTCACTATCTGGATCTCAGAATATGCACATCCGACCTCAACGCAACTTTCCAAGTCAAGAGATTGCCCTGAGACCGCACATTAAAAATTGCGCACAAATCCGTTCAATGGCTGCGAAGATATTAAAGTGCACAATTTTAGGTTTAACATAGAAACTCCCACTCAACCCTAAATGTAGTGGTGGTTATCACATTTTCCTTGTTTACTGCTTGCTTTGTATGTCTGTGGCTAACCATGTACCAGTTTTTAAATGTTTATATGTAATTTAAATGACTTTTAATGAGGAAGGGGGAGAAGAAACTACCAAATGCAGTGCTCCCTCGCTATAGTGAACCACTCTATAAGGAATTTCTGTTCTAGTGAACACCTGTGGTGGCTCCCATTGTTACCTAATTAGGCATATTAACACCTTGCTATAGTGAACAATATCTATAGTGAACAAATCTGCTGGGTCCAGAGGGGTTCCTTCTAAAGAGGGACCACGGTATGATTTTTACGTTTCACTGAAGAGTTATAGCTGATCATCTAAAGGCAAGAATTTTGAGGAGTGGAAATAAGAAAAATTGACTCTGTTAAACTATTCTGCATGCATTAATGTATTTTCCTCTGGTATTAAGACAGTCACACACATGAAACTAAACAAGCGGTACCTATCTTACAAGTTTTATTTAGTGCCTGACTGCACAAACTTCCCTGGTTGTGTGTCAGTTAGTCAGTTAGTGTAGGTTAGTGGTTGCCCTATACAAATATAAAAGCCACCTGGCACCCGAAGGTTATATATTGAGGGTCACCTTGTTAAACCACTACATGGGGTAATATGCAAACTCCCTTGTTTAATCCAATAACAGTAAAGGAAAATGTTTGTCTTTTAGATCAAACAAGAAACTATTATTTGCCAAGGCTCAGAATGTTGATAGGTCAAAAGGCATTAACCTGTGTGGGTGATAAACTGTGGAATGACTTCCTGTTAGAACTAAGGATGATAGAGGATATATCGAGTGAGGTAAGTCCCAGAGTTGTCAATGGATGGGGTTGGGGGAAAAGTGCAGGTGGAGGCAGCTCAGCCAACAGGAGTACAAAGAAAAGACTGAAAGAAAAGACTGTTTTAATTTATAGAAAATTAGAGAATACCCTATGTGAGAAATGGATGCTACGAACTGAACTTAAAGCTTCAGAATTTTAAAACTATTTACATGACACACGTTTTACAAAGTTTTCTGGGTCTACTTGTCGAACAGGCCTCTTATAAATATGAGTGCTGCCTCACGTGTTCTTAGAGCACACAAAAGAGGAGCTGTTCTGCTGTCCTAAAGACCCATGAGACAACACTTTTATATCTATGAGGCCCTCCAACCAGTCCCATAAACTTATTATAGAGTGCACCGATTTTGTTTTAAAAATATCTTTTTATCTTCACAATATTGATGGTATGAGCAGCAAGCAAGCAAGGAGCCCATTACTGCAGCACAGCATGTGAGACACTTATACGGAAGTATCTCATGTGCAACTGAAGGAGGGAAGTGTTCTGAATTGTCAGGAGCATCACATGACACTCCCATAACCTATAATGGTTCCAAAGGTACCTAGAATGTTTAGAAAAAACAACCCTGTGGGTTAATATGACCTCCCAGAGCCTCTCATTGCAGGACAATAGTGTTTGCACATGCATTCATTATGTGTGAGAACAGTAAAACTGAAATGCTTTGATATGCAATGAACGTAAGTCAACCCATTCTAATCCTACAACAAGTGGCTCTGAATGACATATAACTGCATTAGAGATCTGGACGGATTTTTTTGTTTTAAAAAAGTACCCTTTTTTCACAAAGATGGAACTACTTTTCCATCGGGCAAATGTCCATTGTCATCATACTGCACGTGAAATGCTCTTAAGAAAATCAGGGTGCTTCACGTGCAAACAAAAGGAGCACTGTAATTGGCTGCGAGTGTCACACGATGCTTTCTTGAGCTATAATGATTAGCTAAGAATGCTGTCATGATTTATAAAAAAAGAGATTTAAACCTGGAGTTATCAAGTTTGAATCCTGCCACAGGCATAGACTGACTGTAACTTTGAGCTAGTCACATGAACTCTATGTGCTTCTGTTCACCCAAATGCATGATGGCGCAGATGCGGGACCCCACTGAAAACAAGACATTACATCTCAATTGGGCTGTCCTGCATAAGTCAATTGTAAACAAAATGAACTTGTTCCTTTCTCTCAGGAGCAATGATGTATGTGTCATGCTTCTGTTTGAATGGAAGGATGCCGCCGTGGCTTGTAACTGTTTTGGTGTTTTGTCTGTATTACTTTTTACTAAACAATAAAGAGCATTAATTGCAAACAGTGTTGTTTCGTATTAAAAAGACACACTATAGCTTGTTTCCAGGGGTATCCTGGAGGGTGATTTTCATTGTCTGGTTTTGTTTTGCCAGATACCACTGAAGAGCACCAGGAGAAGCCTGGAAAGCTTCCTAACTGTAACTGTGTCAGTTATCAAAGTCAGACCACCAAAACCAAGCTATAATATTCTTCTGGAGACAGAACCCCACAACCTGAATAAATCTGCCCTAAGTAAATGGCAGCTATGAAAGGAATGATTACATGCAGCAGCTGGAGTGTGTTTAATGTCGAGTTTAATGTCTTTCCTTTATAAGGTGTTATGTCTGCCCTCTCTGTATTTGGGCTAGACTTCCCTAGTGCCCCTTCTGTGAATCAAACCTGGCACCCTGAGTCCAAAGGCAGAATGAATCTCTAACAATTCAGCTAAAGACTCATTATAATAGCCAGGAGGCTTTTTTATTTTTCATTTTTAAGTTTGCTTGTGCGCAGTGCAAGAAACATATTGCGGCAGCTTGTTGCCGAAGCAGGTTCTGGAGGTGCGGCACTGTTGAGGCCAATACCGGCACAGCATTTTGGGGCATGTGTGATGTCCACCAATAATGGGGGACACAGCCGGTGACAGTAGTTTGGAACCATGCCATCAACTTGTGAAAAAACAGCCGCTGCAATCAGTGGCCACCTCGTCATTGCAGCGTAAGCCATTCGCAGCAATGAGGGAGCGATCCGTCATTGCAGGGCGGGACCTTGCAGCCCTGATATTGTTTGTGAAGATGGCGGTGGCTTGTCGCCTGTTCACAAACAATATTAACCCCTCCCCTGCCGAGGGGGTGCCCAATTCCCTTGGCAGCATGTGCCTCCCAACATGCTTGTTTGCCAGTGGGGGCCCCAATCCCCGTTGGCTGCAGTGCCCCAGATGCATGTTGCCAATGGGGGAGCCCACTCCCCATTGGCAGTATGTAATGCCCCCCCACTTTTCTTGTCTGCAGATGGGGTGCCCAATCCCCTGTCGGCTACAGCGCCCCCCCCAAAAAAAAAGACTCAGTTGGCATGCTGGGAGCCCACCCCAGCATTTCATATTGTCCTGTAAATAAAAAACCATCCTGCAATGTCTTTTTTTTTTTTTTTTACCTGTAACGAAGGACAGTCCCCCAGCGGTCTCCCTGGCCCCCACCCACAACCCGCACCCACCCACTGCGCACCCTGCCTCCCCACACCCCCCATCCCAAACTTACCACTGGAGTCTGACTTGACGATCATTGGTGGACCAGGAAAACGTCTGCACTCTTCAAAGCTGACCGCGAATTGAGGAAATGCCGGTAAGCTGTATAATGGAATAAATAGGGTTTTTTTCAACTTTGCTGCATATTTCAGGCATTTTTTGGAATTTTGCCACCAAATTTTCAACATGGGGTTGTTGGGACCCCTCCTAATGAATTGTATCGCTGTCATGGCATTAATTGGCCCTGAAAGGTGATTTTACGGCCACTGTGCAGAATCACCTTTCAGGACCAGTTAATGAAATGACAGTGCCAGTGTTCATGAGGTGGGCTCTCAAAACGCCTATATTGCAAATTTGGAGGGAAAAATCAAAAAAATGACTTTTACGAGTGTGCGTTGCACAGTTGCTACGCATGCTAGCAACTTTGCGAATTTGCAATATTTTCATCCCAGATTTTCAACACTGGCATTTTTTCAGACCTCCTTGTGAACAGTATAGCTGTGATTTTTCACACCTTGGACAAAATGTGTTTTCGCACTTGCGGCACACAATAGCGCGGTCGGTGTGGGAAATCAGTGTTCCACACAGATTAACAAACTGACAGTGGCACTGTTCATGAGCAGAGGTCCTAAAATGCCTATGGTGAAAATCTGGTGATGATACTTCATAAAATGACAGTGTTATGAGCATGCGTTGAGCTGTTCCTATGCATGCTCGTACGTTCGCAAATTTTCTATATTTTTCACTCCAGATTTTGAACATTGCATTTTTACCACACCTCCTTATGAGCAGCACAGCTGTCATTTTTCACATTTTGCCCAAAATGTGTTTCCGCGCATGTAGCGCTCAATGGCGCAGTCGGTGTGCAAATTCAATGTTCAGGACAGATTAAGAAAATCACAGGAACACTGGTCATGAGCAGAAGTGTTAAAATGGCTATGTTAAAAATTTGGTGAAAAAAGTCAATTAAATGACTGTGTTGCGAGCGAGCATTGAGCAGTTTCCACGCACCCTCGTAAGTTCATGGATTTCTAATATTTTCAGTCCAGATTTTCACCACTGGCATTTTTCCACAGTTCCTTATGAACAGTACAGCTGTCAATTTTCACACCATGGCCGAAATGTGTTTTCACACTTCCAGCGCAGAAATGCATGGTCACTGTGGGAAATCACTGTTTGGGACAGATTAAGAAAATCACAGTGACACTGTTCATGAGCGGAGGTTCCAAAATGCCTGTGTTGACAATCTGCTGTAAAACATCCCCAAACTAATTGCATTATGGGTGTGCGTTGCCCAGTTTCTACACGCTCGTGACTTCACCAGTTTTTTTAATATTTTCGCTGCAGATTTTCAACATTGCCATTTTTTCCTCCTCCCCATGAACAGTACAGCTGTCATTTTTCACATCCTGTTTGAAATGTGTTTTTGCACCTGTGGTGCCAAATGGCGTAGTTGCTGTGCAAAATCAGCTTTTGGCTAACAAACTGATATTGCCACTGTTCATAAGTTGGGGTCACAAAAAACCCATGCTGAAAATTTGGAGTGAAAATGCCAACAAACGCCTGAGACGTTAGGGTTTCCAACCATAATGCCCCACCCTGTAGAGACTGACAGGCATCAAGGGTGTGACTTGGGATTCTCGTCTGTAATGCTCATACCATTCCACACCCTGCAACCAGTGAGAGGCATCAAGGTGTGCCTTGGACTCTTCAGCCCCAAAGTTCACCTTATTCTCCTATACAGCACACATCTCACCATATTTCCTGATGGAATAGGGTGCGCATAAGGGCCAAAGACCCCAAGGCACACTGTGACACTTGTCGGTGTCTGCAGGGTAGGGAGTGGCGAAATGGTGTGGCTGTTATGCCTGATGACCCAAAGACACACTCCAATGCCTGTCAGTCTCTGGAGGGTGGTGGCGGGGTTGGCTTCAGTTCAATACTTCACTGCCATTCCTATTATGCAGCTCTGTAACTTCTACACTACCAATGCCAGTGCCAGCAAGCAAACATTCGGCATTGACAAATGCTTGTTTTTGTTGTTAACTAGAAGGTGACTGGGCACAGTCCTTTTTAGTCATGCCTGACATAAAACAATTAACAACAGTAACTCACAGAATAAATAAATAAATGCAACTTCTAGAATTAGTAAAATTATCTTAACATAAACTTTTAATATTTTCATAATGCAGCCTCTTTAAAAGATATTTAAAGTCCATGACACTTAGATGTAACCAATTCAGACAAATTACTCAGGATACTAGGGCCAGACCATGAAAATGAATTTTTTCTCCAATTTTAGCTTGGTTGGTTTAACTGGAAAAAGTATGGATGAATTACTCCTGGTATTGTGAATCTTGGAACTCGGACATAAGGATGAAAACAAAACACCAGGATGAGAATTTTTGTAAGTATAAATACAAAAGGCAAAAACCGTTGCATTATAACTTAGTCTTAATGGAGGGAGCAGTGTTCTGATCCCTGAATATAAACTGCAGTGGTGTGTTCTGCATGGTGCTTTTAGAGTGAAGCAGCACCTATGATTTAAAACTGCTGATACTTATTTAAAAGGATGCTGTTCTGAGTCACAGACAGTGCACTCATGATATAGTCAAGTGTTGGACTTAGAATTTGTTTTGCTATTACCATTCTACAACGGGCTAGATTGAGCCTTTGATTTCTATACAGAGCAACCCTAAATACTACCAGTGGAGGGCACCCTTGTACTACTATCTCACAGCACTACAAGACTTCTTGAGGTCCCATTTCAGCAGAATATAGGTGTTACAAAGTGCCATTTCGCAGAAGCATAAGGTTACAAAGCCCCACGTAAGCAGAATCAAGGTGTAACCCACCCTTTTCCTCAGTCTATGTAGAGGTCCCGATGGTATGATGTGTGCGTGTGTGTGTGTGTGTGGGGGGCACAGACCAGAACACTCCCTGGCATTTTCAAAGCAGAATGGAAAAAAACAGGGTGGCCTTACCAGCTGGTGTCTTCTATTTTCTAGGCAGGCCTCCTTTACCCATGTAGCCTCTCACTGCTACAGGTGGCGAATAGACTTGCAGATGACATCTTCTGGGGGGTGGCATCTCCGCTGTTCTCTCACTTGGGGGGGGGGGCATTGTCTCCAAAACAGAGCACATAGTGTGAGCAGTCGGGCTTAATTCATTGTTTCTTAATTTATCCAGCTAAATGATCAGGCACCACAACCATCTTCACGGGAGCAACAGCACTTTTTGGGTGAGTGGGACGTTGCATGGGGATGAGATGACTACATAGAGTACAATAGCTTGTTTCAGGCTCACCAAATCAGCACAGCAGCTAAGATTTTCACACAGATCTAGCATTTGGACCAATCTGGCTCCAGTCGTAACTCCTATGATTGTGCTGAAATGGGACTTTGTAACCCCTATGATTCTGCCGAAACCGCACTTTGTAACACCTATATTCTGCTGAAATGGGACTTCATAACCCCTATGATTATACTGAAATGGGACTTTGTAACCCCTTTAACCCTGCTGAAATGGGAATTTTTATCCCTTATATTTTGAAGAAATAGGAATTTGTAACCTCTGTTGTGTGCTGAAATAGGATTTTGTAATCCCTATGGTTCTGTTGAAATAAGGGTTTGTAATGGTTATGATTCTGCTGTAGTGGGGTTTTATAACACCAATGATTCTTTTTTTTTTTTGAGTAATTCTTTATCCCCCGCCAATCGGCCCCCTTCCACCAGTCCCTCCCCCATCACTGCCATTGGACCTGGTGCCGGCCATCACCTTATACCAGTTTGAGGTGCCAGCTGGCCTGGTGTGGCGGGGAGACCAGCTTTATCCCTCCGGTCAACTTGTTTTCTCCTTCAGTTTGTCCCTTCCCCGAGCGCATAACCAAGGCATGCAATGACGTCAATGGCCAAGCCGCACACACTTCCGTACGTGGCATGCTGGGCATGTTGCTCGGCTCCACCTCCCCTCATGTGGGTCCATTGCATTGGCCCCCAGCCACTGCTAGGGGCCAGTCAAACAGTGGACTCTGTCCCCACCCCTCCCTGGGAGAGAGGCTGTCCTCTGGATGCCTGAACCTCTCCCTTCCGGACGACCTCCACCTGCCTGCTTGCACCATGAGCACAGGTCACTGGCATGACAGGAGGTAAGGTATGATGCCTCAGCCCTCCACGCCACAGGGCCGGCCAACCCAATGATTCTGCTGAAATAGGAGTTTTTCAACCACTATACAGTAGGGCTGCTGAAATAAGAGTTTGCAACCC
Organism: Neoceratodus forsteri; assembly: GCA_016271365.2. Lineage (NCBI taxonomy): Eukaryota > Metazoa > Chordata > Ceratodontiformes > Ceratodontidae > Neoceratodus > Neoceratodus forsteri. Next base: position 308,457,216 of record JADMNL010000027.1, on the reverse strand, counting down.
TCGTGTCTTGTGAAATGGGACTGTGCAACTCTTATGGGCGTGCTGAAATAGAAGTCTGCAACCTATATAATTCTGCTGAAATGGAACTTTGGATCCTCCTATAATTCTGGTGAAATTGGACTTTGCAACCCCTATGGGTCTGCTGATATGGGACTTTGTAACTCCTATGATTCTGCTGAAATGAGACTTTGTCACCCCTATGATTTTGCTGAAATGTGACTTTGCAACCCCTATGGGCAGGGACCCTGTTTTTCCATTTTTAACGGTAACACCGGTAACAATCACGGAATCCTGCTTGGTTTGCAGATTTTGAATTCTTGTGCCGGTGCCTCACGGAAATTGCATGTCACTGCACAGAATCTCTAAGATTTCAGCATCTTTTTAATTTTTTTTTTATTTTCTCTTTCTGTGTCCCCTTCTCACAGCATCAGTCTCGACTTTTCAGAGATCCCTAGGCTGAATATCCCCTAGCTTTACCCCAGGTAATGCTCAGGAGCTCCTGTGGACCTGCCCCTATCCTGCCTGGATTGTATCCCCCAGGTAGGAAGGGAGGGAACCCCGAGTCACCCCTCCACACTCCCTTAGTGTGTGTCGGGCAGCTCAGTGGGTCCCTCATGGAGCCTGGTTATGAAGTCTGGGGCACCTGGATCTCTTCTGCCAGTGACCGATGTATGATGATTGTTCCTAGTTTTCTGGTCTCTGTCCCTGAGGGCATCTGCACTAGAGGAGTTCCAAGGAGGTAGGTCACATAAAGACATGCCACTGCTCCAGATCCTGGCTAGCATCCTCCCCTCCCCTCCTGATCATTCTGCAGCACCATTGCACCACCACCCGTGGTCACACATGTGGTAGTAAAGCAGCAGGACCTGCAGCCCACCCTTCCCAGAGGAGGAGGAGGAGAGCAGTCACCCAGGTGCTCGATCCTACTCCCCTGGCCAGACCTCCGGCAACCCAAGTTCACTTGACCCTGGGTCACTGGCATTGCAAGCAATAGTGCTACTGTAGCTCAGTGGGCCGAATTTATTTCAGCATCTTAAAATGAATGCTGCTGTGCTTCACATTCTTTCTACTTTGCTGCATATACAGTCAGCAAAGGAAATCACCACACTGCTTTGTTGTAATCAGCTATTCAGTTTAAGTACCCATGCCTAGTGGTTAGAGTAACAAACAGTGATTGAAATGGGTATATCCAGCAGACCTGGGTTTGATTCCACAACCTCCACTTACATACTGTGTGACTCCAAGAAAGTCACTTAACCTCCCAGAGTTTCTAGGTCACTCCTGAAAACAGACAGTTCTGCCTAGTGGGCCTTACCTGCTTTACAAAGAATATAAAAGAAATACCAATATATGTTTACTACATCATAGAATAGTAGTCAGGGTACCATGTATTTTGCCTGTGTTTTACTTGGGCTGCAATGATTTTGTATAGGTAAAGATAAATGTTCAGATACATTTTATGTGCTTTATAAGCTTGTTTTTAGATTTTAGTCAGGTTTTCATTGTATTCTTTGCATATGAGCTTTTAGGTTGTAGATTGCTAAGCACAGGATCACTGTTACCAGCTAGCTTATTCAAGTTTATACTGTAATCAGTAGGGCCATCTAAAATCCTCAGTTGTTTGAATGAAAACTAGTTTGAATGAAAGTATGTTCACAAAGAAGAAACTGCCTTACTACTTATGAAAAGACTTCACAGTTAACACCCATTTAGGTGAATTTGATGATTTGCACCTTTTCTCCCACCTGCTGTTTCAGTCTCTGTGACAACAAAAGTTTTCTGATAGACTGCTTCAACAAAAACAAAGTTAAGTATTTACGTGTACATATGTTTGGCCAGTGGATTTTGAAAGCATAGTCAATGACATACAGAAGGTAAGACCCCAGGGGCTGTATGATACTGGTGGGCAGAGTGGTGCTCAATTCACATCTGAACAAAGACATGAAAACTGGGAGACACCCTTTTCATGGACACCAAGTTAAAAAAAAGTATCCACATGTCTGGGAGATGCATGAGTCCATTTGAAGGTCCCCCACTAATCACTTGTGGGTTTTTTAGGTGAAGACACTTTATTTCAAAGAAGCAAATTCAAGCATTTATTTTTCTCCTCCTACCCCCTGGCCATTCACTCCTTCAGGCCTGCCAAGGCACCCCTACCACTGCTGCTGAGTCCAGACCACCATCCACTGCTCCTTACTGCTGTGCTACCAGGTAACCCAAAATAACCCTTCATTGAGTGGGCCCCTACCCCTGAGGGAAGCTACCAGAGGAGGAGAATTACCTCAAAGAGCTTCCTGTGTATCCTGAGAATGGCAGGGATCAGAACGGACACATGTCTGGAGCTTCCAGCTTATGCAGGGACCAACAGCTGTCCGGTTGACCAGCGGATGTTTTGCCATTTTCTTGACAGGCCACATGATGTCAAGGCACAAGCCGACATCTGTCACGCTCCCTCCTGCAGTGAAGGCTGACGTGTTGTTGTGCCTCTGGCCTCCACCAGGGGCCAGCAAATGCTGAGCCGTGAACCCTCCCTCCCTCCCAAGAGAAGGTGCGTGGTCGTTGTACAATCAAGCCTTCACCCACCAGCTGGCCCTCCAACACCCAAGTCTGTTCCCTAACCCTGGTCAGCGGTGTCACAGGCAGAAATCCAATTCAGGCAGTTAAATTATAGATAGGAAAAAACAAAGGTAGTCCACCTTAGTGGTGATGGTTCAGATTAATTCACATCTGAGTTCTAACAAGCAAAGAGACCAAGTCATTTGTAACTTGTGCATGTGGGGTGTGGGTGTTGAAGAAAGGGGATCATAGTGCTGTCACTGCTGCCATCACCCAAGAGGATGTGGACTGCATTGTTGCTACTACCCGTCACACTGAAGGGGTGGGGCTGTAGTTATTCTGCCATCACCACTGGTGGATTATTTATTTAAGAAATTTACCAGATAAGCATACTGAGCAGGATCCACTCATTTCCAGATGCGACCTGGATGGAGAATGTAGTACTGCTGCCATCACACCTAAGGTATGGGGGCCACAGTGCTGCTGCTTCTGTCACACCTGAGGGAAGGAGGTCGTAGTGATATTGCTGCTGCCATCACACCAGAGGGATGGGAGCCATAGTGCTGTTGGTGCTGCCATCGCACCTGAGGGATGGGGCCGTAGTGCTGCTTCCATCACACTTTAGGGATGGGGGCTGCAGTGCTGCTGCAGCCATCACATCTTGTACCTAAAATAACTTTAAATTGGTACAAGGATGGAAGGATGTGCAACAGTGGAGTTCAAAATTGCTGAAATGCATATTAGCAGAGTTAAAATTGTTAATTAAAGTACAGAGAGAACCAAATACTGGTAAAACGATTTTGGCTTAGCAGACACTGGTGACAATACCATTTTTACAGTGTGCAAAAGGAATTAGCCCTTTCTCAATCCCGGTAAACCAGTGTCCCTGCCTATGGGTCTACTGAAATGGGACTTTGTAACCCCTATGATTCTGCTGAAAGAAAACTGGGTCTACTGAAACTAGGCTTTGCAATCCCTATGACTTTGCTGAACTGGGACTTGCAACCCCCTAGTATTCTGCTGAAGTGAACTTTGTAACCTGTAAAGCCCAGTTCGCATTGGGGCATTTGAAATGGTTCTCAGCTCTTGAATCATTTCAAATGCGTGCTGGCCTGGATGGTGTTTGCAGATAACCAGATTGCATAATGGATTTGTGGAAGCATGTTACAACCCTGATGAGACCTGGGCTTGCGCACACTTCCAGAAATCCGTTTTAAAAGTAAAATGATTTAGGTACAGTGCGAACGCACCAGCTCTGATCCTATTATGGTTTTCATGCAAGCGCGCAAAGCATCACGGTAAGCAGCATTTCCATGCTGCTGAATCGGGTTCACAGTGCACACAGATCTCTGCTGCAATGTGAACGCCGTAAAATGCGTTGCCTGAGGGGGATCACAGGAAGGGGGTTACAATATTGAATGCTACAGCACGGTAAGCGCTAATCTGCTTTTAAAAATGTTTTATCAACCGTGCTGTAGTGTGAATGGAGCCTATGATTCTTTTTTTAATTCAATATACTTTATTAGTACTTTTGCAAAACACGGGTAAATACATAGCAGTAAAAAAATGGACAGCATTATAACAAGAAAAAAAAAAGGGGGGCCCTATGATTCTGTGGAAATGGGACTTTGTAACCCCTGTTATTTTGCTGAAATGGGGCATTGTAACACACATGATTCTGCTGAAATTGGACTTTGTATGAATCTGCTGAAGAAAATGGAACTTTCTAATTGCTGTGGTTCTACTAAAAGGGCATGTCTCTTGATTCTAGATTAGCACTTTGTAATACCACGTGTTTGCTTGCCAGTGAGTGACTGTTTCTTTCTGGATCACACACATGCACATACACATACTGAATCGAGCGGTGCGTCGCCGCACCTTTACAGATAATGGAGCCCCATATCCGCCATACTTCGGATGCAGATTTTTACAAGTTAAAATAATGTATATTGTGGCACAAGAAAATAGCCGTAACATATATTAAAAGCTTATCCAGAGGGTAAGTTTTGATGGGGTAGGAGCGAATAATAATGACAACATTCCTTTAAAGCTGTCAATTACCAGGCCCTTCATCTGCAAAGTGGATCATGGAAGTGTTTAGCAAAATCAGAAAGTTTTTTTTTGTATGATATATTTATTAGATTTTGCAAGTAGCGCTTACAAGACAATCCATACATGGAAGGATAACAGTGCAAACAATATATCCAGACATTCAGTCATAAGGATAGCATGCAGGACACCTCCCCTGGCGTTACAACATAGGGGAAACAAATATAATATCAATTAACCCCAGTGCATGCAGCTCAGGAAGTCTATAGTGGAATCAAATGCCCAATATTGTAAATCCCACGATAAGATAATCTGACCAGCAAAGACACGGCTCAAAAGATTCCCCAACTCAGTCCAACATTACAGGAATGATAAGGAACAATGTGCTAAGAATAACAAACACTTCAGTGGTGAGAACATTAGTGAACCACAAAAATCAACACAGTATATCACTGGCAGAATATATTGAAATAGTCCAGCCCGATGAGAATGCCCCAGATGGCCATACAGTGAGAAGCATCGGGCATGATAATGTTAATTGGATAGGCGTGTAAATAACGTAAGTCTGGAGATAATTGCCCCAAGACCCTTGGCTCCCAAAGAAAAGAAAAAATTACATCACGTTGGTAGAGTCAATCTTTTATAATACCTTGCAGGGGACCAATGAAAATAACAGCTTCCATGTAAATACATTACAGTCTCCAATTCCCAGCTCACATAACAAACTTACAATTCCAGGGCCAAACCTATACAGCGCCTCTGTCCTCATCCAATGAAGCTGCCCCGCCCACTGCTGCCTCCATCTCTTGTTCAATACACTGAAGAAGTTTATCCACGTCCTTTGAGTCATTAAATTGATATTGTTGATCCTGACACGTTACGTGGAGCCTTGCGAGTAACAATAGCCAGTGCTGGATCTTAAACTGGTGTAGGCGGCCGTGAATATTATTATAAGCCTTGCACCTTTGCCAGGTGGTGTAGGATAAATCCGGGAATAGTTGGATGCTGTAGTTTCCATATTTTAAAATTCGATTCCTCCTAGCCAGACTAAGCATTCAGTCTCGGTCCCCCACACCGGTACACATCATTACCATCAAAGTGAAGGGAGACGTTGTGCCCATTGCCACATGCCTGGGGGTAAGACAATATGCCTTTTTGAATTAAATAGGAGGTCATCCTCAGATAATCCCAGAATAGCATGCAGCCAGGAACTAACAAAGCCAAGGCAGTCTTCTCCCTCTGAGTTTTCAGTCAACCCTAGCACTCTGATGTTCCTCCCTAGACGGATTTTCAACAACCTCCAATCTCTGGTGCAACAATGTGTTTCTTTAATCAATTTAGTAGTGGCATCACAGGCGTTTAACACTGAAGACTCCGAGCACTGGACCATCTGTTCACACTGGTCCACCCTGGATTCCAGGGCAGAGACCCTGGGAGCCAAAGTGTCCATCTTTTTACCAATATCTTGAACCGATTTTACTAGCTAGTTCAATGTCGTTTGTATGGAAAGGAGTGATACTCAATCCAGTGGATCATTCGCTTGTGCCGAGGCTTCACCAGTAGATGCAGGCTGCCCCCCACCTTGTTGCTGTGACTTTTTAGGAGACAAAAATTCCACAGACAAGGTGAGGGTACCATGAGTTTTCCCCATAATGTCACTCCGTCCTGAACATATCCAACACCTGTTCTTACACTTAATTCCACAGTAAAACTTAGTTTTAAACCAATTTTATATAAAAATTCTCGGGAGCTCAGGGATATAGCTGCTTCCTTAGCCCCCCCCCAATCAGAAAGTTTAATGAAGTAATGCTTATGAAATTTGCTGTTTTGCTGCACCTTTCATTCAGAACTGATAAACCAGTAGATGTCAGCACTTTTCAGTTAATTCCATCTGTAAAGGGCTCGTTGTAGTCTGTAACATTAAAATGACAATTCTGTTCAGACATGCTTTTCAGAATTTCTTTCTTAATTCCATGAAATTCTGAAAAGTATTTCCATATAAACTGCAGAATATGCACAGAAAAGAAATCTATTCTGCAATTTATGTACATTGCAGTTTACCAATACACAGTTTAAAAAAAAAATTCTGCCTTTGGAATTTCAGAGGTTGGCTTTCGACAGAATTCCCAATAAGTAGGTGGAATTCTGGTGGAACTAGAATATAATAATTTAGCAGAGCTTGAAAACATTCCAGTGAGATGTATTTGAAAACATAAGCTGTGAGGGATTGAAGCACAGGGAGGTCAAGTGACTTGCACAGGGTCACACTGCAAACCAGTGAGGTCAAGTGACTTGAACAGGGCACATTGCAAGCCAGGGCTATCTGCCATTAAACATTTACATACATTTCATTATTCAAAGAGAAATGTACAGAGAAAGAAAAAAGTGGAACTGCTCCTGTTGCAGTCACTTTGTTTTAAATATTAATTGTCAGACAGCAGCTATGATAAATCCCACCCTTCTAGGAAGTTTCAATACATCAGCGCTAATCTACATAATTTATTCATATATCCTGACCCCCCCACACACACACACACATACATACTGCTCTAAAAGCTGTTGAAACACTGCAGAGAGGCACTGGACAAGAAGCAGTCTGCAGGAGTCCAGGGTTTGTGATTGTCTCCACAGTCAGTACATAATGCTCAGCCTGACACTTTCCTTCATGGCTCTGGCCTCGTTCCTGGCCAGTGAGTGTTACTCAAGTGTATTTTTTTTTTGTTACTTGTAGTGTGGAAATGGTGATCCCTTTGTTTATTTGTTACATAGACGTTGCTGAATCTGTTGTTTTAGAACTGATATTTGCCGTTTGTCTGTAACAGGTACCAGCGCTGAAACTACAGCGAGTCAGCCAGTCTCTGAGTCTGTGTCTCTGGGACAAACTGCAAAACTCTCCTGCACATTTAACAGTGACTACAACACTGGTTATGGGATATACTGGTACCAGCAGAGACCTGGGAATGCTCAAGACACCTTACTTATTACTTCTCTGACTCCAGCAGCGGAGAGGCACTGGGGTCTCTGACCGTTTTTCTAGCTCCGCTCTGGTAACATCTGCTATTTAACCATCTCCAGAGTGGAGACAGAGGATGATGCTGATTATTACTGCCAAGTGTATGACAGTACCAGTGGAGCACACAGTGCTGCAGTTACATAGGGAACCAAAAAAACCTGTGATGTGTTCCTTATTCTTAGATATACACTGCAGTACTAGTACAGATCCAGAAGAGGAGACAGAGTCCTTGAGTATCTACTATGCTGCTAGCTAGAAAGAGAAAAGGATAAAGCTAGAAATAGGGTTACTACCTGTCCTGATTTTGGTAGGACAGCCCTGTTTTTGAGAAGCTGTGACCTGCTACAAATCATGAAAAATGTTGCACGTGCTGACCTTAAAGTAGAAAAACATTTTCTTACTTCCCTCCAAATGTTGTAGAAACTATATTACCGTAACTAAAATACCACACAATGACAAGAAACAAAATAACCAGCTAACAAACTACAACACGTGCTGGCCTGGCAGCATTGAGGGTTGAAGCGCTGGATGCCACACCTCGCACCACGCTGGCAGCCCAGGTTCGGGAACGGACTCGGGACGCCAGGGGTCGGGAGGGAAGGGAAGGGAGAGGATTAAGCGTCCAGAGGACCGCTCTCCTCTCCCGGGTGGGTTACAGGGGGTTCCCCACTCTGTAGTAACTCCTCATGGAGATCTCAGGGCAGCACATGAGCAGGGATGTTAGATGTGGGTGAGGCGACGGCAGATGCCGGGCGGGAGGAGGAGCCACGCAGGGTCATTGCACATCAAGTCTTGGGGGGAAACAGCAAGGAAGAACCCCGGAAGGTCCAGGAAGGTGACAGTGAGCCCAGTGGTTGAAGCCCACATCCCCAACACCGGATCAAATTCTCTTCAGCTCTCCCAAGCCCCTCGACCCAACCACGGACCGACCGTCTAAATTCCAGAAAGGTTGCCAGGTAAGGAGTGGTGGTTCTTCCCTTGAAGGCTTAGCTCCAGGGGGCCAGCCAAGTCTGTAGGATTGGGAGGGGGATACTCAGCCCTTGTACTCCCGGTGAGAGGAGGTTTCAGGCAGGGAGTAGAGGTGGAGTCCGACAGGATACACCGAGAGATGCCCTGGCCCTCTGGAGATAAACAGAATGTAAAAAAAAAAAAAACCACAGCACTTACAGACCCATATTCAGAGCTGGCCGGATGCACGCAGAACAGTGGCTGCGTGATCAAACACGGGCCAGCAAGCTCTGACGCCACATACAGACAGAGTGTTCGATCCAAACAGATTGTGCAAGCTGTTTAAATATGGATCCTGGTTGCACACTGCAGAGCAGGGGGTCACCATGTTCCATGCAGTGCAACCAGGGTGCAGGGCTGATGACCGTCCATGGGGTATTTGTGTGTGCCGCGGCCCCATGGGCGATATTCAGCCCAAACATGCCGATGGAGCTCATTGGGCATGCACGGTGCAATAGGGCCATTTGCACGCCCATTATGGGCTCATCTGCATGCCTGCACTGCCGTGAAGTGCACTGGGCCAGTTCTCCCAGCCCCAGTCTGTATTATAATAATAATACATGGTTGTGGCCATGTACTGTCTACTATATGCACTCCTATATAGTACAGTCAGCGGCTGGCCAGTGTGGTGTGAGATGGGCTGTGCTAGTCTCCGGCTCCAGTTGGGTTGGGGGAGGAACGAGGTGGTGGGTCACTGCCTTGCAGGGTGGCGGGTGGCCACTTGACTACCAGGGACTTGGCACTTTTTTACTTTTTTACGGATTGGGGCTGGGGAGGGGGGACCCACTAGACCACCAGGGACAATGGGGATATTTTTTAGTATTATGAAGATTGGGGCTCTGGGAAGGGGCAGTAGGCTACCAGGGACAATGGGGATATTTTTTATTATTACAAAGATTGCAGCTCTGGAAGGGGGAAACCACTAGACTATCAGGAATGTGGGGACTGGGCACGGCTGTATTTTTTTATGGATTGGGGATTGGGAGGGGGACCCACTAGACTACCAGTGATATGGGGACTGGGCACAATTGTATTTTTTTATGGACTGTGGCTGGGGAGGGGAGAAACACTAGACTAGTAGCGATATGGGGATAGGGCACAATTGTATTTTTTTATGGATCGGGGCTGGGGGGAAAACAGTAAGTTACTGGGGACACGGGGAGCAAGGAGGGGGTATTACTATTGTTACAGTGCTCAGTGTTAGGGATGGACTGCTGTACCACCAGGGTTCCCTGCCCTAAACAGTGGGCAGCTGGGTGTGCACACTAGTTAGGGCAGGGTTTCAGAAGTGTAATTCTGTGCCGCTGCTGGCGCTAATTTGCACTTCTGAAGTGTTTCATGATTGTGCTGTGCTGCATTTGCATTGGGGATCCCTCATTTGCATAGATGCAGCACACTATTGTGCACATCAGAGCTGTTGGGGGTGTGCCACACATCTGTGCCCTTTGAATATGGGCACGTGCCCGACAGCTGGTGCATTTCCAGGTACGCACAGCACATCCCGAGTTGCACCTGCACACCCACTTTGAATATGGGGGCCTTAGTCTTCATTCTGATTATTTACAGGAAACACGTCTGTTACATTGGTTGATGCTACATATTGTCCTGTGAAAAATGAAGTTTCAATAAGAAATGTAACACTTTAGGCTTCTTAAAAGGTAATGATGCTACCTAGAAAGCAACCAGCAATGTCTGTGGAGATACCTTTTGTATAACTGAAACACATTTTCCAAATAAGCATGAGACTCTCAACTTTTTGATTACTCATTGTTTTGTCCCCTCACATAGCTATTCACGAGGATGATGGTCTGTCTTAACTTGCACTATCTCTTTGTTTCACAGCACTCTCCCTACCCTTGGACCACACTACTGAGGTCTGCACCACTCCATGGGGAAAACCCTTCCATGGCAGGTCCTGGGGTGAGGGCGAGCCCTGGGCTAGTTCAAGTTCAGGGCTACCGGAGAAGAAGGTGCAAAGAGATACTGGCATAGTGAGGTGTGGAAAACAGAGGCATCATTTGCCAGTCAGGCTGGTATTTCCTGTTTCTTGTCCCTCCCTCCTCACTGCCACACTACCACCACACATGTAGTAATGTCCTGCGGAGGAACAGGATGTCATGTGTCCTCCCACAATGTCCAAAGTCGACCCATATCTGCCACAGGAGTCACTGTGTGCCGCTCCACATGAGGAGAGATGTATCTCCACCCCTGGAGTCTAGAAGCGCTACCTCCATAGTGCTCCCACAGCTATCATCGGCCCTTAGACAAGGGATGAGCTCACACAGTGAACCAGGGTCACCCACAGGGGAATGCAACATACTGACCTGGTACCATTGGGCCCGGCTGATCTTCCTTCTTTCACTGCATCCTGCAGCTGAGGTTACCTGAACAAATCAAAGAGATGCTGAAAGTTTCTACAAAACAAAAACTTTGTTATCCAGTTAGTTAAATAAAGGAATTGTAGTCAACTTTTCCTTGCAGTTCTTTTTTTAGTTTCTGTACTGCCTCTGGGACCTGACTGGGACCCTCCCCCTCCCCGGTTACCCTCAAGTCCTTATTCCCACCCATGGAATCTCTGGTAGCCCAGTACTCCCTACTTGACTTTGCTCCAACCCCCACTGGCTCCCAGTGAGTTACCAGCAGCTTGTCACTAACAGGACTCCAGAGGTTACCACATCCCCAGAAGATACCTCACTGGACTGTCTATGAAGTCCGAATGAGGAGCCGACAAGGAGGAGACAGATCAGATGGGACAAGGGAACTTCAACTTACCCAGGCCCATCTATTTTTTATGAACTGCAATCCCTTCCTTTATCCTTTCCTCTATTGGTGCACATCTGAGGAGGCAGGTGACCTCCACCTGTCAGGGGTATTGGAAAGCCAGACTTTGCCCATCCTCTATCAGGGGTCCCTGCTGCTCCTCTTTGGATATTGGAAGCTCTACTTTTGGCCTCGACCAGCGACTGTGTACCAATGTGACCCCTTCTGCTAGCACCAGTGGAGAAAAGCTATGTTGGCAGAGGAGCAACCCTCCCCAAGGCAGGAAGCTCTCCTGTTGTCCCGATGTCAAGTGTGAACCTATGTCATCTGGTTGGCCGCAGTACTGCTCCTACTTTTGCTTAATTTGTTTTAATGTTTCTTGAGGAAAGCGTACTGAGCTGACATCAGCTCATTTCTAGATGTGTCCTAGGTGGGGAAGAGGGATAGGAGGAAATCAGTACAATATACAAGAAAATTTCAGTCAAACAATTGCAAGATTCAGGCATGAATCTCAGAAGAATGGCACTCATGAGCCTCAACACCTAAAGGTGGAGAAAGCACCCAGTTCTGACAGCTTGCACCCGAGTGGTTGAATGGAGTGGTGCAGACACTGGCAGCACTGCTAACAAATCTGTTTAATTGTTCCCTAGAGATGGGGGTCTAGCAGACTGGAGGGTAGCGAATGTGATGCCACTTCATGTGGCGTGGACAGGGATGGTCCCAACAGATTGCAGGGCAGCAAATGTAGTGCGCTTTACAAGACTGGAGACAGGGATGGTTCCAGCAGACTAGTGGGTAGGGAATGCGATACCACTTCTCAAGTGGGGACAGAGATGGTTACAGCAAACTGAAGGGCAGGGAATGCGGTGCCACTTCTCAAGAGTGGGGGCAGGGATGGCCTGGGAAATTGCAGACTGGTCTGCCTAACTTCAACTGTAGACAAGCAGCAAGAAACTATCATTAAGGAACAGGTTGTGGAATTCATGGAGACAAATGGGTGGCAGGACAGGAGGCAGCACAGGTTTGTAGGTGGGAGATCTTGCCAAATTAACCTGACCACTTCTTTCATTTGGTCACCAAGGCAGTGGACAAAGGCCGGCCCAGTAGCATGGAAGGCTGAGGCGCTCGGCCAGTAAACAATGAATGACTCTGAGTGACGTATAAATGCATTATAAATCCGGACTTTATTTTACAAAGATGGACCTGCTTTTCCATATGGCAGATATCCATGGCCTTGGCACTGCACGTGAGACACTCTTAGGAAAATGAGAGTGCTTCATGTACAAACAAAAAGGTTGAGAGTGTCACATGCTGCTCTCTCTCTCGCTATAATAATTGGCTAAGAATGCTGTCATGGTTTATGAAGAAAGATATTTAAACCTGGAGTTATCAAGTTCAAATCCTGCCACAGGCACAGACTCACCGTGTGACTTTGAGCAAGTCACCTGACCACTCTGGGCTTCTATCCACCAAAATGCATGATGAAGCAGATGCAGGACCCTGTGAAAACAAGATAGTATATCTCAATTGGGCTGTCCTGGATAAGTCAATTGTAAAACAAGCATTTGTCAATGCCGAATGTTTGCTTGCTGGCATTGGCACTGGTAGTGTAGGAGTTACAGAGCTGCATAATGGAAATGGCAGTGAAGTATTGAACTGAAGCCAACCCCACCACCACCCTGCAGAGAGTGACAGGCATTGGGGTGTGCCTTTGGGTCGTCGGGCATAACGGCCATGCCATTTCACCACACCCTACCCTGCAGACACTGACAAGTGTCACAGTGTGCCTTGGGGTCTTTGGCCCTTATGCGCAACCCATTGCATCAGGAAACACGGTGAGATGGATGCTGTATAGGAGAATAGGGTGAACTTTGGGGCCAAAGAGTCCAAGGCATACCTCGATGCCTCTCACTGGCTGCAGGGTGTGGAATGGTATGAGCATTATAGGCAAGAATCCCAAGTCACACCCCTGATGCCTGTCATTCTCTACAGGGTGGGGCGTTATGGTTGGAAACCCTAACGCCTCAGGCATTCGCTGGTATTTTCACCCAAATTTTCAACATGTTTTTGTGACCCCCACCTCGTGAACAGTGGCAATGTCAGTTTGTTAGCCGAAAGCTGCTTATGCACAGCTAATTACGCATTTAGCACCACAGGTGCAAAACACATTCCGAACAGGATGTGAAAATGACAGCTGTACTGTTCAGAGGTGTAAAAATTGCAATGTTGCAAATCTGCAGTAAAATATTAAAAAACTGGAGAAGTCAGACGCAGTATAGAAACTGTGCAACGCACAACCGTAATGGAATTAGTTTGGGGATTTTTTACAGCAGATTGTCAACACAGGCATTTTGGGACCTCCTATCATGAACAGTGTCACTGTGATTTTCTTTATCTGTCCCGAACAATGATTCCCCACAGCGACCACGCATCTCTGTGCTGAAAGTGTGAAAACACATTTCGGCCATGTTGTGAAAAAATGAAGCTGTACTGCTCATAGGAAGTGTGGAAAAATGCCACTGGTGAAAATCTGGACTGAAAATATTACAAAGTCATGAACTTACGAGGGTGTGTGGAAACTGCGCAATGCTCACTCGTAACACAGTCATTTTATGGACTTTTGTTAGCAAATTTTCAACATAGCCATTTTAAGACCTCTGCTCGTGAACAGTGTAACTGTGATTTTCTTAATCTGTCCCAAACATTGCTTTCGCACACCAACTGCACCATTGAGCGCTACATGTGCGGAAACACATTTGGGACGACATGTGAAAAATGGCAGCTGTGCTGTTCATAAGGAAGTGCAATAAAATGGCAATGTGGAAAATCTGGAGCGAAAATATAGAAAATTAGCAAACTTACAGCGTCATGAGGAAGTGCATAACACACGCCAGTAAGCAGTCATTTTAGGAATTTTTTCACCAAATTTTCAAACATAGCCATTTTAAGACCTCTGCTCATGAACAGTGCCACTGTGATTTTCTTAATGTGTTCCACACATTGATTTAAGCACACCGACTCGCCATTCTTGGTATATGCCGGAAACACATTTTGGGCAAGATGTGAAAATGACAGCTATACTGCTCATAAGGAGGTGTGGTAAAATGGCAATGTTGAAAATCTGGAGTGAAAATATTGAAAATTCAGAGAACTTACGAGCATACGTGAGGAACTGGCGCATCACACTTGTAAAACAGTCATTTTAGAATTTTTCCACCATTTTCAACATAGGCTTTTTGAGAGCCCACCTTATGAACAGTGGCAGTGTCATTTCATTACTCAATCCTGAAAGGTGATTCGCGAGCGATTGCGAAATAACCCTTCGCCCCTGGATTAATGCCATGACAGTGGAGAGATTCATGAGAAGGGGTCCCAAAACCCCATGTTGAAAATTTGGTGCAAAATTCAAAAATGCCTGAGACATGCAGCAAAGTTGAAAAACCCTATCTATCCCATTATACAGCTTACAGGCATTTCCTCAGTTCGCGGTCGGCTTTGAAGAGTGCAGACATGTTCTCGGACCACGAAGATCGTTGCGCGGAGTAAGTATCGGGTGGGGGGTGTGGGAGGCGGGGTGCACAGTGGGTGGCGCGGGTGGGGCAGAACTGCTAGGACCGTTTTTCAGTTTCAGTTTTTTTTAAATGACAACACGGAGACGTTTGCCACGCTGGGGTGGGCTCCCAGCATGGCACAAGGATGACGCGGGGGTGTGGAGCTGATGGGATTGCACCTCACGGGCGATAGTATATGTTGCCACGCTGGGGTGGGCCTCAGCGTGGCACCCTGTACTCTGGGGTGGAACCAGTGGAGCCGGCGGGGATGGGCACCCCCATCAGCTATCGATGCGTAGCCCGCAGCTGGGGTGGGCACCCAGCATGACATATGGAACACTGTTTTGGGGCGCAGCACAGCCAACAGGGGATTGGGCACCCCCGTGGGCTACACAATGTGTGCGTGGGGGGGGTGAGCATGCAGTATGGTGTGTGTGTGTGTGTGTGTGTGTGTGTGTGTGTGTAGGGGGAGTGCGCATGAGCAGGCGATATCTTATTGCTGCTCACTGAAGCGTAGCTCCCCCTTTCAACTGTACGCCACTGCATTTTGGAGCTGTCATAGACAGCTCAAGCAGGCAGTGGAGAACTGCGGCCATGCCTGCAAACACACTGACTGAATTGGGAGAGGGCTGCCACACCTCCGAAAACTCGGATGATGGCACTATGTTTCTTGCACATGCGTGCAAGCAAACATAAAAAGTAAACTTGTTGTTCCTTTCTCTCAGGAGCACTGATGTATGTGTTATGCTTCCATTTGAATGGCATGATGCCACCGAGGTCTGTAACTGTTTGGGTCCTGTTATCCATATTATTTTCTATAAACAATAAAAAGCATTAATTGAGGGGGGTGTTCATGGTTTTGTTTTGTTGTGACAGATACCATGGAGGAGCCTCAGGAAAAGGCTGAAATCTTCCTGACTGTGTGTCTGCTAGCAAAGTCAGACCACCAACACCGTTCTTCTGGAGCTAGAACTCTTCAACCTGAATAAATCTGCCCTAAGTAAATGGCAGCTATGAAAGAACAGTTACACACAGCAGTTGGAACATTTTTAATGTCAAGTTTAACTTCTCTCCTTTATAAAGCGTTATGTCTGCCTCATCTCTATTTGGGCCAGACTCACCTAGTGCCCCTTCTAGGAATCAAACCTGGGACCCTCAGTACAAAGGCAGAACGGAAGCTCTACCCATTCAGCTGAAGACTAATTTTAATAGCTGGGAGGCTAGACTGAGGCTTTAACTTCCAGACACGGCAATCTCAAGTACTATCATTAGATGGCAGTCTAGTACTACTATTTCACAGCACCGAAAGGCTTCATCAAGGAGCTTTGTCAAGTGTCAAAACAGTGACAAAGCAATAAGACATTTTTATGTTGCTTGCACACATGTGCAAGAAACATAGTGTCATATTTTATGTTGCTTGCACACATGTGCAAGAAACATAGTGCCATCATCCGAGTTTTCGGAGGTGTGGCACCCGTCTTCCAATTCAGTCAATGTGTTTGCAGGCGCGGCCGCATTACTCCAATGAGCGCTGCAGCTGTCTATGACAGCAGTTGAAAATGCAGTGGCCGTACAGTTGAAAGGGAGAGCTACGCTTCAGTTAGCAGTGATAAGATTGCGTGCTCATCGCTCCTCACACACACACCGCATACGAATACTGCGTGCTTGTGCTCCCCATGCACACACTGTATAGCCGACAAGGGTGCCCAATCCCCCTGTCAGCTGTGCTGCCCTCCCCCAACAGAGTTCCAGGTGCCATGCTGGGAACCCACCGCAGTGTGGCAGCAGTCTGTATGGCTGACGGGTGGCCAATCCTCGCTGGCTCCACTGTTCCCCCAGAGAATATCGGGTGCCACGATGGGGAGCCCACCCCAGCATGGCAACAGTTCCTATGGCTGACGGGGTGCCCACTCCCCGCCGGCTCCACGGCCCCAAACAGCTCTTCCAGCTGCCACACTGGGAGCCCACCCAGCATGGCACAAGTCCCGCCACAGTCCAGCTGCCTAAGTAAAAAAAAAACACGAAAAGGAAAACCTTCCTCGCTGACTGTCCTGACCCCCTCCCCACCGCACCCACCCTCTGTGCATCCACCTCCCCACCTCACCCCATATTACCTACTCCGCAGTCCGCGCGACGATCTTCATGGATAGGAACACGCCTGCACTCTTCAAAGCCACCGCGAACTGAAGAAATGCCAGTAAGCTGTATAATGGAATAAATAGGGTTTTTTCAACTTTACTGCATATCTCAGGCATTTTGGGGAATTTTTTCACCAAATTTTCAACATGGGGTTTTTGGGACTCCACCTCATGAATTCTGTCACTGTCATGGCATTAATAGGCGCTGAAAGGTGATTTCGCGGTCACTGCATGGAACCACCTTTCGGGACTGATTTACAAAATGACAGTGTCACAGTTCATGAGGTAGGCCCCCAAAAACCCTATGTTGAAAATTTGGTGAAAAAATTCCCAAAAATGACTATTTTACGAGCATGCGTTACGCTGTTCCTATGCACGCTCGTAAGTTCGCAAATTTTTAATATGTTCACTCCAGAGTTTCAATATTGCCATTTTACCACACCTCCTTATGAGCAGTACAGGTGTCATTTATCACATCTCGCCCAAAATGTGTTTCCGCGCATCTAGCGCACAATGGCGCAGTCGGTGTGCGAAATCAATATTTGGTACAGACTAAGAAAATAACAGTGACACTGTTCATGAACAGAGGTGTTAAAATGGCTATGTTAAAAATTTGGTGAAAAAATTCCCAAAAATGACTGTTTTACGAGCGTGGTGCGCGGTTCCTCATGCGTTGTAAGTTTCGCAAATTTTCAATATTATTTTCCTCCAGATTTTCAACATTGCCATTTTAACACACCTCCTTATGAGCAGTACAGCTGTCATTTTTCACATCTCGCCCAAAACGTGTTTCCGCCCATGTAGCGCACAATGGCGCAGTCTGTGTGCGAAATCAATGTTTGGGACACTTTAAGAAAATCACAGTGACACTGTTCATGAGCAGAGGTCTTAAAATGGCTATGTTGAAAATTTGGTGAAAAAATTCCTAAAAATGACTGTTTTACGAGCGTGCTGCGCAGTTCCAACGCATGCTCATAAGTTCGCAAATTTTTAATATTTGCTCTCCAGATTTTCAACATTGCCATTTTAACACACCTCCTTATGAGCAGTACAGCTGTCATTTTTCACATGTCACCCAAAGTGTGTTTCCGTGCATGTAGCGCACAATGGCGCAACTGTGCACAATCAATGTTTGGGACAGATTAAGAAAATCACAGTGACACTTCATGAGTAGAGGTTTTAAAATGGCTATGTTGAAAATTTGGTGAAAAAATTCCCTTCAGCCGTTCTGCAATGTTACTAATGAAGACATTGAACAGGACTGGCCCCAGGACCGATCCCTGCAGCACCCCACTGGTCACCCCCTCTCCCTAGACTGCACCCCATTTACCACCACTCTCTGCCTCCTGTCTGTTAGCCAGTTTCTAACCCAGTTTACCACCCTTTCCCCTATGCACAGCCTACCCAGCTAGTTTATCAGCCTCCTATGTGCGATGGTGTCAAAGGCTTTGCTGAAATCAAGGTAAGCGTTGTCCACTGCCCCACACTGATTCGCTTCCTTTGTCACCCAGTCAAAAAAATCAACCAGATTTGTTTGATATGATGTCCCCACTGTGAATCCATGTTGTCTATGGTCCTGGGCTCCGATGGCTTCTAGATGCCCCACTATCCTTTCTTTAAGCAATGTCTCCATGATCTTCCCCACTACTGAGGTGAGGCTGAACGGCCTATTGTTCCCCGCCTCCTTCCTGCTGCCGGACTTGTGTAGTGGGACCACATGTGCCCTCCTCCAATTCACTCATGTTGAATGACTCAGTGAACATGGCTGCCAAGGTACTGCTATCTCCTTCGCAGTTTTCTTAATATCCTTGGTGCATGCCATCTGGTTCCATCGCTTTGTCCACCTTCAATTTAGTGAGCTCCTGCAGGACTCTTTTGCCTTTGAATGGACTACTGTCCACCTCTTCACCCCTTGCCAACTGCTGTACTGCTGTGGTCCTTGCCCTCTCACTCTTCTGTGAATACTGAATGGAAAGACACAGTGGATGTCTTGGGAGGAAGGCATGGAACTATCACTTCAAATACCTAAACAGCACATACAAGCAAGCAATCGGCATTGACAAATGCTTGTTTATTTATTTACAAGTACTGTGTTTCAAACTGATGAACACTCCTTTTGCACAGTGCTCCTAATATCTTTGATAGGGCTTCTTTTCCCTTACTGCATCTCACACATGCTGTGCAACAAAAAAGAGCCGGGCCTTCAGTATATAGGTGGTTGCTACATAAATGGCTGAGGATAAAATTCCTCTTCCTCGTCCGTCCTGTTATTACTATCTCGGCTTACTCAATCACTTCAGTCCTCCCTCCCAGAGTGCTGTTTACCTCCCATGTGTTTCAAATTACACCCTTTAGGTATCCCATTGGGTTTTGCCTCTAAATATAGTGGTAGCATAAATCATTTCTCTGGGTACTCTGTTCCATTTATTCAAAATCCTTTTTATTTTCTTCTGTCTTTCATGATGTCCTCCACCCCCACCCCCACCCCTAGTCTGAGACTGTGTCCTCTGTTGGCTGTGTGACATTTTATCCTTTTTTCCTAAATAAATTGGCAGTGTCTACAAGAAACAGTTTCTGATATAATCTGTCAAGCTCTCTAGTGTTGCTTGCCTTGTCATCAGGTACGTGACGCAATATGAGGTGAAATTCCTTTTATAGGGATTTAATTGAAAGTGCAGGAAGGAGAGTTTAGCCAAACTTAAGTTTTCATCAAGTCCCACCACTCCTTCCTGTCTCTCAATGAGAACATGTTTAGACTCTTCAGTTCCGGCCCTCCGGGTTTCATATCTTCCCTGGATACAGCCTCTTGTTGACATGAATCATTTTTGCTGCCCTCCCTTTGGGTACTTTCCAGCCTCCCCTTATCCTATTTCGGAAGAAGATTCCACAATGGTCCACAGACCTCTGGGTGTAGCCTAACCTTTGCCCTGTTCAGCGGCAAGATCACCTCCTTGTGTCTGCTAGTGAAGCCCTGCCAAATAGGCAAGGCAAGGCAAATTCATTGTTAGGTGCCCTTCCCAATGGCTCCAGGCGCCATTCAGTGCTCAAGCTTCATACAAATGAGATTAGCAAATGAACATACAAGTAATAATATATAATAAAACCATTGTTAAAGCATTCAGTTTCAGCTCTCATCAATATTCTGGTCTATATTCTAGCTGACCCTGAAAGCTTGGGCATACAAACAGGGTTTTAGCCGAGCTTTAAAAGTGGCTACTGATGGGGCTGCTCTCACCTCGAAAGGGAGGGCATTCCACATTAATGGGGCTGCCATCCCAAATGCCCAATCCTCAGATTTTAAATGGGATCGATGAACTGTGAGGAGACGCACATCAGAGGAGCGAAGAGGGCAGACAGGAGTGTAATCAGACAGAATGTCTTTCAGGTAGCTCAGGCCCAAATCATATCAGACCTTGTATGTTAACAAGTGTGTCTTGAAACTGATGCACCACCTCACTGACAGCCAGTGCAGTTCAAGCAGCACAGGAATGATATGCTCGGACCACAAGATCACAGCAATTAACCGAGCTGCATAGCGTTCTGCATTAGCTGCAAATGATGCACCAACCCCACAGATAACCCTCAGCATAACACATTGCAATAACCCAACCCTGAAGCAATAAATGGATGGACTCGGGTCACCCCAGTATAATACCCCCCAGTATCCAAAAAAAAAGCGCATTCATATATTTCTCTTCTGCAAACAGCAGAGATTGACTCTTGACTCCCCTTGTCACCAATCGCTGCAGCATGGCCCTCAAAGGGATCTGTGTAGGTCATCTATCCTGTGGGCCGTGCCTAATGCTGGATGCGGTTTTCCTCAATGTAGCTATACACCAGCAGTATGGTCACGCGACTAACGCAAACTATCTTATCTCACCCCCAGGCCTGAACCTCCCAGTTATAGGACTTCTTCACAGGAAAAACATTCACACGTCTGGACTTTTCACAACTCTCCTGCACTCCCATGCCCCACTAAATCCCCTGCCCTGCTCTCCCTAAAATTATACCACCTGTTACTGCTTTCTGGGGACATGGAAACAAACCCCAGTCTGCTGGCAAATGCCCCACTCTCCCCCCAGATCTGGATCGACCATAAAGGCATTTGCATCATCCATTTAAATATCGGAAGCTACCCAAACTGCATGAACTTGAGGCCTTCTCCTCCCTGCACAAACCCATATATTAGTCCTAACGGAGAGCTGACTCATTCCTCATTTAGGGATTCAGAAATCTCCACCTAACTTTAACATCTTCTGCAAGGATAGACACCTCAAAAAGGGGTGGCATCCGGTCTACATTTACAGTGACCTTGTGGCAGAACTCTGTGACCTTCCCCTCCTTTACCCCAGCACCCAGTGTAAATGGTTGTTTGCTAAAATCATTTTCAGCCCCAAAATCCTGAGCATCTTCTGTGTCTACAGTTCACCCAAAGTGGGACTAAATGGCCTCCACGGCGTCAGACACATGCTCGATCTGCTCCCCCACTCTGAACTGTTAGTACTAGGAGATCTAAACCTAAATTTGTTAGATAATGAAACCCAATATAAGGACATACCCCTGCAAAGATGCAAAAAATTGTACATACTCCAAGCAGACTGAATGACAAAACTGGCAACCACACACTGATCGACTGGATCTTAGTCAATAAGCCTGAAAGAATCCTGGCCTCAGGAGTACTAAGTGATTCTATCAGTGACCACTTGGCAACCTATTGTCAATGGCACAATAGCGTTCAAAACTCCCTCCTGGCATATTACCTTTAGAAATTGCTCCAACTGTAATGCTGTGTCCTTTCTGTATGACTTGTCCCTCACCAACTGGTCATTCCTTGACACAGCCCTAGATATCAACACCCCCCTAGACTTCTTTATTAAACATTTCACACTCATGCTTGATAAACACCCCCCCTTCACACACATAGGGTAACATCTAAGAAATCCCATTGGTTCACGAGTGACATCTTTGCCCTAATGCATAGAATGGATGAATCCTGGACCATATTCAAGCAATACTACTGCACCTCTGACTGGAACGCTTACGGGTCTCTAAGGAATGAATGCAAGCAAGAAATTCTCAGGGCCAAAAGTCAATACCTAAAAACACAACAGCTGCAGAACCTAAACAACCGTAAGATGTTTTGGCAGTCTGTATATTTCCTATTAAATGCCCTATCCCAACCTCACCACTTTCATCGATCTCAATGGCAGCAGATACACTGATCCTCCCCAAATTGCGAGTCTCTTCAACAATTTCTTTTGTGACCTGTCCAAATCTAAATCTCAGGACTACCCTGCTCACGAGCCCAGTAACATGGATGGTGAACCACACCGGCCCCTTTTCTACATAAAATGGGTCACATGCCATGAACTCCGCAAACTTCTCATCACCCTGAGAACTGATAAATCCACTGGCCCTGATGAACTCATCCCCAAATTCCTCAGACTAGCCACTCCTCAAATTGCACTTCCTATTACTGAACTCTTTAACCTAGCCTTCACATTTGGCATAGTGCCCGACCTCTGGAAATCATCTATGGTCGTTCCACTCCACAAGAAGGGCAGAAAGATGGCCTTTGAAAATTATTGCCCTATCTCACTTCTTTCAACTCTAGCCAAGCTGCAAGAAAAAATTGTGCACAACCAACTTGTTGACTATTTGTAGCGGTATGAGCTCATCTGTCCCCAGCAACAGGGTTTCTGCAAAGGGCACAGTACTGTCACAGCCCTGATGGAGCTCAAGTTTATCAGGCAATGAACAAGGGCCTGGGAACTGGAATTATATTTGTGGACCTGACCAAGGTCTTTTACCTGGTAGACCACAAAGTATTAACTTCTAGGTTATGTGAATTTGGTCTCTGCCCCCCCTCCCCACACTTGCTTGCTTTAACTTCTAGGTTATACGAACTTGGTCTCTGGCCCCCCCCACACTTGCTTGGTTTAACTTCTCGGTTATGCGAACTTGGTCTCTGCCCCCCAACACTTGCTTGCTTTAACTTCTAGGTGTTTCACTCTAGGTTATACAAACTTGGTCTCTGCCCTTCCGCACTTGCTTGGTTTAACTTCTAGGTTATGCTGGTTGGTTTCTGCCCACTCCCCAGCACTTGCTTGGTTTAACTTCTAGGTTACTCTGAACTTGGTCTCTGCCCCACCCCCTGCACTTGCTTGGTTTAACTTCTAGGTTATCTGAACTTGGTCTCTGCCCCCCCGCACTTGCTTGGTTTAACTTCTAGGTTATCACGAACTTGGTCTTGGCGCCCCCCGCACTTGCTTGGTTCACAGACTATCTGGGCCACAGGAAACAGGCCATCAAAATTAGAAACACCCTATACAGGGTAAACAACATCTCCAGTGGTGTCCCCCAAGGCTCTGTTTTAGGCCCACTTCTTTTTTCCAGTCATATAAATAACCTTCCTACGGTCTGAAAACCAGTGCCCACACTCCTTTACATTGATGATGCTGTCCTTCACACCCTCAGTGAGGACATAGACAAAAGCAACCAAACACTCAGCAGTAGCTTCGCAAGGCTACAGGGGTAGTTAGTTCAGGAAACAATTACCTTAAACCTCCCAAAAACTCAGTCTATGTTGTTCAGGACCAGGGACAAACTAAACAAATTATCCTCCATGCTCAGCATCAAAGCTGATAATGGTACTTCTCTGTAAAAAGGAAAAAAAAAAGAACAGCTCCCTCAAGTACCTCAGAGTACATCTAGATTCCACATCGTCTTTTGAAACTCTTTGCCATCACCAGCCTCTCCACGGTTGGAGTCACTCTACCGAGTACAAAAGTATGAAAGTTCTTATCACCTGAAACAAGGATCCGAATAGCACGAGCCAATCTCCTCCCATCACTTACTTACTGCGCAGTTGTCATAGATGTTGCAAGAAAATCAGCACTACAACAAAGCATACCTTATATGGTAGCCTGTGATGTTGGCAACTGCCTTTGTGTGACCCACTAAAGGGCGACTCAATTTCGGTGCATGTCACAGGGGCTACCGTTCAGGTACAGTGACCGGATGGGGAGGGTTGGTGACTGTAGTGACAGGAAATCGCTACAGGTATGTGCTTGGGGGTGGGAGTGAGCATGGTGCACAGGTACTGTGGTGGGGGGTGGGTGGTGGGAGAGAACACTCGTGCAGAGGTGGGAAGGGTTTTGGGGGTGCCATGGTAGGTTGCGAGCTGGCCCTGTGGCATAGTGGGTTGGCTCACGGCTTTGATAGACAGGGTGCTGGGTTTGGGTCCAGAGCGCAGGTTTATTTTGTTGCGCCTGGCCTGAATTTTATTTTTTCATGTTTTGCCCCGACATGCAACCCCTGGAGTTGAGAATCCTTAGTAGGAGGGTGTGGGGAGCCCCCACACACAAACATAAAATACAAGTCCCTGGTGCCGTTTTTTTAGGCGCTCGGGAGTCAGAGCACCAAAATTGATTTCTGTAGTCTGACTTCACCGTAATGGTGATTGCCCTCAGCAGTCGCCATTATCACATAGAACCCCTTATATTATAAAATTGCCAAATTTGTTTCTGGCAGTGGGTTCAATACCCACCACTGTCTCATGCTAAATACCTTAAACTGGCCACCCCTGACCTCAAAGCTAATCTAACTTTCCACGCTCATAAAAAGCTCTTTCAACCTGGAGCTCTTGCTTACCTAGCAAATCACATCCTGCTTGTTGATCTGCCCACATCCCACTCTGCTTCTAACAACATTGCAATCCTTCTGTTTCATACTAACATGGGACGACACTCCTTTAGTTACTGAGCTGCCTCAATATCGAACTCTACCCCATCCTATAAAACAGTCCTCCACATTGGCAGCATGTGCTACGCTTTTAAAATTCAATACTCCTCACCCTACGCCTGCAACTGCTTCCACTGACTCCACTCGCCCCTCTCCTCACTCTTACTTGCCCTAACAACACGGCACTTGTTTTGTTATCTCTTTAGCTTCTGTACCCTTTATGTGTTCAACAGCTGCAACCTTAGCACTGTCTCCTCCCCTTCACTGTACATTGCTAGTTTTGTCCTATGTATATCGTGTAGTGTTTCATTGCACGCCTCTGCCTGCTATTTTTTTATAATGTCTGCATTAAGAATCTGAACCATGATGTACCTGAACCATGATGTACCTGAACCATGATGTACTGTATTGCCTCCTGAGTCTTCTGCCTTATCCACTGTGTACTACCTCCTGTGTCAATGTATTACCTCCTGTGTCAATGTATTACCTCCTGTGTCTATGTACTACCTCCTGTGTGTCTATGTACTACCTCCTGTGTCAATGTGGCTACCTCCTGTGTCAATGTATTACCTCCTGTGTCTATGTACTACCTCTTGTGTCAATGTATTACCTCCTGTGTCAATGTATTACCTCCTGTGTCTATGTACTACCTCCTGTGTCAATGTATTACCTCCTGTGTCTATGTACTACCTCCTGTGTCACTGTATTACCTCCTGTGTCAATGTATTACCTCCTGTGTCTATGTACTACCTCCTGTGTCAATGTATTACCTCCTGTGTCAATGTATTACCTCCTGTATCTATGCTTTTGCACCCTAGGTCGGTGCCTGAAAAGGCATTTGTTGCCAGTGCATTCACCTGGTAAACAAAGTAAAAAAAATTAAAAATAAAATATAAAATCCAATTTACCTTTCAATGTGCTCTCTCACACTGAGATGAAAATTCATACTGCTGTTTATTATGACACCCACATCCCTTTCTTGTTTTGAGGGTTTGGCAGTGACTCCTTTGATGCTGTATTCTATCCACAGATCTTCTTTGCATTCACGCATCACCATATCGAAGTTTATTACCTTTTTCCACACCAGGGTTTACAGATGGTCCCTGGTGTTTCAACTTACTATTTTTCTGATGCACCCGAAAAAGTTGTTAAGGCTGTTAACTGGCACAAGTACCTTTTAAACATATGGAAGCATTACTGGAATAATGATTTATTCTATTATGTTAGGTTCAGCCAAGAATAAATAAAGTATGGCAGTGAGGAAATTAGCTCCCACAGTTCCAGCTGCTGGCGTCATTCAGGGCACTCTACCTACATGTCTGTCTGACTTTGGTTACTTTCTATACATTTTATATTAAAGTTTGTGTCATTCTGCATGAACTTCGGGACCGCTTGGAATAGCTTTCTTGCAATTTTTGTTTTTTTAGTGGGATTTTTCAATTATTTTTTTTTTTGTGTCGACCTCCCATGAAACTATCTGCAGCTATATTCATAACCAAATTCTACATCGATCAAGAAAGCTTTATGAAAATGACATGGGTTTTAAAGGGTGTCATGCGTATAAGCATACAAATAATTTCCCCTGTTTTGGGGAATGTTTATTCAAGTGCATGTCATAGTACTGGTAGTTTACTCATTATAAACATCAAGACAAATGATATGTCCTTGTTTCACTTTTTCTATCACACTTATATTGACACCTAAAACATTGATGTTATAACTACAGTAAACAATCTGACCCCTTGTGGATTTTTTCCCATAAAGAGGGATTAATTCTCACTGTGTAACGTAAGAACATACATGGCAGCCCATGTTTTGGTTGGATTTTAAATGTTTAGATGAGCATTACATACTGGGCAAAAGTTATGAATTTGACATGTAGGGTCACCAACTTTTAAGAAGCCCAAAGTGGGACATTTCTTACTGAAACATGATTTTTCGAGGATAATATGTAACCTCAACCAACACAACAGATTTTTTCTCTAAATAATCAGAATTAAGACCAAGTGTTGCCGTGTTTTAGTTGTTCCTAGTGTTTCTAATCATTTTAAGGTATTTTAGTTAAGGTACTATAGTTTTTGCCACATTTAGAGGAAAGTCTAAAATATTCTTTTGTACTATAATGTCAGGACATTTAGTATTTTTCATATTTTTTCACAGGACACAGCTGCCCAAATCAAGACTGTCCTGCAAAAGTAGGGATAGGTGGTAACCCTATTGACATGGGACTGCTGAAACACCAAGGAATGTCCTTAAGTCCCTCTACATATCTCTTCATGTGGTTTATCCTGCATCAGTGCTCACCTTTCTGCAGAGTTTCTGCAAATAGACACTCTGCTTTACCATGTAATCCCACCTCTATGTCACTAAAACACAGTCACATATTGAACAGCACCAATCCCAGGGGCAAACTGTTTCTGAACCAGTAACCCAGCCTGTGACATCACAATCATCGACTTCCTAAATACAGAGCCTAACATTTTGTATCCTGTGTCCTAGGGACTCTGGTGGGGGAGAGGTGGGGGGACTAGATGAGGAGAAGCCAATGATAAAAGAGCAGGTTTGCATGACAGGCAGGTTTCACTGCTTTAGAGGTTCCGCAAGAAACATCTGAACATTAAATAACACAGAGATGTTCATCTGGACTCTATAACCCTCAGACTGTTAGCAGCATTTCCACAATGTACTGGGCTACTGTCTTCATCCTGATCATAAGCTGCTGGGCATGTAAGGGGTTTCTCTTATTTTTATATTGTCAAATCCTTGCTGCTTAAGGATTAAGGACAGAAAGACGTTGCTGCTTTGGTTTGAGACTCAACAAATGATGGACATAATCCAATACAGGAACACAGGAGGAAAAGAAGGAAAGGAATGTGTTTTATATACTGCCTTTTACACACGCTGTCTCCTGAAGTGCTTTGCAATCCATGAAGAGTTGGTAGCAGTCACTAGGTGAGCACAGGGAGGTTACTGGGAAATCAAGGGAGGTTAAGGAACCTTTAAGGTCTTTGACACCTGCGTCATAGCATAATGCGGCATACATTCTAGACATTTCTGAGCAAAAAAAAGCATCAGAAGTGGTACAATTTCCACAGCTGCTTGCCACCATGAGGCAGCTTTAAAAAAAAAACCAAAAACTGGTCCCCGTTTTCATGGGCACTGAAAAATTAAGAGGTGTGAGGGAGAACATGCAAAGCCAAGCAGCACTGTAGGTGGAAGAACAGTACTGAGAGCAGGTGGCATGCCTGACAAATGGAAGATGGCCATGTGGCAAACGAGCATATATCTACAATGGTAAAGAAACCAGTTGGAAGATCCAAGCAGTGCTAAAAGGAGGTGGTGATAGTGGAGACAAGAGGAAGGGGAGTCAGAGGAAGAAAACTGGAGTAGACAGCTACAGACAGAGCACAGTAAAGGATTTCAAAACCACTGTATTAAGAGGCAGCAGGAAACTAGAAGAAGCCTGCTACTTAACTGTTTCATTTTTTAAGCAAGAGTGTGTGTGTGTGTGTGTGTGTGTGTGTGCATGTGTGTGTGTGCGCGTGTCGGGGGTTGGGGAGATCAACTAGCTTTCATGACTGCCCTGCTTTTAAAGCATTTTCCAATGACTCATACCTGTAGCCCTAAACCATAAGTTGGTGATGTCATCTGTGAGTGATGCCAGTGCAGATTTGTAACATAAAAATTATCACTTTACAACAGTGGGCTACTACTGAGTACTACTATTAGTCATAGTCGCAAAGTAGGAAAACATACGCACGCCTACACACACACACGTGTTACAAGCAAAACTGAACTGTATCCAGAATCATTTACTACTAAACTAGTTTTGCAGATCTGTCTCTGACCATCATGACACTCATTTTTTGTCTCAGCTTCCAGGGCCCAACTTGTCCTGACTCAGCCGCCCGCAGTGTCGGTCTCTCCTGGACAAGCTGTTTATCTCCCTGTACCATAGGGCAGCAGCCAGAAGATTAGCACTTACGTTGTGTACTGGTTCCAGCAGAGACTTGGCGGTTCTCCAGAATATGTACTGTATCAGGGTACCACCACTAGCAGGGGCCCCAATATCTCCCTTCGGTTCTCTGCTGCCAGGGACACTTGAGGAATGTCTGTGACTTGTCCATCTCCAATGCTCAGGCAGAGGATGATGCTGATTATTACTGTACGGTGTGGAGTAACAGCCTGAGCACACCGTCTTACAGCCCTGTAGGGAACTGAGACAAAAACCTTCTGCATCACTGGCTCCATTTGTATAGCTGTCTTACTCGCTGCTGAGAAGTTTGGTTATGATGGGATAGATCATTTAGCAATCCAAGATATAGCACTTTCAACCCTGTTTCATTCAGTTTAATCTTAATGAATTTTTTGTGAATTCCTGTTTTGCAAGAGTGCTACTGAGGGGGGACAGATATTAATAAATAAACAGAATCATGAGCACCCCCCCTTCCATATTTCCCAAAAGGACCTGCAACAAAAGTCCCAGCTGAAGTCACCTCCATAAACTGGGGTATAAATATTCCATATGTTATGGCATTCAGTGCTCTGTCCATAGAAGCTTCTCATTTAAACCACAAAAGAAATCAAACTACAGGTAAGACTTTCCTCTTCCCCCCCACCCCCGTGAAAGTAATGTGGCTCCCCAAGCTCCTGATTTATGGGTTTCTACATCTGGCCAGCTATGCTGGAACACTGTGAGGCACAAACTGTGTGTAACCCATCTTATAAATATAGGGGCCTACCTCAGTATACTAAAGGGTAAATATTTTCTTTTTAAACTTGGTTTATTAATATGAACATATGAAACTGCCAGCAGAAAAAGGCCATTACGGTCTGTCTGGTTGCTGGCGTGTGCAGCTCAGCTGTGAGATTTCAGTAGAGCTGCTCCCCATCCTTGCATGAACATATGAAATATATATATCCAACACTTGTGCATCATGCAGATGAAGTGACACTTTACATATGATGACAGCCACATTCAATACATTATACATAGTGTACAAAGAAAAGATTGGAAGCTGGCAATAATCATGGTGTCAATATTATTTCTTCCAGAAGAGCTGGTCTGTAGTTTTTTTTTTCTATTTTTACCCCCATCTCTACCCAGTGCTGTCACCCATCTCTCTGCCTCTACCGACACATCCCACCGGACCCCCCATGGAGTCCTGGCTTACCCTCCCAGGCAGGGACACGATGGAGGGGCCACAACCCTTACCCTCTCTCCACGGGAATCAAGTCTGCATCGGGGTTCAGGAGAGCAGCAGCAGCAGGCAGGTGAGGCCCCACTATTGGGCCCCGATCAGCGCCTTGCCAGGAGAGGCATTTTTAAATTGTACGCCCCTGGAGCGTGATGTGCCATGACAACGCCATAGCTTACGCCAGTATCCATCATGCCTCCCCACTGGCACAGGCTCCAGGGCTATGATACCTCCGACCATTGCCAGATGTCAGGCCACCCCTGGGCCAATGTACCCCCCTCCCCCCAGAGGAGCTGAGCAGTCCATCGGATGCTCAGGCATCCTCCCCCCAGCCGACCCTCCGACTCCCATGCTGGTCTGTAGTTTTTATGGCATTGCTAAGGTCCAGTTTTTTCATACTTGTCTGGAAGTCAGTAATGACCTGGCCTCCAGTATGGCATACCAATATGTCTAATTCAAATGCCATGTTAGCAGACTGCCAAGTGTCTTGAGGCTGTGACTAAAGGCAGGGGGTTAAATGTTTTTCATTCTAAACAGAAAAAAAGGAAAATGTGTTTGTTTTCTTTTATATTTTTCATGCAGGAAACACACCTCAGAAAAAAAGTTCTGTTCTGTCAAATGGCACTGAGTCTGAGTAATCCTCCCCCTCCAACACACACACACACACACACACACACACACACACACACACACTTAAACAAAGTTAGGTGAGGCTCCCTTCCCAAGCCCCAGCTTCATATAGCCAACTAACTGAAGAAAACAAAAACAGAGCGAATTCATAAAACACATTGTTTGTGACTTATTTGTGCCTTGTAATTCAGAACTAAATTACTGTTTTGCTTTTGCCTGTATAGATAATATGTGGATAAATGTGTACTGATAATGCATCTAAGTAAGCAATAAGGCACGAAGGAGTGTGTGTGAAACATATTTCATAGCACGGCCAGGGGCATAGTAAGGCACGAGGCTAAAGACAGAGTGACTTCAGCTGCTGGACGTCCTGTAAAATATGTTATTCACACATCCCTGAGTGCCTTATTGCACTTATAAAATTGGCTCCTTTTTTTTGTACTTATTTACTGTTGGGAAAAGCATGTTTATAGGCAGAAACAATAGATTTACTTGTATGCATTTGTGATCTAATAGTCCTTCCGCCCAAAGCAAGTGATGTCATTAATGATGTCATTGTATTGTTGCCTACTTTCTTCTTCCTGTTTTTTTTTTCCTCTGTTTTTCCTCTACATTCAAGATATGGAATGTTAATCATGGAATGTTTACCATGGAATACATGGATTCAAAATTCAGCTCAGTTCCATTGGCAGAATGTTTCTCTCCTAAAACACTGTACACACAGACAACAAAGGCCTGTGTTATAGCCAAAGACTCAATTATCTTACTGTCAGGGCAAAAAAAGATTTCCTTATGAGCAGGTACATATAGAAGGTGGATTTTTCACTGTCAGCAAAGAAAGCGGTTGTAGTGAAAACTATAAACAATACTTATTGTTTCTAATTTGTTTATATAAGGAGAGTGTGATAATCAGGGAAACAACATTTAATTAATTTATAATGTATGGTAAGTACCTATGAACCACCATTATGAAAAGGGTCTGAGAAATGGAGCTTTCTGATTGGCTGCAAACATTCTAACAGCCTAATGTTAATCTTTTATTAACATACATGTAGAGCTTAGCCATATGCTTTACAATGTTTAACACTGTTTAAAACATTTTTATTATAATAGCAATAAGCATAACCAAGGGTTATGTTAATGGTCTGTTAATCACCTTCTAGGGGTGTACTGTGGCACAAGGCTTTGTTATGCACTGTTTAGAATTTTAAAAGTTGTTAACCACACTTTGGAACTTCCAAACAGTGACATAACAAAAAAGAATGCACCAGAGTTCCATAATTCTCACACATAGAATGCAAACAGTGTTTGTGATTGTGCTTGCCTCGTCGATTGTATGCAGTGCATGTATTTTGTATTTGTGCACCTTATAGTTTGTATTTGTTACTTATTGTATATAGTTACAGTGTAGTATAACAGGGGTGTTTTACCTTGCCAATTGCATCATGTAATCCAGTGCCAGGCATTATGCACCATGTATTTTGAACCAGCAGATTGTTGTCTGATAGCATGTACTCTGCGCCTCCCGCTGCCCTTCCCCTTTCCCTCAGGATGCATGTGGAAATGAGCAATTACTGCTGACTATGCTTTTCCTGGTGACACTTTTTAAATAAATAAATAAATCAGAAGATTTTCTGTCTGATAGTATTAGGGGTGAGGTATGATATGAAGAATGAGATCTGAAACTGGCCCATTGGCACAAAGGAAGGGAGGGCTACCACTCTCAACCTTGGCAACTTGAATATAGGCACAGGCTCGGATCACTGGAGGGACAGCTGAGGGAAGAAGGCTGTACATCCCAGAGGATGCTCCATTCCTCCAGGAGGGAGGGAGACATGTCCAACTGCCACACCGCTCAGGGAGAGATACTGCTGGGAGTGTGAATGGGGGGAATTGGGATTCCACCAACATCAACCCATGAATTCAAATGATGTGCACCAGTGTATCCAGCAACATCTGGAGATTCAGCATTATGGGGGGATGGGGAACAGAAGGTGTAAATCCCCACTCACAGTCAATGGGATGGGTCCACACCCACCAACTCAGGTTAGTCTCCCCCATTGACTGGCAGATAGAGTGTCCAAAGGACCTGGGGAACCCTGATAGCCCCACCATGAAGTTAATCCATAGTGGTCCTATAGGATGAGAACTGCAAGCCCTGGGAGAAAGGGTGATGAGGGAGGGGCATGGGTCAGTCCTGAGATGGAGGAGGTTCCATGGAAGTCGGGTGAAGGAAAACTAGATTAAAAAAACAAAAAGTGGTGTCTGGCAGCAGGTGAGTGATCAGTTGTGATGTCACAGTGATGTCAAAATGATGATGAGATATGAAGTGGACTAGAGGTAGATATGCCAGCCTCCAGGTAGAGTACTGTTCCACACATCACACCTAGTGCTGCCAGGTGACTATCTCCTAATTAGCACATATTTCTAATTTAATAAGCAGCAGCTGGATACTTTTAAAAGCTCATGTTAATTTCAGGCATCATACTAGCTCTTTTATAACAGAGAGAAGTTCATCAGGACTCCATGACCCTCCGACTGTTGACAGCATTTCCACAATGTATTAGGCTCCAGTCCTCACTCTGATCATAGAAACAGAGAGAATGTTGGCAGAGAAAGACCATCAGTCCATGCTGTCTGCCCTGTTATACCCTCTGCTACCCTGGGACCTAATGTCTGGATGAGATTTATGCCCTCACTTCCTCCCCTTGCCACCTGCCTTACTGCTACCCCTCTGAGTAACAATAAATCCCTTAACCCTGTCCTATCCCTACTTGAAACCACTGATGGTTTTTGCTCCCACCACATCAGCCAGTTGGTGTTTTCACAGCTCAGTCACCCTCTCTGTATAGTAAAACTCACTGTTTACCCTCTTCATTTCTTTCAGGAGCTTGAAGGTCTCTATTATGTTTCCCTTCTACTGTCTGACGTCCAGTGAGAACATGTTCAGTGCCATAAGTCGTTCCTCGTAGGATCTGCTGTGTTGGCCTGGAATCATTTGGCTACTATACACTGCACCATCTCCAGCCTGTCTTTGTCTTTCCTTGGGGACTCCAGAACTGTTCACCTTATTCCAAATGTGACCAGACCAGTGTTCTGTAAAGAGTCAGTATTACCTTTTCCTCCTGCCATTGAAACCCCTCCTAGTAGCACCCCAGCATTCTGGTTACCTTGCTTCAGGCCTTGTTGCATTGGCTTGACTGTTTTAAGGAGTTGCATATGAAAACTCCTTTCCTGAAAAGCAGTGTCCAGCTTAACCCCTCCCATCCAATATTCTGGGTTCTGGTAGCTTATGTGCATCACCTTGAACTTTTTGGCATTGAATCTCAGCTGGCAGATTTTGGGCCACCTTTCTAACCTGTGCTCATCCCTCTGCATCTAATGTGCCCTATACTCGCTGTCTACCCTACCACAGAGCTTAGTGTCATCTGGGATAAGACACAGCTTAATCTGGTTCAGTTTCAGTTGGTAACTATCTATATCCCCACCTTCCACCAGTCACCCCTGAAAAAAGGACTTCTGGTCTCAGTGGGTCTAAGGGGTCAACAAAATTCAATAAATAAATAAATAAATCTTGGCCTATGTGTCTTCTCCCATGTTGCTGATAAACATATTGAAAAGGACTGGTCTCGGAACTGATCCTTGCAGCCGGCAGCCTGCTTGTGACCACCCCCTCTGCTACACCCCCTCTCCTAACTTGATTCCATTTACATCCAGACCACCCCTCTGCTGTCTCTTGCCCAATCTGAATGCATTTTCCTTTCTTTCGAGACCTGTATTGCTCTGGGGGCGTTGCCGTTGCTTCATTTGAATGCAGGTTAGATCTTGGGTGGCCGATCACAAACTGCAGACAGGCCCAGAAACATTTAACTTGGCAGCCAAGGAATGACTCACAGCCTTTTGATGTGACATTTGTAAATGTTTATGCAAGAGTGGGGGGGTGTTGATTCCAGAGCTTCTTTAGCGGCACTCACTAAGTACTGAGCCTCACACGCAGTCTGCTTCCTCGGTTGAGTTTTAATCAGCTCTGCATCTTCCCTGATGATGTTTCTTAAACAACTCAAGTGTGTTACAAGTCCTTTAAAAGGGAAGGTTGTGTCACAGATGTGGCTTTGCTGTGAGAATCAACTTGATCTGTGCTTCATATCTCACATGTCAGTCAAGCCCCGTGACCCTTTTAAAGATTTGTTTCTTCTTCTGGAACTAAACTATTAGCTAGTTAGTGGCATCCAGGGCTGGGTCTGCACGAGTCCATAGGCTGTCTTGACAAGGTATGCAGTATCGCGCCTGAATGGATATACCCCCTCTCTCTCTGCTTCTCTGGGGAGGCCAGGCGTCAAATACAATGAAGTCCTAAATACACTGAGAACCTTGTGTATCGTAGATGGCATGAGTTATCTATTAGCAAGCTCAAGACATGCAGTGCCATGTAGTTCATTCATTTAAGAACACAATTTATACAATAGGGGTGAATGATAAATGAGGGTGATAAAAAACATGTATTTTCTCACTGCAGTGTGATATCTCATTGTGGTGACATCACCACAAGTGATAAATCATGTTGTGACATCACCAGAGTGAGATGTCTAACTGCTGCCTGCAGCTAACTCAGCACTGCAAAACACTCTCAGCTGTTTCCTATACTTTTCTGACCCCCAGACCATTACTATGATGCTCTCAGCTTGACTGCAGTCAGAATTCTTAAGGACACTACTTCACAGAACAGTCTGTTCCTCACTGCTGCCTGCAGCCAACTCAATTACCATTGCAAAACAGTCTCACCTGTTCCCCACACTCTTTCTGACTCCCAGCCCATTACTGTGATACTCTCCGCTTGACTGCGGTCAGAATTCTAAAGGACACTGCTTCACAAAACAGTTTCTCACTAAAACCTAAAACTATCTCAATTAGCATTGCAAATCAGCTGTTTCTCACAGAGTTTGTAGCACTACCAGCCCATTCAGAAAAACTCACGCACAGAAACAGCAACAGAACACAAAACATCAGAACAATTCTTCTGAAACTCCTACCCCATTGTATAAATTGAATAATTGATGCACAGATCGTGTGCTATGGAAAATATCCTCGCTCCTGCATCGTGGACTTTGGATACACTCACTCATGCCTTTGGCACTCGTGAGTCTCCAGAGCTCACTCTGTAGGAGTGAAGATATTTTCCATACCACACTCCTGCCCATCATGTATCCCCTATTTATTGAATAACACTGCCTGCTTTTTATTGCTCGTCAGTGACTATATAGATCGATCTTACTGTTGCAAGTGAACTGGAAGCAAAACATAACCGTTTCTGTGGATTTAAAAAAAATGATGTGTGAACCCTGTGTTCAAATGTTTAGAAGTACACAGTCCTCCTTATTAACACACAAGTTGTGAAGACGATCATAGCACTGAAGTACTGTAGGGTTGAACTTGTGCGCATGAATCACGTTTTTGGCATCTCGAACCAGAATACCAAGTGAGAACCACTGTTTTTGGTTCACGAACTGGAATTAGTGCTTCAAATCACTTTTCCTGGTTTGCAAACCAGAAAAGTTTTAGTTCAAACCTAACAAAGTGGTTTGAACCAGAAACTGCTTGGAAGAGATTATGACTGAGCGAAATATAAAACTGTAGCAAATTTCCCCACAAACAGATGATAAAAATCTTGCTTAAGGAAAACATTGTATATCAGGGATGTTTTAGTTTTGCTAAAACTAACCCTTTACAAAGTGTTTTCCAATTCAATAGCAACAGAAATAAGAAATAAGATGGTGTCCGTCACAACCCCCCACCCCCCAAAAAAGAAGTGCTTTGTGAGACCCTTTTTTGGTTTGTGATACGTAAAATTTGCGAAACAAAAAATACTCTCGCAAACCAGAAATTTCTGACTTATATGGGGCATCTATTTTTAAAATCCTTATAACTCAGGAACTGTTTAATATTTTTTCACCTAACATTTAAAAGACACTATCTCAGCACAGACCACATGTATTCTGAAAGTTTTGTGCAGAAATTCAGTACCTTGTAGCCGTACATGAGAGTAAAAAGGGCTAAAAAACCCACATGTTAAGTATAGGGAAAAAGTGGAAGTTTTACAAAATAAGTATGACTGAAATTCGGGGTCTCACTGGTGTTTTTCATATCACCAAGGAGTTCTCATGCACCTCCACTAATGTGGTGTATTGTATTATTTGCAGGAAGTGTGCAGCTATTTACATCGGAGAAACTGGTAGACGCCTGGCTGACTGATTCAGGGAACATTACAGGGCGGTCAGGAATAGAAACACTGATAAACCCATAGTATCCCACCTTATCTCCAGGGACCACAGTGTCAATGACCTTTCTGTTTGTGTTCTTCAACAGGGTTTCCAGGATGCTGACCAAAGAAAAAACATGGAAACCAAGCTGATCTTCCACTGTGGCTCTCAGCAGCTCTTCAATTTAAATAGACTTATTTTCTACTAATATATTTCAGCCACCCCTTGTTTTCCCCTACAGTCTGTTTGTGTCTGTGCACATCTATTTTCATTTTCCCCAGATGTCTCCTTCTCTGTCTCCTTCCCCCTCATTTGTCACCTTTCAGCCTTCTTACTAGACTTCGTTAATTAGTCCCCACCTGGGGGCTTCTCTAACTCATTCACTCCTATTATGCCTTGTCATTCCCATCATCACCTTTTTTGTTTCCAGATTCTGTTTTTATCTTGCCATTTATCACGGCTTCTCCTAGAGCCTCCCCCTTTTTCTTTCCCCACATATATCTATCCTTTACTTTCAATCCCTTCTACACTAACTTTGCTTATTTCTCTTTTAGATGTTTCCTGAAGAAGACCCAAGGTTATAATGTCGATTTTGACTCTATTTTCAGCATACATTTAATATTGCCATTTTGTTCTGTCGAATAAAATAAGAGTTTATTTACACAGGTCTCATGCCATCAGAAACGGAATGCAACAGGGAGTTGTGCTGAAATATCTTTTACCATAGATCAGGCCCCAAATGGTTGCAGAGCTCTTAGTTCAGTTTGAATTCAGTCTCTGGCCATGCAAGGCGGTATCAAGCAGGCTTCCTGTGAACTGGTTCTGAGGCAGTAACCCAGCATGTACATCATTGTCACCAGCCTCCTGTATCTGACAGTTGTCTGCTGTACCCAGAGACTGTGGCATGGAGGGGACTGGAGTGAGGAGGAGTCAGTGAAAAGAGGGCAGATTTACATAAAAGGCAGGGTTCAGTGCTTTAGAGGTTCTTAAGGAAACAGCTAAACATTAATAACAGAGAGAAGTCCATCCACACTCCATGACCCTCAGACTGTCAACAGCATTTTTACAATGTACTGGATGGAAATGAGAAAAGAAAAGTGTGGCCTACTGGGATTCAAGCCTCAGATCTCTGGTATGCCATTCCAGTGCTCTAACCATTAAGCTACAGGCTCACTGGTCAAAGCATCTGAGAAACTTCCTTAAAGCCACACACACTCCTTTCTTTAGTGCTGCACAATTATGCAACTAGGAACCAATGTTAGAAATATCACTTCTCTCAGTGTAGTATAACCCCTGCAAGGTATACATATTTTTAAATCAAGGATGGAAATGAGAAAGGAGAAGTGTGGCCTACTGGGATGGGAACCTCAGATCTCTGGTATGCCGTTCCAGCGCTCTAACCATTAAGCTACAGGCTCACTGGTCAAAGTGTCTGAGGAATATTCTTGTGAAGGTGTGGCCTCCAGAATTGCACACAGTACTCCAGGTGAGGCAACACCAGTGTTTTGTACAATGGCATCACCACGTCTGGCCTTCTGCTAGTGATACCGCTGCCTATGCACTCCAGCATGCCAATGGGCCTTCCTGCAGCCTTTGTACTCTGCCTAGACATCTTTAGGTCATCTGAAATAATAATCCCAAGGTCTCTTTCTTACTTGGTGACTATCAGCAACTCCCCCTCCCCCCATGTGTAACCCCCCCCCACAAATGGGGGTTCCTAAAAGCCTTCTAGGGGCTATCTAAGTGTTCCCCCTGGTGGTTGGCATTCAGCGCTTAAGCCGTTTGAAATGGCTCAGTGAGTGCTTGTAGAGCCTCCACGTACTGTCTCTTTAAGAGCTGTCTGCTTGCAGGCATAATCATTGCTTATGAGGGGGATGTGTGTTTCCCTGCTCAAGTCCTGCTCGAGTTGTAATGTAATCACCCCTCTTTGCTGTCGTTGAAAGTGCAAGGGGAGCCCCCTCGAAAGATGTAACTATTTGCCTGCGATCATTTAGAGTAATAGTGAAAGTGCAGTTTTGTTTAACCTGCCTTTGTTGCAGCTGGGACTCTGTGTGCTGTGCCCCTCCATTTTGGACCAGGACAGTTTGAGAGGTCCAATAGGAATCAGTGGGTATCTAAAATGGAGTAAAAAGCAGCCAATCAGAATCAGAACTTCAGCTGGGGCCGGCTGGCCAACGAGACCCAACCATGTACTTCTGGGAAGTGAAGCCTGGATTCTGGCACCTTGTCTTGCACCAATGGGGGCAGTGTGACGTGATTGGCATCTGCAGCCCACCTATGGAGTCGAGTAACACCCGTGTAGAGAGACTGGCCTTAGCTGTCCGGGAGAGAGACGTTGTGGCTGTGAACGAGGAAGGAGCTCAGGGCTCCTGCGCCGTTTGAGTGTTTGCGCGGGAAGTGCATGTAAGGCCAGTTTTGGGTGCTTTGAAATGCCAAAAGTATTGGACTAAATCCGCAGGGGCAGCAGTCAGAGGAGGCTGTGCAGCAGCGCAGCTACCTACCAAGCTCACCCTGTAGAGGACTGGAGAATCCGCTGAATCGCGCTCAGTCTGTCAGGAAAAAGTGAAGCTGCGTTGTCTCCCTGAGTAGCTGTGAGTTTGGTCGGGCCCTGGGAGCAGCTGCCTGGTATGGTACACCTCTGTTGTTTTCCATATAAATGTGTGGAGAAGTGCCTGAAGTTCAGGCTCATCCCTGCTAGTGGTGTGAGAGTGGTTTTCTTCTGGAATTGTGAGTACTAATTCAGGGTAGCTCCCTGTTAAGTGTTCTAGCAAGGGTAAGATTGTCAGGTTACTTTGCTGACTACACTGAGCCTGCTGGCTCCATCTAATCTTCATAGGAAATAAATGCTCATTTGTGTCAGGGCCCCAGCCAGCTGCATCGAAGAACTAGCCTTCAGGGCTTGGGTACCCATCGACAGTAACTTATAGGGTAGGCCTGTGCACAGAGCCCTAGATAGATACTTATATAGTAGACTGGTAAGCTAATTAACCTGATCACCCCAGTCCTTGTTGATTCCCCCTAAATAAATCAGATTTCTTGTTTTGCAAAAGTACACTGGCTAGTTTGTGTATTAATGGTGGAATACTGCACAGTGAATATTGTGCAACTGTACCTTACTTTTCAGGGGGTCCCCAGAGTGAGCTGAGTGGTTTGAACTGGGGGGGGGGTAAGTGTATATGGTAAGGGCGCTGTAACTGACTTGTGTGGGCCGCTAGTGGGAAGAAATGGGGGTTGCAGCATCCCAGAGGGCTGTGACCGAGTCAACCTCGACCGTTCTAACCCCGACCTCTGGGTGGAGGCACCCACCAACGGATCTGGGCCCCTCACCCTGTTACAGTTAGGGTAGGCAGGGGTAGTAGCCCTTAGGATAGTGCCCCCTTGGGGGTTACACATGCATACTGAAGCTCTCCCTGGGTTTGTATGTCCCAAGTGCATTATTTTGCACTTCTTTGCATTGAACCTCAATTGCTACACCTCAGACCATTTTTTCAAGCTTCCCCAGGCCCCTCCTCATTTTCTCCACCCTGTCCGGAGTATCCACCCTGTTACAGATCTTCACGTCATTTGCAAACAGGCAGACCTTTCCCTCCAGCCCTTCTGCAATGTCACTAATGAAGACATTGAACAGGAGCGGCCCAAAGACCGATCCCTGTGGCACTCTGCTGGTCACCCCCTCTCCCCAGATTTGATCCCATTTACCACCACCATCTGCCTCCTGTCTGACAGCCAGTTCCTTACCCACTTTGCCACCTTGTGCCTCATGCCCAGACTATCCATCTTGTTAACCAGCCTTCTATGTGGGAAGGTGTTAAAGGCCTTGCTGCAATCAAGGTAGGCAACATTCACTGTCCTCCCCCCTCCGATTAACCTCCTTTGTCACCCAGTCAAAAAAAATCTATCAGATATCTGTAAATTAGATTTGCTTTATCCCTGCATTTTTTCCTGCTCAAATAATTTAAGTGAATAAATAAATAGGAAGAACCAAGTAAAGAAAATTTAACAGGTATAGCATGTTAACATTTTTGTTGAACTGCTGCTTAAATGTTCTCTTTTGCTGTTCCAGTAAAGTATTCACTAATCTAACAAATGGCTTTTATGGGGGAGCAATGCGTGATCAGTCATGAAAAGGGGTGGGACTAGGGGTGGAGTTTAGGGTTGGAGAATGTCCAGAATCCAGGACTAGTTCTCTAGTGTTATGGGCGGCTCCAGTATCATGATCCGCCAACCATCTCTGGTGTCCAGGCAGAGGATGATGCTGATTATTACTGTCAAATACATGATGGCAACAATGATGTATTCACAGTGATCCAGTTACACAGGGAGCTGAGGAAGCAACCCTTCTGCATCACTAAGTCTGTCTCTATTGCAAGTTCAGACCCTGGCTTCACTCATTCCTTCTAGCACGGTTTGGTTTATTTAGCTTTAAAAAAAGAGCCCCTTCAAAGCTTGGAATGCCTGTAGAAAGCTACATAGAAAAGAATGCATAGGCAAGTGTGTGTTATGTACTATTTTTAAACACCCTTGGTGTTTGATGACCCCTAAACCTCAAGAGCAAAGTTCCAGAGGTTTATGAGGTCATCACACACCAAGGGTGTGTAAAACTAAAATTATAGATACATACCTGTCTTATGTTTTTTACTTTTTTAATTAACTGTTGCTTTGTGGTTGTGTGCATGCACTGACAAAAACAAAGCACTTCAGTTTCAGTCGATTGCTTGCTTGCCTGCTGGCCCGCCCATTACAAGGTACCACAGGTAACTTCACTTACTTGTCACTCTGCTGCTCAACCGCTGAAACATTACCATTCAACACATCGCAGTTAGTGGCCTTGGCACCTACCCAATTTTGGAGGTGGTGGACAACGCCAGCAGATCCATCATCCTCTCCCCCCTCCAGTGTTCAGCAGCAGTCCACTGAATCATTCCTTCTTCTCGTATTTGCTGCCTCCTTTGTTTGCCATCACACCCACAGCACATTTAATTTTTAAAATGAATAGCAGAACGCAGTGAGTGCTCCGCTTGTGCTGAATGCTGACTGCAGAGAGCAGAAAAGCACAAGCTGACAAAACGCCATAATAACTGGGTATTACGTCAGACACCTAATTGTAATCTGGAGCTGGATGGCTCAGTCCATTAAGAAGTGAAACAACAATAATTAGATGACACACTTGTAATTGATAACAGGCTACAGGGGAATACCCTGATTTGTACTCACAACACCCAAGCTGAGAACCGGATGATGGCTGTTCTTCTGGATTGCCAGGAACAACAGGGCATGGAGACAAGGTCCTTGTGACTGGACCCCACTGCAATTTAGAGCAAACGGATTTAGTCCAAGACAAGCTGGAGGGGTTGCTTCCAGCTTCAACACACAGCGCACAGCACAGGGGACTAGAAATAGTGATTCCCCACAAGCACTACGCACATTCATATGTGAAAGGAAAGTACTATACCAAGCAGGCTGCTCCTCGATCCCGATCGCACTTACTGCAAAATAGCCGGGAGCACACACAGCAGCTTCAGTTCCTGACAGACCGAGCGCGATTCAGCAATTTCTCCAGTCTTCTACAGGGTGAGCCTGGTTTCCACTCTTCAGCCTTCCTTTTCCTCAGGAACTCGGATTCAGTCTGACTATCGCTTACATAGAAACATAGACTTTGAT
The DNA here is from genome assembly GCA_016271365.2 of Neoceratodus forsteri. Classification (NCBI taxonomy): domain Eukaryota; kingdom Metazoa; phylum Chordata; order Ceratodontiformes; family Ceratodontidae; genus Neoceratodus; species Neoceratodus forsteri. The sequence continues at coordinate 308,414,652 of JADMNL010000027.1, read as the reverse complement.
GGCAGATAAGGACCGCTAGACCCATCTAGTCTGCCCATTTTCCTACCTACAGGATAGGCCGCAGACGGCTGTAGGCCAACATCAAGGCCTCTCACGTGCTTCCCATGTGAACTGTATTGTTTAATGGTTTTAATTGTTTAATTAGTATTTTGGAAAGACCTTTGAACGTGAGCTCTTTTACAAAGGTTCCACGTCAGGGTGGATAATAAGACAATACACATATTCAGTGGTTACAGAGGTCTGATCATTAGGCATTAAACTACTGTAACTTGTAACTCCATGTAACTACTGTATATTGTCTACTCTGTAAAGCGTACATGTAAGTCTGTTGTATACTGTTGTTTGACAAATGCCTGTACTTTTTTGCCTGATTCCTAAATGTACTCTGATTTTTTGTCTGCCTTGATGTTTGTTTCTTGCACTGTTTTGTCCTCTATGTGACGAGGTACCTTTGTAAATGAGCCTCTGGCTCAAAGGTTGTTAAACTGATGTTCTAATAAATAAATAAATAAATAAATGAAAGAGTGATCACATGACAATTAGACAAATAGAAAAAAATTGAGCAGTTGTAATTGAATACTAAACTATTTCTAATCAGTTGCCCTAGGTAACACTCCCCTGGAAACCTCTAAATCCGTTAATAGCCTATGGCAGAGTAACTGCATAGGGTTTAACGCTATCCCAGATGGCGAGAGGCTGGGTGACAGTGAAACAAGGAGGACTGGGTTTGAAACCAACTGCAGAGAGTGAGAGGTGGGGTATAGTGAAACGGGGGCTGTGATGGGGGAGCAGCTCCAGAGGGCTTTTGTCGAGTATGGTGTGTGTGTGGGGGTTGGGAGGGCAGTACCAAGTGTGTTTAAAGAGGACTGATAGCTTACTTAAGCCCTTGGCTAGGCTGGAATGGAGGCAGGGTTCTCTAGGTAGCCGTTCTGGGTGTTATCTTGGGGGTAGGCCTGTCTATCAGCTGGGGCCTGAGAAGCAGGTATTTTCAGTTAAACATTAGGTGCTGTTTGAGACCTACTTTGAATTGAGACAGACTGCTGTTTGTTTGTAATTTCATCGGGAGTTCATTTATCCGGAGATACAGAGCTCCTTCTCCTTTCACTGCCACTAACGATCTGTCTCTCCAGCTTCAGTTCAGGGCATTTCCCTAGGTTCCAACAGGTCCAGTTGGTGGATTCGGCTGTCAATCACTCCAGAGCTCCCTCTGTTGGTGCAAAAAGGCACCAAGGTCCAAACTACAATTCCCATAAGCACTAGCCATACAATCCCCTTGTAATCCGGCTCCAGTGGAAGTTCCAATTCTGGTTGGCCCAAGCAGTGTCCATTTTAGGGCTCCCTTAACCCAATTGGCCCAGCATAGCAGTTCAAGTCCAAAATGGAGGGGCAACACACACAGAGTCCCAGCTGCAATAAAGGCAGGTTAGACAAACTGCAATTTCATTAATGCTTTAAATGATTACAGGCAAACAGTTACATCTTTTGGATGGGCTCCCTTTGCGCTTTCAGCGACTGCAAAATGGAGCGATGTCTTTTTCCCTTTCTCCAGTGGCCCCATCCACCGCCCTTAGGCCATGCCCCATTAGACCTTGCATACTACTAGCATATCCCAGGGGAAGAGGCAAGTTCTCTGGTCCACCACACAGTGCGCTAGCATGAAGGAACCTAACGCAATCCCTCCCCGGCTGGGATTGCTGCTACATGACTGTACCTCCCCAGGCAGTGTGGTCACCAAACTGGCTATCCAGGCTCCATTCCAAAGCTGAGTCACCAGCATGGGATCATACATCGTTACCTTTAAGGCCATCAGGTGACCCTTAAGAAACCCAGTTCTAGACAGTGTTTTCAATAATATGTTCTGTCTTACAAACAAATCTTTATTTATTGTTTATTGTAACGTACTATGAGGTACAATGTACATTTTATGCAGCCATTATTACATGTCTAATTCTACTTTGATGGGGATGCTGATGTACACAGGGCTTTCCTATTTCAGTAAATGTGCACTTGAACTATTTTATAGTGTGAGTGGACGTGGACAGAGAACACAGTGTACAACTGTTCCAGTTTTGATTTCTCTCTCCTACTGACAGCTACTGTATATAGCCTTGCACAACTATACTACTGTATGCAGTTGCAAAAAATACTCTAGAAGAGAATTACTGGGCAGCTCAGATAGAGCGCACAAATATCCAGTTCATAAGTACCATGTAACCTGAAATAAAACTATACTGTACTCTGATTATGTCAGCTAGGTAGCTTTATTAAAGCAATCATACAGACACCAACATATGGTCCTAAAATGACAATAACTTAGTGACAAAGATAAGTCCATGGCAAAACAGTGAAAATAAAATTAAATATAAGTGCATTGGGAATCTTAGGAAGTCCAGCTAAACAGGCTTCCAAGCCCTTCAGCTCTGCGGAGTTACTCACAGTTAGAAGGTCCAAATAGTACCAGAGGAAAAGGGACACGACTGAAAGTTTCAAAGAATAAAACGTCCTGGTTATCATCCTAATCACCACAGGTTGTCCTCCCATGTTGAAATGGTCTTAGCACTGGCAGAAAGCTGCAAAATTATCAGCCCCTTTACTAACTTATCTGGGTCTGCCAGGAGAGTGACTCACTGAACTCAAACTTTGCAATTCCATCCTAGGTGGCTTGGTGCATGAAGCAGGTAAAGGGAGAACAATGCATTTATTTTACGTTGTTTGGCCAGGAAAACCACGCTAAGCTGATGCTCATTTGCAGGAGTCTCGTGTGTGTGTGTGTGTGTGTGTGTGTGTGTGTTTGTGTTTGGGGTGCACAGTTCTCAGAATCTAGGAGAGTCTTGGGGCACATTTGTCAGAATTTGGGCGAGTGTTGGGTAACCTACCTGAAGAGCGACCCACTGAACTCAGGCTCTGCAGGTCAGTCTCAGGCGACTACCAACAACAAACAGCTGAAGGGAGAACACAAAGTCTGCAAAGCACCTTCCATATAAACTCTCGCCAAGGGCTGGTGTTTGTGGTTTTATGGATATTCCCCCATATTTTAATCCACTGGTCTTCTGCTATTTCTGGCATTTCCTCTCCCTTCCACTTATCTTGAATTCTCTGGCGGTCTAATTTACCCACATTCTCCTGCATTATAAACAGTTATGGTTTATAGACAGATACCGCTAACAGACCGACCTAGATTGAGTGCCCTGCCTCTGAGAGATCCAGTCCTGTCCAGTCCCGCAGAACTGAATCAGAACTTTTGTGATTAATTCCAACAGTGGTTGCAGACTGGGACGCCGACTACAACTCCTTTGGCCAGCTACTTGCATTGTGTCCTGTTTCTGAGATAATATTGTAAGCTGTTTTAGTCAGAAAAATTCAGACAAAGTACGTCAGTAGGATTGTCAAATATGTCAGAATGTGACACCATCTGCTTTATGGAACTGAGCCAAAAGCCACTTAGAGGCGAGGGTTGAAGAAGGGGACATTTCTGTCGCTGTTCTCTCTCTTGTAGTTTTGACTTCTCTAGCTCTTGCCTTTATCGTAGGAGGTAGTCCAGTCACTGGACGTGGCCAGACCCGTGTTACACTAGGGAGTGATTGGCGGGGCTGAGTGCCTGGGGATGGGGTTTTGTCACATACTGGAAGAAGGTGTTGCCTGAGTCTGTGAGGTGCCGAGTGAGGTTACCAGAACCTCAGACATGAGGTTTCGGAAGACACAGTTCTTCTCAGATATCCAGGTGAGAGACGGGCAGCCTGCCTGGAGAGTGACTCGCTGAACCCAAACTCTGCAATTCCATGCTAGGTGACTCGGTGCATGAAGCAGGTAAAAGGAGAACAATGCATTTATTTTACACTGTTTGGTCAGGAAAGCCACACTAAGCTGACGCTAATTTCCAGGAGGTGTGTGTGTGTTGTGGGGTGTGTGGTGTGTGCGTGGTGTGTGTGTGTTTTGGGGGGCACAGTTCTCAGAATCTGAGAGAGTCTCTTGGAGCACGCTTCTCAGAATTTGGGCAAGTGCTGGGTACCCTGCCCGGAGAACAACCCACTGAACTCAAGCTCTGCAAGTCAGTTTCAGGTGACTACCAACACCAAACAGCTGAAGGCAGAACACAAAGTCTGCAATGTATGATAAGCATCTGTTGTCAGCAACAGATAAAACCTTACAAGTTTTGCCTGGAAAGTCACACCACAGTGGCATGTTTCCAGCAGTCTCACTCACAGGTCCGAGCATGGACGGGCGGGACGATGGCTGGAGGAGACGGAGAAAGATCCCAGTTGTTCCCTTAAGGGTTTTCCATGGAACTGAATTGGATCTTGTCTGATTAATGCCAACAGCAGTGACAGACTGCAACTCTCTTATCCGGCTGGTTGTGCTGTGGGGGTGATACTTTGGTTTTCCAGTCTGTATCCTGTTTCTGGGATGGGATGGGGGGGGGCAGACTGTGTGTTTCATTAAGCTAATTTCCAGCAATATTGCAAGTGGCGGATGGTGTGAGATGCCGCCCATGTTTATTGAAATGTTACACCAGGTAAGGCACGCCCTGCAATGACGGGTCGCCCCCTCACTGCAGCGGCAAAATTGTTTCAAGTTGGTGGCACGCTTTTGCAGCGTTGTCATAGACAGCGTGAGATTGTGGAAGCATATGACACTCCCGACTAGTTGCAGCGCTTCCTGTAGTTGCATGTGAGGTACTTTTATTTCCATACAAGTTCCTACTTAATAGGTTTCTGACTACTGCTGCTCATGCCACAGAAAGGGGCTGCAAAAGAGTTTTTTTTTATTTTAAACAAATCATGGCACTATCTATAACAAGTTTATAGGGGTGCAAGGATGGTAGTTTGCAGTTCTCTTGCCTTAAGAATGCTTGCGGTAACACTCATATCCATAAGAGGTCTCTTAATGCCCATACAAATTTAAATACAGAATCAGTACCCAGATACAGAGTGCCATCAAGTGGAGAAAACAAAGATTGCACCATACAAAGAACAAGAACTATAGTCCTTAGCTAATACAAATTTGTCATTTAGCTGTTGCCTCCGAGACCAGGGATGCAAGGAGTGATCTCTAGGTCTGGCACCGAAACATGCAAACCTGTAATTCAGTTTATAGAAGATGCCCCTTCCCCCCACAAACTGGGGAGAAGACATTACATCCTGCAGTGTCTCTTTATTTTCTCTGGTACCTTCTTAATGGGGCTCAGGTGTGAATGTTATTACCACCCCCGAGTGAGAAGGCAAGTTTTGCACAGCTAGTGCATGTTGTAGGTCTTAAAGGGGCCAACCCTAAAAAACATACAGTATTTCATTCAAATCTCCCTCTTGGTTCTTGCTAGCACCTATACTGTGGGGGCTCAATGGGTGTAGGGAATATACACCCCATCACACAGGATTTAGTGATCTCATGGTTCCTAATGCCACCCTACCCACTAGGCCCCACTGCCTGCAAGCAGTGTGTGTGTGGTGGGGGTGAAAGACCAGGATAGGAGTGTGACTGCCATCCGTCTGTTTTGTTTATTTATAACTTATTTACCCAGGATACTCCTGCTGAGCTGTAAATTCTTGTTTCCTCTAGGGTCCTGCTTTTACTCATTTTTTAAAATGTGTTTTACCAGCATAGGCTAGCTGAGATACAAAATCTTGTTTCCAGAGAGGTCCTGCTTCTACCTGTTTCCCCAGCTGGGTAGGCAGGAGCACTAGGAGTTTATGTGACTTGCTCGAGGTTACACAGTGAGTATTTAGCTTTAGTGGGGTCTGCATCTATGTTTTCCTGGTCCCCAAAAGTTCTCTAATCATTAGAAAACACTTAGCGCTCCTGTTGTGTGGGGGTACACCTGAAAAAGCCAGTGACTGCCTGCAAATTTTTTTTTTTTTTTTTAATGCTGGATAGCCTCTTTGATGCAATCCCAGGAGAAAAGATGATAATTTTATCATGCTGTATCACGAATGATCATTATCAATTATGTTCAAACATCATGTTCAGTCATCAAAAACCATCTTGTGAGCCTGGCATTAATTAAACGTGAACATTAAACGGCTACCAAACAAAAAACATGACTTTTGGCAATGATTGTGTTAAATGATGATCTCAGATTATCATGATTTGTCATGACTACCCATTATCAAGACCAACGAAATAAGAAAATAATTAATGTTTTCTTTGTAATTAGGAATTTGTATTGTCTTCTCTTTACACTTCTCCATGAGATTGGCAGGAATGACACATCTAACTACACTATTTTCATTTATTCTTACTCTTATACCTCACTTTTTGCTCATATTACTAAGGCTCAAACTGGTTTGCAAATATGGAATAATACATGGGGAGGAGTGCATAATGACAATTTGTAACACGGCATTATTGAGAGCTGTGTCAGGGCTCCACGCGATAGGCGAGGCGGCATCACGTGGTGCAGGCGCAACCTGACATTATGAGGCGATAATGCCCGTGTTGCTGTTAATGAGGAAGCGGCGTTCATGAGCTCAACCGCAGGCATTATTGGGGTTAATGCGTGGTTGGTCCATTGCGCCCTCGGCCTCTGGCCTCGTGCCACAATGGTCCCAACCATACTAACTCCGATTAGATCTCACCTTCAGCGAGGATTAATGCTCACATAATTACGGGTTCCTTTTTCCCATAGGAAACGTAGTGTTATTTGCCATAATAAAGGAGTGTTTATTATGGCAAACATGCACATAGTTTCCCTCGTTCTGCACAAGCGCCCACTGCAGTTTTCCCTTCCTGGCTGCGCCGCTTGCCTTCTTGCCGTGAAGAAAACTGCCAGGCTAACTCAGCGGTAAGTTGTTATTTTTTTTTCATCTTATTTTCCCCATGCACCAATATACTTGAGACTCCAATTAGACTCGAAGGGAGTGAGGAAAAACACCTTTTGGAGGCTCAATCTTTCACTTTTGAGAGACCAAAAAAATCTAAACCAAATCGCTGAGGATATACAACAGGCCATAATAAATATCGATAACTCAGATACTAACCCAGTAATGTTGTGAGACACTATTAAAGCACTTGTCAGAGGAAAACTGATAGAAATTTCAGCTAGGAAGAAAAAACAAAGAGAAGCACACAGGGACTCCCTTACCCTCCATATTAAAAACCTTGAGGATTAGCAATGTATCAGGGTTTGCAATCTCAGGGCCAGGGAACTCCCTAAGCATAAAAAAGAATTAAACAACATATTAGACTACTATGTCAAACAGAAGCTGGTCTTCCTTCGACAAACGTTTTATGATGGAGACCCCAGGTCCCTTAGGCTCTTGGTAGGCCGTCTAAGAGCCCAAAAAAGCCAGAGCTACCATAGTTAGAGATAAGAGCCCCTCCACCAAGGTTATGCAGAATACCACTGCCGGTATCTGTAATGCATTCTTGGAATACTATTCCCAGTTATATTCACCCCCTGTAGAGGTCCCAGAGACAGATATCGCTACCTTTTTATCTAAATTAAACCTCCCCACCCTCTCAGAGACACAGAAGAGCCTGTTAAGTGCCCCCATAACCACCACAGAAATACAGGAAACCATTAGACAACTGAAACCAGGTAAATGCCCCTGAACTGATGGTTTACCGGCAGAATTCTACAAGACCTTCAATAAAACTATAACCCTTCTATTACAAAGATTATGTACCTTTATCCCCACACCCAAGGGGGTAACCCCACCCTCATGGAATTACGTCATAGTCTCTGTGATTCTGAAACAGGGCAAGAACCCTGACTTATGTACATCCTATAGGCCCATCTCTGTACTTAATACAGAATATAAAATATTTTCTTCTGTCCTAGCCCGTAGACTAATGCAGTTCGCCCCAACTTTGATTCACATGGACCAATGTGGTTTCATTCCTGGCAGGCAAGCCCAAGACAACATCCGCTGGACTATTTATTTGATTACGCATATACAGAACCAATGGAAACCAGCCCTTCTGTTGGGGCTTGACACTGAAAAAGCACTTGACAAGGTCTCTTGGGCTTTCCTACGGGGGGTTTTGACCTCCTTTGGTTTTCTTAAACAATTCTTGGGAGTTAATTTTCAAATTTTACAAAGAACCACAGGGGTATATTAGAGCAAATGGTCACATCTCCCAAAAATTCTCACTTTATAGAGGTACCCGACAGGGTTGTCCCTTGTCCCCTTTTTTATTGGCTTTCTACATAGAGCCCCACGCTCAATATATTCGTCTTTCCTTGGAAACCGAGGGAATTCATCTCTCTGGCACAGACCATAAACTGGCTCTCTTTGCCAATAACATACTAGTATACCTAATTGACCCATACACCTCCATGTCTGCCCTATTTCAAAAGTTAAACACTTTCGAGACTTTCAGGATATACCCTCAACACAAACAAAAGTGAAGCCTTGTCAATTAATTATATAGCCCACCCCAATCTAAAGAACTTATTCGGGGTTAAATGGGATCTCCCCTTCCTGAGGTATTTGGGAATCAAAATTCCTAAAGACCTCTCTCAACTTTTTGAGGCAAATTATACCCCTCTCATAACAATACTGAAACAAGACATGAGAAGGTGGAGTATTCTCCCCCTATCATTTTACACCCAGAGTCTAGCCTTGAAAATGAATGCATTCCCTCATTTGCTATACATATTTCAATGTGTTCCCTGTTCCATATCAATTAAGGAAATTCTTTCCTGGCAAAAGATCCTAAGTAATTTTCTATGGAACAATAGCAAACCATGCATTAAGCAACACCAACTCTTCCTTCCCAAACTTCAGGAAGGGATTGCCCTACCATCCTTTTCCCTATATTGGGCAGCCTCTCAGATGAGGCTGGCCCTGCTATGGGGCAACGATCAATACCATCACAATGGAAGTCTACAGATTTGTCACTACAACTTCCCTTCACCCTGCAGGCTAGCCTTTTCAATCCAACACACTTTAGACAAGCTATGCAAACCTTACCAGCTATAGTGACAGTGATACTTGAAGGATGGTGGAGAGGCTCCCAGCACAGGACTCTTGCCTTCCACACCTGGAAATATCAAAGGTTCATAACAAATCTGAGGTTTACCCCTGCACAACAAGACAACTGGTACAAAGCTCAGGTGACACAGGGACTTATAGCACCCTGGCAGCTGATATGTGGGGAAACATTATTGTCCTTCAAGGAAACTTGAACATCTTTTAGGTGGTCAAACAGAGATAGACTTCTATATTTCCAAATAAGGGATTTTGTTAATGGACACCTGAGAGAGGAGAGATGCAAGGTACAAATTTGGGATGACAACACTCCGTATGTACAAATTTGGAAGTCCCCTGCTGGAAAAAAAAAAAATTCAATCATATATAAATCTCTGATTCAACTCTTATCCTATAACACTGATAAGGTGAGGACCAGTTGGGAACGAGAGCTCAACCTAGCAGTAAGAAATAAGGACTGGACCAAGGTGTGGAGAGGTATGTGGACCACCACTTCCTCCCCTACCTGGAAGGAATATGTCTGGAAGGTGAGAGCCCAATTTTTCCTGGTTCCTATGTATCTGGCAAAATGAGTGCCTGGAACAGGATTGGGGTGTTGGAGGAGGTGTGGCTCTGGGGAAGCCACTCAGACACATACATTCCTGCAGTGTCCCAAACTGGCAACCTTCTGGTCCATTCTCTCGCATCATATACAAAACTCATTTGACTTGCCTCTCCCCCTGTCCCAGGGTCAATTGCTGCTGGGTATCCCCCACAGTCACTCCGAGGCAAGGATGCACTTTATTTATGGACAATTGTCCAGTGTGCAACCTATAAGTCGATTACTAAGAAATGGTTACAAGAGACCCCACCTTCCACAGGAGACTGGAAAGTATTAATCCTAAATATTCAAGATAATGAACAGCTGTCCCACTCTTTGCAAAACACACTCTCACTTTTCATCCAGAGATGGACCAGATGGGAACTTTATCAACCCCAGACATTAAATTAATATACCAACATTTTGTTGCACTCCCAGAATACCCCGGAGCTTCCTACTCCCTGTTTTGAAACTTCCTTTCCTTCCATTAAAAGGGTTAAAATACATCAAGGTAAAACATACATTTATGAAAACCTTGTTATTCATTATCTCTACTGCAATCTACTATTAGGCCCTAAGTTTTATGGTTGCTTGTTTTCTAAAAAAGGTTATGGCTATAAACTTGCCTTTAGATTACCAAAAGAAAGAAGTAAGGGATGAGTTATAAGTTATGTGGTTATGGCAATCAACTTTTATTCTTTTTTCTTTCATTCCCATGTATTTGAATGATGGATGTAATTCTTAATTAAGTGTCTTTTTAAACAAACCTGATCATTTTTTGTAATCTCTGTCTGATCAGCGTGTAGTGAACTTGAAAGATCAATAAAGATGAGTATAAAAAAAATAAATCAAATTTTCCACATTGTTGGGGCCAAATAAAAATTTTAAAAATATTGGAACACTTCTCAGAGATAGTGCCACTTCATTTGTAAGTGAGGACAAAAACAGAAGTCAGCCACTCGGCTCTGCTGTTTTATCTACTTGTTGTGGCAAAAAAAGGAAACCCAGCAATTGTATTAAATAAAATATGGGGTTGTATGTAAACTTGAAAAATGCTTTCACAAACCCCTCAAGTGTGTGTAAACTTCTCATTACACACACCACCCCATACTTTATCCTATATGTTATGCACCCCTGAGGTGTGGGATTCTTAATAACCTCTGAGAGTGAAGCCCGAGGGGTTTATCAAAACATCTCACAGTGAGGGTGTGCATAAAATTCAACTTAGGCACTCGTCCCCATGCGCTGTTTATGTAACTGCTGTCAGTCATTCTTCCTTTTTTTTTTTTTATCAACTTCAGTAACTGAAACAAAAAGAGTGTGAAAATTATGTGTCTGAATTTCCAGGCATGTGGGAAACATAAATGAAACATATTCAATACAATTTGCAGTTTTTAAATGATTTAACATGCTTTGAAAAAAGAACAATGTTTCTGTAAGGTGTCTGAGGTTGTCACAGAGATATTTGAATTAGGTGCAGCGTTAAAAGTCCATGGTGGTTCCTTTGGAGAAAACAGGTAACTTCAGTTAGAGTGTCAGGAACCGTGATCTCAGAGGTGAATGAGTATGCAAGGCTAATGTTTTCTGGTGATTTTATAGGTACAGGAAATATTCTGTGAAAAACTGTGGGGATAGTGTTTATTCTGACTGCTGATCTGCGGCACATATGGAGAGAGCAACATGGGTGAGTGAGTGTGAGCTGAGAAGCTGGTGTGTATTCACTATTATAACTTGCAGGTTATAGCAACGAACTACAGTATAACCAGCTTCGGTAATATAAAAAAATGGCTCTCAGTTATGACAGCTCTATAAAGTTGTTTCTTTTTTATGGTTATGCAAGTCATTATTATAGTAAAATCCATTCTGAATTACAATGTAATTGAAACCCTCCATATGATGTATCTGGAACACAAGTGTAGCGCACAGAATCAGTACCAGGATGCAGAGTGCCATCCGGTGATGAAAGGTGAGATTGCAGCATGAAAAGTACAAGAACTCAGTCTAAATGTTTAACAAAAGGTTTAGTTTTAGTTAAATGGTTAGAGCAGCTGCCTGTGAGAGCAGGGTTGCAAGGATCGATCCCTGATAGCACAACAAGGCAGGTAACATGCTGTCTATCAAATCTCAGTGTTTATGCAGTTGCAATGTATTTCATTGTATCTGTGTCTCTTGCAAGGAAATAATTTGTATCCCCTAGCATAATAGCGAATAAACTATAAATTGAAAAAAAATAGTTATGATGCATGTTTACTGACAGAAGCCACCAGCAATGCTTTCAGGATGTGGCACCCAACCCCACTCCACTGGGTTAGATGACCTGGCAAAGGCTGTCAGAGAAATAATTCTGCTAAAGGAGGAGGTGGGCTACAGAGTTTTGGGGGGGGTGCCAACACCATTTGCCTGAACTTCCATAATAGTCGGGGTTCCTTTTTTCCTCCCATACCCACCCTCATTCCCAAGCAGATTGAAAGTTCCATCTCCCCTGCTCATCCCACAGATTCCTGCTGGAACTCCACAAGGCAAAGCTACAGCAGGGGAACTACTCCCACCACATCTGCGGGACAACCAGTGGTGCAAGTGGTGAGCGAGAAGTACAGGAACTCAGGCATGTGAATCTGGACTGCCTCGTCGCGGTATGGGCTGTGCGCCCATTGGCTCTTGCTCTGAACCAATGGGCATGCAGCTACCGAATGTTGATCAATCGGTAGGCGTGAGGCGGCAGGCAGGTGAAGTGCTGCCGCCCGCCCGGCTGACCCGAGGCGGGGTGGTGGGGCTCCATGGGTGGGTGGGGTGGGGCCACTAGATCACCAGGATACTTGGACCTGGGGGGTTTGACTAATGCCAGCGATCGGGCTTCATGGTCACTGGACCACCAGGGATATTGGTCTTGGGGGTTATTATAGTTTTGCCCGTGATCGGGCCAGTCGGGGGTTATTAGAGTTTTGCCCTAATCAGACCCAGTCGGGGTGGGGGTTACTACAGTTTGCCAGCGATCGGGCCAGTCGGGGGATTTACTTCATGCCAGCGATCAGGCTGCATGGGCGTCGGTCCCAATGACTGCTACCTAACCTTGGGCGCCAGGCGCAAGTCGCCGGGGATCGGGTACACTGCATGCTAATGGGGCCATAAGTAGATGCAAATTCCCCGTGCCTTGCATGAATTATGGCCCCATTTGCACGCCACCTTTTGAATATCGGAAATTTGCGCGTGGCGTAATGGAACTGTGCCACCGCATCTTGAATACTCCCTCTGACCACTTGCGGTGCGCCAAGTTCCACTCGCCATGCACAGTGGCTGTGGTCAGGGGTGATATTCAAAGGAGTTGCTCAATAGCGCAACTCCGTTGAATATCGCCCCGGCCACACCCCAGCGCAACTTTTTTGAGCAGCGCAAGGGCTTGCGCCACAGAATGGTGCAGTTTGAATATCCAGCCCATGGTGTAAACTTTTTGCATTGTCAAATTGTTTTTGCCTGTATAATAAAAAATGTTTTTACTACTACTACTACTACTACTAATTGTAATGCTTGGGGGATCAAACAACAAACTTCTTGCCAAAAAATGGGCAAGCTGGGGGCATTCCCAAAAATATGAAAAAGGGAGCACCCTTTTGCCCACAATTCTGCAAATATCGGTTAGTGGGGCTAGATCGCATAAGGAAGGGGAGTGAGGAAATACCGAGCTATGTGGTGGCATGGGTTGATTGCCAGATTATCCCCCAATTGTTCCACAACAGAGGAATGTTAGCCCCCTTCTCCCAGAGGTCATGACTGTGTGTCGCAGGTATGATCCCAGTGTCTGCACTGAATAATGCATAAAGTTTAGAAATAATATATGCCCTTTCTAATCATTCAGCTTCCTCTCTCACCATGGCTAAAAGGGGAGTAAGTACTTGAAAGATCGCCTCCAATAGTTTATGTTTCATAACAAAGTACAGCATTTGTAAATATCTAAAAAAAAGTCTGAGTTAGGTAGGTGAAACTTTTTTGCAATTATTGAAGGAAAGAACATACCCCTCCTCTATAAATTGCTGGAAAAAAAGAAGCCCTCTACGTGCCCAGTTCCCAAAACCCAGGTCAAATTTCGCTGGTATAAAATCTGAATGCCAACGGATAGGGATCAAGTATAACTGCTTAAGTGAGACAGAGTTGGCCCTTTTCACTGTTAACCTCTGTCTCAAGGTATGTTGGGTCCACTGATTTGTGAAATTGGTCAAATCAGAGTGCTTACTAAGCAGCCAGGGTTGCAATTTCAGCGGTCCTTCCTTAGCCAGGGCAGTTTTAATCTGCAGTCAAGAAAGGTCTGGAGAGTGCCTAACCATGTCCGCTATGTGAGTGATTTGGGCTGCTTTGAAATATCGTTTAAGGCTAGGGAGACCTAAGCCCCCATCCCACTTATGTCACCGTAGCAGCCTCCAACAGATCCTCAGCTTTCTACCCGACCAGGACAAGGTAGATTCTTCCCAGTGCAGTCAGCAATCCCTCACGATGATGCAGATCATCAAAGACTTACTCCAGCAATTTCAATCCTGCAGCCAGTAACAATGCTGGCTTTTTAGTCATTTTATAGAGTCTCTCCTTATTTTACCTGACTACCTACCTCAGCACCTTAACACCATCATCGGGCGGGCAGTGTAGGGAATGCTCAGGTTGGTGATCCCATTTCTGTTGCAGTGTACTTCTCAGTGGCCTGGTGACTGTCTTGTGGAGAGGGCATCCTTGGAACTCTCTGTGTAGTAGCCAACACAGTGGGGGAATGGCACACTAAAGCATGTGCTCCTTTGATACCTTAGCAATCTCACCAAGCCCTGACACAATACAATACAATAAAACTTCTGCTCCCTAAGCAGACATTTATGATATGCCGAAGCCTTTCAGCTCAAAGTCGACCAGGAATAGTCCCGGGGGCAAGGGAGAGGCCTGGGGGAGTGCCTGGCAGTCTGGCTACTGGTGGGACAGGGGCCTCGCAATGGGGGTCTGCTGCCCTGCCCACATTGGGACATTGGGCAGCTCAGACCATCCCGTCTGACTGAATTTATCAGCTTGCAGTGGGTCTAGTGTGCATCCAGGTGTGTGCAACCCTGCTCTTTCTGGGTAATGCCGAAACTTCTTAATATGGTTGGGGACAGGGCTCTACATGGCAGGATCTACAACCCACACAGTGTTCTGTGGGGGTTCCAGGGCCTCTCTTTCTCCAACTAATTGTTCCACCACTCTCTGCCCTTGATTGGCACTGCCCCCCTCCTCTTCTGTCTACACTGGGTGAATTCTTGATGGCCTAGGTGGCCCCCCACACTACACCTGCCCATCAAACAGGGGAGACAGAGTGTCAGGCTCTTTCCTGTTCTTTTTAATTCCACCATGGTGGACATGCCTCAATGCTTAACGTGGTTCTCCTCCTCCTCCTCAGACTGTAGTATACCATCAGTTTGTGTCTGGAGAGTCAGACTCTCACATTGTAGTGCCACCTTTTCTCAGGCAATGACTTTTCCTCCACTCTCAGGCTTACCTGTGTGGTAGGCCCATAATAAGCTTGCAGACCACCTCCCAGGGGAGCCATTCCATTGGACTCTCATGGGGGAGTTTTTCTAACAACTTTCCACTACTTTGGAAGGACTTAGTTTTGTAGCCATGTTGGCTAAAGTCATAGTACATTATGCATGTCCATTTCCCAGCTGGCATGACCAGTCTGCCTCCTTTCCTATCGTTTCCTTCTCTGTTTTCACTGTTTGTTTGTATACAAGCCTTTTACTGTATTAAATTGTTTTCTCCTTTGCAGCATCAATCTTCATGACAGTATCAGCCGGAACAGTTTTAGTAGTGGGAATCTTGTTGTGTTTCCTTATGGTGCATGGGGAGGGGGGTGAGGTATTTTGGCCTCTTGACTGGCTATTCCTAGAGTCAGATTAGGTGACACTTTTAGCTGCTGCAGAATAAGGGGTGCTAGCTGCCCATTCAAGGCTTTTATCTGCTGGCAAATTTCGAATGTTCGTATGCTCCCCCACCTACTGACCCAGCATGGGTAGCAATCTAGTCCACATAATATCACACAATGAGAATGGCCTTAATAGCCCGGTCAAGAGGTTAAAGATTTTTAGATACTTAAAAAGCAATAACTGTGTTCACTTTGAAACAATCCTTGCTACCCCCATGGTAGCTTCCTATTGCATGCAGGACCCAAACAGCCCACGCTGATGAATTTCTTATTTCTTTATTTTTATCGGAAGGATCGTGAATTCAGCTCATCTGCCCGATCCGCTCTCCTTCCGCTTGATCCTAGTTTCAATGCTCCATCGCTGGGCCTCACCCACAATCTGACATTTTGTGATGTATTAGTTTGTAGAGCCCTGGGGCGTGCTCTATTGATTTCAATGGGAGTGGGATTTCAGTGATGTTTCTCAATATTTTAGAGAATCGCTGGGATCAACCCAAAGACACAGTTGAACTAACAAGGGTAGTACAAGATTGGAGCTCACCATCCCTGTGAGGTGTACCATATATACATGGCAGAAAACCCTTAAAAGCCCCAGCTGGTCTATGCGTGCTGGGGGGGGGTGCCATGTGGTGAAACCCTGTACTACTAATAGGGAAACAATTAATAGTGTGACCCCATGGAAAGAAGTGGGCATCACTCAGGTAGACATATGGTACGCCCTCAGACATGTGAAAGTCATTTGAACAGGTAAGGGAAGAATTCCATTTACCCCAGCAAGATTTTTGGCAATACCCACAAATGAGGCTCTCATTCAAGTCCAGGCTGGGGCCACATCTCACACTGCCCGCACCTGACATGGAGGTGGAGCTGTAGCCGTGGTAAAGCTCAAGAAGTGGAGTTAGTGGACGCACAGTGGGTGGGGGTACCACTGGACACTAGGGAATGCAGAACTGGGGAGTGGGGGCACTGGACACCAGGGAGTGCCTGACTGGGGGGGTCACTAGGGGATCACTGGACTCCAGTGAATAGTTGACTAGGGTGCTGGGAGAGCAGGGGAGGCTACAGGACACCAGTCAGTACTTGTCAGGGACGTGGTGTGGAGGGAGGCACAATTAGACACAAGGCAATGCTTGAGTTGGACAGGATGAGAGTGGGGACATGGCACAGGGTCACAATGTCATGGATGAAACAGCACGGCAAAAAATGCGTCAACCAGAACAGCGTGTGCTGCAATAATGTCAGTCAAAACACCAACCATTTAAGAAACGCACACACCCCATTAAAATGAATGGGACTTTATCTTTTTGCGGGAGGATCAGCCCCCAGCACCCCCCGAAGTGGGGGTGGGCTTGCAGCCATACCCACCAGACTTTTAATAAAGAACTCCAAGTAAGGTGTGGATTTTGGGTATGGGGTAACACTTGGGAGGGGAGAAATTTTTTTTTTATTAAAAAAAAATGTAGCAACACCAGGAAACCTGGGGGGAACTGAACCACAGTCCCAAATCTCCTTCACTGCTGTGCGCTGTTGCCTTTACCACTCCACCATGGGAGCGCCTTGACCAGGCACAGCAGCACAAGGAGTGAGGGCACAGAGGTGTCACTGAACCCCAGGGAATGCTTGACATGGAGGGGAGTTGTCAGTGGCGGACACTAGGAAATGTTTTTTTCTTTAATTTACTGTACTTTTTGCCCCTTTCATCTTGATCTGCTCCATCAGCCCTGCCACTCTGCCCACCCCCATCACCCTCCTTCTCCAGGACTTACCTCCACTCCATGGTTCCCCGTGGGAAGGGCTGCCAGGGGTCAGGCCCCTACTCCCCCCGACAGAGCTGCACTGTCAGTCTTGGAACAGAAAGCCAAGCTGGCCACGTGGGGCCTGCAGTAGGTGGTTAATGACATCCTGCCTGGTCAGGAGGCTTTTCCATTTCCTTGTCTCCACCCACAGACATTAGGAAGGCCTGGCTGACGTAGGTGTGTCATGCCACTGATGTCTCCCCTCCCTCAATCCTTGGCTCCAGCTTGCTCTGCCCTGTAGTCACCCAGCTAGCGATACTGCAGCAGAGTCCAAACCCCCCCCCAAGAAGGCAAGTGTCCATGGGATGCCCAGCCATCCTCCTTGGCCAGTCCTGCAATGACCCAGGCTCGTTCCTGAACCCGGGTCACCAGCATGACATGATGGAATTTTTAACTGAGACACCGCGAGGGCAGGGGGTCAAAACTGTGCCCCCCCCACATGAAAGCCAGGTAAGCAGTGAATGTGTTGTAACAGCTAGTCTGAGATATTTGAATCTGTCTGTGGCTGACCCAGCTGCTAATGTCAGCTGTGGGAGTTTCTGGGATACCGGATACCGCTGGAGCTGCTGTATTGACAGAATGTTTGGGGGCGGAATAAACCAAATAAAGGACGAAGTCAAACAAGGCCAGTTAGTAAACATTTTCAGTTTGCTCACACAGTGCTAATCAGGGGTAACCTCATACTGGGTGAGTCTTTTAGTGATGGACATTCCCCCATAAATAACACAGGAATGGGAAGCACTGTGAATTATGAAAGGGTGTGAGTAGTCGCCCCGAGTTTCTGAAACAAACTCGAGCCACCAGGAGTCAGCCGGGAGGCAAGTGAGCATTCCAGAGGATGCCTCTTTCTATGGGGAGGGTGGGGCTGCCACGAGCACCTGTAGGACTGCCTCCTGGGTGACCACAGGTGGCAGTGCAGTCGGGGTAGTGGATGTGGGAGGAAAGATGTTGGCCGAGGCATGCAGAAGCACACATTGCATGCACGTGTCTGGACTCCTGGTGTGCTGATGTAAATGAACCATGTACCATGAACCTCTAGCACAGTCAGGCCCCGGCCCCAACCACTGTCCTCCCTCATGGCACCTAGGGAACCTCTCCTCTGCAGCGCTGGAAGTGATGAAGGATTGGTACCAGCTTGGCTGCTCCCTACCATGAGAGGGCAAGCTCGTGAAGCAGAAAGTCCTCTGTGGACAAGTGGCAGGGATGCTGGGGGTTGGGAATGGGGCTGCCCGAGGGGGGGCAGGATAAAAAAGTATGATTAAAAAAAGTAATAAAAGGATATGAGTAATAGAGAAGAATCTGAGCCTTGTCTGCTGGTTCTGGACCAGCAATTTAGCCTGTTAACAACTGTCATTCTGCACTAGCTGTTTACTGCCCTCCCCCCTCCAGAGACCCTGGCAGGATGGGACTGAAGGATGAGGTACAAATAAAATGAGGGCAGATTTGCATGGAAGACATTCAGTGTGCAGAAGCACAGATGGATAATTCAGCAGAGACGCTCTTTACAGTGATGCAGTTTGCTTTAGCACTGTATTGTCTGGCTGTTACACACAGAATATTCCACAAGATGGCACACTTGAGCTGTATCATTATCACTGAACTCTGGAGTCTAACACTTGTCTACAGTCCCTCCACCCCCAGCCTGGCAGGGAAGTGACCGGCAGAGGAACCAATGAAAAGAGGACAGATTTACATAAAAGGCAGGTTTCACTGCTTTAGAGGTTCTTAAGGAAACAGCTGAGCATTAATAACAGAGAGAAGTTCATCCAACCTCTGTGACCTTGTGACAGTGGACAGAATTTTCACTATGTACTGGGCTCCTGTCCTCGCCTTGATCATAACCTGCTGCACAAGGAAGGGTTTGCTGAATGATTTCTGCATTATTCATTGCTGATAAATAGACTAAAACTGTAAAGATTTTTTTTAAATCCATAAATTTGCCACCACGATTTTGATACTTTAATTCTGCTGGATCATATTTTTTCAGGTTCCGGAGCCCAGCCTAGCCTGACTCAGGTACCCTCAATGTCAGTGACTTCAGGAGAAACTGTTAAACTCCATTGCACTCTGAGCAGTGGCTACTCCATCAGTAGCTACTGGGCATCCTGGTACCAACAGCGACCTGGGAATGCACTGCGATACCTTCTGGCCTTCCATTCTGACTCTAACAAGCACCAAGGTTCTGGAGTCCCTAACCGGTTCTCTGGATCCAAAGACAATTCCCAGAACATCTGCTATTTAACCATCTCCGGTGTGCAGACAGAGGATGATGCTGATTATTACTGTGCTATATATTATGGCTCCTCTAATGCGATGTACACAGTGATACAGCCCCATAGGAAACCGAGACCTAAACCTTCTGCATCACTGAGTCCGTCTGTAGCTCAGCTAAAAGTGGTGCCAGCAACCAAATGTGGGGCACACCATCAAACCTTCAGATTCAAGTTCGTGGCTCAGTAAAAAGTAAACCTTTGGTTATTAAAGCTGCAGAGCATGCTATGGCCAACATTTCGTAACTACTGTACACCTCTGTGATCCGTTTTAGATCACTCTTTCTCTTTGATCTCGTAAGATGTCATTTTGTTGCCTTTCACTATGTAAACATGCTTTGGCAGCTTATTAATTAAAATAAATGACAATTTCATTAATGTAAGGCCTCTGTGGGGTGGGTACCTTCCCAGATACCTTAATGGTACAGAACGCCACTACCTTACAAAACCAGCGCATGGCTGTATATGTCACAGTGGCTCCTGGGTTTGTGGTTTCCATTACAAGTGAGAGGGGTTCGTATCCAGAGAACAGAAATAGTGCAGTGCTTACTCCCAGAGAAAGATTTAGTTGTGCCTGGTGGCAAGTCACTATGGCCCCCTGGAATGTCATCACTTCCCACCTTCCCACTGTGATTACCCCTCTCACCGACCCCCACAATATTACACAGTTCCCCACTCTGCATGCAGTCATAATCTATAGGAAAAGCAGGAGACAACTGATTCAAGCCAAACTGCACACCTTCATTAGGAATGCCCCATGGGGGAAAAGGGGTTAATGAAGATACAAGGTAGTAGGTGTTGAACAGCTGGTCTTAGGCGTGGCCAAACCAAACACTTTTCCAGGCTTTCACTAAAAATTCCCGGCAAAGCATAGCCCCGGCACAACCTATCCTCACTGTATAGTAAATTATATTGCCCTCCTGTACTGGAGGTGTTGCTCTCTCATATCTGGTACCAGTACTTAATACCCCTTTAAGCCTTTAGGGAGCTCCCAAATAAGCTAGTTGGTACCCAGTCGCAGAATCCCTGGAGGCCCACTGGTGTCGGATGTGGCTGACGGTTTGCTGCACTTCCCAGCAACTAGCAACAAAGAAACATAATTTGTTGGCAGGAAAAGGACCACTTGGCTCACTCAGTCTGCCCTGATGTTCCCTGCCTATTCTGTCTACGCAGACCTTAACTGGCCTCTGACAACCATCCCCCTGCCTGCCTATTTACTAATACTCCCCTATGTCTGGCCCACATATGCTTGAAGCTGGTCACTGCTTTTTCCACCAGGTTCTATATGATAATGGCGATCGCAAAACCGTGATCGCCGTTACAGTGAGTGTATATCGCAGAACACCACAATGGCGATGTACACTTGTCGCCGACACCACAACCTGCAACTAGAAATATGATTTATGTGGGGGGCTGTGCCACCCCCCCCCCCGCATCACCCTGATTGTAAATTGCTAATTCCAGGGGGGTACATGTTGGGGAGGGGGAGACAGTCCCAAAAACAAATAACGTCAGCAGCAGTAAAATGTTTCCTGGTCCCCAGTGCCTGCTGCACCTCAGATAGCCACTCTCACCACCACACCACATGGCTAGCTTGGTAGCAGCAGGCCACACTGCCCCACACAAACCCTCTTCCCTATCCCTCCCCTTCCGGTCACCATCGTAACCCTCCCTCGCTCATAGCCTCACTGTCCCATTCTGTCGACACCCTTACACGGCAGCCCACATTTGCAGTACTGCAAATGAGTCATCCTTTTGAGAGTCGCCCATTTGTAGTCACTATTATCACTGGATACCTTCCAACCACTTCCTTGGCTGACAGATTGTTCCAGGCATTCACCACTCTTTCAGTGAAGTAGTATTTCCTCACATCCCTCCTAAACAACTCCCCATTTCAGCCCCATTGCATGCTCCCTTATCCTGGTGTACTTTCTCATTCGAAACAGACTCCTCTCCTGGACTCTTTTCACTCCTGTGAGGGACTTGTAAGTCTCTATCATGTCCCCCATCTCTCTGCTAGGGTGTACATGTTGAGATCCCTCCAAAGCTCAGTGTACTGAATAGAATCCCAAGCACAAAGGCCATGCAATTGCCAAAAGTCACACCAATCCCAGAGTGAAGTGCAGTATTTTTGTTCCTGGCTGGATAGCCAAATGCAGTTCAAGGATTGCCAACTGTATAACATGGCAGAATTTCAAGTATCGGTCACATTATTTCTTTCTCACTACAGTTTGTGATCTAAATTGCTTAGCAGGGGCAATACTGCACCAAAAACATAGATTGTCATGTCAGTTGTTCCTAGTTGCAGGATTTGCAATACCAGAGAAAGGACGCGTGTCTGGAAAGAGTCAAGCCAATTATGTGAGCTTATAGCTCAGTGGTTGGAGCACCCGGATGGTGTTCTGGGGGCCTGGGTTCATCTCCCGGTACGTCACATTATTTCTTTCTCACTACAACTGTAGAACATACAACATAATCCTCACTTCAGGACTTCTCGATGCAAATTCCCTTTGGTGAGAAGGGGGGGAGCAATAACCTTGGTGGCAAATCCTGTGTCCGGGGGTATTGCATGGTGCAGTCTGGCCAGGAACCACCCCTGTGCATACCTTGGGGCATTGCATGGTACAGTCCAGCCAGGAGCTACCCCGTGCATGTCTTGGGGCATTGCATGGTACAGTCCAGCCAGAAGTCACCCCTGTGCATGTCTAGGGGTATTGCATGGTACAGTCCAGCCAGGGGTTACCCCTGTGCATTGCATAGTCACAGGCTCTGCACTTGCTCCTGGACCCTTGTAACATGGCCAACTAAGATGCTGTCTATGGAAGTCCCTGAGTGTCAACAGTTCCTGCCTCAGTCTTGCTACAGTACTTGTGCCCCTGCAGGGAGAACCTCTTACCTTCTCCATTCAGTGGATAGAAAACTCTTCACGTTTTTTCCCATCCCTTTGACCCGAGGGGGTAGAAGGAGCCACATTTGTTGGTCAAAAACAGATTTAACTCACCACACACTATACATATTCTGTCCCCAGCAAGGCAGCATGGGGTTAGTCCTTAACTTCAATATAACTCCATGCTGTAGGACTTTATTTTTGCTTTTGGAACAAACGGCTCATTTGCACATTCAGTGCACCATAACTTTACCTTCAGTTTGTATCAGCAGGTTGCCTTGCAGATTAAACACGGCACCTTTTACCTGGGCACCTCCTACAGGGTGGGAACCTGCAATCATACCACCCAATAACATGTTGAGCAAGCCCCCAGGCATCCTCATGGGCTGCCCCTGTGAATGGTACGGCTGAAGACTTGTGGTCCGGGAGGTGGAGGGGCAGCCCATGATGGACTCCTCAAATGAGGCCACTACTTAAACAGCACAAGACCAGCACCCCTGCTGGTTGCATAACATTTGTCCCCCCTCCATCCCCATCTTCTCTTCTCCAGCTCAGCTCATTTGGTGGCAGACCTGTTCCCTGTAACCCACGTCTATTTACCTGGGCGCCTCCTACAGGGTGAAGCCATGTAATCAAACCACCAAGTAACACATCGCACAAGCATCCAGACACCCTCATGTGCTGCATTTGTGAACCAAAGAATTACAAACTCATGGACACGTTTACAGTCACTCCACTATCAGTATCTCATTACTTGTAAAGTGCTTTAGGATACATTATGTATGAGAAGTGCTATATACATGCTAATTCTTCTTCTTCTTCAGACAGATTGGGCAGCTCCACTGACAAATCATGTACAGGTAGCATGAATTAAACAGGATAATTATGCCATGTGATAAGCTGTAGTTCCCTGCACAAATGGTCACATTAAGGTATTCAAGTGAAAGCAGAGTCCCACAGAATGACTGGCAGGTGGAAGTAGTTGCTTTTTCCACTGTTCACTGGCTAACAGGCTGACATATCTACAGACTTGAAATATTATACCAATGTTTGCATACATTTTCCAAGCAAACATTAAAACATGAACCCAACCTGGGACACCACAGTCACTACACCTCTAACTGCAGAGCCTAATGTTTGCCTACTGTCCCCTAAGACCCTGGCAGGGAGGGGACTGGAGTAAGAGGATGCAATACAAAGAGGGCAGATTTACATAAAGGGCTGGTTTCTGTGCTTTAAATGTTCTTAAGAAAACAGCTGAGCATTAATAACAGACAGAAATTGATCCAGACTCCGTGACCCTCTGACTGTCAACAGCATTTCCACAATGTACTGGGCTCCTGTCCTCACCCTGATCATAACCTGCTGGCCATGTAAGGGGTTCTAAATGTTCTCATTTGTTTTGTTTCTTAATATTGTTTTATTACTTTCATTTAAAGTTCAGGGTTTAAAGGGCAATATTCCAATTATGGTTTACTTTAGAATGTCCTACACTGGAAACAATTATGTATTTATATACACTGCCCTTTAACTTGTTGCATTGGGAATCCTCGATGCTATATGCCTTAACTCAATGCCAGATTAATTTTCATACATTTACCCTACTATGTCCGGGTCATGCCTGAAAACGGTCCCCTGGATCAGTGCACTTACCCGATTACAAAAACCTTAAATAAATAAATTAAATAAATGTAAACTTATACCAATGTAACAAACTGCCCTCCTCCTACGAGATGGTACATCTAAACAAGTCTATTCTGATGAGAAAACTTTAAATTAAATTAAAATTAATTTTAAAAGTGCTATATGGTATTTAAATGTTTTTCTAACCTAAATGTGTGTATCTATCTTTTGTGTATGGTAATTTTCTCAGGTTCCAGTGCCCAGCTAAGACTGACTCAGCCATCTTCAGAGTCTGTGTCCCTAGGGCAAACAGCTCAGCTCTCCTGTACTATGAGTGATGATCACAAGATCAGTTTCTATTGGGTTTCATGGTACCAGCAGAAACCCGGGAATGCTCCAAGGTATCTTGTGAGTGACAAAAATGATTCAGCAAAGCATAAAGGCTCTGGGGTCCCTGACCGGTTCTCTTCATCCAAAGACTATCCCAAGAACACCTGTCATTTGTCCATCTCCGGTGTGCAGGCAGAGGATGATGCTGATTATTACTGTGCTGCATGGGATGGACCAACAAGCTATACACAGTGATACAGTCACATAGGAAATGAGACAAAACTTTCTGTATCACTGCATCTGTTTTACTTCTCCTTCATTGGTAAAGTCCGTGACAAAGCTGTATTCACATACCTCTGTATCATCTAGCTCTCTCTCTCTCCAGCAATTTCCTTGACTTATTAAAAACTCAGTTCAGTCAAGCAAGCAGCACTACACACCACAGAGTGGTGCTTCCTCCCAGAGGACAGTGAGATGTCAGGCTTGCTTTTCACTCCACGATTGTGCCTGTGCCGCACTGCTCCGGCAGCAGACTTTTGTTTCTTCATTTCCCTCATGTAGGTTGTCCATCGTCTTCTCATCACCTCCAAAGAAGGATCCATTTCTCTCCTTACCCTTCTTGACCTGAGTGCAGCATTTGGTGCAGCTGACCGCCTCATCCTGCTAGATCACCTTGAGTACAGTGCGGGGGTCTCGGTTATTCTCCTTTCTTGATTTCATTCTTCTCTCTCCCACCATGCCTTCTTTGTCTCTGGTGGTGGCTTTCTTCCTCCCTCTGGCCTCTACTGTATGGCATCCCTCAAGGCTCAGTTCTTGCATAGACAATGACAGCAGAAAAAGGCCTGTCAGCCCATCTAGTCTGCCCAAAACACACAAAAACCACCACGCACTCCAGAGCCAGGAGGTGACTTGCCTCAGTGAAGATATGCAATAAATAACACAAGTACAGTTTTACTGCAAAATATTACTTTACTTTCAAATTCGAGTTAGTTGTGCCTTCACTCACTTTTCTTTTATCAACTCTGAATTTAAAAGTAAAGAATATTTTGCAGTAAAAACTGTACTTGTGCCATTGATTGCATATCTTCACTGGAGGGCAAGTCACTCTCCCGGCTCTGGAGTCGTGTTTTTTTTTTTTGTGTTCCTTAATTTTTGGGTTTGCTTCCCATCCACTTTTACTGGTTTCGGAAGCGCAGCACTACAGTTTGTTCCATCTAGTCTGCCCACCCTACCAAGCTATGCTGCACTGCCCCGGTGGCCATCCCTCCCCCTTTCTAACTAACCCCCGATGCCTGTCCCATCCCTGCTCACTGATCTGGCATGTACCACTTCCTCTAGCACCTTGTTCCACTTGTATACCACTCTTCCTGCAAAAAAGTGCTGATGAATGTCCCTGTTGACGCTCCTGTGAGTTTAAGTGAGTTCTGTCTCATGCTAGTATTTGAGAAAGAGAACCAGGATGGCAGCGTCAAAATCTTTTACACACCCTCCTCGTTTGTTGTTTGCCACTCCCAGTTTCTTGCCCAGTAGGTGGACCAGTTTTCAATTCAGGATTGGTTGTCCGGTTTTGCATTTCAGTCGTGACATGAATATTGAGCACATGTCAGTTAGAGTCAGTCATGTGATTGGTTGGGGGCTCAGGCTATCCTGATCGATCACTATGCCCTCCACCCAATTGGCTAAACTCTCGCTTCTGATCTCGATCCCTTCTCCTTCAGTTGTTACTGTTGTACTGCGATTCCTTGCAGACGTTAAACTCACACACTGTGCTCTGAGTAGTAGAAATATATCAGCAAGCACGTGGTCAACATTTCAGATCAATTAAAGAGCCAGCACAGCCAAAAATAGCAGACAGGAAAATACTACACATTTTAAGTAGTCAGTTTCAACTATTTTTGAAGCTGTTTTCTTTTTCAATTTGCACATTTGAACGTTTTCTGTGTGCTAGTATTACGTTGGATGTGTGGAATAGCACTCTGCCTAGCAGTTGCCATATCTAGTTCTGTTCCTCTCTCTACATCATCAGCACCGTGACCTCACTGAAGTGATGTCACATGGACTGACTGCCAGCTGCTGATTGGCTCTTCCTAAGCAGCTGTGATGTCACAGTCAGTGAGGTCACCGCAATGCTGATGATGTAATGGATGGAGCAGAACTAGATATGCAGGCTGTCAGGTAGACTGCGGTTCCACACAACACACCTACTAGCATCAGGTAGAAAAACATTCTAAGTAACCGAGGGGGAAAGTAAAAGTATCTATATAAAAGGCAAAGGTTGGTTGCTTTTAAAAAATTATATTAGCTTTAGGCAGTACACTAGCACTTTAACATCAGTCTGTTTTTTTAATTCATTTTATTGAAATATTGAGGCAAGAGAGACATTTTACATAACATTGACATTTTCACATTACAAGGGTTATTTCCTTTACATATAGCACAACTTATTTCTTCATTTCATTGTTAATATTCTTGATCATCGCCCTACATCATGCTACTTAATATTATTATTTCTTTATTTTATTTAGTTTTTGTATACTGGTAAGTACCATAGCCATGAAATGACTATTTTTAGGCACGACGGAGATTACAGTAGGTAGGCAGGGAATTACATCTGAAACAGGTAGAAACAAAAATACAGAGCAAAACAGGATTTGACAGTACTAGAGTTGGTACACAATTTGGCAATTGCATGGGTAGGTAACAGGTTGGGTCAGAGTTTACACACAGCAGCAAAAACAGTGATAGCTATCACATGTATCTAAGCACAAAGGGTTTAAGAGCAGCTGAAGCAAAAACCAGCGGAGACATTTCTTCTATGTGTTCTCACTTCCATCTTTAAGAATTCTCTGACTTTGTATGGTCAAGGTAAGTACCCAAGGCTCGGTGTCCTCAACTGGGGTTCTCCTGGGCCTGCAGATTCTCCCCTCCCTCTCAGGTTAGTCTTAAAGGTTCAGCCAGTTCTCCTCCCTCCAAAATACCACTGTGTCCATCTGCGGACAAACACATGTGATCTTAGGTTTACCCTATGTATCAGCTCTTCCATAGTCTGGATTTCCTGTATTATTGATAGCCATTGTTCAAAGGTGTTGGGGGCAGGGGTCCCCTCTAAGCCAGTTACGGGTGATTGCTTTGTGGGCTGTCCCAATTAGTATGTTCCACATATAGTACCTATCCGCCCCCTGGATCCAAGGTGGCGGGAGGCCTAGCAGCAACTGGGGACACCCAGGGTTCCCATTATGGGGAAAATTTCTCTCAAGGCTTGCTGGATTCTCTCCCAGAAGGGCTGGATGACTGGGCATTGCCAAAAGATGCGTGTGTGATGTGCCTTGGTTTCAGGGCATTTTCTCCAGCAGTCCGCCAGGCGATCTGCCTGTCACTTACTCTGGATCAGAACTGTATAGAAATATCTAGTTTTTATTTTCCATGTAAATTCTTGCCAACATGGAGAGTGCGTGGTGTTTTCTCACCTAAGAATATTTTTCCGTTCTTTTTTCCTCTAGTTTTATCTCAGCTTCTCGTTCCCATTTTTTCTTAAGAGGGTCTGAGCATTTAGTGTCAAGTCCCCTTAATGCTTTGCATATGGCAGAGATATGTTCCCGTGTTAGTTTTTGATTTATGATGTCTTGAATTGTGTTTTGGAGGTGCTCTGTGGCTGGATTTCCCTGGTCATGACTGCGAAGAGTCATTATGTTTGATCTGAATTGTAGAAACCGAAAGTGGTCAGAGTTCCGTAATTGATATGTATTTTTTATTTGGGAGAATTCCTGGATCACTCCTTCCTTAAGGAGCTGACCCACTTGACAAAGTCCCAGTCTGTACCACCTACTAAATGTCAGATCATGTTCTGAGGGTGGGAAGCCGCTATACCGTGCAAACCATTTAAAGGGCCATAGGGTTGAGGCTAGTTTATATTTTTCCCAGGTTCTATGGGTTGCCTTAATTGTATTGTTAATCATTGAGGACACAGCTCTTCCGTCTGGGCACCTCCGGGTAGTTCATCACCCTGGTTCCTAATAGGATCTCTCCCCTGCTAGTTCCTCCATTTGCTTCCAGTGGGATTTGTATCCCTCTGCTGTCCAGAGCAGTGCATGTCGGAGGTGAGCAGTCAAGTAGTAGTCCTCTAGGTTAGGTATACTCTCCCTCCATTCTTTTTCTGTTTGCATTAGTGCAGCTCTGATCCTGGGCCTCTCTGGGGTCCATATAAATTGAGAGATGAGATGTTGCTATTTTTGAAATTTGGCCTGTGGAACATCAAGGGAGGAGCACTGAAACATGTAAAGAAATTTTGGTAGTACTGTCATTGTTATGGCCTGTATATTGGAGTATAATGGAAAATTCAGAAGTGACCATCTATTGATGCCTTGTTGTATCTATTGGCTTAGTGGTTCAAGAGTCACAGCAAACAATCTCTTTGGGGCTTTGGGAATTTGGGTTCCTAGGCATTTTATATTTGTGGCATCCCAGTCTAGTGGGAATATCTCCATGATTTTCTGCGATGGGTTGTAGTGGAATTTCTGGATTTCAGTTTTATTCTTGTTTGAGGCGTACCCAGCATGATGGCCAAATTCCTCCAGGAGTTGTCAGGTCCTGGGTAGGGAGGTTTCAGGATTCGTAAGATAAAACAGAACGTTGTATGTGTACAGGGATATTTTATGTTCTATATTCCCTTTTGGCCTTTTGTTATGCTCGGGTCACCCCTGACTGCCCAAGCTAGTGGTTCTATCTACAGAGTGAATAAAATAGGGGAGAGTGGACCCCTTGTCTTGTCCCCCTTCTCAGATGGAATCTCTCAGAAAGACCTCTGTTAACCCTGACCTGTGCCTCAGGTGCCGCGTATAGAGTTTTGCTGCTCTCTATGAAAGACCTGGGGAGGCCCAGTTGTTCCAGGACCAAAAAGAGGAAGTTCCAGGACACTTTGTCGAATGCCTTTTCGGCATCTAGGCCCACGATACTCATGGGGGAGCGGTGTCTGTTTATATGATCTATGATGTCAATGGTTCTGCGTATGCTGTCTGATGCTTGCCTGCTCATGATGAACCCTGTTTGACCAGGGTGTACCAATTGGGGCATTAGAGGGTTGAGTCAAGAGGCTAAGATTGCTGTATATATTTTATAATCTACGTTTATAAGGGAAATAGATCAATAAGAGGTACATTCTGTGAGGTCCTTACTTTCTTTTGGGAGGACAGTGATGGTGGTGTAGTCCCAAGATGGGGGGGTGGGCTCCCCCCTCCCCACATCTCATTGTAGGTGTCTTGTAGAAGTGGGATGGTCTCTTTTAGGAAGATCTTGTACAACTCTCCCTCAAAACCATCCGGACCTGGGCATGTGCCTGCTTCTAGTTTTTTTTATGGTGTCTGATATTTCCTTTTGGGCTATTCTGGATGTAACCCGTAGGTGGCACTATCCCAGGGGCTACTACCCTGCCTGCTTGGCTAGTTGCAGGTTAGGGGCCTGGGTACTGAAATGGGTGCCTCCACCCAGAGGACCACGGTTGTTAGTAGCAAGGCTAACTTGAGGTACAGCCCTCCAGGTACACTATAACCCCCAGTGGCCTAGACAATATGCAACAAACACTTTCACAGTAGCCCCTATTCAGCATACAAATCCCCACACTGTTTGCACCTACCCAGGGCTGGTTCCACCAGTTCGACCCTGGTGACCCCCTGTAAAAAGGTTAGGCACAGCAGATAACAACAGTACCATGCTTTTGGTACAAACTGGAACCACAGTCAGATTAAATGCAAAAAGTTAGATCTGATTTATTCAGGGAATTGAACAAGGGAGGACGTAATCAGGTTGATTGATTCTAAAACTGATCTAGTCAGGCAATTATGCATGTACTTTTAGTTCCTGCACAGTCACACGCTCTGGGTATCCAGTTGGAAGTAAGGTGGGCTAGCCTGAACGCTTCCGGGTGGGCTGCCGCAGCTGGTCAGCCTTGTGATGAAAAGAAAGGCATGCATAACCACACACAGTTTGTAATCCGGAGCCAGGAGGCTCAATTCATGATGATTAGACAAAACAATTAAATCAGATGACACACTTTGATTGAGCTGTTGTTGCAGGGAGCTACCCTGGTGTTTACTCACACTAACCAGTGCAGGACACAGGATGGACGAAATGGAGACTACAGAATGACTTGCTGGTTTGCCAGGAGAAGCAGGGCCCACATGATTCACTGTGGTGGTGTTCCTGTTCGTGATGTTGAGTAGGGGGCTGATCCCCAGGCAGGTCTCTTGTCGATGGTCTTCTCTGTGGCGTGAGTAGCTGGCTGGGCCAAGGTGTGGAGGCCCAGACCAATTGGAGATGAATGTGGATTCAGTCCGGTAGGTGCTGGATGCAGCTTCCAGCAAGCAAAGCACAATTAAACAGTGGGTAAACAAATCGCAACCCACTAATAGTATACAGCACATTTATAGTAAAGCAATCACCATACCACCAAGTGGATAGCAGTCCAGCAGCGATATCAGTGTCTCTCAGCAAAACTGGGAGTTCTGTGGTGAATGGATGTCCTGACAGGCTGATCGTGTACAGCAAATCTTCTGTCTGCTTCAGGTTTAAGTTTGGTCACATTTCAGTGGCTTTTCTCCCACTCATTTGGATACAGTCCAGATTATTCACAAATCCCCTATCCAGAGACAGCAGGCAGACAGGCCAAACTCAGCCTTTCCACCAGTCTCCTCGCGAACTTCATAGGAGCAGTTGCTCGAATCTCTGAGCTGTTAACTCTTTCAACTTCTCACAACAACTGACCCCTGCAGCAGGCAGCTTGGGAATTTCCCTTCGGTCCAAAAGGTTCTGGTTGGTGGATCCATCAGTCTGTCAAAGCAAGGGCTCCCTCTCCAGGTGCATTTAGGCGCCAAAGTCTCAAAACTACAATTCCTACAGAAATTTACTCCCAAAAGACCCCTGGGGACATATTACATTTTAGGGTGCCCAAAGGTACTGATTGGCCCATTCTGGCAGTCCAGGACCAAGATGGTGGTGATAAACAGAACTGTCCATGCTGCGAAGAAGGCAGGTTAGACAAACTACAATATTATTACTATTCTAATAGATAATCAGCAATTGAGTACAGCTTCTAATAGAGCTCCCTCTGCGCAAATGCGATGGCAGAACAGAGCAATTATCTGGCAGTCCAGGTGGGACTCGAGCTTAGAAACACTCAGCCCCCACCCAGATTAATTATACACTGTGATATAGGCAGCTGTTAAAGAGACAGGACACAGAGGCTATAAAGGCACTCACATGCAATAGCTTTTAAATGGTTAAGACACAGGACACCAGCCTGGCAGTGGGTATTTAGGCACACCCAAGAAAGACTTTCGGAAACCCCCATTTCTAGGGGGGTTACATGGACATTAGGCTCTGACCTTGTTCGTGGGTAAGGGTGGGAGTCCTAGGGATCCAAGGAATCTGATTTTGTATTCGGTTAGCGAGTCTGTCTGGGTTTAGTATAGTTTCTTATAGTAATCAGAGAAAGCCTCTGTAATCTGCTCCTATTGGTGTGACAATTGTCCAGTCTCTGGGTGCCTATTCTTAATAACGTTTGCTTTTGCTGCCTAGTGTTGTGAGCCTATAGGCTAGGAACTTCATTGCCCGTGCCCTTCCCTCATAGTATGTTTGCTTCAAGTACCATGATGCTCTTTCTGTCTCAGTTTTGTGTATGTTGTTAATTTGCTTTTTAAGGTGTTTGATTTCTCTGTTCATTTCCCTAACCCATGTCTATTTTTGAAGGGTTTCAGTGGCCCTCAACTGGTCTTCTAGGGCTATTAGTTGTTTCCTGCGCTCTTTTGTTTTGTAGGTTGCTATGGAGATTAGTTTGCCCCGAACCATTGTTTTATGGTGTCCCAGAGTATTTTGGAGAAATGTCCTTGGTGTTGTAGAGTTCTAGGGTCTGTTCTATTAGTTTTGTACCTTGGTTTTAACCTCCTTGTCCCTTAATAATGAGACATTCAACCTCCATTGCATTCTTTTCTTTGAGAGGTGCAATGCTATCTCTAGAAACATGGGTTGGGGTCTGAGAGCATGGAGGTACCCACCCACATTGATTTGATCTGTTCAAGATCTGTGGAACAGATAAAATACATGGCTAGTCTAGAGTAGTTTTGAATCGGGGTGAATGATATATGTAGTCTTTTACCTTTGGGTACTTCTCCCTCCAGATGTCAGACTAGATGGGCCTAGCGGTCCTTATCTGCCGTCAAAGTCTATGTTTCTATGTCCTCCAATCCTACCTTGTTCATCAGTTTTGCCACCGTATAGGCAGTCTTGGTGTTGGGGTTCACTATTTGAGACGTACAGTCCATCGCTCTATTGAACACCAGGTTCCAGTCCCCCCTATAATCACTCATCCCTGAGCCTTCTCCGCCAGTAGTTTCACAAGTTCTGAATAGAAGGCTGTGGGTGAACTTGGTGGGGCATAGACATTTACCATTGTGATCAGTCTATCTTGAATGCTGCCTGTCACTATTAAATAGCACGCTCCTGGGTCCTTCGTGACCTCTTGTTCTTCAAATGGCAAAGATGCTGAAAGAAGAATAGCCACCCCTCTTTTCTCCTCTTTCTAGGGAGGCATGGTAGACCATGGTTTTATTTTGGAGTTTCACCTCCTCCCTGGGAATTAAGTGTGTCTCCTGTAAGAAATTTATTTCACATTTTTGTGATTGGAGGTAGGTGAAGACCTGTTTCCTCTTAATGGGGTTGTTAATCCCATTTATGTTGTAGGATAGGACTTTTTGTTCAATCTGGGTCATTAGATATGTTCAAATTTACTAATGCAATTTCCAATTGGTGGTCAGTAGGTCTATAGTGTCTAGGCCAACCTTTAACCCTCATATTATGGCTCTTCTTTTGCCTCTTTAAAGTAACAGACTCTTCATAACATTCTAAAAAACTCAATCTGTTCTGGCTAAACAAACCAACAGTGTGTCTGAATAACTTGTAAATTAACAGCGGTAATACACATTTCTGAACACAAGATGTCACTGTACTTTGTAGTTTCCCCTGATAGTTTAACTGAGCTGCAAATGCAAGATCTTCCCCCCAAACTATATGGGGTTAATCTTGTATACAAAGACTTGGTCTGTCACCATATCACCAGGTGTATTCACCCTGGGAGGGTCTCATGTGGAAATAAACGTTGTCACCTTCCTGCATAGGGAGGTGCTCCATGTGGGGAGCTGGATTTCCCCCAATATGTTTTGGTGACTTCCTAGGTCAACCGAATGCTGTAAATTGGGGTTTGAGGGGTGGCACTTTTGTGGCATCATTTGCCCCGTGGGACCAGGGCACGATCCAGCTCTGAAGGCCAGGGAGAAAGTATTGCCCCCAGTCCGCTGGTAAAACCAACATCAGCAGTGCTAGAAGTATGGCACCTTGCATAATGTCATAGTGGTGTTACTCCTCCAGCCCCTCCCTCTGGTTCTGCATGTATGGGGATATATGTGCTTTTCCATTTACACTTTTCCCCATATTGAGCTACTGCTATCCTATCTTTCTTTCTTTTCTTTTCCTCTTCCTTCCACCATTTGTACTGTCCATACCATTCAATATCTTTCTGTCATTCCGATTCCCCCCAACCCAAGCATCAATGTGCATGCATCAGGCAGGCTCCCATGAAGTACAGTACTGGAATCAGAGTTCATACTCCAAAGTCCGCTTAAGTTCATGTTATTTCCTAAGTGGTCATTTGTTGCTCACAGTCTAGCCGCACTCTGTGATGGGGGAAGGAGACAGAGTGACCGCTGGATACCAGGGAAATCCTTAAGGGGGATGGGATTAAGAGACTAGGACCACTGGACACCAGGGAATTACTGACCTGAACAGAGTAAGCTGGTTGGGGCAGTGGACATCAGGGAGTGCTTGAGTGGGACTGGACAAGGGAGTAGGGAAGACACTGGACACCAGAGAGTGCCGAACTGGAATGGGTTGAGAGGGACCCCACACATCACAGAGTGCCCGAATGGAGTGGAAACCAGGGAGTGCTTGAATGAGACATGGTGAATGGGGTGGAACCACTGGACACCAGAACATGCTTTACAGGGACAGGGTGAGGGCAAGGGGAGCACTTGACACCAGGAAGTGCTTAACACTGATTGGATGAGGGCGGGGGGCACTAGATACTACAGAATGCAGGACATGGAAGGAGTGAGGGCACAGAGGTGTCACTGAACCCCAGGGAATGCTTGACATGGATGGGAGTTGTCAGCGGCGGACACTAGGAAATGTTTTTTTTCTTTAATTTACTGTACTTTTGGCCCCTTTCATCTTGATCTGCCCCAACAGTCCTGTTGCTCTGTCCACCCCCATCACCCTCCTTCTCCAGGACTTACCTCCCCTCCATGGTCCCCCATGGATGACCTCCCCCCATGGGAAGGGGTGCCGGGTCAGGCCCCTACTCTCCCGGACAGAGCTGCACTGTCAGTCTTGGAGCAAGCCAAGCTGGCCATGTGGTGCCTGCAGCGGGTGGTTAATGACATCCTGCCTGGTCAGGAGGCTTTTCCATTTCTTGTCTCCACCCACAGACGTTAGAAAGGCCTGGAAGATGCAGGTGTGTCATGCCACTGATGTTTCCCTCCCTCAATCCTTGGCTCCAGCTTGCACTGCCTGTAGTCACCCAGCTGACGATACTCCAGCAGAGTCAAACCTCCCCGAGAAGGCAAGCATCCATGGAATGCTCCAGCCATCCTCCTAGTCAGTCCTGCAATGGCCCAGGCTTGTTCCTGAACCCAGGTCACCAGTGTGACATGATGGAATTTTTAACTCGGACACCGTGAGGGCAGGAGGTCAAAACTGTGCCCCCCCACATGAATGCCAGGTAAGCAGTGAATGTGTTGTAACAGCTGGTCTGAGATATTTAAATCTATCTGTGGCTGACCCTGCTGCTGATGTCAGCTGTGGGAGTTTCTGGGATCCCGGATACCACTGGAGCTGCTGTATTGACAGAATGTTTTTTTGGAGGGGGCAGAATAAACCAAATAAAGGGCAAAGTCAAACAAGGCCAGTTAGTAAACATTTTCAGTTTGCTCACACAGTGCCAATCAGGGGTAACCTTATACTAGGTGAGTCTTTTAGTGATGGACATTCCCCCATAAATAACTTATAGGAATGGGAAGCACTGTGACTTATAAAAGGGTGTGAGTAGCCGGTCCCGAGTTTGGAAACGAACTTGAGCCACCAGGAGTCAGCCAGGGAGGGGGAGGCAGAGTGAGCATTCCAGAGGATGCTCTCTTTCTATGGGGAGGAGTGAGGGCTGCCACGGCCACCTGCAGGACTGCCTCCTGGGTGACCACAGGTGGCAGTGCAGTCGGGTAGTGGATGTGGGAGGAAAGACGTTGGCGAGGCATGCAGAAGCAACATTGCGATGCCGTGCTCTGGACTCTGGTGTGCTGATGTAAATGAACCATGTACCATGAACCTCTAGCACAGTCAGGCCCCGACCCCAACCACTGTCCTCCTCATGGCACCCAGGAACCTCTCCTCTGCAGTGCTGGAGTGATGAAGGATTGGTACCAGCTGGCTGCTCCCTACCATGAGAGGGCAAGCTCGTGAAGCAGAAAGTCCTCTGTGGACAAGTGGCAGGGATGATGGGGGTGGAATGGGGTTGCCGGGGTGGGGGTCAGGAAAAATATGATTAAAAAATAATAAAAAGATATGAACAACTGAGGAGAAACTGAGCTCGTCTGCTGGTTCTGGACCAGCAACTTATTCTGAACTAGTTATTTATTGCACTCCAGAGACCCTGGCAGGATGGGATTGAAGGATGAGGTACAAATAAAAAGAGGGCAGATTTGCATGGAAGACATTCAGTGTGCAGAAGCACAGATGGATAATCCATCAGAGACACTCTTTACAGTGATGCAGTTTGCATTTTATCACTGTATTGTCTGACTGTTACACATAGAATATTCCACAAGATGGCACACGTGAGCTGTATCATTATCACTGACCTCTGGAGTCTCACATTTGTCTACAGTCCCTCCACCCTGACCTCGCACCCTGGCAGGGAAGTGACTGGCAGAGGAACCAATGAAAAGAGGGCTTATTTACATGAAAGGCAGGTTTCAGTGCTTTAGAGGTTCTTAAGGAAATAGCTGAGTATTAATAACAGAGAGAAACTGATCCAGACTCCTTGACTTTCTGACTGTCGACAACATTTCCACAATGCACTGGGCTCCTGCCCTCACCCTGATCATAACCTGCTGGCCATGTAAGGGGTTCTAAATGTTCTCATTTGTTTTGTTTCTTAATACCATTTTATTACTTTCATTAAAGTTCAGGGTTTAAAGGGCAATATTCAATTATGGTTTACTTTAGAATGTCCTACACTGGAAAAAATTATGTATTTATATACACTGCCCTTTAACTTGTTGCACTGGGAATCCTCGAAGCTATATGCCTTTACTCAATGCCAGATTCATTTTCATACATTTACCCTACTATGTCCGGTCATGCCTGAAAACAGTCCCTGGATCAGTGCACTTACCCGATTACAAAACTTAAATAAATAAATTAAATAAATGTAAACTTACACCTATGTAACAAACTGCCCTCCTCCTACGAGATGGTACATCTAAATAAGTCTATTCTGATGAGAAAACTTTAAAATGAAATTAAAATTAATTTTAAAAAGCGCTATATGGTATTTAAATGTTTTTCTAACCTAAATGTGTGTATCTGTCTTTTGTGTATGTAATTTTCTCAGGTTCCAATGCCCGGCTAAGCCTGAGTCAGCCATCTTCAGAGTCTGTATCCCTAGGACAAACAGCTCAGCTCTCCTGCACTATGAGTGATGATCACAAGATCAGTTTCTATTGGGTTTCATGGCACCAGCAGAAACCCGGGAATGCTCCAAGGTTTCTTCTGACGGACTATAATGACTCCCAGAAGCGTAAAGGCTCTGGGGTCCCTGACCGGTTCTCTTCATCCAAAGACTATCCCAAGAACACCTGTCATTTGTCCATCTCCGGTGTCCAGGCAGAGGATGATGCTGATTATTACTGTGCTGCATGGGATGGTACCAACAAGCTATACACAGTGATACAGTCACATAGGGAAATGAGACAAAAACCTTCTGCATCACTGCATCTGTTTTACTTCCCCTTCATTGGTAAAGTCCTTGACAAAGCTGTATTCACATACCTCTTGTATCATCTAGCTCTCTCTCTCTCTCAGCAATTTCCTTGACTTATTAAAAACTCAGTTCAGTCAAGCAAGCAGCACTACACACCACAGAGTGGGGCTTCCTCCTGAAGGACAGAGTGAGATGTCAGGCTTGCTTTTCACTCACGATTGTGCCTGTGCCGCACTGCTCCGGCAGCAGACTTTTGTTTCTTCAGTTCCCTCCTGCAGGTTGTCCATCGTCTTCTCATCACCTCCAAAGGATCCGTTTCTCTCCTTACCCTTCTTGACCTGAGTGCAGCATTTGGTGCAGCTGACCGCCTCATCCTGCTAGACCTCCTTGAGTACAGTGCGGGGGTTTCCATTACCCTCCTTTCTTGATTTCATTCTTATCTCTCTCACCATGCCTTCTTTGTCTCTGGTGGTGGTTTTCTTCCTCCCTCTGGCCTCTGCTGTATGGTGTCCCTCAAGGCTCAGTTCTTGCATAGACAATGACAGCACAGAAAGACCTGTCAGGCCATTTAGTCTGCCCAAAACACACAAAAAACCACCACGCACTCCAGAGCCAGGAGAGTGACTTGCCCTCCAGTGAAGATATGCAATAAATAACACAAGTACAGTTTTTACTGCAAAAATATTACTTTACTTTTAAATTCAGAGTTAGTTGTGCCTTCACTCACTTTTCTTTTATCAACTCTGAATTTAAAAGTAAAAAATATTTTTGCAGTAAAAACTGTACTTGTGCCATTGATTGCATATCTTCACTGGAGGCAAGTCACTCTCCTGGCTCTGATGCGTGTTTTTTTGTGTTCATGATTTTGGGGTTTGCTTCCCACACCCGCACCCCACCCCAGTTTGGAAGTGCGGCACTATAGTTTGTTCCATCTAGTCTGCCCACCTTACCAAGCTATGCTGCACTGCCCCCGGTGGCCATCCCTCCCCTTTGTTTCCCTTCCCCCATCCCTGCTCACTGATTTGGCATGTGCCACTTCCTCCAGTACCTTGTTCCACTTGTATACCACTGTTCCTGCAAAAAAGTGCTGATGAATGTCCCTGTTGACGCCTCCTGTGAGTTTAAGTGAGTTCTGTCTCATGCTAGTATTTGAGAAGAGAACCAGGATGGCGTCAAAATCTTTACACACCCTCCTCGTTTGTTGTTTGCCACTCCCAGTTTCTTGCCCAGTAGGTGGACCAGTTTTCAATTCAGGATTGGTTGTCCAGTTTTGCATTTCAGTCGTGACATGAATATTGAGCACATGTCAGTTAGAGTCAGTCATGTGATTGGTTGGGGGCTCAGGCTATCTGATCGATCACTATGCCCTCCACCCAATTGGCTAAAACTCTCCTTACTGATCTCGATCCCTTCTCCTTCAGTTGTTACTGTTGTACTGCGATTCCTTGCAGACGTTAAACTCACACACTGTGCTCTGAGTAGTAGTAGAAATATATCAGCAAACACGTGGTCAACATTTCAGATCAATTAAAGAGCCAGCACAGCCAAAAATAGCAGACAGGAAAATACTACACATTTTAAGTAGTCAGTTTTAACAATTTTTGAAGCTTTTTTCTTTTTCATTTTGCACATTTGAACGTTTTCTGTGTGCTAGTATTACGCTGGATGTGTGGAATAGCACTCTGCCTGGCAGCTGCCATATCTAGTTCTGTTCCTCTCTCTACATCATCAGCACCGTGACCTCACTGACAGTGATGTCACATGGACTGATTGTCAGCTGCTGATTGGCTCTTCCTAAGCAGCTGTGATGTCACAGTCAGTGAGGTCACTCGCAATGCTGATGATGTAATGGATGGAGCAGAACTAGATATGCAGGCTGTCAGGTAGACTGCGGTTCCACACAACACACCTACTAGCATCAGGCAGAAAAACATTCTAAGTACCCAAAGGGGAAAGTAAAAGTATCTATATAAAAGGCAAAGGTTGGTTGCTTTAAAAAAAATATATTAGCTTTAGGCAGTACACTAGCACTTTAACATCAGTCTGTTTTTTTTTTTTTTATTCATTTTATTGAAATATTGAGGCAAGAGAGACATTTTACATAACATTGACGTTTTCACATTACAAGGGTTATTTCCCTTTACATACAGTACAACTTATTTCTTAATTTCATTTGTTATATTCTTGATCATCGTCCTACATCATGTTACTTCTAATATTATTATTTATTTATGTTATTTAGTTTTTGTATACTGGGTAAGTACCATAGCCATGAAATGACTATTTTCAGGCACGACCCGGGAGATTACAGTAGGTAGGCAGGGAATTACATCTGAAACAGGTAGAAACAAAAATACAGAGCAAAACAGGATTTGACAATACTAGAGTTGGTACACAATTTGGCAATTACATGGGTAGGTAACAAGTTGGGTCAGAGTTTACACACAGCAGCAAAAACAGTGATAGCTATCACATGTATCTAAGCACAAAGGCCTTAAGAGCAATTAAAGCAAAAACCAGCGGAGACATTTCTTCCATGTGTTCTCACTTCCACCTTTAAGAATTATCTGACTTTATCTGGTCAAGTTAAGTACCCTGGGCTCGTGTGTCCTCAACTAGGTTCTCCTGGGCCTATAGATTCTCCCTTCCCTCTCAGGTTAGTCTTAAAGGTTCAGCCAGTTCTCCTCCCCTCCAAAATACCCACTGTGTCCATCTGTGGACAAACACATGTGATCTTAGGTTTACCCTATGTATCAGTTCTTCCATAGTCAGGATTTCCTGTATTATTGATACCAATTGTTCAAAGGTGTGGGGAGGGGGTTCCCCTCTAAGCCAGTTATAGGTAATTGCTTTGTGGGCTGTCCCAATTAGTATGTTCCACATACAGTACCTATCCGCCCCCTGGATCCCAGGTGACGGGAGGCCTAGCAGCAACTGGGGAGACCCAGAGTTCCCATTATGGGGCAAATTTTTCTCAAGGCCTACTGAATTCTCTCCCAGAAGGGCTGGATGACTGGGCATTGCCAAAAGATGCGCTTGTGATGTGCCTTGGTTTCAGGGCATTCTCTCCAGCAGTCCACCAGGCGATCTGCCTGTCACGTACTCTAGATCAGAGCTGTATAGAAATATCTAGTTTTTATTTTCCACGCAAATTCTTGCCAGCATGGAGAGATTGTGTGGTGTTTTTCTCACCTAAGAATATTTTTTCCCACTCTTTTTCCTTTAGTTTTATCTCAGCTTCTCTTTCCCATTTTTTCTTAAGAGGGTCTGAGCATTTAGTGTCAAGTCCCTTAATGCTTTGTATATGGCAGAGATATGTTCCGTGTTAGTTTTTGATTTATGATGTCTTGAATTGTGTTTTGAGGTGCTCTGTGGCTGGATTTCCCTGGTCATGACTGCGAAGAGTCATTATGTTTGATCTGATTGTAGAAACCGAAAGTGGTCAGAGTTCCGTAATGATATGTATTTTTATTTGGGAGAATTCCTGGATCACTCCTTCCTTAAGGAGCTGACCCAGTTGACAAAGTCCCAGTCTATACCACCTCCTAAATGTCAGATCGTGTTCTGAGGGTGGGAAGCCGCTATCCCATGCAAACCATTTAAAGGGCCATAGGGTTGAGGCTAGTTTATATTTTTCCCAGGTTCTATGGGTTGCCTTAATTGTACTGTTAATCATTGAAGGGCACAGCTCTTCCATCTGGGCCCCTCTCAGGTAGTTCATCACCCTGGTTCCTAATAGGATCTCTCCCCCTGCTAGTTCTTCCATTTGCTTCCAGTGGGATTTGTATCCCTCTGCTGTCCAGAGCAGTGCATGTCGGAGGTGAGCAGCCAAGTAAGGCAAAGGCAAATTTATTTAAAAGACACCCAATCCCGGAGGCTCTGGGTGCCGCACAAATTTTACAACATTTCATGCAACATAAATATATAAATTAAAATTAATACATACAAATAATCAGCATTACACTCCAAATGCTTGCAGGAATAGGAAAGTCTTCAGGCGGGCTTTAAAGGCAGTTATAGTGGGGGCCTCCCTGACTGCAGGTGGTAAAGAGTTCAAAGATCGGAGCGGCAACACTAAAAGCTTGGTCGCCTGCAGATTTTAATCTCGCTCTTGGAACAGTCAGGAAGCCGCCACTAGAAGAGCAGAGATTACGGGTAAAGGAAGAAGGTACCAGGAGTACTGACAGGTGACCAGGGCCCTGCCCATGTAGGGCCTTATAGGTGA
Source organism: Neoceratodus forsteri (assembly GCA_016271365.2). Classification (NCBI taxonomy): domain Eukaryota; kingdom Metazoa; phylum Chordata; order Ceratodontiformes; family Ceratodontidae; genus Neoceratodus; species Neoceratodus forsteri. Next base: position 308,373,001 of record JADMNL010000027.1, on the reverse strand, counting down.
GAATACCCACCTTAAAGAGTATTCTCCACCTGACAGGCAGCCAGTGCAATTTGCGCAATACAGGTGTAATATGACAAAATTTACTTTGCCTGGTCAAAAGCCGGGCAGCAGCGTTTTGCACTAGCTGCAGTCTGTGAAGAGAACCCCCAGAGACCCCGAGATAGAGGGTATTACAGTAGTCAAGCCTAGAAGTGACTAAGGCATGTATCAAGGTAGGGAGGTCCAGAGATGGAACAAGGGGCTTAATCCTGGGAATGTTTCTAAGATGGAAAAAACAGGAACGAACCACGGAAGATATCTGAACCTCCATGGACAAGTTCCTATCAAGAATCACACCAAGATTTCGCACCCAAGAGGAGGCCATCAATGACGCAGCTCCTAGCACAAGTTCAGTTGCAGAGTCAGAGGCCATCCCATCACAAACTCTGTTCGACACCACTACCAATACCTCAGTCTTGTCAGGGTTCAGTCATAGCCAGCTGGAGGCCATCCAGTCATTAATCTCAGCCAGACAGATATTTAACACATCCACTGCGTTTGATGTTCCTGGGGCAAAGGACAAGTATAGCTGAATATCATCAGCATAGCAATGAAAACTTAGACCATACTTCCTAATGATCCCCCCGAGGGGCAGCATATATACTGCGAACAACATTGGGGCCAATACCGAACCCTGAGGGACTCCACACAAAAGGAGGCAGGGTGTAGATGAGAAATTTCCCATCACAACCCATTGCCTCGTATTGGTAAGAAAGGACTCAAACCAATCGATGACAGTACCGGTGAGTCCACACAACTCCCTCAGGTAGAGAAGCAACACACAATGGTCCACAGTATCAAATGCTGAAGAGAGATCGAGGAGAACAAGAATTGTCCTGTCCCCTCGGTCTCTAGCCCTCAGGAGGTCATCCTGAACCCGAACTAACGCAGTTTCAGTGCTATGTCTGGCCCGAAAAGCCGATTGAAGGGACCGTATAACTCATGAGTCATGAGGTGCTCCTCAACTGAAGTGATATCACCTTCTCAACAATCTTCCTCAAAAATGGGAGATTGGAGATGGGACGGTAATTTGCCCTGATCTCCGGGTCCAAAGAAGATTTCTTTAAAAGGGGTCTCACCAGAGCCTCCTTCAAGGCATCTGGAAAGACACCCTGACCCAAGGAGCACCGAACAATCGAGGCAAACACCGGGCCAACAGAGTCAATGCATCTCATTAGGAATTGCGTTGGCACTGGGTCCAGTTCACAAAAGGTATGCTTCAGATTGACTGCCACCTCAATAACCTCATGAACCTCCACTGGCCTAAACTCTCCCCAGCTAGGTGGAGTGCACTCAGAACACAACTGGCAACCATTGTCAGCAATGGTATTGCTGGCTGAAGAAACCTCCGCTGGATCAAAGACACCCTGTTCGAGAAAAACTAGCAAAATCCTCACAATCCTTTTTGAGGAAACTCTCCGGGCTGCAGAGAGACAGGATGAGAAGTCTATCAACAGTCCTGAAGAGTGAGGCTGGTCGGTTTCTCCCAGCAGCAATCTCCTGGACAGAAATACTGGCTTCTTTTCAGTTGATTGCCTCCTGATGTGCACAGTAATGCACACGCAGGACCAGTTTGTCCATCTCATGGGACTTCCTCCAGCAGCTCTAATCTCAACCCATGCTTCTTCATTTCCCTAAGATCTCCATCATACCATGGAGACCTCAGGTACAAAGTTCTGGGTCGTACACGGATAGGTGCGAGGGAGTTGATGGTGTCAGATAGCACCTTATTATAGGTGTCCACCCGACATCAACACCTCCGACGATGCACCACCATACTAGATAAATCAACTGCCGCCACAAAACCCCAGGGGGTAGATCACTGAAGGGCGAGCGAATCATCTCAGCAGGGGAAGAACTTACATGGAACCAAGGTGAACTTCACCGCAATGATCAGACCAAAATACCTGATCAATCCCAAGATCTGCAATCTCGAGCCCCAGTGAGAACACCAGTCCAGCGTGAGCCTATCCCGATGAGTTGGTGCATCAACAACCCGCCAGCCCCAACAAGGACATACTCTGCAGAAACTCGCTGGTGCACCTTTGAACTTTATCATCAGCCCAAACATTGAAATCCTCCAGAAAAACACATCTGGGGGAACCTAATGTTTCACCGGCAACAAACTCAGCGAATTCCTGCAGGAAGCTCCCCATCGGGCCAGGAGGGCGATAGATGAGGAGGATCCAGCAGCCCGCGCCGAGTCCTCCACGAATGGCCACACACTCAGATGAACTTGGGGTCCCCATCGGGTGCACGGTGAAGGTCAGGCTCGATCTAAAACAAATGGCTACACCGCCACCCCTGTGATTTTCTCTGGGGCAGTGCACCACGGTATACCCTGGGGGGACTGCAGCCTCAAAAACAGGGCCGGCATCATCTCCCACCCAGGTATCTGTGATGCAAGCCAGGTCGACCGATGAAATCAAGGTGGCAATAATTGCAGTCTTGTTTCTGATCGACCTGGCATTGCACAGCACTGTCAGAGATATAGAGGGTGATGCAGCCCCTTGGGTTACCTGACCACTCGGTCTGGTGGTCTCCCTGGAAATGGGCACCAACCACGTTAGGCCTCTCCTAGATGCCCTAAAAATTCCAGGGTGTCTCCTGGATCTAACCACCTCTATCCTTCCATCAACCAGCTCCTGGTCATCCCACAGTCGACAGGCAGAATGATCCCTTGCAATCCCTACAGCGTCTGATAGTAGTATCAGACACTAGGAGAGGGACAAAGGGACGCAAAGCGTGTAGCTGTGAGTTCCCATACATAATCCTAGCCCCCACAAGTCCCCCTGCAAACCCCCTACACGTTTCCAATTAAATAAACTAACAACTAAATTATTAATACAAAACCTCAAAACAATTTAAACCATTCCTATCATAAACAGTCCTATTTAACACAATTAAAACCTTCAGTAAGCTAGCCCACTTCCCTCCTCTCATCCCAAAACAGGGGAATTCCAGCACCGAGTGGCACTCGCATCACTCACAATGCTCGCGCTTATGAGCGGCGCTAAATTTAGTCTGATAGTTCCAGCCGCTTAACGAGCTGGCGTACAATCACAGGCAGCAGTCCATGAATAAAGTCACGCTGAAGTAGCGCTTAAATTTATATGAAATACTTCCCGCCCTCCACATCAACGTTGCTCCCCCCACTCACTCCTCCAACTCCAGCTGATATAGATAAAATTCAACACGGCCTCTCACGCCGTGTAATTCAGCGGTCAGGAAGGCTAGTGAATGGGTAACCTGTGGGGAGGGCAGCAGACACCAGCGAAGGGAAAGGCAAAACACAGAGCACAAAGTCTGGACAGAGTTCCAGCCACTAACGAGCGGCATTCCAATCACAGGCAGCAGTCCAAGGAATACAAAGCTGCCGCTTTCGAGTAGTAGTCCTCTAGGTTAGGTATCGCTCTCCCTCCATTCTTTTTCTGTTTGCATTAGTGCAGCTCTGATCCTGGCCTCCCTGGGGTCCATATAAATTGAGAAATGAGATGTTGCTATTTTGAAATTTGGCCTATGGAACATCAAGGGAGGCACTGAAACATGTAAGAAATTTTGGTAGTACTGTCATTGTTATGGCCTGTATATTGGAGTATAATGGAAAATTCAGGAGTGACCATCTATTGATGCCCTGTTGTATCTGTTGGCTTAGTGGTTCAAGAGTCACAGCAAACAATTTGTTTGGGCTTTGGGAAATTGGGTTCCTAGGCATTTATATTTGTGGCATCCCAGTCTAGTAGGAATATCTCCATGATTTACTGTGATGGGTTATAGTGGAATTTCAGGATTTCAGTTTTATTCTTTTTAAGGTGTACCCAGTGTGATGGCCAAATTCCTCCAGGAGTTGCCAGATCCTGGGTAGGAGGTTTCAGGATTGAAGATAAAACAGAACGTTGTATGTGTACAGGGATATTTTTATGTTCTATATTCCCTTTGGCCTTTTGTTATGCTCGGTCACCCCTGACTGCCCAAGCTAGTGGTTCTATCTACAGAGTGAATAAAATAGGGAGAGTGGACACCCTGTCTTGTCCCCTTCTCAGATGGAATCTCTCAGAAAGACCTCTGTTAACCCTGACCTGTGCCTCAGGCACCGCGTATAGAGTTTTGCTGCTCTCTATGAAGAGAGGCCCAGGTTGTTCCAGGACCAAAAGAGGAAGTTCAGGACACTTTGTCGAATGCCTTTTTGGCATCTAGGCTCACTATACTCATGGGGGAGCGGTGTCTGTTTATATGCTCTATGATGTCAATGGTTCTGCGTATGCTGTCTGATGCTTGCCCGCCCTTGATGAACCCTGTTTGACCAGGGTGTACCAATTGGGGTATTAGAGGGATAAGTCAAGAGGCTAAGATTGCTGTATATATTTTATATAATCTACGTTTATAAGGGAAATAGGTCTTTAAGAGGTCCATTCTGTGAGGTCCTTACCTCCTTTTGGGAGGACAGTGATGCTGGTGTAGTTTCAAGATGGGGGGGTGGGCTCCCCCCTCCCCACATCTCATTGTAGGTGTCTTCTAGAAGTGGGATGGTCTCTTTTAGGAAGATCCTGTAGAACTCTACCCCAAAATCATCTGGACCTGGGCATTTGCCTACTTCTAGCTTTTTTTTTATGGTGTCTGATATTTCCTTTTGGGCTATTCTGGATGAAACTCCTAGGTGGCACTATCCCAGGGGCTACTACCCTGCCTGCTTGGCTAGTTGCAGGTTAAGGGGCCTGGGTACTAAAATGGGTGCCTCCACCCAGAGGACACGGTTGTTAGTAGCAAGGCTAACCAGGTACAGCCCTCCAGGACACTGTAACCCCCAGTGGCCTAGACAATATGCAACAAACACTTTCAGTAGCCCCTATTCAGCATACAAATCCCACACTGTTTGCACTTACCACTAGGGCTGGTTCCACCAGTTCGACCCTGAAGACCCCCTGTAAAACAAGGTTAGGCACAGCAAAACACAACAGTACAGTGCTTATGGTACAAACTGGAACCACAGTCAGATTAAATGCAAAAAGAGTTAGAGCTGATTTATTCAGGGGAATTGAACAAGGGAGGGGTGTAATCAGGTTGACTGATTCTAAAACTGATCTAGTCAGGCAGTTATGCATGCACTTTTAGTCCCTGCACAGTCACACGCTCTGGGTATCCAGTTGGAAGTAAGGTGGGCTAGCCTGGAACGTTTCCCGGGGTGGGCCGGCGTTGCAGCTGGTCGGGGCCTTGTGATGAAAAGAAAAGGCATGCATAACCACACACAATTTGTAATCTGGAGCGAGGAGGCTCAATTCCTGATGATTAGACAAAGCAATTAAATCAGATGACACACTTTGATTGAGCTGTTGTTGCAGGGAGCTACCCTGGTGTTTACTCACACTAACCAGTGCAGGACACAGGATGGACGAAATGGAGACTACAGAATGACTTGCTGGTTTGCCAGGAGAAGCAGGGCCCACATGATTCACTGTGGTGGTGTTCCTGTTCGTGATGTTGAGTAGGGGCTGATCCCCAGGCAGGTCTCTTGTCGATGGTCTTCTGTGGCGTGAGTAGCTGGCTGGGCCAAGGTGTGGAGGCCCAGACCAATTGGAGATGAATGTGGATTCAGTCCGGTAGGTGCTGGATGCAGCTTCCAGCAAGCAAGGCACAATTAAACAGTGGGGAGCCAAATTGCGACCCACTAACAGTATACAGCACATTTATAGTAAAGCAATCACCATACCACCAAGCGGATAGCAGTCTAGCCACAATATCAGTGTCTCCGAGCAAAACCAGGAGTTCTATGGTGAATGGATGTCCTGACAGGCCGATCGTGTACAGCAAATCTTCGGTCTGCTTCAGGTTTAAGTCTGGTCACACTTCAGTGGCTTTTCTCCCACTCATTCGGATACAGTCCAGATTATTCACAAATCCCCCTATCCAGGGACAGCAGGCAGACAGGCCAAACTCAGCCTTTCCACCAATCTCCTGCGTGAACTATGCAGGAGCAGTTGCTCAAATCTCTTGAGCTGTTTACTCTTTCAACTCCTCACAACAACTGACCCCTGCAGCAGGTAGCTTGGGAATTTCCCCTTTGGTCCAAAAGGTTCTGGTTGGTGGATCCATCAGTCTGTCAAAGCAAGGGCTCCCTCTCCAGGTGCATTTAGGCACCAAAGTCTCAAAACTACAATTCCTACAGAAATTCACTCCCATAAGACCCATGGGGACAGACTCCATTTTAGGGTGCCCAAAGGTACTGATTGGCCCATTCTTGCAGTCCCGGACCAAGATGGTGGTGATAAACAGAACTGTCCATGCTGCAAAGAAGGCAGATTAGACAAACTACAGTATCATTACTATTATAATAGATACTCAGCAAATAAGTACAGCTTCTAACAGAGCTCCCTCTGCTCAAATAGCAATGGCAGAACAGAGCAATTATCTGGCAGTCCAGGTGGGACTCGAGCTTAGAAATACTCAGCCCCCACCCAGATTAATTATATGCTGTGATATAGGCAGCTCTTAAAGAGACAGGACATAGAGGCTATAAAGGCACTCACATGCAATAGCTTTTAAACGGTTAAGACACAGGACACCAGCCTGGTAGAGGGCATTTAGGCATACCCAAGGAAGACTTTCGGGAACCCCCATTTGTAGGGGGGTTACATGGACATTAGGCCCTGACCTTGTTCGTAGGTAAGGGTGGGAGTCCTAGGGATCCAAGGAATCTGATTTTGTTTTCGGGTGGCGAGTCTGTCTGGGTTTAGTATAGTTTTTTATAGTAATCAGAGAAAGCCTCTGTAATCTGCTCCCATTGATGTGACAATTGTCCCATCTCTGGGTGCCTATTCTTAATAATATTTGCTTTTGCCACCTGTTGTCTGAGCCTATAGGCTAGGAACTTCATTGCCCGTGCCCCTCCCTCATAGTATGTTTGCTTCAAGTACCATAATGCTCTTTCTGTCTCAGTTTTGTGTATGTTGTTAATTTGCTTTTTAAGGTGTTTGTCCCTTTCCCATACCCATTTCTATTTTTGAAAGGTTTCGGTGGCCCTCAACTGGTCTTCCAGGGCTATTAGTTGCTTCCTGTGCTCTTTGTTTTGTAGGTTGCTATGGAGATTAGTTTGCCCCAAACCATTGTTTTTATGGTGTCCTAGAATATTTGTGGGGAAATGTCCTTGGTGTTGTTGAGTTCTAGGGTCTGTTCTATTAGTTTTGTACCTTGGTTTTAACCTCCTCGTCCCTTAATAATGAGACGTTCGACCTCCATTGCGTTCTTTTCTTTGGGAGGTGCAATGCTATCTCTAGAAACATGGGTTGGGGGTCTGAGAGTGTGGAGGTACCCACCCACATTGATTTGATCTGTTCAAGATCTGTGGAACAGGTAAAATACATGGCTAGTCTAGAGTAGTTTTGAATTGGGGTGAGTAATATATGTACTCTTTTACCTTTGGGTACTTCTCCCTCCAGATGTCCTCCAATCCTGCCTCGTTCATTAGTTTTGCCACCGTACAGGCAGTCTTGGTGTTGTGGTTCACTATTTGAGACGTACAGTCCATCGCTCTATTGAACACCAGGTTCCCGTCCCCCCCATAATCACTCTGTTTGTTGGCTGTTCCCTTGGAAGTGTCGAGTTGCAGGACTTAAGGAACTAGCCTGGATACTCCTAGGGTGGGTGCGGGGTGTTGCTGTTTTTACCTGGGGGGGCTGGGAGCATCTGCCGGAGGGTTGATGTTTCTTGGGGCTCCGGGGGATGCTGGAATAACCTGGCAGAGGCCGGGCTATGTCTGGCATCCCATATAGGGAAGACAGCATTTTCTCTGCACCCTCCTGCGGTCTAACTAGGTTTTCACTAGTTGAAGAGTGCTTCCTCCCTGGCAGTTCACGCCAGGCATATGAAGATATTGACCCGTGAATAGGGACGAACTTTGCTATATGGGCTTATGATCAGACTTTATTAAGCTTACGGACTTTTTAGGCAGGGTTTAAATTGTGTTTATATGTGGATTTTATGTTTATATAGTGAGAGTGCTAATATTTTTGGGTAGAGGAGTTTTTTTTTTTTATCTCTTTCGTTTTGTTTATTTTATTTTACTTTGTTTATTATTATTTTTTATTTATAAGTATTTGATCTTGTATGGGTCTTGATTTGATTTTATGATTTTATTTTATTCTATTCTCATTTAAGATAGGTTGTTTTGCCATCAATAATGTGTTTGATGGGGCTTAAGACGGTCAGGCGCTATTCTCCCGCTCTGCTCCGGGACCTTTGTCCCTTCTATTGTCCTCGATTACCCGATATTGCCTTCAACAACTGCCGGAGAGCTGGGATACTGAGAAGGCATTTAGGGAATCGATGGACTGGACAGAGTGGGAGAATGGAGACGAGTGGGCGGATAGGGATAGTTGGGACAAGGAGACGCCCTGGGGCGAAATGGAGTCAGGAGAGGGGTCCTCCTTGCCTGATTCCCATACCCAAGGGCTCCACAGATCGTGGGCAGGTACTGCGATCCTCTCCGAAAACTCATCCAACTCGAACGGTGTTATGTAATGCCAGGTCGATTAGGAACAAGACTGCTATTATTGCAGATCTTGTTGCAACATCTGACCTGGCATGTATTACTGAGACTTGGCTGGATGAAAATGCAGATCTTATCTTAGACTCTGCTGCTCCAGCTGGGTTCTCGTAATGCACCGTCCGAGATTGGATCGTGGGGCAGGGAGTGGCCATCTTTTTAGATCAGAGCTGAGTCTTGTGGAGGTGCCAGTGGGTAACACCAGATCCTTGAGTGTATCCTGGCAGCAGGTGCAGAGCTCAGGATTCTCCTCATTTACCGTCCACCCGGTGATGATGGTGAATTCCTGAAGGAGTTCTTGGACTTCATCGTTGACATGGCACTGGAGTCGCCTAGATGGTTAATTCTGGGTGACTTCAATGCCTGGGTCGAGCGATGAACCTCGCACTTTGGAAAGAACTTCCTCCAACTTATGTCTATGTTAGCCTGTCACAGGTAGTTACCTCTGCTACCCATATAGGTGGACACTCATTGGACCTGGTGTTCCTACTGGATTGGATGTCTCGCATTTGGAGGTGGAACCAAATGCTGGACAGACCATCACACCATAAGATTCAGTTTTGGGGCACCCCCTAATAGGCCTATCCCTACGGAGATGGTCCAGTATCGCCCTTTAAGGGGAGTAAATCCAGAGGGCCTAATGGCGGTACTGGACCTATCGGGTATTTCGGATGAGAGCATGGATCCAGGGGACATGGTTATTGCCTATAACAAGGCGGTGACTGGGGCCCTGGATCGGATTGCTCCTGTTCGTGTTCGCCCACTCACTCAGCGCCCAAAGACTCCCTGGTTTGATGAGTCTTTGAAGGAGCTGAGGAGAGTGGGGCGAAGGCTAGAGAGAGCATGGCAGAAATCTTGCCTGGATGCCGACAAACTTAGATTGATGGATCATTATGTTATCTATCAATCGCGTCCTAAGGGTGAAGTCAGAATTCTGTCCAGGGAGATTGCTGCTGCAAGAAATCGACCGGCTCAACTCTTTTGGACTGTTGACAGATTGTGCAATCCACTCTGTCTACAGTCTGGAAGAGATTTTTCACAAATAAAGTGTGATGAGCTTGCTCGATTTTTTGCTGATAAGATTGTCGGCATTAGGGCGGATCTCAGCCAGGTTCATTCTACAAGGGCTTGCAGTGGTCGGCGAGGGGAAGCAAACACCTGTGTTACCTGGTCTGACTTTGGTAGGCCGGAATTCATGGACATTATGAGGATTGTCCAGACTGTCGTCCAACCAGTTGTAGTTTGATCCGGACCCTACGCACTTTTATTAGGTTGCGTAGATATTATCTGTCCGATCATTGCTGAAATCGTCTGAAATCCTTGAAGCAGGGATCTTTCCTGAACCCCTAAAGGAGGCGGTCGTTCGACCACTCAAAAAAACCTTCACTGAATCCGGACTGTCCAGCTAACTACAGACCTATCTCTAACCTCCCTTCTTGGTAAGGTTATTGAAAAGGTGGTTGCACTGCAACTGGACGACCATCTTACAAATCATAATGTCTATGATACTCTTCAATCAGGATTTAGGAAAGACATAGTACTGAGACTGCTCTTGTCGGGTTCTAAATGATCTCCTGATAGCGAGGATCAAAAGGCTTGTACTATTCTAGTCCTTCTGACTCTCTCTGCAGCTTTCGACACTGTGGACCATGGTGTGCTTCTGAACGCTATGTTCCATTGTGGACTGTCTGGTACGGTCCTACAATGGTTTCAATCTTTTTCACAGAGGCGGAGACATAGGGTTATCACTGGAATTTATTCCTCTGATGCCATCTCCTTGCCTTGTGGGGTTCCGAGGGTTCCATTTGGCACCCATGTTGTTCACTGTCTACATGCTGCCATTGGGAGACATTATTAGGCAATATGGCTCTGGTTTTCACTGCTATGCAGATGACACCCAGCTATATTTGTCCTTTAGCCCCGGCAAGAAGATGCAGTCTCTAAACTTAACAACTGTCTATCTGAGATCAGTGATTGGATGAGTGCCAGCTGGCTAAGGTTAAACCGGATAAGACTGAGGTGTTGATGGTGGACCCAGGTGCGTCGTGGACGGGTTGTAGGGCTGGTCTTCTCGGGCATATGGATCGATGGGCCCAACTCTTGACCTCAGACCGGGTGCGTAACCTGGGCGTTATTATTAGCGACAGTTTGGCGCTGAAATTCCAGGTGTCATCTGCGTCAAATCCTCTTTACCATCTGAGGAATATCGCTCGGTGAAACACCTTGTTCCTCCGGCTGACCTCCGACATTAGTCCATGCCTTTGTTACTTCTCACCTTGACTACTGCAATGCCCTGTACCTAGGGATGCGGGGTTGATATCCGCCGCTTGCAGCTGGTGCAGAACGCTGCAGCCAGGCTTTGATGGGGACATCGATGAGGAATCATATTACGCTGTGCTGCGCGAACTGCACTGGCTGCGGTTCAGTGATGGATCACCTTTAAGGTCGGTTTACTGACCTATAAAGCCTACCGAACAGGGACCGCGATATCTGCAAGATCTGCTTGTTCCCTACCGTCCCTCCCGCTCACTCCGATCCACCGACGAGGGATTGCTAGAGGTTCCCAGGGTTCGTTTAAAAACATCTGGGGCACGAGCGTTTTCTTATGCTGCCCCTACCCTGTGGAATTCTCTACCTCGTCGGATACGAAGCTGCCTGACTGTCGAAAGCTTTAAATCAGAGCTGAAAACCTATTTATTTCAAAAGGCTTATGGGGAGTAGTTACTGCACTGAATTGAAATTGAAATTATATTTTACTGTTGTTTGTTACGCTATATGTATGTTTTATATGTATTTAATTATTGTACAGCACTTTGATTTCGAAAAGCGCTTAAAAATAAACTTTTACTTACTTACTTACTCATCCCTGAGCCTTCTCCGCCAGTAGTTTCACAAGTTCTGAATAGAAGGCTGTGGGTGAACTTGGTGGGGCATAGACATTTGCCATTGTGATCAGTGTGTCTTGAATGCTGCCTGTCACTTTTAAATAGCACGGTCCTGGGTCCATCGTGACCTCTTGTTCTTCAAATGGCAAAGATGCTGAAAGAAGAATAGCCACCCCCCCCTTTTCTCCTCTTTCTAGGGAGGCATGGTAGACCATGGTTTTATTTTGGAGTTTCATTGCCTCCCTGGGAATTAAGTGTGTCTCCTGTAAGAAGTTTATTTCACATTTGTGCGATTGGAGGTAGGTGAAGACCTGTTTCCTCTTAATAGGGTTGTTAATCCCATTTATGTTGTAGGATAGGACTTTGGTTTCAATCTGGGTCATTAGATATGTTCAAATTTACTAATGCAATTTCCAGTCGGTGGTCAGTAGGTCTCACAGGATCTAGGTCAACTCTTAACCTTCATATTATGTCTCTTCTTTTGCCTCTTTAAAGTAATAGACTCTTCATAACATTCTAAAAACTCAATCTGTTCTGGCTAAACAAACCAACAGTGTGTATGAATAACATATAGTTAACAGCGTAATACACATTTCTGAACACAAGATGTCACTGTACTTTGTAGTTTCCCTGATCGTTTAACTGAGCTGCAAATGCAAGATTTTGCCCCAAAACTATCGGGTTACTCTTGAGTACAAAGACTCAGTCTGTCACCATATCACCAGGTGTATTCACCCTGGGAGGGGTCGCTGTGTGGAAATAAACATTGTCACCTTCCTGCATTGGGAAGGTGCTGCATGTGGGGAGCTGGATTTCCCAATGTGTTTTGGTGACTTCCTAGGTCAACTGAATGCTGTAAATTAGGGTTTGGGGTGTCACTTTTGTGGCACCATTTGCCCTATGGGACCAGGACACAATCCAACTCTGAAGGCCAGGAGGGAGTATGGTCCAGCCTGCTGATAAAACCAACATCAGTAGTGCTAAAAGTATGGCACCTTGCATAATGTCATGGTGGTGTTACTTCTCTCAGTCCCTCCTCTGGTTCTGTATGTATGGGGATATATGTGCTTTTCCATTAACATTTTCCCCATATTGAGCTACTGCTATCCTATCTTTCTTTCTTTTCCTCTTCCTCCCACCATTTGTGCTGTCCCTACCATTCAATATCTTTCTGTCATTCCGATTCCGCCAACCCGAGCATCAACGTGCATGCATCAGACAGGCTGCCATGAAGTACAGTACTGGAATCAGTGTTTATACTCCAAAATCCACTTAAGTTCATGTTATTTCTTAAGTGATCATTTGTTGCTCACAGTCTAGCCGCACTCTGTGTTGGGGGAAGAAGAGAAAAGGAGCAAATGCGCAGCACGGGTAAAGTCATCTGCTTAAATTATTAAACTGTATTCCTTCTTTTCCCTCGACTCTGCATCGGATGCTATGTCAGTTCTGTGGTGGTGCAGGCAACATTAGGAAGGGGATGCCGAGCAAGCCGAGCTTTCTCTTGTGGCCGAGGGGTTTGTAGGCCCCTCCCCACGAGGCCCTCGGGCCGCCAAGACACCACAGAGGCATTTTTAATCTTGGCCTCTTAAGTAGCATTATGTTCTAGTCTGAGTGGCGCATCCGAGCTTGGTGGCCTCCTCCCCCTCCTGTCTGGATCCGTATTTACAGTACCTGGGTCAGTGTGAATTCAGTTGTCCTGGTCTGGATTCTCTTCCACTTCTCTTTGGTCTGGCACTGGTCCAGTCTCTTCGTGTCCTTGGAGGTTTACAAGTTGGAGTGGCAAGACATATTTACCCAGGATGGAGTGAAGATCTGACCTCAGATGAGTCTGCTGGTTCAGAGGAGTCTTGCGAGATCTTGGGAGGCCTTTGCGAGCTATTAACCAGGCGGATTTGATCAGCACCTTCTCGAGGCATTCTTTCTTGAGGGCAGGAACCATTATTCCTTTCTCTTCCAGAGAGTTAGTGGCTGCCAGGAGGTCTTCAAAAATGTGGGTTCCCTTCTCTGTCTCTATTCGTAGTCTAACTGAGTATAGCAGATGGCCCTTGATGTTTTTGGCTTGGAGTTGTTTCAGGACTGGCCAGGCCAGCCATCTGCTCTCTTGCACCATGGAAGTATAGTTGTTGTCCAACAATATGTGGTGTTGCTTGTATGCTAAGTTTCTGGTGCCCCAGTCTCTCCGCAATAGTTCTTCTTTTGAGGTGTAGCAGGTCATTTTTACCACAAAGGATCGTGGCCACACTCCCGTGTTGCTTGGTCTCGGTGCCAGAGAGCGGTCGGTATGGTCCATGTTCAGATCAAAATCTGGCGGTAATTGTAGGGCCGTTCTGAGGACCGACTGTAGGAAGGCAACGGTGTCTTTAGATCCATTTTTTGAAGCCCTTGGGGGTCCCATACAGCCATATATTCTGGTGACGGCTACAACCCTCTAGCTTGTCCAGCCAGTGTGTTAGTTCTCTGTCTCTTACCAGTAGGTACAGGAGCAATCGGTCTTGACAGTCGGCCTGTTCTGTCACTGTGGAGAGGCTGAGTTCTAGCTGGTCCGTTTTATGTTCTATCTTCCCCAGGCCCGATCTAAGCTCTGACAGAGTATGGTCTATTTTAGTGACTGTTTTGGCAGTTTGGAGGATTGAGGCTATTATATCTGTGTCTTCCTCCTCCATTGTTGGGTCTGTTGCCTTGCGGGTGTCAGAATCGTCAGTCTCCGTGGTGGCTTCCATTTTTTCTCGTTGTAGTAAGTCCTTTAACTTCTGCACCGATGTCGAGTTGTTTCTAGAAAGGATGGTTCTTGTTATCATTGTTTTGGTTGGAGAATTCATATTTTGCTAGGCAGATGGTTGTGGATTTTCTCAAGGGGCTAAAGGAGCTGAGAGATCAAGCTGCCATTAGGCTGCCAACATCACCGGAAGTCCCAGCATCAGTCTCTTTTGATCCCTGTCAGCCTTGCTGTACCCCTACGTTCAAGTAGTCCAATCCATAATCTCGCAGTCTGAAGGGCAGATTGCACAGCAGAGCGCAGTCAGTATTGAATCCTGTTATTTCACAGATAAAATTCTAAATCGGGGGGGGGTCACCTTTATGACTAAAATAACTGAGCATAGCAGCAAGTATTGGAGGTGATGACCTCGCCCTTGTAGCACTGCACTGCCCCCCCCCCCGGGGAAAAATAAAAAGCCTGTTATGCAAGGCCAGGTAGTAAAAAGGCATAGCACCTGTTTAATTTAGCCCCATCACCGGGGTGAACAGGGTATAGGAGGGGAGTCTCTTTCAAATTAGAAAAAGCATCAGGACCAGGGGGCATGCACTGAAGTGTGTGTGTGTGGGGGGGGGGGGTAGGAATTTAAGAGAGATGTGAAGAAACATTTATATTTCTTCACTGAAAGTGGTACATGCTAAAGCAGATGTCAAGAGAAGTGGTGGAGGCAAAAACAATGGGGGCTTCAAGTATGCGTGGCATAAACAGAGGGGTGTATTAGAAAACAGAGAGGAGGGAGGGTCACTAGAGACAAACTAGGTTTTGCACAGATAGATTTGTAGGGAACATATGGGCAGACTGGGTGGACCCAACAGTCCATTTCTGCTACAAATTCTAGACACAATTTGGCATATATTTCATACTTTTTCATTAATTCTCACCTTTATATCTTCATTACTAAGGATATTTGCATGGAAACAGGATCCCTACCCTGTCTACTCTGGCTACTTGCCTACACCTGAAATCATTGTTCTATTTCTGACATCACAGTCGGGCATTGTCAAGTTATGTACAAGCAGCCAAGGACTGGCAGTATAGCCTAGAGGTTAGAGTAATGAACTGTGAATAAGCCTGGTACATCCAGCAGACTAGACCTGGGTTTGATTCTCAGAACCTCCACTTGCATACTGTGTGACTCTGAGCAAGTCACTTAATTGCCCAGGTCGTCCCTGAAAACAGGCACTTGTGCCTAGTGGGCCTTACTTGGTTACCAAAGACTAAAAAATCAAATGAGGTCTAGGGACAGGTCTTGTTTTAATACAACCATCCTCAGAAATAAATGAAAACAAATTCTAAAAAATGCAGCAGATATAAACTGAATTGTCAAAAACCCACATTTTTCAAAGTTTCTCCAAAGATGCGACAGCAGCTCTTGAATTTCTAGAATCTCGAATGATTCTCTGTAAAGTGCTGTATAACCTTACACCACTAGGTGATGCTGATGTACTAAGTTTACAAACAATCCTTTCTGCAGTACAGTAGCTCACTCCTGTGTTCAAGTGCAGAGTGGTCTCAAAAGGAAACAGCTCATTTGCATAATACGTTCTTGCACTAAGTATAAATGCCATTTACACACAGCCAGCTTGTAGGTTTGCTGTTAAATTGCAGTGATACTCTGCTAAATCTTTTTTTTTTTATCCTGAGGCTCTTTGTTAAAAATGCCTTGCTATTTTATTCTTGCTTTGGGTTTCCTAGTTTATTTGACAGGTAAGTATGAGATGTTTGTTCATGTTTTACTGTGAAAAATCTAGCCAAGGGCCTCATAATCTGGTTTAAAATAGTTTCCTGAGCCTGGAGCCAAAATTCACATTTGACATTAATTCATTATGATCTCTGGCTTGTCTTATCTTTTTTTTGTTTAACTTTTAAATAAATTAGTACATTTTCAGCAAAAACCAAACACTCTAGGAAAAACATCTTCTATTTCGATCTTTGTGGCTCATTAATATTATTATTATTTACAACAGGTGCCGGGTCCCAGCCCGTTCTGACTCAGCAGCTGTCAGCATCAGTTGAAATAGGAAAGTCCCTTACATTAACCTGCGCCATGTCTGGGGGCAAGTTTGAGTACTACTGTGTACACTGGTACCAGCAGAGACCTGGGAGTAGCCCTTGCTTTGTTTTAGAGTACTGTGCTAGCAGTGGTCTAAAAAGAGGAGACAAAATTTCACAACGATTCACTGGCAACAAGGACCACAGTGCCAATGAAGGCTATTTAACCATCTCTGGTGTCCAGGCAGAGGACGAGGCTGATTATCACTGTGCTATATGGGATGGCAGCAACAATGTACACAGTGAAACAGACACAGAGGAACTGAGACAAAAACCTTCTGCATCAACGAGTCTGTCTGTAGCTTAACTTACAGTGGTGCCAGTAACCAAATGTGGGGCACCCCATCAAACCTGGAGATTCAAGTTCGTAGCTGAGTTAAATACCAGTGCTCCAGTTATTAAAGCTGAAGTGCATGTTCGCAAACATTCTGTAAATACTGTACACCTTTGTGATCCATTCTAGATCAGTCTTTTGTCTTGTCTTGTAAGATGTCACGCTGTTGTTTCTCACCATTTAAACATGTGTTAGCATCTTATTAGTTAAAGTAAATGACAACTTCCTTAATGTAAGGCCTCTGTGGGGGGGAGGGGGGCACCGTCCCAGATGCCTTGGGATAGGGAACGCCACTACCTTATAACACCACTGCATTGCTGTATATGTCATTGTGGCTCCTGGATTTGTTGTCTCCTTTACAAGTGAGGCGATGGGGGTTGTAGCCAGAGAACAGAAATAGTGCAGTGTCTACACTAAGAGAAAGGTTTAGTCGTGCCCGGTGACAAGTCCGTATGAACCCCTGGAATATCATCCCTCTCCACCTTCCCACTGTAGTCACCCCTCTCATCGATCCACACAATGTTACGCAACTCCACACCTGGCATACTATTGTACTCTATAGGAAACGGCAGGGCACAACTGATTCAAAGCAAAAGAACACACCTATGTTGGGCTACCCCTGGGGGAAAAAAGGTCAATGCAAATACATGGTTCATTGTGATGTACCTTTGCTTTCTCCTATTGTACATTGTTTTGCAATCTTTGATGTGGAGCCTTTGTAAAAAGCTTTGCAAGGTAATTTCAAATGACTAAATAAATAGATAAAAATAAAGGTAGTAGGTGTCAAATGGCTGTTCTTGGGCACGGCCAAACCAAATACTTTCTCGGGATTTCACTAAAAATACCCAGCAAGGCCCAGCCCTGGCACAGCCTGCCTTATTAGCACCGTGCATGGCACAGTAAATGATATTGCCATCCTGTAGTGAAGGAGTTACCTTCTCCCATCTGGTACCAGCACGTTTACCCTTTTAAACTTTTAGGGAGCTTCCAAACAAGTTGTTTGGTACCAAGCTTGTCGAATCGTTGTAGGCCCACTGGTGTCACATGTGGTTGGTTGCATTGCTGCACTTCAAAGTAACTAGCAGGAAAGCTCAGTGAACAGAATTAAATCCCAAATGCCCAGGCCATGCTATTTCCAAAATCGCTCCAGTCCCAGAGTGAGGTGCAATATTTGTATGTTTTTGACCAAATAGCCAAATCATATTCAGTGATTCCCACCTGTATAATGTATAGCACAACCCCCATTTCAGGCCTTCCTAATACAAAGTCTCCTTGGTGAGTAGATGGGTGGGCAGTAATCTTGGTGGCAACTCCTGTGTCTAGGGCTATTGCATGGTACAGTCTAGCCAGGAGCCACTCCTTGTCTACTGCAAAGTCCCTAGGATAGGCACTTGCTCTATGCCTCTTGTTGCATGGCCAGCGGAGGAGCTGTCTATGGAAGTCCCTGAGCACCAGCAGTCCCTACCTCAGCCTTGTTGCAGTACCTGTGCCCCTTTGGGAGAGCCTCTTTTCTTCTCTATTCCGTGGCCTCTGCGCTGCATGGATGGAGAACTCCTCTTCCATTCTTTGCCATCCCTTGGCTCCACAGCGGTAGATGGAACCATCTTTGTTGGTCAAAAATAGACTTAATTCCACCACAAACATATATATTCTGTCCCCAGCAAGCGACATGGGATTAGTCCTTAAGTTCAACATAATTGCAAACAGCAGGACTTTGCCTTCATTTTAGGCACAAATTACTCATTTTCATGTTCACTGCAACACAACTTTACCTTCAGTTTGCATCAACAGGTTGCCTTGCAGATTAAACACTGCACACTTTAAGTGGGCACCCCTACAGGATGGAAACATTCAACCAAACCACCAAATAACATGTTACTCAGGCATCCAGATGTACCCCCTTCAAAGAGTGGGATTACCTTTGGCCCCCAGGGTCCTCCTACTGCTCACTGCCACCAGCCCCTGAGCCCTGTGCCACCTCCAAACTTCCTGCCAGCCCCATAATGCGTTTCCTGCAAAGCAGAGCCAGAGGAGCAGACACAAACCGCTGTGCCGTCGCACCATGAATGTGTGAGCTGGCGGTCCGCATATGTGCAGTAGCGCTCGTTTGTTTTAAAGCTGCTCCTGCAGCAAAACAGAGGTTCCCCCTGTGCTACCAGACCCCCGAATCAGGTAATTATGGTCCCAAGACATAAGGGAGGGACCAACAGAGCCCCAAAAGTCATTATTTTAAAAGCACTTTAGTTGCATGCAAATGAAGCAGCCACTACTGCATCACCAATGAATGGAACCTGCTTGTTCTTAGGAGTACTACATATTGGAGGACGTAACAGACAAATGGTGGCCTCTACAAACTTCGGTCTGCAGTCAGAGAGCAAAGCAGAGGGCACTACAAGTAAATGTGGCAGTTTAATTTAAACTGTTATTGTTTGGCTGCAAAATTAATCTTAATGCTGGGACATTGACTGGACTGATAACCAGCAGCCATCTTTTGACCATGTGACCCTGCTGCCAGCCTATCAGAGCTCATAGAAGCCTTGGTGGGCTGACAGATCGCTTCTAGGAGAGGGATGATACAATGTACTTGATGTCCAAAGAGGACCAATCAGGCATCGAGTAACATGACAGACTGCCATATCAGCCAATTGGAAGCTGCCATTTGGCATTTCAAGTGAATCCTCTCTATCCTTCCTCACCCAAACAAACTGGCTGTCACCTCCTGCTAACAAAACCCAAACCCATAACATAAACCGTACTTCCCCTCTGCCTAGTACCAGCTACTTACTCCCTCCCCACTCACTGGTCCTACTGCCCTACTGTGTCTAAAGCAGCTCTCCTGATTGTCTGGCCCAGCCCCAAAGCCCCTTTGCCCAACTCTTTTGCTCCTCTCTTACCAAACTTTTCTCCCCTGACTCTGGTTATCAACTGCAAGGCCAGTCGCCTACAAATAAACATGATGTATTCATGCTCGATCATACTTATGTGGGTTTCCCTAACCTTCCTGCTACTGGCAAGTGATACTTGCGCATCAATCCTGGTGGCTGATCAGCAAAAACTATGCCCCTTACCCACCACATGTGAAAACTCAGATACCCCAATTCATGTGTTTGGGTGTGAAATCACTCTGATCAGTGAAATCTTCCTGGCTCTGCTGTCTAAATATGAACGTTGACTGTTCAGCCTCATCGTTATTTATTTATTTGTACTTTGGAAAAAGACCTTTTAGCAAGCTCCTTTACAAAGATTCCACGTCAGACTGACAACAGAGATACATTAGGTGAAACAGATTTACAACACAGTGAACAGAGACAGATCGGTTTCAGTACTAACAGCATTTCAAAAACCTAGGTACAACACATAATACATCGAACTACACAAGTGCACTAGAGACTGCAGTGGGGTTCTGTGGGTTAGGTACTGCAGCCGGGAATAGATAGCAAGTAGTGAGAGATGTGGGGGCTGCAGCCATAAAGGGCCTTGTCGTATAGAGGGTGGGAAGTAGGTGACTGGGTGATGTTGGGAGGTGCTCAAGAGGGTAGAGGGATTAGGTGGAATATAGGGTGGAGGAATTAGGATGGTATGGTAATGGCAGAAAAAAGTGCTTGAATGGGGCGAGGTGTGAGGAGGCTAAGTCGGGTAAGTTCTATTAGCAGGGTCTGTTCAGGGGCTAACTGAGCTGGGTGAATGGAATGGGGGGTGGACAGGTGTCAGAAAGGCGTTTGGGAGAACAGATAGCTGAGGCTAGTCTTGTGCTGTGATCGGTGGTGGGGGGGTTGTACCTAAGGTCTGCCAAGAACTTGCAAGGGGCTCCTAATGCCTGTCTAGAGCTTGCGTGGGGCAGGGCGAGACGGGAGTGGTTGGCCTTAGAGGCAGGTACACTCTGAATGTGATTTTAGGTGCTGTTTGAGGCCAGTTTTGAATTGAGCCAGGTGATTGGTGGCCAAGCAGTGTCCAGGGAGTTCATTCAACCACAGGGAGGCCCAGTAGGCAAATGCACGTTGCCCAAGCGAGGTGCAGTGGAAGGGGATATACATTCTCGTCCTCCCTTTGGTGACATGTACGAAGGTGGTCGTCTCAAACATATTACCTACACAGGGTGGAGTTTTACCCAATTGTACCTTCTTCCCTAGGAGGCAGGACTGGAACTTTATCCTGTCCCTTTATTTCAGCCAGTTTGAGCGTTCATACAGAGCACAGGTGCGCGTGATGCACTCTGCACCCAGGGTTAGCCTGCAGGCTTTATTAAGCACAGTCTGAACCCTCTTGAGTGCCATATCTGTTGCTGCCCCATAGACCACTAGCCCGTAGTCGATTGTTTATAAGATGGAGCTGCAGACTGAGAGGTGGAGGACCTCTGAAGTTAGGTATTTCTTGTGCCTATACAGAACACCAATCTTGGTGTTTACCGCCCTGACAAGAGAGTCAATATAGTGCGTGAAGGTGACCGTATTGTCTGGGTGACTCCAGAAACCTGAACAAGTGCACTTGCTCCATGAGTCACTGTCACTGAGTTGGAGATGATGAGAAGGAGGTGCTTGTTTTATTCTGAGGGCTGGATATTAGCATGGTCTTGGTCTTCTTGTAGTTTAAAAGTAGTTTGTGCCTACAAAACCAACCCTCAAGTTTAGAGAAGGAGGTCTGCAGTTCAGATTGGAGGGCACCATGGGATGTGCTGCTGCTCAGGAGAAAGCATCGTCCGTGTATAGGATGAGTTTAGTGTCGCAGGCTGAGGGAAGGTCATTTAAGAATAGGCTAAAGAGTAGGGGCCTCAGTATTGACCTTTGGGGGACCCCTAAGGATACTAGTCTAGTGCTGGATACTGTTTTCCCAATATTGACACATTGGCTTCTTTGTGTCAGGTAGTCATGGAACCAGCATAAGGTGTTGGCGCCACACCTATGGTTTGCAGTTGGATCAGTAGCAGAGGTGGTTAACTGTGTAGAAGGCTTTGGTGAGGTCGATGAAAACAGATCCCACCAGTTTGCCTTCATCCAGGGCCTTGTGTCACAGTCCGTGTAGTCCAGCAGGGCAGTGGTGGTACACTGGAATTTGTGCACTCCATCACCCTCCAACCACCTCCCCCCCCACTAGCACCCACTAAACTGCCCTCTGCTTGCTCCAATCCTCCTCTCTGGGGAGACAGATCATAACTCTGACCCCGCAAATGTCCACATAGACCATGCAGATGCCATCTGAGCAAAACCCACCGGACTAAAAATTGCTCACATAAATGTCTGCAGCTTCCTATCAAAGCTCCCTGAGCATGAGGCATGGGTAGCCCTGAACAAGCCATAGGTGCTAGGCATCTCTGAAACCTGGATTAAACCCTCCCACCTAGACTCCGACTTTCAATTACAGGGATACTCACTCCTATGCCATGATAGATCTGACAGAAAAAGGGGTGGAGGCGTAGCACTATATGTGCAAGAGCACATCACTGCTACCATTATCAACTGCTCCACCCCCACCTCACCAAGTGAATGGCTCCTCACTGAATTGACCCTGGGTGCAGCCAAAAAAACTCCACATAGGCTGCTACTATAACCCCCCGACAGGAGGCATCCCAGGACATCCAACGTCTTGGATGGCGTGAGGCCATAGGCACCCAGAAGAGACTTGGTTGCAATTGGAGATTTCAACCTCAGTTTATTAGCTCCCCCATGTCAGACTATGTGAACCTGCTGAAGGAACATAATCTTGAACAATTTATCTCCACCCCACAAGACACAATGCTCACACACTAAACCACTCCCTCATTGGCCAGGGTCACCGCTAACCATGCAGACTTAATCCTCCAAGCAGGCACAATGTCTGACTCAATCAGCGACCATAACCCAACCTATGCTATACTGTCCACCAAGTCAAACCACCCCATACAAACTCCTGTCTTTCCAAAGGTTTGACTGCTAGGATCTAAGCAGGTCCTCAGAGATATTAGGAGCTAAGCTGGTCTGGCCTCTACCATCACAGCAACATCTGTGATGCAGTCACCTTCTTTACCTCCACCTTCTCTCGCATATAGGATACCTGCTCCCCCTCATGGCCAGAAGGGTAGAGGTGGCTCCACATGCTGAATATCAGAGAACTCCTGACATTAATGAAAGACCGGGATAGCAAATGGAAGGCTTACAAAGTGCCCCTCACCCCAACTCTGGAATGCCTACTGACAACTGAAAAACTCCTGCAAATAGACTGCCAAATCACTCAAGCACCAATTTTACCACAGAGGAACAACCTTGGTAACCCACAGACTTTCTGGACTACCATTGTATCTCTTCTAAACTCCCAAGAAAAGCAGGCAGATAGCTCAACTTACATCCCCTGCTGGTCCCATCTCAGACCCCACTGATATTGCAAATACTTTCAACTTAAAATTCACTGACCTATCCTTCTGTCTTAAGCTCCCCTCCCAGGCCTCCCCTGCCCAGAACCCCTAGTCGATCAACTCTCCCTCCTTCTCAACCATCACCTTGCCCCCACCCTTCCATTTTAGGGTCGTTAGCCGTACTGACACTATCAAACTACTAAAGTCCCTACAGGCTAAAGGAAGTCCTGGCAGTAATGGGCTGTACCCTGCTTTCCTAAGACTCATCTTCCAAGCAATTATTAAACCCCTCACCTACATCTTCAATCGTTCCCTCACCACAGCTACTGTACCCGTCTCTTGGAAACATGCCAATGTCATGCCAATCTTCAAAGCTGGTGATCCCCGCTCTCCGGACAATTACAGGCCTAGCTCCCTCCTCCCCCACCAGAGCAAACTGCTTGAAAAAAATCACATATGCTAAACTATCAGAGCACCTGGAAAAACACAACCTTCTATGTCCGCTTCAACATGACTTCTGCAAGCAACATAGTACTGTACCTCATCTGCTCTGGAATATGGATCAGGGCAAATCCACGGATGCGATCTTCATTGATCTGTCAAAAGCATTTGACCTGGTTGACCACCAGCTCCTCCACTTAACCCTGCTACGCTTTGGCTGCTACCCTGGACCAGCTGCCTGGTTCCGTAGCTACCCATCAAACAGGTCTCAGTCGGTTATCATTTGGAAAGCATCCTCTGCTCCCCTCCCTGTACTCACTGGGGTCCACCAGGGCTCCATACTTGGCCCTATGCTCTTCTCCATGTTCATAAACACACTCCCCAGGGACAGCCTTAGCTGTAAAGCTCTTCTCTATGCTGATGATCTAGTCATATATCACAGCGACAAATCCATTGACTCCATCTCCTCTGCCCTCACACATAACTACGGCTCCGCTCACCAATGATTCCTCCCCAATAAACTCATAGTCAATGAAAAAAAGACTAAGTCCATGATCATTGGCTCTAAACCCTTCTTAGCCAAGGCCACCAAAACCAGTTCCTCCCTTCTGGTACTCACCCCAGCTGGCCCTCCCTTGAAAATGTCACAGCTTTTAATACTTAGGTGTCACCCTTGGCCCATCCCTCTCTTTCTCTGAACATGTCAATCATACCACAGAAGGATCCACCAAAGCTGGGCTTTACATTCCGGCACAAACATTACCTATCTGCTAAGGCACACCTTCCCATTGCACACATGGAAACCTACTACCCCTCCTTGACTACTGCTCCCTGATCTACTCACACCCGTCCTCTACCCTGCTCTCATGACTAAATACAACCTACAACTCAATATGTCTGTAACTCCCATACAAATTGGGGTTTACTATAATGTCTTCTGGGGCTCCATAATGCCCACTGTCAGGCTGGTGTCCTGTCTTAAGTAGTTCTGTGTCTTTGTGTGAGAGTGCCATATTAAGCCTCTGTGCCTGTCCCTTTAAGAGAATAGCTAATCTGTTTTTAGAAAATGGTCTGTGCTGGGTCCAAGCGATTTAAGGCTTGCGACTGACCAGACAGTGTGCTGTTTTGCTCCATTCTGCAGTCGCTACTTGCACAAAGGGGGCCTATATAGCAACTGTGATTATTTACTGTTTATAGTAAAGATAGACAAGTTTGTCTAACCTGCTTTAATTGCAGCTCCAACAATTGGATGGGAGCCACCATGTTAGGTCCAGGACTTCCAGTAATCAGACCAATAGAACCACTGGGGACCTAAAATGGATCCTGTCCCCAGGGGTCTTGTGGGAAGGAAATTCTGTAGTTTTGTAGTCTTATCCAGTTGGTGCCCAAATGAACCTGGAGGAGCCTTACTATGACTGACAGCTCCTTTAGCCAACCGAACTTTTGGATTAACAAGGAAAATGCCCTGTGTGCCAAGAGACAGTGGATCAGTTAGAGTTGGAGGTTGAAGTGAGAACAGCTCAAGCTTTCAAGCTGCTGCTCCCAATAGGAGAGTAAGGGAATCAGCAGGAAGAGGCTAGATGTGCCTTCCTGTCACTTTCTCCTGCATTGATCTGCCTATTGCAGAAGTTGGACTTGTCCGATTTCTACATTAGAACTGCGTCAAAAGAGAAGATGTCTGCCAGTGCCACCTGTGGTTTGGACCAAGACTTTCTCTTGAATTGATCGGCCCAACTTGTGTGGGATCCTATTTGTATTGAAAGGCTTGTGCAGTAAAGCTAATGATTAGCAACTGGACTGAATCAAACTGTTTTCCTAAAAGTAGTTATTGATTTAAATGTGCTAAATGTATTCCGTGGGTGTGATTTGGTTCCCATGACGCGAATCTGTTATACCAGCTGGAGGCTTCACCAGCAAGAAGATCACAAACTTTGCCAGAACTGTTCACTCTGCCTGGGCCCTGTCAACAGCCTAGGCTGCTACTCCTGCACCAGAGACCATTTCAGCGAGAGACCGGCTTGGGGATTCAGCCCCCTGTACAACACCATTGAGCAGGTTTCGACCATCTGGAGGTGCGTCGTGTTGGCCAAGCTTCCCCCTGCCCCTTGATCATCACCACAAGGTCTACATATCACGTGCAGTGCAACAAATTCCTGGTAGCGTGAGTACAAATCAAGGTAGCTCCCTGCAAGGAAAGCTTAAATCATTGTAGTACCATCCAATTGCCTTAATTTATTGGGTTTTTGCAATGGACTGAGTCAGCCAGCTTGGATTACAAATAAATGGGTTGTGTGCATGTTTAACTGCCTTTCTTCCACCAGGGCACCAACATCAGCTGCAACACCGGTCACCCCGGGCAATGCTTCAGGCTAGCCTGCATGACATTCTGGGTACCCAGGGTTTCTGAACTGTATAATTGGGACATAAAGTGCATGCCAGAAAACCCAGAGTTAAATCAGATTACTAATCATTTGGCTAGATATACACCCCTCCTTGTTCACTGCCCCTAAATAAACAACTTATCACCCTTTGTGGTTAGTCTAAGCTAAGACATCAGTCTAGCTGAGACATGGTTGACAGCCTTGTGCACTCATGTGATTAGGCAAACCACAAGTGTGATGAAGTTGACCGATTTTTTACCCCATATGGCCAAACTTGATTGGCTGATAGAATATTGACTATGTCTGGCTGTGGAAAGTCCCTTGCAGCTGTTTGGTAGGATCATGCTCTATCTCTCATGAAGGCATAGCTTGCTCTTAATAATACTTCAAATTAAAAATGAAAAAATAAAAGCTAAGTACATCAGTTTCAGAGCATTGTAAAATACAATTTGTTGCAGTACAAGTCATTTATTAGCTAAGCTTAAGATATTTAAAATCCATTAGCAATTATTTCATCATGAATTGTTAATCAATTAATTAAAACAGTGGCAAGCATACAAGAGTTTATTGCTTATTTCTGATCCGAGAAAATCTAAGCTTTATTGCTTTATTCTTGGTATTCAGCCTGAATACATGCATCTATCATGTCTTTAACCTCTGGTTTTAGTTCTTCAACCTCTGATTCTAGTTTTCAGTTACTGGGGGCAGAGGGACAAGAAACCCTGCCGGGCAGGTAGCCTCAGGTAGCTTTGTATCCATGGGTTATGGTAGTTTGGTGGCCTAGGGAAATTTAGTGGGCTGAATGTGCCAGGCCAGCCTCCAAGGAGTATGAATCAAGGTGGAGCATCCTCCTCCAAGGGCACAAACTCATGGTGGAGGCACCCTCTTCCAAGGGAGAATGAAATGGTGGTGGAGGAATGGTGGTAAATCTAGGAGGCTAGGCCTGATTGGAGTTGGTAACAAAGCAGAAGGCTTGGGCACCAGGGCTGACCCAGTTTGGTCCAGTGGTGGAGTAGGCTTATCTGGTGGGGCAACCACATTGGGTGAGGCTGCTAAGTCCTGTGGCTGGCAGAGTGGGTCCTGAGATCGACCAGCCTCCGCTGATGATAAAGGCAGACCTGGTGGGGTCTGTAGGCTGAGGCCACATGCAGAGCATCTCGGGGTTCTGTCCGTTGAGGAGGGGTGCGTCAGAGCTGTCTACAGCATTGTGCTGGTGTCAATGTGGGGGATGTCACTGCTGTTGCTGTCGCTCTACTGTGGTGCTTCCCCCCTGAGAACCTGACAGGGAGGAAACTGGTGGAGGAGGAGCCAATATAAAGAATTCAGATTTGCGTGAAGGGCAGGTTTCATTTCTTTAGATGTTCTTGAAGGAGAACTAAACAAGCTTTTTACACATTTTGTTTTTTAAAAAATTACTCCATTGGCTTGTAAAGGAGAGGCTGTTGTTTACATTTATACTGAAACTAAATTTAGTAAAGCAGGATGAATGCAGTTTCATAGCATTTGACAATTTTAAACACAGCCTCTCCTGATTCAAAATCCTGCTCTAAGAAACCTATACTGTCTGCCTTGATGATGTCATTGAAGTGAGAGATGTCAGCTGTGCAGATGTATTCCATCTCCACTTATGATATTCAAATGTGAATAACTTTAAAATGAAAAATTAAAGCACGGTACTTTGAACACAAAGTTATTCAGCACAAAAGTACCTTCAAAATGAGTGGTGTTTCATTTATAGATACTTTTAGTTTTTTTTAATTAGCAAAAAAAGCAGCAGAAAAGCAATTCTTTGTCACTTTTTCAACAAACAAATGCTAATAACTTTAAAACAAAAAATGATAGCATGGTACTGTGAGCGGATTTGTTCAGCACAAAAATATCTACAAAATGAGGGGTGTTTCATTTATATTTACCTTTTAGTTGTTTTTTAAATTAGCAAAAATTGCAGCAGAAAATGCAATTTTTTTGTTACTTTTTTAACAAACAAATGCAAATAACTTTAAAACAAAAAAATGATAGCATGGTACTGTGAGCACAACATTTGCACAGTACAAAAATATCTACAACATGAGTGATGTTTCATTTCTAGATACCTTTTAGTTTTTATAATTAGCAAACAAACAGCAGAAAATACAGGTTATTCACCTGTAACAGGAGTTCTAGGAATGGTATATGTTGTTCATCCACACTGTCTGGCAGGTTCCTTGCTGCTTTAAATCTTGCGGAAGGTCTTCAAGTTGACTCTTCCCACCCACCTGGGTGGTAAAACTATCGGCTCTGCCCCATGATGCCAGATCTAGCCGCTGGGAGCCAGGTTTGTGCTGCCGGCTGGGGGAGGCAGGGAGCCCAGTAGATGAACAAATACATACCATTCCTAGAACTCCCAAGTTACAGGTGAGTAACCTGTATTTCTAGAGACATGGATATGTTGTTCATCCACACTGTCTGGCAGAATCCTAACAGTTCTCCCAGAGGAGGGGGGCAAGGTGCACACCCCCTACTTAGGGAATAATGACTGGAGAACCAAGGCCCCAAAACCAGCGTCCCAGCATGACTCAAGGTCGATGTGGTAGTGGGTAATGAAGGTGTGTACTGATTTCCAGGTAGCAGCCCTGCAGATTTCCTGGATAGGGATGTCCCTGGAAGCAGCCACCGATGCAGCGGTGTGGCGGGTAGAATGAGCTCTTATCCTCTGGGAGGCTCCATGCCCGTAACCCATGTGAGAGATCTATACAGGAGGTGACCCACCTGCCTATCATCCACTTGGCTGCAGGTCTGCCATGTGCAGCTTCAGCGTAGGTGACAAACAGCTGGCGAACGTCTCCCCGAACTTCAGCCGTCCGCTCCTTGTAATAAGCGAGCTCTCTTCTAGGGTCCAAAGTATGGAGCCTATATTCAGCCTCCGAGGTGGGATTGGGGTAGAACACCAGCAGAGTCAATACCTGGTTAAGGTGAAACTCCGACACCACCTTCGGAAGGAATTTCGGGTGGGGGCGCAGGTCAACCTTGTCCCTATGGAAGACCAGATAAGGAGACTCGATGGAAAGTGCCTGGAGCCCTTCCATCCTTCTGGCTGACGTGATAGCCACCAAGAAGGTGGTCTTCCATGACAGGTAGGAGATGTCACACCTGTACATCGGTTTGAATGGCTTGCCCATGAGCTTAGACAATACCAGCAGTAGATCCCACGGAGGTGGAGGTTCTTGCACCGGAGGGGATATGTGATCAAGGCCTTTGAAAAAGCGCCCAACCACCTTCTCCTGCACCATCGGCTGCTTCCCAGCCCGCACCTGGTAAGCAGAGATGGGTGCCAGGTGCACCTTGAGGTTGTTGGCCAAGCCCTTGCTGAGAAAGAGACCACAGGTAGTCCAGAATGCTTGCCAAGGAACAGGAGGAAGGGTCCAGGCCCTTGCCCTGACACCAAATGGAGAATCTCTTCCATTTAAAGGGGTAGCATTTCCTGGTCGACTCCTTATGGGACACCTCAACAACGTTGAGGAACTTGTTGGAAAGACCCAAGGCCTGGAACTCTAGCCACTCAGGAACCAGGCTGTCAGGTGCAGGGATTGAAGGTCTGGATGGAATACCTTCCCCTGATTGACTGAGGTCAGGTCTGGGTGGCCTGGAAGCCGCCTCGGGAGCCTGGAGCTGAGACTGAGGAGATCTGGATACCAGAACTGGCGGGGCCAGTCTGGGGCTCCCAGAATCACCTGTGCCTTGTCCCTCCTCACCTTGAGAAGCACCTTGTGGATCAAGGGAAATGGGAAAGGCATAGAAGAGGCCCGGGGTCCACGGCCTCGAGAAGGCATCCCCCTGCAGCGAGCCCTGCTTAGGAGGGCAGGCATGAAACAGTCTCAGCTCCGCATTCTCCCTGGAGGCAAACAGGTCCACATGAGGCATGCCCCAGTGGGAGAACAGATCTTGTACTACCTCTGGCAGGAGAGACCACTCGTGGGATGCAGCTTCTATCCGGCTTAGGGCATCTGCCAGAATGTTGGAGGCTCCTGCCACATGGATGGCAAGGAGATCCGCCTCCAGGCTGTGCATGATTGACCAAATGCAGAGAGCTTCCCTGCACAAAGGCATGGAGCACATCCCACCCTGGCGGTTTAGGTTGTACATGGTCGTGGTATTGTCCATCTGGACCTGGACCACTTGACCCCGTATAAACGGAGCAAAGGCGGTGAGGGCTAGATGAACCACTCAAAGCTCCAGCAGGTCTATGTGGCATCAGGACTCCAGAGGGGACCAGAAGCCATGCGCTCTGTGCTCCCCCAGGTGGGCACCCCAACCCATCAGAGAGGGATCGGTCAATAGAGAGACCGTCAGCTCGGGGTGGACAAATGGGATGCCCTCCCGCAGATGTGCTGGAATGATCCACCACTGGAGAGCATTCCACATCCCCTGGGTTAATGTCACTAGCTGATCCAAGGGATCGGAGTGCTATGGCCATTGGCTGGCCAGCCCCACTGAAGGGGACGATGTACCAACAGGCCCAATGGACCATGCTGGTGCAGGCCACCAAGATGCCCAGGAGGCACAGGAAGTCCTGGGCAGGGTGCAATTGCTCAACCTGAAATGATTGGGCAAAGGAGAAAAGAACCTCAGCCCTATCCGCAGGGAGCCGTGCTCTGGCTCGTAGAAAGTCGGGCTCTGCCTCGATGAATTATATCACCTGCTTTGGCACAAGTTCCGTCTTGGCCTCTTTGGTGAGGAGGCCAACCTGAGAGCAAACCTGGAGGGCCAGATCTCTGGACCGCTCCACCTCCATTCTGGAGGAGACTGCAATCAGCCAGTCGTCCAGGTAGGGGTACACCCAGACCCTTCGGTGCCACAGGAATGCTGTCACCACTGCCATGCATTTGGTGAAGACCCTGGGAGCTAGGGAAAGGCCGAAGGGCATGGCCCGGAACTCGCAGAGGGATCCCTCTCCCCTGAAGCAGAGGAATCTCTGGTGGAATGGATGGATTGGGACATGAAAGAATGCATCCTGGAGGTCCAAAGAACAGAACCATGTGCCTCGTTCCAAGGATGGAATAATCTGAGCCAGAGTGACCATCCTGAAGGTTCGAGACCTTAGGAACCTGTTCAGGTCATGCAGGTCTAGAATGGGGCGCCAGCCCCCCGTCTGTTTCGGGACCAGGAAGTACCTGGACACAAACCCCAGGTCTGGTGTAGGATCCACCACCTTCCTGATCACCTCTTTTTCGAGAAGCAGGGCAATGTTGGCTCGGCATGCTGACAGAGAGGCTGCGGACCCCGTAGCCCCCGAGGGGCGATGGCTTGGAAGGGCGGGGCCTGCTCAAACTCCAGGGGCAGGCCCTTTCCTACCACCTCCAACACCCAGTGGTCTGTGGTGATAGCACACCAGATGGAAAGGAAGTGGTAGAGCCGGCCTCCCACGGGGGGAACCCAGGGGGGAGTGATGAGGCTGGGGGCGACACCCCTCAACCCGTCACTGGGCAGGCTTGGAGGAGGGGGCCGGCCGAGGGACATCCTGGGCCTTTTCCTCCCTGCTTCTTGTTAGAGGAAGCTGCAGGCTTGGCTTTGGGATGCCAAGCACGAGTCTGCTGGCCCTGATGCTGGTGTTGTTGGGTCGGACATGCGCAGGCGCAGAAGGGTGAAAGGACATATGTTGTTGATGATGACCCTTGTCCTTCTGGGCAGAGGTGACCAAGTCCAGGGTAGCATTGGACTTTTCAATTCACTGGAGGTGGCCTTTCACTCCAGGGCCGAACAGGTCAGTCGCCAAGAAGGGGATGTCCACCAGTTTATACTGGGTATCTGCCGTAAAGGTGGATATCCTCAGCCATGCTCTGCGGCGCATAGCCACTGTGGCCACAACTGATCTGGCACATGAGTCTCCAATGTCCAGAGCCATTTGGAGCTGCTGTTTTGCCACCGCTCTTCCCTGGTCCCGCACCTGCTTGACCATGGTCTGCAGGTCGGCCGGGAGATGAGGGATCACCTCATCCAGGGAGCCCATGAGGGCATGAGAGAAGTGTGCCATCAGCATGGCTGAGCTGGCCTGGTGGAGGCCTAGGGAGGATGCAGTGTACACCTTGCGCCCAGCATAGTCCAGCTTTTTGGACTCCTTGTCGGGGGGCTTATCCACATCCCTAGCGTTCCCAGAATGCCGGAAAACGCTATCGGTGACTAACCCCTCTGCAGAGGGGTGCTCCAAAAAACCGAACAAAGAGCCGGTAGGGACTAAATACTTCCTGGACATCCTGGCCAAAGGTGCAGGGCAGGAAGCCGGATGCTGCCAGAGCTCCAAGGCTGGGCCAACAATGGCTTCAGCCACCGGAAAGGCCTCCGTGGGCAAATCCCCTCAGTCCAGTATCTCCGTCAGGGGATACTTGGCCCGCTTGGATATGAGCTCAAGCTGCATCCCAGTGGATTCTGAGCTGAACTGAAGCAGACCCATAAATGACGATGGGCTCTCATCCATCGACTGCCCCCCAGAGGACTACAGGTCAAGGGGCCTGGAAAACAGGGAGGAGTCATCATCGGACTCCAAGGAGTCCGTGAAGAGCTGCCTGGGGCCTCAGCCACCCTCCACCTGCTGAGGATGATCGAGAGTGAGGGTGACTGACAACCTGTGGGGCAGACCCTGACCCTACCAAGAGTCCTTGGTCGGCGCCCCCAATTTCAGTTGTGGAGGCGGAGGTTCCACCACAATTGGTGGGGCAGCTGGTTTCGGCCGAATGACCAGCCCAGGCTTGGGCACCTCAGCCTGGCCGAGGGGTTGTTTCGGCCTTTTGAGGTGACAGCCACTTGATGGCGGGGAAGGTGGCGCGCGCTTGTTCCTGGACAAAAGTAACTGCTGCCACATTAAGTCCTTGTAAGCGTCGGCTAATTTGCGCAAAGCCTCTCCTCTTCCGAGGAGGAAGACAGAGACGAGCAGCATCGCTTACCTCGGTGCGAGACCCGAGACCTGCCGATGTCGGGCGGGATCAACTGGACCGAGACGAGGTCCGAGACCGAGACCAAGACCCTTGGTGTTGCCGAGGGCGGGTCTGGGAAGGGGCGGGGGACACCCGCTCTTCCCTCAGCTCAGGAGCCTTGACCAGGGACTCTGGCATAGGAGGCACAGGCAAGTCCTTGGTCTCCACCGGGGGAACCGGTGAAGAAGGGTTGTCAGCTTCACCAGTCGACAGCCCATCCGACGGGTCGAGAAAAATCTCGACCACGCCGATGGTGACTCAGCCGGCTGACCTGATGGGGACACCATGAAGCCAGTTCAGCCTCAGCCGCGACCGATCAGTTGGAGTGTCGACTGTCTGGGGAAGGGGACCTCTCCCACTCCCACGAATGCCGACTGTGGGACTTACCTTTCAAGTCCTTCTTTTTGGACCGAGAAGAGTGTCCCAACGGCCCCGCTCCCTTTGTGGAAAGGGATTGGCAAAGCTCCTTAAAAGAAGCTGTGTAGGAGGATCCCAGAGAGAGAGCAGGATAAATGCCGTGACCAAGGAAGATGAGGATGCGGCCTGGGCCGCCTCCTCCTCCTCGAGGGCAATCATCTGCTTGAGTTGCTCAGCCCAGCCAGCCACCGTGGACACCACCCAAAGGGCCTCCTTGGACTTCACTGGTGGATAGCACTTCCGGGCGCCCAAGCTGTAAACCAGCGTAGTCTTCAGGATGTTGACTGAAAATGAACGACATAACTCACAGGCCTGGGGTCGTGGATCTACGCCGAGGCAGTAGATGCACGGGAGTGTGGATCCGCCCTGACATTTTTCTGCCCACATGGGCACCACAAATCCAGGAGTCGATTTGTCCATTGCAGCCATGAGGGAGTAATAAGACCAAGTCTTCAAAACTTTAGAATTATTTTGGGTGAACCAAAGAATTAGGATCCAGTCTACACGAGAGCATTAAGGAGGGAACCTGAGCTCCAAGCGGTAAGGAAGATCTGGCGTCATGGGGTAAGCCGAGAGTTTTACCACCCAGGTGGGTGGGAGGAGCCAGCTTGAAGACCTTCCGGCAAGATTTAAAGTGGCAAGGAACCTGCCAGACAGTGTGGATGAACAACATATCCATGTCCCTAGAAATTCAATTTTCTTTTTTGCTTTTTTCAATAAACAAATGCAAATAGCTTTAAAATGAAACATGATAGTATGATACTTTTGAGCACAAAAGTTGTTCAGCACAACAATATCTGCCAAATGACTGGTGTTTCATTTATAGATACAATTTAGATTTTTATAATCAGCAAAAATGGCAGGATATTTATTTATTTTTTCACTTTTTGGAGGTATGGCATAAATGGAACATGTGACCTCCTACAGAAATATTGTTGATATTTTTGTTCTTATGCCTTCCAAGTAACCAAACTGCAATTTGCTTTTCAAATAGCTCCCATGTCCTGCTTTCTGAACAGGGGAGGGGTACAAACTGTTGTATGCTTAATGTTTCCATTTCTGTTTTTCCCTACTCTGACAGTGCTGCCCCACCATGACAGTGTGAGCCACAGATTCTTGTATTCCCACTTTATGTTATCAGGCAAAGTGATTTAGGGCACACTGTATTTCTCATGCAGCCACCCACCGACACTTCCTTTTCTTCCATACATTTAGTCAGGACACATGAAAACTGCCTTAGCCATACTACCTAGAGCTACATCTAGCTCTGCTGCTGTTTCCCTTTTTTTGGTTTCATTTTGTGTCATTCAGCTGTGTGCCATTTAAGTTAGAATGTTACCTCTTTTTCCAGGCAAAGAAGCCAGGCACCTAGTGCTTCTCGGAGCAGCCACCTGCTGACTCTCCCATGTCTTTAGCATGCCTCTGGCACAAGAGTGAAGACATCAGCACTTCCCAGGTGGCTGATGCACCTCGTACATCACAGCCCACCTGGTGCGTGTTGTAATTTAGCATTACTGCACATCTTGTCAAGTGTTACTGCTTACTTACAATTTACAATATGATCCTATGGGAATTTTATATCACACTTCCTAGGTAGTTTAAGGCACTTGGATGTGCCTCGTGCCTCACAGCATACCTGGGGCATGCAGAAATTTAGCCTTGCTCACACCTTGCAGCGTGGTATTGATCACTTAACATTTATAATGTAATCTTATTTGAATTATAAACCACACTTCCCAGGTGTTTGAAGGCACCCAGCTGCACCTCATGCCTTACAATCCACCTGGGGCATGCAGCAATTTAGCATTGCTGCACACCCTGCCATGTGTTATTGCTTACTTAGTTGTAATTTAAATTGTGCTCCTATGGGAATCATATACTGCACCTCCCAGGTGGTTGAAGACATTCAGCTGCACCTCATGCCTTACAACCCACCTTGAGTGTGTTGTAATTTAGCATTACCACACACCTTGTAATATGTTATTGCTTGCTTAAAATTTATATTGTGATCCTATGGGAATCATATACAGCACTTCCCAGGTGGTTGAAGGCATTTGGCTGTGCCTCATGCCTTATCACCCACAAGTGCTGTAATTAATGTTATGCACACCTTGTCATGTGTTATTGCTTACTTAAAATTGACATTGTAATCCTATGGGAAGCATGTATCACACTTCCCAGGTGGTTGAAGGCATTTGGCTGCACCTCATGCCTCACAACCCACCTTGGGCATGCAGTAATTTAGCATTGTTGTACACCCTGTCATGTGCTATTCCTTGCTTACAATTTATAATGTGATCCTATGGGAATTATTTTTACACTTCCCAGGTGGTGTGCAGTGTATCCATGGCTACAGAGGCACTGGACCATGATGACTGATGTCTCTTATATCACTTGGAAAGAGTTGTATGCTGTTTGCTTACCTGATGATCTATGTCTGTGGTTGCTTGTGTTACCTTGCCCCTTTAGCTGCTTGAGGGGAATGCAGAGTAAGTGTTGAAAACCCCAACATCACATTTCCATACGTGTGCCACTTTAATGGCAACACAAACTGATGCATTAATGGAGTTATTTGCAAAGAATATATAAGGATATGTTACCTTACTGGAAATATTGTTGATAATTTTCTTCGTGCAACTGACCTGATGACATCATGAGTAGTGAAGCCTTGAATGAGGACATCAGATCACTCGGCACAAGAACAAAAAATATTAACAATATTTCCAGTAGGGAGGAAGCATATTCCATTTATGCCATACCTCCAAAAAGTGAAAAAACATTGAAACTCCTGCCATTTTTAAAAATGTAAAAGGTATCTATAAATGAAACACCACTCATGTGGCTGATATTTTTGTACTGAACAACTTTTGTGCTTAAAGTACCATGCTATCATATTTTGTTTGAAAGCTAATTGCATTTGTTTGTTGAAAAAAGTGAAAAAGAAAATTGAATTTGCTGCTATTTTTTTTTGCAAATTATAAAATAAAACTAAAAGGTATATATAAATGAAACACCACTCATTTTTTAGATATGTTTGTTCTGAACAAATATTGTGCTCACAGTAACATGCTATCATTTTTTTGTTTTAAAGTTATTTGCATTTAATTGTTAAAAAGTGACAAAAATTGAATTTTCTGCTTTTGTTTTGCCAATTATAAAAAATCTAAAATGTATCTATAAAGGAAATATCACTCATTTGGAAGAAATTGTTCAGCTGAACAAGTTTTGTGCTCAAAGCACCATGCTATCATTATTTTGTTTTAAAGCTATTTGCATTTGTTTGTTGCAAAAGTGAAAAGAAAATTGAATTTTCTGCTGTTTGTTGCTAATTATAAAAAACTAAAATGTATATATAATGAAACACCACCCATTTTATAGATATTTTTGTGCCAACAGCATTCGTGCTCACAGTACCATGCTATCATTTTTGTTTTAAAGTTTTTGCATTTGTTGGTTGAAAAGTGACATAAAATTGCATTTTCTGCTGCTTTTTGTTAATTAAAAGAATGTATATATAAATGAAACACCACTCATTTGTAGATATTTTGTACTGAACAAATGTTGTGCTCACAGTACCATGCTATCATTATGTTTGTTTTAAAGTTATTTGCATTTGTTTGTTGAAAAATGACAAAAATTAGTTTCTGCTACTTTTGTTTACTAATTATAAAAACTAAACAGTATCTATAAATGAAACACTACTCATTTTGTAGATATTTGTTGTGCTGAACAACATTTGTGCTCAAAGCACCATGCTAGCATTTTTTTCATTTTAAAGTTATTTGCATTTGAATACCGTTAGTGAAGCTAGAATACATCTGCACAGCTGGCATTTCTCACTTCAATGACATCATCAATGCAGACAGTTTAGGATTCTCAGAGCAGGATTTTTGAATCAGGAGAGGCCGTGTTTAACATTTTCAAATGCTATACAACTGCATTTATCCTACTTTACTGAATGCAGTTTCAGTACAAATGTAAATAACAGCTTCTCCTTTGTAAGCCTATGGAGTCATTTGAAAAAAATGTGTAAAAAGGTTGTTTAGTTGTCCTTTAAGGAAACAGCTGAGCATTAACAACAGAGAGAAGTTCTTCCAGCCTCTGTAACCCTCTGACTGTTGACAGCATTTCCACCAAGTACAGGGCACTGGTCCTCTCTCTGATCATAACCTGCTGGGCATGTAAGGGGTTTTAAATGTTCTCATTTGTTTTATTTCTTAATATCATTTTATTACATTCATTTAAAGCTCAGGGAATTAAAGGGGAGTAGTTAAATTACGGTTTACTTTAAAACATCTGTATCTACGATGCCAGTTCAACAACTATCTTGTCGACCGACATAAATCCGAAAGGAGACCCAGTTCCTTTTCTATTGGGTGACTTCACCCCCTGAACCCCCCATGTGGGGGGCTCTGCCTCACGCACTCCCTGAACTTATGAATTATCAACTCCAAATCAGAGTTGATTCGGGGAGGGGCTGCAGGACTGGGGGACAGAGTTCCAGGGTCTCAGGTGGACTATTACAGCGAACTGTCAATGTGGTCGGCATCGACATGTTCGCTGTAATAGTGTCGCCGTACAGAGGGCATACCAGAATGTCCTACACTGGAAAAAGTGATATTTATATACACTGTCCTTTAACCTTCTGCATTGGGAAGCCTCAATGTGATATGCCTTTACTCAAGGCCAGATTCATTTTTATGTTCATGGTGTGCACAGGCACAGATGAACATGTTGCTATGAGAGTTGCTAGAGAGGGGTGCGAGGGTGCAAGTCCAATGGAGAGTGGTGCTCTAGGGGCCAGTCTGTGGCAAGTAGATTAGCAGGCAGTGTCCTGATGACACTGGTTTTCTGAGGGGGCTAGTCTCAGCAAGTTTTTCAAAGGACAGAGCGCGCGGTAACAGTGCAGCTCTGTTCTTTGAAGCTCAGGCTCTCCTGCCTCCCACAGCATGCTGTCCTCTCCACTGCCTCCCAGCCCCGGCAGCCCCAGTAACAAAACAAAATGCTCCGCTCCCTCCCACTGTGGGACTGTCCACCCCTGCACCCTCTTGTACCGAAGCCGTGGCCCAGGCACTGGGGTCCCCAATCCCCATGTCAGCATGTCCCCACCCAACTGTTGTGGCACACTGGGCCCATCCCAGTGTGCCACATTTCATAGAAACACAGAATCTGATGGCAGATAAAGACCGCTTGGCCTACCTAGTCTGCCCATTTTCCTACCTGATGGATAAGCTGCAGATCTTAGTTAACCAACAGCCTACTTCCTCCTACCCCCACTAGGACTGCCTTATGTCTGTCCCATGCATTCTTGAATTTCACCACTGTTCTTGACTCCATGACCTCCTCAGGAAGGCTGTTCCATGCATCCACAACTCTCTCTGTGAAAAAATACTTCCTCACATTACCTCTGAGCCATTCCCCCTTCTATCTTCAAATTGTGCCCCCTTGTTCTTGCACATCTCTTATTCTGAAAGATACTACCCTCTTGGACTTTGTTGATTCCCTTGATGTACTTGAAAGTTCCTATCATGTCCTCCATCTCCCTTCTTTCCTCAAGGGTATACATATTAAGCTCCTTTAGTCTCTCTTCATATGTCTTCTGGTACAGACCCTGCACCATTTTGGTTGCCCTCTTCTGGACAGCCTCCACTCTGTCTATGTCTTTGCAGAGATGGGGTCTCCAGAACTGCACACAGTACTCCAGATGGGGTCTCACCAACTGTCTGTACAGAGGGATAACAACTTCCTGTTTTCTACTGTTGATGCCTCTCCCTATGCATCCCAGTATCCCCCCAGACTTCCTTTACTGCCTTCTCACATTGCTTGCCCACCTTTAGGTCATCTGATATAACTACCCCCAGGTTCCTTTCCATTTTTGTTGTTGTCAGTATCTCACCCCCACTGTGTACTCTTCCCCTGGGTTTTTTTTTCCCTAGGTGCATTACCTTGCACTTCTTTGCATGAATCTAAGCTGCCATATGTTTGACCATTCCTCCAACCTTGCCAAGTCCCTTCTCATCCTTTCCACTCCATCTTGTGTATCAACCCTGTTGCAGATCTTTGTGTCATCTGCAAAGAGACATACTTTTCCTTCCAGTCCCTCTGCAGTGTCACTTATAAAGATATTAAAAAGGACTGGTCCCAGTACTGAACCCTGCGGTACCCCCACTAGTAACCCTCCTTTCTTCACTGTGGACTCTCCGTTTACTACTACCCTTTGCTTCCTGTTGTCCAGCCAATTTTTTATCCAGGCTACCACCTTGGGACCCACTCCCAGGCTGGCTAACTTGTATATTAATCTTTTGTGTGGGACTGTATCAAATGCCTTGCTAAAATCTAGGTAGACCATGTCCACAGCCCCTCCCTTGTCTACTACTTTGGTCACCCAGTCAAAGAAATCTATTAGGTTAGATCTATCTATTAGTTTAAAATTGAGTTAAAAATGTATTTATTTGATGTAGCCATCCCAAAATATGAATAACCTGTTTCATTGTTTTTGTTTAATTTTATTTATACTGTTATACTTAGTTTTATGTACAGTGCCTTGGCTTGAAAAGGTGCTATAACGATGAAGTTTGACTTGACTTGACTAAATTCATCTGACATGACCTTCCCGCTGTGAATCCATGCTGCCTTGGGTCCTGTGCCCCACTGGCCTCTAG
Source organism: Neoceratodus forsteri (assembly GCA_016271365.2). Lineage (NCBI taxonomy): Eukaryota > Metazoa > Chordata > Ceratodontiformes > Ceratodontidae > Neoceratodus > Neoceratodus forsteri. The sequence continues at coordinate 308,333,224 of JADMNL010000027.1, read as the reverse complement.
GTACTCAACATTTCTTTCCTTCAGAAATTATTCTATCATCTGCCCTACCACTGAGGTCAAACTAACTGGTCTGTAGTTTCCTGCTTCTGCCCTGCTCCCACCTTTGTGAAAAGGAATCACGTCCACTCTCCTCCAGTCCTCAGGTACTACACCATCCTCCCATGATTTGTTAAAGAGAATAGTCAGTGGTGTCACTAGTTCTACCCTAGTTCTTTTAGAATTATTGGGTGAATCCCATCAGGCCCCACTGCTTTGTTCACTTACAATTTTACTAGTTCCTTAGAACCCTTTCTTCTGTGAATGGACAGTATGACCCCGTATCCAGAGTGTTTCTCTTGTTTGGTTTAAGTACCTCCTCTCCTCTTCCTTTTTGAATACTGAGCAGAAATATTCGTTCAGTATCCCTACTTTTCACTGTCACCCTCTGCCCATTCCCTCCCTTTATTAAGCCTTAGTATCCTCTCTTGGTCTTTCTTCACTCCCTAATGTACCTATAAAAGGTCTTAAGCCCCCTTCTTAACAGAGTTGGCTATCCTTTCCTAGGTTTGGGCCTTTGCAATTCTGACTGCCTTCCCTGCCTCTTTCTGCTTTAACTGACAAAGTTCTCTGTCCTGCTCCTTTTGTGTTTTCTTATATTTCCTGAGTGCTATCCTCTTCTCCTTAACCTTCCCTGCCACCTCTTTTGAGAACCATAGCGTTTTTTCCTTCATTGTGTTTTGTTGATTTGCTTCACACAAAGGCTTGTTGCCTCTGTGATGGCTGTTTTGATTACTCCCCATTGTTCCTCAACCCCCTCCTTCTTGCCTGTTAGCTAGTGTTTTCTGAGGCACTCTCATTTTCCCAAAGTCAGCTCTCCTAAAGTCAAATACTCTTGCTTTTGTATGGCTTGACTGTATGTCTGTGTTTATCATGAACCACACCTGTTTGGTGGTCGCTTGTTACCAGATGGCTACCCACTTCTAAATCCGAGATTCTTTCTCCATCCCCATTTGAGAGTACCAGGTCTAGATTGCTCCCTCGAGTGGGTTCCAGTACTAGCTGTCTGAGTCATGCCCTTGTAAGGCATCAAGAATGACCCTGCTCTTGGATGTGCCTGCAGCAAAGGTGTTCCAGTTAACATCTGGCATATTCAGGTCCCCCATCAACAATATCTCCCCTTTTTCTACCATTCTAAGGATGCCTTCTATCATTTTCTTATCCATTCCTTCCCCCGAGGTGGGGGTCTGTATACAACCCCCATGCAGATTGTGATGCCATTTCCTGTCTCCAGGGTGACCCAGAGTGCTTCCCTGTTTACTCTTTAGTTCTGTTGCTTTGATCCCTCCCTTACAGAGACTCTCCTCCTCCTCTTTTACCCTCCCTGTCCCTCCTGTAGATTGCGTATCCTGGTATGTTGACTTCCCAGTCATGGTTCTCTGTTTACCATGTTTCTGTGACTGCCACAATATCCAGGCATCCCTCTTCCATCAAGGCCACTAGTTCGGGGATCTTGGTACACAGACTATGGGCATTGGTACTCATTACCCTCCATTTTTTTATGGCCTTATCCCTTTTAGCCCCATCCCTGTCCTTACTGCCTTTGCCTTTTTTTTGCATTTACCTCTGTCTTGCTCCCTAATGACTTCTCTACCTTGGTGTTTACCTTGCTAATTATTGTGTTTTATGGGGGGGGCTGGGATTTCCCTGCTCCTTTTCAGTGCCTCCCCCCCTTGGCTAGTTTAAATGCATGCCAATGAAGCATTTACACCTATCACCTAGGATCCTGGTTCCCCACCTGGACAGATGCAGACCTATCGCACCAGTATAGGCCTGCATCCTCCTGGTGGCTCCCAGTCCCTTATGAAGCCAAAACCCTGAGCTCCACACCAGTTTTTCAACCATTCATTGAATTCCGTGGTGTGGAGTATCCTAGCATCACCCTTGCCATAGACAGGCAGCACCTCCAAGAAGCTTACCATACATGTTACTTGTCTAAGGCCCCTCCCCAACTCTACAAACTCCTCTTGCACTGCTCTGATCCCATTCCCAGCCAGGTCATTTGTCCCTAGGTGGACAATGACATCCAGCTCCCTCTCTCATGCAGCTGCTCCACGATCCTGAGGATTCACTTCCTGTCCCTCAAGCCATGGCACCAGGCAGGCATCTTACCTCCTCTCCCTTCCTCCCCACTTCTACCCCTAACAATTGTGTACCCCACCAGGAGTTGTTTCATTCCCTGGGAGGTCCCTTACCTCACCCTTCTGTGGGTCTCCTTTGTGGAGGTTCCCAGCATCCTCCTTGGTTTCCTGTAGGTGCCTCCATAGAGGAACCACTGTCCACCAGAACAGCATATGAATTGTGGAGCGGTACAGCTGAGGTATGCACCTCTGTTCCACCACCCTCTCTCCCTGAGCCCAGGTTGGTCCAGCCACTCCTCTTTCTTGGCAACCTCTGAGGTAGCGGCGGTGACCCTGTTGGTCCCTGGGTGGGGGAGGAGGTTTCCGAATCCTAGCCAGGTCAGCCTGGATACAGGCAATCTCTTCCCTCAGACCAGAGAGGTGCCTGCAAATAGAGGCAGCATCGCAGCCTCCAGAATGTCTCCTGGAACACTGCCACCCCACAGCCACTTACTGCACCACTCCCATATCTTATTTGTGTCCCCTCCTGTTGCTCTGTATGCTTACTCACTCCTGTCCTTACACTCTCACCTTCCTGCTCTGGGACAGCAACTTCCTGTATTCTTCAGTAGTCTCCTTCTTCCTTGCTCAGAGTCAGACCTCCAGCAGCTGGGGGAGAAAGAGCTACTTTTTCCATCAGGATTAACAAAACTAATGTTTCTCTATGATCCTTCCCTTCCTACTGCCAAACAGGTAGTTCCTGTTGTCAGTCAAATCCAGTGGCTATAAAAGTAGAACTGGCTTAGGGTAGGAAGAAATAGTAAGAAAAACGGTAGCTTTTTTAGTCAGCTGCTTTCTGCTCTAAAAGCAAGATTTCTGTCTTCCAAAAGCTAGCAACAGGAAGTTGTACTTGGAGTCACCTACTTTTCTACTGCCTAAGCCACACCCCCAAATTAACCTCTCTCCCCTCCTACTGATTTAGCAAACTAAGTTGAAACAGTACCCTTCCCCAACACAGAAACACACACTGATTTTCTTTTTTTTAACCCTAAATGAGACCCACCTCTACTTCTAATAAAGTATCTGTTTGCTTAATCCCAACAGGCACTGACTCCTGCTAAGACAGAAGTGTTAAATTAGTAAGAAAAATGGCAGCTTTTTTAGTCAGCTGCTTTCTGCTCTGAAAGCAAGATTTCTGTCTTCCAAAGCTAGTAGCAGCAGTTTTACTTTTTCATTGTTTAAGCTTTCAACACTGGGATGCCCACTTCCAGTGTTGGAGCCCCTACACCACTTTCACTGCTGACATTGGGGTGCCCAGTCCCTGTGCTCGGCTTTGTATTTCCCTTCATCTCATGTGGCACACTGGGAGCCCACTCCAGTATGCCCAAATAAATTGTTTTGTTTACATCTGTAAAGAAATAAAACCATCCCCAGCATCTTTGTTAATTTTCTGCAAAACAGAAACGGTCCCTCTTAGTCTCCCCAGCCCTCTCTCCATCCCCACCCTCCCACTGAGCACCCACCTCTCTGCCTCCTCTTATCCCAAACTTACCTCCAGAGGTCGGGCACTGTCATCATTTCCAGATTGGGACATGTCTAGCTCTTCAAAAGCCGACCGCAAACTGAAGAATGAAGATAAGAGCTGTGTAATGGCAATCAATGGGGGGGTCAACTATGTTGATATCACTGCCATTTTTAAGAATTTGGGCTCCACATTTTCAACATGGGGTTCTTTGGATCCCATCTCATCAACATGTCACTGTCATTTTGTTACTCAGTCCTGAAAGGTGATTTCACAGTTACTACGCGGAATCACCTTTTGGCACTGATTAATGAAACGACAGTGCCACTGTTCATGAGATGGTGTCCCCCCAAAAAAATCATGTTGCAAATCTGGTGAAAAAATTCCAAAAAATGACTGCGTTACAAGCGTATGTTGCGCAGTTTCTACTCACGCTCATAACTTTGCCAATTTTTTATATTTTCACTTCAGATTTTCAACATTGCCATTTTCTCAAATTTCCTTATGAACAGTACAGCTGTTATATTTCACATCCTGCCCAAAACATGCTTTCACACCAGTGGCGCAGAATGGCACGATCGGTGTGAGAAATAAAATTTCAGGATGGATTAACAAAATCACAGTGCCACTCTTCATGAGGGGAGGTCCCAAAAAGGCCATGTTGAAAATTTGGTGAAAAAATTCTACAAAATGCCTACAAGTGTGCGTTGTGCAGTTTTTATGCACACTCGCACCTTTGCCAATTTTTAACATTTTCACTCCAGATTTTAAATATTGCCATTTTTTCAGACCTCCTTATGAACAGTGCAGCTGTCATTTTTTGCATCCTGCCCAAAAAGTGTTCGCACCTGTAGCGCAGAATGGCACAGTCACTCTGCAAAATCACCTTTTGGGATGAGTGTACAAAATGACAGTGGCACGCTTCATGAGGTGGGGTCCCAGAAAGGCCACGTTGAAAATTTGGTGAAACAACTCTCAAAAATGGCAGCATTACACTCAGCCATTCAAAATGTTCTACGTATGCATGTAACTTTGGCCATTTTCAATATTTTCACTTTAAATTTTAAATATAGCCTTTTATCACGCCACCTAATGAATAGTACAGCTGTAATTTTTTACATCCTGCCCATAATGTGTTTTTCCGCACCTGTGGCATGGAATGCCATTTTCCATGGATTTGAAACTTTTAGCCTACAGGGTTCACGAGTGGGTGATAAGAAGACTATGTTCAACATCTGGGGTCAAAATATGAAGAAAATGACAACGTTATGGGCAGTTGTTACAATTTCACTATGCATACTGGTAACTGTGGAACTCTAATATTTGCAAATATTGTTTTGAATTATTTGTACTCTTGCTCCATAGCCTCTCTATCTGGCTGGAGCCCCAACCCCATCACCCTACGTCCACCAGTTGCACCAACCAGCTACCCCTAAGACCAGATCCAGTACAGGGATTGGCGCCGTTACTGTTTGGGGGAGGGACCTGCGAGCTCCCTCCATCATCCGCTGTGAGCTTTTCCTTCTGGTTTCTCCCCATCAGGTATGGAGTGTGCAAGCATGCTGGCAACAGTGCTGTGCGCGCTCCCGCGTGTGCACCCCATCAGGTGTCTGCCCTGCCCCTGACTCAATGTCTGTAGTGTTGGTGTGCCAGCCCCCAGCTGCTGCTAGGGTCCAGGCATACACCGACAATTGGTCGCCCCTCTCCCTGGAGAAGGAATGCTGTCCCTGGGATGCTCGATCCTTTTCCTCCCCTGCTGACCCCAGTGGCCCATGTTCCTTTCTGAACACAGGTTGCTGGCGTGGTGCGAGGTGTGGCATCCATCACCTTAACCCTCAGCATCACAGGGGCCGGTGATGCACCCCATATTTTCAACATAGCCTTCTTATTAGCCGAGCTACTGTATTCAAATGCTGTCCAAAATATGACAGCTTGTCAAAATATAGTACAGCCAGGGTTTCAGTGTCAATGTAGTTCAATGAGGTTTTCAACACACACACACACACACACACACACACACACAATGACACCAGTGCACACAGCGAACATTCGGCATTGACAAATGCTTGCTTATTTATTTATTTGAGGAAACTGGAATTACAATCCTTTGAGTCAGAGACTCCTTTTCAATGGCTCCATGTCATGATAGACATAACACAGTGAGTTAAAGGTGCAGTTGAAAAAAAAACATGTAGTACATGCATTTAGGTACATTCATTAATGTATGCATGTGCAGGTACAATAACAACAGTGAGATACAAGTGTAACCCCTAGGTGGTGCTATTCAAGGACTACTACCGCTACCTGCTTGGCTAGTTGCAGATTAAGGGCCTGGGTACTGAAATGGGTGCCTCCACCTGGAGGCCAGGGTTGTTAGTAACAAGGTTAACCTGGGTACAGCCCTCCGGGACACTGTAACCCCCTTCTTTCCCCTCTAGTGGCCTAGACAATATGCAACAAACACTTTCACAGTAGCCCCTATTCAGCATACAAATCCCCATACTGTTTGCACTTACCACCAGGGCTGGTTCCACCAGTTCAACCCTGGTGGCCCCTGTAAAACAAGGTTAGGCACAGAAAATAACAACAGTACAGTGATTTTGGTACAAACTGGAACCACAGTTAGATTAAATGCAAAAGAGTTAGATCTGATTTATTCAGGAATTGAACAAGGAAGGGCGTAATCAGGTTGATTGATTCTAAAACTGATCTAGTCAGGCAATTATGCATGCACTTTTAGTCCCTCAACACAGTCACACACATGCTGGGTACCCAGTTGGCGAGATAGGCTAGCCTGATGCATTACCAGGGTAGGCGGTTGTTGCAGCTGGTTGGGGCCCTGTGATGAAAAGAAAAGGCATGCACAACCACACACAATTTGTAATCCAGAGTCTGAAGGCTCAGTTCGTGAAAGGAAAAACAACAATGCAATCAGATGACAGCACTTGAGATTTAGCTGTTGCTGCAGGGAGCTACCCTGATTGTTACTCATGCTACCCAATACAGGACACAGGCTAGACAAAATGGAGACTGCAGGTTGATGACTGGTTTGCCAGGAGAAGCAGGGCCCTACGAATCACCGAGGTGTCGTTCCTGATCGAGATGGTTGAGCAGGGAGCTGATCCCCGGCGAGTCTCTCGTCAAAAGAAGGTTTCTGTGCCTGAAGTAGCTGGCTGGGCCAGGTGGCAAGGCCAGGTTGGATGGAACGGTTTGGATTTTGAGTCTGGTAGTGCTGAATGCAGCTTCCAGCAAGCATGGCACATTTACACAGTGAGGAACCAAATCATGACCCACTAACAGCACACAGCACATTTATAGTAAAGCAATCACCATACCACAATGCGGAAGACAGTCCAGCCGCAATATCAGTGTCTCTGAGCAAAACCGGAATTCTGTGGTAAATGGATGTCCTGGCAGGCTGATCACGTACAGCAAATCTTTGGTCTTCTTTATGTTTCAATCTGGTCACTCTTCAGTGGCTTTATCACACTCTAGTTTGGATACAGTCCGATTGCTAAGCCTTTCAAAGGATTCCCTCTCGAGGGACAGCAGGCAAACAGGCCAGACTCAGCCTTTCCACCAATCTCCCATGCAAACTACACAGGAGCTGCTGCTTGAATCACTCAGGCTGTTTTCCCTTCAAACTCTAACTCCGGACTGAACGACTGCAGCAGGCAGCTTGGGAATTTCCTTCAGTCCAAGAGGTGCTGGTTGGTTGATCCATCAGTCTGTCAAAGCAATTCCTCCTCCAGGTGCATTTAGGTGGCAAAGTCTCAAAACTACAATTCCTACAGAAATTCACTCCCACAAGACCCTGAGAGCAGACTGCATTTAGGGCTCCCAAGGTACTGCTTGGTCCAAATAAGCAGTCCAGGACCAAGATGGTGGTGATAAACAGAACTGTCCTTGCTGCAAAGAAGGCAGGTTAGACAAACTACAATATAATTACTATTCTAATAGATAATCAGCAAATAAGTACAGCTTCTAAAGAGCTCCCTCTGCACAACTAGCGATGGCAGAACGGAACAATTATCTGGCAGCCAGGTGGGACTCAAGCATAGAAACACTCAGTCCCTCCCAGATTAAATAAGCACCATATTATTGGCAACTCTTAAAGGGACAGAGCACAGAGGCATTAAAGCACTCTCACACAAACACTTTTAAAGCGCTAAAACACAGAACACCAACCTGGCAGTGGGCATTTAGGCACACCCAAGGAAGAGTTTCAGAAACACCCATTTGTAGTGGGGTTGCACCAGATCAACTGAATAACGTGGAGTAAAGACATTTTGGTACATTAATTAATGTATACATGTGCATAGTACAATAGTATGAGCAATTCAAGTATATGGGGAAGAGCAGCTAAGCATTAGGTACTAAAATTATGAACACAGAGATCTTACATTCAGGAAAGTGGGAGAGGGAGAAGGGAGGAGCCTAGCAAGGGGTCTATAATGTGGCTCGAGAGGTTATAGAGTGCGTGAGGAGGAGTGGAAAGAGGAGGGTAGTGGGTGGAACACAGCGTTACTCTACTATGTAAACATAGCTGTGTAACAAATTGCCCTCCTCCCACTAGATGATGTGTCTAAATGTGTCTATTCTGATGAGAAACTTTAAATGAAATAAAATTAATTTTAAAAGTGCTATATGGTATTTAAATGCTTTACTAACCTAAATATGCATGCCTGTTTTTTTTTATTTCCAGTGCCCTGCTAAGCCTGACTTAGCCATCTTCAGAGTCTATGTCCCCAGTAACAGCTCAGCTTTCCTGTACTATGAGTGTGACCACAATATCAGTTTCTATTGGATTTCGTGTGTAACCCTAGGTGATGCTATCCCAAGGGCTACTACCCCTGCCTACTGAGGGCTAGTAGCAGATTAAGGGGCCTGAGTTCTGAAACGGGTGCCTCCACCCGGAGGTCAGGGGTCGTAGTGGTCAAGCTAACCTGGGCTAAGCCCTCTGGGACACTATAACCCCCTCTTTCCTTACTAGTGGCCAGAAAAATACACAATAATTACTTTCACAATACCCCTGATACACCACACAAGTACCCACACTGTTTGCACTGACCACCAGGGCTTTCCTCCGGCTCGGCCCTGGGGACCCCCTGTAAAACAAGGTTATACACAGCAAATAACAGCAGTACAGTACTCTTGCACAAACTGGAACCACAGTCAGGGTAAACGCAAAAAAGAGTTAGATCTGATTTATTTAAAGGACTTGAATAAGGGAGAGGCATAATCAGGTTAATTTGCTTAAAGACTCTATCATTCAAACAGTTATGCATGCACTTCAGGGTCCATAAATAGTCACACACTTTGGGTACCCAGATGGAGAACGGTGGGCTAGCCAGGAACATTGCAGCTGGTTGGAGCCCTGTGATGGAAGAAAACAACATGTACAACACACACTATTTATAATCTGGAGCCGGAGGGCTCAGTTAATGAAAAGAAAACAACAAGACAATCAGATGACACACTTTTACATTGGGCTGTTGTTGCAGGGAGCTACCCTGATGATTACTCATGATACCCAAGACTGGACACAGGCTGGATGAAAATTGAGACAGCAGGTGGTTAATCTGGAGTGCCAGGAGAAGCAAGACCCACACGAATTGCCAAGGCGTTCTTGTTCAAGCATGGAGCAGAGGGCTGATCCCCAGGCAGGTCTCTCATCGACGGCTTCTCTGTGCAGCAGGTAGTATGGCTGGGCCAGTGTGTAGGCCCAGGCCAAATGGAGACAAATTCGGATACAGTCCGTTTTAGGCTGGCTATGGCTTCCAGCAAAGCGGAACACAGTTCACACAGTGGGGAACCAAACCATGACCCTCTTTCAATACACAGCACATTTACATGTAAGGAAATTCTACTGTACCAGGCAAACTGCTCTCGGTCATGATCACAAAGTCTCTGCACAAACTGGGGATTCAAAAGCAGCTGGAAATCCTGACAGGCTGACCGCATTCAGCAAAATGTTTGGTTTTCTTCAGGTATGAGCCTGGTAGAAAATCAGTGGCTTTCTTCGTTCTAACACACTCGGATTTAGTCTGAAATAATTCTCTTTTCTCCCTCTCAGGGGCAGCGGCAGACATGCAAGCCATAACTCAGCTCTTTCACAGTTCTCCCATGCAAATCCACTCAGGACTGCTGCTCAAAATCACTTGAGCTCTTTCTTCTTCAGCTCCCAACTTAGATCTGCCTTAAACAGCAGGCAGCTTAGGGATTTCCCTCAGATCCAAAAGGTTCGGTTGGCTGATTCATTTGTCAGTCAAAGCAAGAGCTCTCCCTTCAGTTGCAAAAAGGCGCCAAAAGTGCAAAACTACAATTCCTACAGATTTGGACTCCAGACAGCTCCAGTAGTCCAGCTCCATTTTAGGTCCCACCAGTACTGATTGGTCCAATTTGCAGTCCCGGGTTAAATGGTGGGGATAAACAAAACAGTCCTTGCTGCAAAGAAGGCAGGTTAGACAAACTACATTATCATTATACTCTAATAAATGATCAGCAAACAGTTACATCTATTAACAGAGCTCCCTCTGTGCAATTAGCAATGGCAGAAGTGGAGCAATTACCCAGCAGTTCAGGCGGGACTCGAGCATGGAGACACTCAGCCCCCAAGATCCATTTTAACTGCAAACCAGGCAGCTCTTAAAGAGACAGTATGCAGAGGTTATACAGGCACTCTCTGGCAATCATTAAACTGCTAAAACACAGGACACCAGCCTGGCAGTGAGCATTTAGGCAAGCTCAAGGAAGACTTTTGGGAACCCCCATTTGTAGAGGGGTTACATGTGGTGCTAGCTGATACCTGGGAATGTTCAAAAGTTTCTTGTGAGTGACAACAATGATTCAGAGAAGCATAAAGGCTCTGGTGCCCTTGACCAGTTCTGTTCAGCCAAAGACTATCCCAAGAACACCTGCCATTTGTCCATCTCCAATCTCCAGGTCGAGGATGATGCAAATTATTACTGCCCTGCATGGGACAAGGAACACTGATGTATACACAGTGACACAGTCAAATAGAGAAGTGAGGAAAAAACCTTCTGAGTCTGTCTTACTTCAGCAACATTATTTAAGTCCTTAACAAAGCTTTATTCAACACCCTCTCTTATCACATATCTCTATCTCTCTCTCTCTCTCTCTCTCAGCAATTTCCTTGACCTATTTCAATTTAGCTTTTGATGACTCCAAATAGCTCTGAGACTTCTCTTCATCAGGTTGTGCAAAAAAGCCAATACAAAGTGAAAACCTGCTATTTCACTCACCTCAGTCAAGGAATCAGCACCACACAGCACAGTGTAGTGCTTCTTCCAAGAGGATGGTGGGATGTCAAGTTTTAATGATTACTTCTGCTTGGTCTTCATGGCAGAGGATGGGGAAGAGGGACAGACTAGCATGCTGCAGTAAGCAACAGGGAGAGGGGAGAGTGGACACAAGCCCATTCTTGGTGGATAGGGTATGGAAGGGTTGGGAAGCGTTAAAGGAGAATAAGGTGATGGGGCCAGTTGGGAATCATCCAAGGGTCCTAAAGGAACTGAGCATAGTAGTGACTGCCCCACTGACAGCGCTTCTTAGTGCCTCAGTGAAAACGAGGGAAGTTCCAAAGGACCGGAGGAGGCTAATGCAGTCCCTCTGCACAAAAGCAGAAGTAGGGAGGATGCTAACAACTATAGGCAGTCACTCTCACATAAGTGATGGGGAGGTCAATGGAGACACTACTGAAGGACAGGCTAGAGGAACACCTGGAGGCAAAAGGGTATGCAGAATCACAGGCAGCATGGTTTCACAAGGGGGCGGTCCTGTCAAACTAATCTCATAGATTTCTTAGACTGGGTTAGCAGGGAGGTGGATCAAGGGAGAATAGTGGACATGGCCTGTCTGGACTTCAGTAAGGCTTTCGACACTGAGTCACACAGGAGGCTAGTTAAGAAACTAAGTAGCTTGGAGTTGGGGGGAGAAAGTGACAAACTGGGAATTAAACTGGTTAAGGGATAGGAGGCAAAGGGTGGTGATAAATGATAGCTACTCAGGCGATATGAGAGTGACTACTGGGGTGCCACAAGTTTTGGTGCTGGGACTGGTCCTCTTCAATGTCTTCATAAGAGGTATTGTGGAGGAGCATGAGAGTAAGGTGTGTGTCTTTGCAGATATTATTATACGAAAATATGTAAAGGTTACGTGAGTAGTGCTTATGTGACATAACTTTGGCTTGCTCTCTTTAGGTATGTCCACTCCTGGTCGAGCTGCCATAAGAAGATATCTCGAGGTTGAAAGAATTTATAGAGTGTGAATAAAGGCTGATGGTAGAATAGAGAGAGAACCAGAGGAAGTGGAGGGGTGGATGGAGAAGGGTAGCAGACTAAGGCAGTGAGTTCTGGTATTGCATGCATTAAATAGTGCCGATGGGGTTAACCAGCTGCCCTACTGAACCACAGGCAAGTCTTCCTAGCATAAAGAATATGGGTCCTTGAGATTCATCCCCACTGGTGAGGTAGGTGTCTGTGGTCTTGTATCATACAACAGTATACCTCAGGGTATAAAGCTTGGGTACCTTGTGTGATACCAAATGCTGTGATGCCAAGTAAAATGAGCATGACACAATGATTTACAGAAGCTTCTGTACAATAAGCATGTAAATTTTATTGGCACATTATCAGTCTGTTTTCTGGATGCAACACAGAAATATTCCAAAGGTGGCACACTTGAGCTGTAAAAACATCATGATCACCAAACTCCAGAGTCTTAACATTTGTGTATGGACCCCATCCTACACTGGGAGGGAACGGACTGGCAGAGGAGCCAATGAAAAGAAGGCAGATTTACATGAAGGCAGGTGCAACTCTTTAGAGGATACAGCTGAGCATTAATAGCACAGAAGTTCATCCAAACTCTGTGACCCTCTGACTGTTGACAGAGTTGCCACAATGTACTGGGCTCCTGTCCTCACTCTGATCATAACCTGCTGGACATGTAAGGAGTTCTGTTTTTTGTTTTAAATTCATTTAATGTTAAAGATACTAAAGACTTGTTTTTAAAAAAAGTTAATTTAGCCATAAAGCATGGCAGATTTAAAGTAAACTATTTTAAAATACCTGACATGATTGCTTGTGTACAATTTCTCAGGTCACATGGCCCAGGCTAGCCTGACTCAGCCTCCCTTAATGTCAGTGTCTCTGGGACAGAATGTGGAAATCTCCTACACAGGCCTCAGTGGCAGTACTCTAGGTTGGTACCAGCAGAAACCTGGGAATGCTCCACGACTTCTTACATATGGCAGCACCACAGCCTCGGGAATCCAGCTCGGTTCTCTGCTTCTGTAGACAACTCGCTAAAACTGCCAAATTAACCATCTCTGGTGTCCAGGCAGAGGGCGATGCTGATTATTACTGTGCTAACTGGGATGGTAGCAGTAGCACACACACAGTGATACAGTCATGAGGGAACTGAAACAAAACCTTCTGCATCACCGAGTCTGTCTAGTGCTGGACTGCTAGGTGCAGACAGAAACACAGAAATAGCTTTGTAGACAGAAAAGGACATTTGGGCCCATCCAGTCTGCCCTTTGTGGAAAAACAGGAACACTAGCACTGTCAGACCAAGATAATGGTGTGATGCGATTTTATATCTGTGCCATTTCCAATGTTCACTAAAGTACATCAACATATTATGGATGCTGGAACCAGGCTAAAATTACCCCAGCGCATCAGGGCTCAGCTAGCCTCTCAGTCCCGATGTGCTGTTGTTTAGTGAACACTGAAAAATGGCACAGAAATGAAAGTTGCATCAAGCCATCACCCTGATCTGAGAGTGCTGGTGTTCCAGTTTTTCCTGTGAGCGCTCTCTTGGATAGCACCAGGATTTACTGAGAATGCTGTTTTTATGCCTGCCTGTGCCCCTTGTCCTGCCTATTCCATCACCACTGATCCCAGTGGGTCATAGAGTAGTATGTGTCACTTCCTCCCCGCTACATAATATGTCCCTGTGCCTATCCCATGCATGCTTGAAGCTCCCCACAGTCTTTGCCCTCACTTGTTCCTCTGATAGGCTGTTCCAGTCATCAGGGGGGGTCAGTAAATCATCAGTCATGTTTTCTGAATGTCGGCCATTACTGATCATCGTTACTCATCAGATGTTACCAAAACGATCATCTGGGAAGATTGCGGTCTATGATCATTATCCAGATCACGATTTAATCATCAAACATGAACTTTCAAATCACCAACTAATGACTATGGATTATATCTGAAGCTTAAACCAGCATGGTGGTCTTTGATGACGGTGGATGATCAGGTGATCATCACTATATCAGTTCCGTACTGTTTAGTGTTGCTCAGATGGTATCCTAGCAATTAGGATACCTCCAAATACCTGCTGTTGTTCCTGTTTCTCACTGAGAGTTCCTTGGATAGCACCAGGATTTACTGAGAGTCCTGTTTTATCTCCAGGTCTGCACCTTGTCCCTGCCTGTTCCATCACCACTGATCCTAGCTGGTCATAGGTGTCACTCCCTCCCCATTCATTTACCCAATCTGCCCTGTGCCTATCCCCTGCATGCTCATAGCTCCCCACATTCTTTGCCTCACTGTTTCCTCTGGCAGGCTGTTCCAGTCATTGGGACAATCAATAAATCATCCCTCATGTTTATCGAAGGTCTGTCATGACTGATCAGCCTTAATCATCGAATGTTACCAAAATGATCATCAAGGAGACTGTGGTCTAAGATCGCCATCAGATCACGATTTAATCATCAAACATGAACTTTTACACTTTAGTGTAAGTGCAGTGTTATTTAACCATATTGTAATGATTCTAATGTATGTATTATTCTGTAAACAAAATAAATGTTTGGAAAAAAACATGAACTTTCAAATCACCAACTGATGATTATTGATTATTCTTGTAAACTTATGTAACCCCCAGGTGGCACTATCCCAAGGGCTACTACCCCTGCCTGCTTTGCCACTAACAGGTTGAGGGGCCTGGATCCAATGGCGGGTGCCTCCACCCAGAGATCGGGGTTGGAACAGTCGGAAACGACTTGGTCACAGCCCTCTGGGTCACTGCAACCCCCGTTTCCTTCCACTAGTAGCTCACGAACGCTTCCCACACCACCGTTGTGACACACACTCACCCCCAGAATTGGCTGGCCACCTTGATGTTGAGGACCCCCTGTAAAATAAGATGCAGGAACACAATAACCCGTGCACAGTATGGTGGCACAAACACGCAGTTCAGACAGTATACCTTGCAAAACAAACAAATCTGATTTTTGAAGGAAAATAACAGAGCGGAAATCTGGTTGATTAGCTAACACGCTACTATTTCAGAGCACTGTGCCCAGGCCAACTCCTATAAGTCACTGTCACTGGGTACCCAGGCAATAAGAGGCTAGCCTATTTGGTGCAGCTGGTTGGGGCCCTGACAGGAAGACAAATGTTCAATACCCAAATTGATTATGCGAGCCAGCAGGCTCAGTTCATGTGGCCAGTGGAGCAGCCAGACCAAACTTGCCCTCAATAGAACATCTGACAGGGGCTACCTGGTTTAGTCCTCACGACTCCTGTAGAAGGATCCTCTCACACCACTTGCAGGACATGAGGCCTGTGATCCAACACGTTTTGGGTGAGATGTGAAAATGACAGCTGTACTGCTCATAAGAAGGTGTGGTAAAATGGCAATGTTGAAAATCTGGAGTGAAAATATTGAAAATTCGCAAACTTCTGGCGTGGTAGGAACTTGCGCAATGCAGCTCGTAAAACAGTTATTTTGGAATTTCCACAAATTTTCAAAATAGGCTGCTTGAGAGCCCACCTTATGAGCTGGCACTGTCGTTTTGTTAATCGGGCCTGGAAGGTGATTTCGCGCAGTGACTGCGAAATCACCCTTCGGGCCCTAATAACACCATGACAGTGACAGCATTCATAAGAAGGGGTCCCAAAAACCCCATGTTGAAAATTTGGTGCAAAAATTCCAAAAAACACCTGAGATATGCAGCAAAGCTGAAAAAACCCTATCTATCCCATTATACAGCTTACCTGCATTTCCTCAGTTCGCGGTTGGCTTTGAAGAGTGCAGATGTGTTCCCGGTCCACCGAAGATCGTCGTGCCGAGGTCCGGAGGTAAGTATGGGGTGAGAGGGGGTGTGGGGAGGCAGGGTGTGCAGTGGGTGGGTGTGGGTGTGGGAGGGCAGGAAGAAGCGCCGAGGACAGTTTTTTATTTGCAGGTTTTTTAAATGGCGGCGTGGGGCGTTTGCCACGCTGAGTGAGCTCCCAGCATAGCACAAGGATGGCTGGTTGGGGCGTGGAGCCGGCAGGATTGGGCACATCCGTTGGCCATAGCATCTGTTGCCATGCTGGGGTGGGCTCCCAGCATGGCACCCGTATCTCTGGGGGGACAGTGGAGCCGGCCGGGGTGGGCACCCCGTCGGCTACTCTGATGAGTTGCCATGCTGGGGTGGGCACCCAGCATGGCATGTGAAAGAGCTTTGGGGGAGGCGCAGCACAGCCAGCGGGGATTGGGCACCCCTGCAATATAGTGTGTGCGTGGCGGGAGGCAGCACGCAGTATGCGTGTGTGTGTGTGTGTGTGTGTGTGTGGGGGCGCGCGCAGGCAGGTGTGGCATGTGAAGGCTTTTGGGGGAAGAGCGCAGCACAGCCAATGGGGGATTGGGCACCCCCGGCTATACAGTGTGTGCGTGGGGGGGGCAGCACGCAGTATGCATGCGTGCGTGTGTGTGTGTGTGTGTGTGTGTGTGTGTGTGTGTGTGTGGGGGGAGCACACATGAGCAGGCGATAGCTTATTGCTGCTCACTGAAGCGTAGCTCCCCCTTTCAACTGTCCTCCACTGCATTTTGGAGCAGTCATAGACAGCTCAAGCAGGCATTGGAGAACTGCGGCCGATGCCTGCATACACACTGCCTGGACTGGAAGGAGGCTGCCACACCTCGAAAACTTGGATGATGGCACTATGTTTCTTGCACATGCGTGCAAGCAACATAAAATAGCTGCCACTCTACATTGAAAACAATTCGAACCCCTTTTTTATTCTTTGTTAACCGGGTACGGCACACTAGGCACAACTGCCTGTATACAGGGGCGACCAGGGAGCTTACTGTGCTAACTGGGATGGTAGCACTGGTAAACCCTGTTACTAGCACAGTGATTTTTTTATGTTGTGTGTCCTGATTATCAGGACTTGTTTTTTGTAATTGTGCGTACTGTTCCAGTGCAGGGTCTCAGCCAATCAGGATTTAGGGGTATTGCTACCCATTTTACAAAAGTATTTGATTTGATGGAAGATAATCCTTTTATTCAGTGTGGCGGCTGGCTGCATGTAAAGGTTATGTGAGTAGTGCTTATGTGACATAACTCTGGCTTGCTCTCTTTAGGTATGTCCACTCCTGGTCAAGCTGCCATAAGAAGATATCTCGAGGCTGAAAGAATTTATAGAGTGTGAATAAAGGCTGAGGGTAGGATAGAGAGAACCAGAGGAAGTGGAGGGGTGGATGGAGAAGGGTAGCAGACTAAGGCAGTGAGTTCTGGTATTGCATGCATTAAACAGTGCTGGGATGGGGTTAACCAGCTGCCCTACTGAACCACAGGCAAGTCTTCCTAGCATAAAGAATACAGGTCCTTGAGATTCATCCCCCCATTGGTGAGGTAGGTGTCTGTGGTCTTGTATCATACAACAGTATACCTCAGGGTATAAAGCTTGGGTACCTTGTGTGGTATGGAAATGCTCTGATGCCAAGTAAAAATCAGCACGTCACAATGATTGACAGAAGCTTCTGTACATTATCAGTCTGTTTTCTGGCTGCAACACAGAGAATATTCCACAAGGTGGCACACTTGAGCTATAAAAAACATCATGATCACCAAACTCCAGAGTCTAACATTTGTGTATGGACCCCATCCTACACTGGGAGGGAATGGACTGGCAGAGGAGCCAATGAAAAGAAGGCAGATTTACATGAAGGCAGGGCGCAACTCTTTAGAGGAAACAGCTGAGCATTAATAGCACAGACGTTCATCCAGACTCTGTGACCCTCTGACTGTTGACAGCCTTGCCACAATGTACTGGACTCCTGTCCTGACCCTGATCATAACCTGCTGGCTATGTAAGGAGTTCTGTTGTTTGTTTTAAATTCATTAAATCTTAAAGATACTAAAGACTTGTTTTTTTAAAAAAAGTTAATTTATCCGTAAAGCATGGCAGATTTAAAGTAAACTATTTTAAAATAAGATTTATAAAAAATTAAACTGCTTTTCCTGACATGATTGCTTGTGTACAATTTCTCAGGTTGCATGGCACAGGCCAGCCTGACTCAGCCTCCCTTAATGTCAGTGTCTCTGGGACAGAATGTGGAAATCTCCTGCACAGGCACCAGTGGCAATACTCTGGCTTGGTACCAGCAGAAACCTGGGAACGCTCCAAGACTCCTTACATATGGCAGCACCACAGCCTCGGGAATCCCAGCTCGGTTCTCTGCTTCTGTAGACAACTCTGCTAAAACTGCCAAATTAACCATCTCCGGTGTCCAGGCAGAGGGCGATGCTGATTATTACTGTGCTAACTGGGTGGTAGCACTAGTAATACACAGTGATACAGTCACAGGAAACTGAGACAAAACCTTCTGCATCACCGAGTCTGTCTACTGCTGGACTGCTAGGTGCAGACAGAAACACAGAAATAGATTTTGTTAACAGAAAAGGACATTTGGGCCCATCCAGTCTGCCCTTTGTGGAAAAACAGGAACACTAGCACTGTCAGACCAAGATAATGGTGATGCAATTTTATATCTGTGCCATTTTCAATGTTCACTAAAGAACATCAACATATTATGGATGCTGGAACCAGGCTAAAATTACCCCAGTGCATCAGGGCTCAGCTAGCCTCTTAGTCCCGATGTGATGTTGTTTAGTGAACACTGAAAATGGCACAGAAATGAAAGTTGCATCAAGCCATCACCCTGATCTGAGAGTGCTGGTGTTCCAGTTTTTCCTGTGAGCGCTCTCTTGGATAGCACCAGGATTTACTGAGAGTGCTGTTTTCATGCCTGCCTCTGCCCCTTGTCCTGCCTATTCCATCACCACTGATCCCAGTGGGTCATAGAGTAGTATGTGTCACTTCCTCCCCGCTACATAGTATGTCCCTGTGCCTATCCCATGCATGCTTGAAGCTCCCCACAGTCTTTGCCCCCACTTGTTCCTCTGACAGGCTGTTCCGGTCATCGGAGGGGGGTCAGTAAATCATCAGTCATGTTTTCTGAATGTCTGCCATGACTGATCATCGTTAATCATCAAATGTTACCAAAATGATCATCAAGGGAGACTGTGGTCTAAGATCATCATCCAGATCACGATTCTTGGGACTATTATTGTTTGCTATCTATATCAATAGCCTAAAGGTAGGCATTAAGGAAGCAAGCATTCACCTGTTTGCAGAGGACACCGTGCTCTACATAAGCATGCATCTCCTGAAGCTGCCTGTAGAGACCTGCAAACTGACTTCGATATTCTGCAGCACCAGTTCCTTAGCAAAAGACTACTACTTAATGCTAAGAAAACCAAGGCAATGCTATTCTCACCATCTAGTCAGGTGGCATATCCTACTGCTGTTGATCCCTTACCCTCCATCTCCACCTTACTAGGAGAAAATCTTGAATTTGTACCGAAATTCAAGTATTTGGGTGTCTGGCTTGACCACAAACTTTCCTTTGTGGAACATATAGAGGAGCTGCTGAAAAAGCTGAGGCAGAGGCTAGGCCTCTTCTTTAGGATAAACTGCCTCCTGACCTTAGATGCCAAAAGGCAGCTTGTCCAGTCCCCTTTCCTTTCCTTAATTGACTATGGCCAGTGCTCTGCCTCCCACCTTGCAAAATTGGACATACTGTATCCTAGAGCTCTGAGATTTATAACTGGCCTTCCCTTTTCCACCCATCACTGTTCCTTATACGCAGCTGTGAGGTGAACCTCCCTTCGGCACAGGCGTTATAGTGTAATCCCTAGGTGGCGCTATCCCAAGGGCTACTACCCCTGCCTGTTTGACTATGGACAGGTTGAGGGCCTAGGTCCTCTGGCGGATACCTCCACCCAGAGGTCAGGGTTTGTAGTGGTTAGACAAGCTTGGTCACAGCCCCTGGGACACTGAGACCCCTTTTTATTCCCTCTAGTGGCTACACCGGAGTTACAGCCCACCCAATACGTATACACACTGTTCACTCATATAGATACCACTTACCCTTGAGACTGATTCTGCAGCACGTCTCTGAGGACCCCCTGTAAAATAAGGTTAAACAACATACACAGCAAAACACAATATTGTTTCCATAAGTACCAACACCACAGACAGTATATAGTATAACAACAACAAATCTGATTTATTTAGGGGGCAGTAACACGGGAGGAGGAAATCAGGTTAATTGGTGGCATTAAATCACAGTACTGTGCACACATACAGAGGCTGAAAAGTCACACTCTGGGTACCCAGGTTGGGGGGGCTAGCCAGGTCTGTTGCCCAGGGTTGGCTGGCAGGTGCAGATGGATAGGGCCCTGTAGAAGAAAATATATGCACAATACCCAATTGTAATCCGGAGCCAGATGGCTCAGTCCAGGAAGCAGTGAAACAACAAGAATTAGATGACACACTTGTGATTGAAAACAGGCCGAAGGGGAATACCCTGATTTGTACTCACAATACCCAAGCTGAGGACGGATGGTGGATGTTCTTCTGGATTGCCAGAACAACAGGGCATGGAGACAAGGTCCTTGTGACTGGACCTCACTGCAGTTGATAACAGCCGGATTTAGTCCGAGACAAGCTGGGGTTTGCTCTCAGCTTCAACACACAGCACTGGGGATTGGAAATAGCGATTCCCCACAAGCACTACGCACATTCATATGTAAAAGGAAAGTACTATACCAGGCAGGCTGCTCCTCGATCCCGATTGCACTTACTGCAAAATACCCAGGAGCACACACAGCAGCTTCAGTTCCTGACAGACCAAGCGCGATTCAGCAATTTCTCCAGTCTTCTACAGGGTGAGCCCGGTTTCCACACTTCTGGTGCTTCTTTCTCCTCACAACTCAGATTCTGTCCAAACTGGCACTCACAAAGGCTGCAGACCGAAACTCAGGGCCTCACACGCTCTCCCAGTGAAACTATACACCGCAGAAGCACACAGCTCCTTCTCTCTTCACTGCCACAACTGATCTGATCTTTCCAGTCACAGAGCAGGGCATTTCTTTTAGCTCCACATTATTCTGTTGGCTGATTAAGCTGTCACTCACAGTAAGACTCCCTCTGTTGGTAGAAAAAAGGTGCCAAGGTCAAAACTACATTTCCCAGAGTCACTGCCCATAAAATCCCCTTGTGGCTGGCTCAAATTAAGAGTCCAAGTTCTGATTCGTCCACAGGCTCCATTTTAAGGCTCCCTTAACCCAATTGGCCCAGCACAGCAGTTTAGGTCCAAAATGGAGGGGTAACATACACAGAGTCCCAGCTACAATAAAGGCAGGTTAGACAAACTACAATTTTGTTAATGCTT
Organism: Neoceratodus forsteri; assembly: GCA_016271365.2. Classification (NCBI taxonomy): domain Eukaryota; kingdom Metazoa; phylum Chordata; order Ceratodontiformes; family Ceratodontidae; genus Neoceratodus; species Neoceratodus forsteri. The sequence continues at coordinate 308,312,062 of JADMNL010000027.1, read as the reverse complement.
TAAATAATTACAGGTGAACAGTTACAGCTTTCAGATGGGCTCCCTTTGCACTCTTAGCGACTACAAAAAAAGAACGATTTGACAGCAGCTCGTGCAGGATTCGAGCATTAATTACACATTCCCCCCATACAAACTAATTAAGTCTGCAGGCACACAGCTCTTAAAGAGACAGTACCAGAGGCTCTAAAAACACTCACAGATAAACGGCTTAAGCGCTGAACACCATTCAGGCTAGGAGCACTTAGACAAGCTCCTAGGAGGCTTTTTAGGAACCCCCATTTGTAGGGGGGTTACAATAGAAATGCGACTCTTTGGACGCTCAGAGCCATCACTAACAAACTTCCGCAGTACGTTGCTGACTGTCTCCCTCTAAGTCCGATCGGTAATTATGCCTTGAAAAGTCACTTGCTGACTTCCTTGAAAGTGCCTAGGGTCTGCACCCGCTTTGGAAGAGTGGCCATAAGCTTTGTCCTGCCCATGCTCTGGAACAAGTTACAAAAATCGTTGAAACTAAGCTCCCTTGTTAGTCTTGCTGTGTTCAAGACCTTGTATGCCAAAACGTTTGTGGAATTATGTAACTGTTTCCATTGCTCCTAGTAGTCCGGTTATCGCTTCTGCCCACCACAGCCTGAGCACAAAAACAAAAACAAAACAAACAAAAAAAAAATGTAAAAACTTATCCTAGCCCCACCCATACACCTAAGTATTCCTCGCTCTGCCTTTACTCACCCCTTCCCTTGCACCCCCTACCTCCTCTTATGTCTCCCATCCTGTTAGCGTGGTGTCCCAGCATATTTCCCATCAACGCCAGCCTTCTCCCTTCATCTCCTGCCACCTTCCTTATCTGTGAGACACCAGTATAGGCTATGAATATGTTCACGACAGTCATGAAGGCATTGATTCTGTATGTACTATCGCCAACATGCTTACTGTATTGTTTATATCTTTCTTGTATATACAGTATCTACATCTGTTGTATTATGTGTATTTCCAAATGTATTCTTGACGTTGGGAACTGCAGGTCCACCTTGTAAATGAGCTTGCTCAATGGTGATCGCCTGGATCAATAAAAGATTTGATTGATTTGATTGATCGATTATTACTATGCAAAAATTAGGCGGCCATCTTTTTTTCTTCAGAAATAATTATTTAAAATGTCCATAAAATTCTTAAATGATAATGAAAACTGAAAATGTTACTGCCAAAATAAACTGGAAAACATCTGGCATCAATTAAGAAGAAAAAATGGTGGGGTCAAATTTTAACCCACTTTCGTTGCACTGCTGCTTTAAATACAAGTTTTACACAGTGATATGGCCCCATGGGGAACTGAGAGCCAACTGTCTGCACCATTGAGTCTGTCTCTTTTGTGGTTTTATACAGGGATTTCCAAATCATTAATTAACTCCTAACACGTAACTTAAAGAGTGTACTCTACTCCTTACTCATAGAAACATAGAGAAACATAGACTTTGATGGCAGATAAGGACCGCTTGGCCCATGTAGTCTGCCCATTCCCCTACCTATTGGGTAAGCTGCAGATTCTAGTTAACCAACAGCCTACTTCTCCCTGCCCCATCAGAATTGCCTTATGTCTGTCCCATGCATTCTTGAATTCCCCCACTGTTTTTGACCCCATGACCTCCTCAGGAAGGCCGTTCCATGCATCCACCACCTCTCTGTAAAAAAAAATACTTCCTCACATTGCCCCTGAGCCACTCCCCCTCTATCTTCAGATTGTGTCCCTTGTTCTTGTACATCTCTTTTCTGAAAGATGCTACCCTCTTGGACTTTGTTGATTCCCTTTTGGCACTTGAAAGTTTCTATCATGTTCCCCGTCCCTCCTTCCCTCAACGGTATACATATTAAGCTCCTTTAGTCTTTCTTCGTATGGCTTCTGTTGCTGACCCTGCACCATTTTATTTGCCCTTCTCTGGACTGCCTCCATCCTGTCTATGTCCTTGCGGAGAAGGGGTCTGCAGAACTGCACACTGTACTCCAGATGGAGTCTCACCAACTGTCTGTACAGAGGGATAACAACTTCCTGTTTTCTACTGGTGATGCCTCTCCCTATACATCCCAGTATCCCCCAGCCATCCTTGCTGCCTTCTCATATTACTTGCTTACCTTTAGGTCATCTGATATGACTACCCCCAGGTCCCTTTCCATTGTTGTTGTTGTTAACCTCCCTTCCCCATTGTGTACTCTTCCCCTGGGTTTTTGTTTCCAGTGTGCATTACATTGCACTTCTTTGCATTGAATATAAGCTGCCATACTTTTGACCATTCCTCCAACCTTGCCAAGTCCCTTCTCATCCTTTCCACACCCCCTTGTGTATCAACCCTGTTGCAGATCTTTGTGTCATCTGCAAAGAGGCATCGTTTTCCTTCCAGTCCCTCTGCAATGTCACTTATAAAGACATTAAAAAGGACTGGACCCAGTACTGAACCCTGCGGTACCCCACTAGTAACCCCCTTTCTTCAGAGTGGAAGTCCATTTACTATTACCCTTTGTGTCCTGTTGTCCAGCCAATTATTTACCAGGCTACCACCCTGGGACCCTCCCAGGCTGGCTAATTTGTTTATTAATCTTTGTGTGGGACTGTGTCAAATGCCTTGCTAAAGTCGAGATGGCCATGTCCATAGCCCTTCCCTTGTCTACTACTTTGATCATCCAGTCAAAGAAATCTATTAGATTCATCTGACGTTGCCTTCCCACTGTAAATTCATGCTGCCTTGCGTCCTGTGCTGAGCTAGCCTCTAGGTACTCAACAGTTCTTTCTTTCAGAAATGATTCCATCATTTTTCCTACCACCGAGGTCAAGCTAACAGGTCTGTATGTTCCTGCCTCTGCTTTGCTTCCACTTTTGTGAAAGGGAATCACATCTGCCCTCCTCCAGTCCTTAGGTACCACACCATTCTCCCATGATTTGTTAAAAAGGGTAGTCAGTGGTGTCACTAGTTCTTCCTTTAGTCCTTTTAGAATTCTGGGGTGAATCCTGTCAGGCCCCATTGCTTTGTTCACCTTCAGTTTTAGGATTTTTTACAGAACCCTATCATCTGTGAAAGGACTAGTATTGACCCCCATCCAGAGTGCTTCTATTTATTGGATTGGATACCTCCCCTCCTCCTCCTCTTTTGTGAATACTGAGCAGAAATATTCATTCAGTATCCTGCTTTTCACTGTCCCTCTGCCCAGCCACCTCCCTTTATTAAGCCTCATTATCTCTCCCTTGGTCTTTCTTCGCTCCCCTAATGTACCTTTAAAGGTTTTATCCCCTTCTTAACTGAGTTGTGAATCTTTTCCTTGGTTTGGGCCTTTGCTATTCTGATTGCCTTCCCACTTCTTTCTGCTGTAACTGGTACAGTTCTCTGTCCTGCTCCTTCTATGTTTTCTTATACTTCCTGAATGTTATCTTTTTCTCCCTAACCTTCCCGCCACCTCTTTTGAGAATCATAGTGTTTTTTCTTTCATTTTGATTTATTTGCTTCACACAAGGCTTGTTGCCTCTGTGATGGCAGTTTTGATGTTTCCCATTGTTCCACCACCCCTCCTTCTTGCTTGTTTGCTAGTGCTTTTCTGAGGCACTCTTCCATTTTGACAAAGTCAGCCCTTGTAAACCCGGTTCCCTCACTTTTGTATAGCTTGACTCTGTGGCTGTGTTTATTGTGAACCACTCTGTTCGGTGTTCACTTGTTCCCAGATGGCTACCCACTTCTAGATCTGAGATCCTCTCTCTGTCCCCATTTGAGAATACTAGGTCTAAGATTGCTCCTCCTAAGTGGATTCCAACACTAGCTGCTTGGGGCATGCCCCCTGTAGGGCATCGAGAAAGACCCTGCTCTTGGATGTGGCTGCAGCAAAGGTGCTCCAGTTAACATATGGCATATTCAGGTTCCCCATCAACAATATCTCCCCTTTTTCTGCCATCCTAAGGATGCCTTCTATCATTTCCTTGTCCATTTCCTCCTCGAGATGGGGTCCCGTGTGGATTGTGGTGCCATTTCCAGTCTCCAGGGTGACGTACAGTGCCTTCCCTCCTCCCTGTTTACCCTTTAGTTCCATTGCTTTGATCCCTTCCCTTACATAGAGAGCTACTCCTCCTCCTCCTCTTCTACCCTCCCTGTACCTCCTGTAGATTGTGCACCCTGGTATGTTGACATCCCAGTCATGGTTCTCTGTGTACCATGTTTCTGTGACTGCCACGCTATCCAGGCATCCATCTTCCATCTTCCATCAAGGCCACCAGTTCAGGGAGCTTGTTACCCAGACTATGAGCATTGGTACTCATTACCTTCCATTTTTTGATGGCCTTACCCCTTTTTGCCCCATCCCTGTCCTTACTGCCTTTGCCCTTTTCCCTATTGACTTCATTCACTCAGTACAAATATCATTTGGGGTGTGTGAGTAACAGCTCCTGAGAACGAGTACACAGCACCCTGGCTAGTTGGGTAGTCATCATTTGGCCCAAGAATGAAGGTTAGAAGTTAAAGAAAACTCTAGCCATCCTTGTGTGGCATGGGCTAGTCCTGTAGCCAGGCCATCCTCAGTCATCCAATCATCTCTAACCTCCCATACCCCCTCTTCCCAGACAGGTGGGAGCCTACCTACTGTTCTGTTGACCCCCACTCATTCTGACGCCGATGTTGGTCAGATGTAATTCATTTTAAAAACTGCAGCGCAAGGAGCCCAACTTCAGTGTCACTGACTCCGCATTTCAACACTTGGTACCAATCCTGATGCCGCTGCCCCAAAAAAAACATTCCCAGCCCAATGTCGAGGACACGAAATACATTTAAAAAAAATGGGGCCATTTAGAATGCAACTGTGATGCCACCAAAGACCCCCTCCCCCCGATTTCAACAATGGGTGCCAACCCTGTGTCAGAAATAATTATTCTTAAAAATAAAATCACTGTTTTTCCTTCCCCACTAACTAACACCCATCCCACCCCTATCCTACCACACATCACTTTACCCTCCTCCCCCATTTCACTTGAACCAGATTCCTCCTCTCCCCGAGCCAACCAACTCTCTTACATCACTTAAACAGTACAGTACTAGCTGCATCACACTGTACCCAATAATCCATTTGGGGCTCTGAGTTTCGTCCCCACCATTCCTAGGGTACAACTTCCTGGAATTCTCCCAAAGTTACTTTGCCAGGTTCACTCTTGCTCTGAGGGGCATAAATAGTTCACAGTTTTAATAGATCTAGTTCAATTACATATACATTTCTGCAACAATCCCTAACCTCCCTGTGGCATCACTGGAGCCCTGGCACTCCCAAGACCATTCGTGTGTGGCCGATTCCCAGGTAGGGTAAGCGTTATGCCTAGGGCAATTCCATGCCTGCACCTGTCTCACTACACCCTTGTAGGTCAATATTAAGTGAAAGCATGTCGGCATTATGACAGTACTGCTCATAGTTGACAGTTGGTCTGGTCATACCTTCTTCCTTCCTCCAGCATACTGGCACCACTAATGGTCCAAAAAAAACAGGCTGCCATACCTGGCCCCTCACATGGGGACTTACTGACCCCAAATCTTACCAGGCCTCCTCCTCCCAACATCCATTCATTCGGATACCTGCCAAAGTGGAAATACTCTAAGTTACCCAGTTTTCTAATATAATACAGGACATCCCCAATGCAAGACTTTCTTACAGATATTGTATTGTAATATTATAACCTTTTGTAACCATTCATTTATGTGTGACTGTTGTCTATGACTCTGAATCCTCTAAAAATAGGCACCCACCTAAAAGTTCTGTGCTGAAGGAAATAAGTAAAATATGACATTTTGATTTCTAATATAATACAAGACATCCCCATTGCAAGAATGACTTACAAATATGAAATTTTGAATGGTGTTTTCTTTCTAACTGAGCTTTCTGATACTTCTTCATGTCAGGAGATGGCAAAGATCCCTGGCAACCACCCTTAATGAGGTGGCCCTCTACAACTCCCTTGTGTGCCTTCTGGTTCTTGTCCGCTGGGTCCTCAATGTCCTCCTAGAGACCCATCCTCCTGGCACCTGCTGGTGGAACTTCAGAGTCCTCAACAGGGAACCAGTGCCACCAGAACCCAGGAATCCTACCTGGCTTCATTCGTGGCTGGAGACTGGACCCTTTCTTCTCCTCCCTCTGGATGCTGATCTTATGCTTCCATCCTAGGGTCTGAATCTCAGCAGCCTAACTCCCTGAGCTTGCCTCCTCTTGTTATAGAGTTTCAGGGAAGGGCAGGACCATGGATATTCATGGCAGATGTTCCTGCTTCTAGCTGAGTCAGAACCCCAGTCTGTTCCACAAACATCCAGATATCCTGGGCTCCATTTTCAAAGGCGGATACAGGACTTGTGTCAAGCCCTGCACCAGACCCAGACTTCAGCACTGCTGCACCAGTCCCCTTTTCTGCAACTGCACCCGATTTTGGTTGGTCAGACAGATTTCCAACAATTTACCCAATTTATGGCAGCTTGTGCCAGAACTTTGGCCCAAGCACTATAAATCAGGTTCCCAGGATTGCCGCAAGCTAGACTAGAAAAAGTTAGTCTAACTTGCAGCAGCTGACACATAGCATTGAAAATCCTGATCACCGGCCAGGAGGACACCTCAAGCCCAGTGTGCCATATCTTCGGCGCACCTGGGCCTTGTGGCATTCTCGCCCAATTGAAACTGGAGCCCCCTATTTCCATGTACAACCCTTAGAGGACAACTCTTAAGGTTAGACTTAAAGGAGAACAGTAGTTAAGTCTGAAACTGCAGCAGTTACTGCAGAAATGCCCGATTAGGGTTTTTAGTAATACAAAAATGTTTACAATACCTCTGATGTGTAGCTATATTTTTAAAAGAATTGTGCCGATGGCAAGAGTCATAATGTCACAAGACATTATGCCACAACAATATACCACACTGCCAGTACAGCGTGATATATTGCCAGAAGCATATGTCTATGTTTTGTGGGGGTCCATGCCCGCACCCCGATGAGGGTCTGCTCCTGAACCCCAACTAAAATAACCAACTCCAGTCCACACTGCCTTCCTTGCTGCCTGTGACACATCTGGTAGAGCTCACGGCAGCTGCTCACCAAGCCCTCATCCCAGCAGAGATCTTATCCTCTGCCTGGGAAAGTGAGAAGGTGCATTACTGTGCATACACCCTTTCACAGTTTCTCACCCTCTGGCTATTCCGTACCATGCTGTTCCTGTTAAGCTGTATTGCCATGCAACGCTGGCATGCGACATAATGACCTGGTGGGTGCTGACTCTCCTGCAGCCATTTAGCACACATCTTGTGATTTCAGATGCTAATTAGTGCTACCAACTCTGCCATTAGTTGGTAGCACTAATTAGCATATTCAGCATGAAGGAAGTCACCAGGTGTGCATTAAGATGGTCGCCTGAAAAAGGGACTGTCATGGTGTTAGCGGGCTGCTCAAATTTAAATAAATAAGTAAAGATGGCCATGCAGTGGTTGGCAACAGGATATCTGAGCAGTTATTTTCAGAAATAAAACTACATGTCAGAGGTACTGGAAAAAATATTGCTAAAAGCCCTACTTGAGCATTTCTGCAGCAACTGCTGTGGTTTTAGACAGAACCATTGTTTTCCTTTAACCTTTATGAGCCCTCTAGTAACTGGCCTCAAGCTGAGTGAGGAGAGAGGCTGATTACATTAGCACAAACAGAAAGTTCTCTTTGTGGCTCTTTCTTAAGGTGTTTAGAATTTGCAAGTTCTCTACCACAGCATGTGGAACTGACCAAATGTTTACTGGTTGTGGCACAGAATATTCCACAAGCGGGCACACTGAAGCTGCACAGACATCATGCTCTGTTCTCCGAAAAACAGACTCTGACCTTTGTCTACTATCTCCTGGGACTCTGTCAGGGAGGAGACTAGAGGATGAACCAATGAAAAGAGGGCATATCTGCATGAAGGGCAGGTTTCACTGCTTGAGAGGTTCTTAAAGAAACAGCTGAGTATAATAACAGTGAAGTTCATCTGGACTCATGACCCTCTGACTGTCGACAGCATTTCTACCATGTACTGGGCTCCTCTCCTTATCCTGATTATAACCTGCTGGCCATGTAAGGGGTTGTCTTTTTTATGTTTTAAATGCATTTTATCTTTATAGGCTAAAAGCTAGTTTTTAGTAAAGATAAAGATGATTTATTGATAAAGTAGTGGCAGATTTAAAGTATAACGAGATTATTTATTATAATACATTTGAAAAGTATTTGTTGAAAAAGAGTAAACTGTTTTTGCTGACATGTTTATTGGTACAATTTCTCAGGTCACATGGCCCAGACTAGCCTGACTCAGCCTCCCTCAATGTCAGTGTCTCTGGGACAGAATGTCGAACTCTCCTGTAGTGGCAGCAGCATAAGCAACACTTGTCTTCATTAGTTTCAACACAAACATGGAAGCAGCTCCACGACTCCTTGCATGTAAACAGCACAGTCTCAGGAATCCCAGGAAGGTTCTCTAGTTCCAAAGACAGCTCTGCTAAAACTGCCAAAATAACCATCTCAGTGTGCAGGCAGAGGACGATGCTGATTATTACTGTGGTACATGGGACAGTGGCTCTAGCACATACACTGTGATACAGTCTCATAGGAAACTGAGACAAAACCTTCTGAGTCTGTCTCTGTAGCTGGAGTAGACAGTTACTGAGTTTGATACTGATAACTTAACTGTCCTAGTCCTCTGGCCACTTTGTGCTGACCTACAAACTTTGTCTGCCCAACTGAGGAGCACCTCCCATTTCCCATGGTGATGTCCGGGACCTTCCCAGTCTAGGGGCATTGCTCGACAGGAGGATCCCTCACATCAACGTTTATATTAATTCCAAGTTTTGGCACTTGGGTGTTCATGCTTAATTAGACCTATGGACCCTTGGGGTCAATCACCACTGGAAACAGCCCTGACACATACCCCCACATAGTGATTTACTTTAATATAAACTGCAGAAATTGATAGCATAAGTAAATCACAATCCAGAGACCTCTCTTCACTCTCTCTGGGTCGATCATCAGTCATACTGGGCTACTTTGTTACTGCCTCTGACATATTTTTTCTACACTGGCTCTAACAGTTACTGCAGCTTAGACATAAAAGTTCCGTGAGACCAGGCTGTTTTTCAACCCCCCCACCATCTCACAACAACATGTAAACCCCTCTATGAGAGGGGCTTATTCACCATTAGGAACCTCACTTTTTGTACCTTCCCTCAGTTTGTGGGTTTTGTGGGTGTTCTGGGGAAGGCACCATTTAGGTTATACTGTGTAACTGTCACTAAAGGCAAGCTCTCTAGCCCTTAAAAACTGGGAGCATAGGTAGCTTGGTGGGAGGTAGGCTGGCTGGGAGATTGAATGAAGGAGCTCATCGGTTTGGGTTTGGGGTCATATTCTGGGGGAGACCCCCCCAGTGAGTCCAAGGTAGTGTTGGGAACTAGACAATGTGGTGCTGGTAATGGGAGGTGTGGGGGATAACTAGAGGGTCAGGGGAAAAAGAGTGCAGGAGGGGTGCCAGTTTAGGGCTGCGAGCAGGTTCAGGAGTAGGTGAGGGAGAAATAACTCCTGATATTGTGCTTGAAGACATTTGTGGAGGGACAGAGTTTTAGTTCCGGAGGGAAGAGAGCTGAAAAACTTGGGTTCCATAAAGGAGGGTGTTTTCTGGCCTTGAGTGGTCCAGGAGAAAGGAACCATGAAAGAAAGAGTGGAGGACAATCTAGTGGTCCTGGTGGTGGCAGCTGTCTGGAAGAGGTGAGGCAATCAGGAACAGCCCTCGGGAGAGTTTGAAGAAGAAGAAGAAGAAGAAGAAGGTGGCCACCTTGCAGTTGAGGTGGGCCCCAAAGAAGGAGCCGACCTGTAAGCTTATAAAGGTCACAGTGGTGTGTGAGTTTAGGAAGACAAAGGCAAAGCGGAATTGCATTGTGGTCGGAGCTTGAAGTCAGGTGAATCTTTGCTGAGAGGTGGGGAGGAGACAAGTGAACCATTGTCAAAGACAGGAAGGAGGAAACTGGATACCAGGAGAGATTTGGATTCCCTGTTCAGGTACTGCTTAGTTCTGTGGCTGATACTGAGGTGTCATTGAGCGTTTTTGATTGTGAAGCTTGTGTAAGCATCGAATTGAGGTGGCTATCCAAGAGTAAGCCAAGGTACTTGAATTCATTGACTCTTTCAATGGAGCTACCAAGGTTGTCATAAAGGGAGAGATCAAGGCCTGGTGGTTTCCGAGGGCTGGAGAAAACCATAAACTTAGTTTTTTGGGAGCTGAGTACTAGACCTTTGGTCGTGAACCTGGTGTGAAGTCTGCTGAAATCAAACTGGAGTTTGTTAATGACAGCATTGGGGTTTTTGTCCTAACAGAAAAGGGCTGCATTATCAGCACAGAGAATGAGTTCAGAGGAGGTGCAGCTGTCAGGCAGGGAGTTGATGACCACAGAAGAGAGAAGAGAAGAGAGAGAGAAGAGAAGAGAAGAGAAGAGAAGAGAAGAGAGCCCATGTCAGGGAAGGAAAATTCCTGTGTCCCTTAGCACGGGACCAGGTGGGAGAAGCAGCTTGATTCTCCAACAGGAAGACTGACCAGGGAAATATGGTAACGATAAAGAACAAATAAAATCAGAGATCAACTTACCAGCGCCAGAGGGTAGGTTGGGCTCTAATGTCTGGTGAAGGTTGGAGGGAGGTCTTGGGTAATGGTAATTTCTGAGGTTTCATCAGCTGCCTGGAGTGGAATGCTGCCTAGTACATCTGTTCTCTCAGTCTTATGCCCCCTCCCGTTCTGTAAATAATTAGTGCTCCATAAAGCCGGATGGCTGACAAGTTTTAAGCAAGCAAAGAGAACCCCTAAGTCCTGGCAGAAATTTTGGGACCTCAGGTGCAACAAATTGGTTTGTTGCTTATTCCTCAACACGTGAGAGTGCTTTTAAAGACTACTAGATAGAAGAATTCCAGAGAATGTAATGAATTTCTAATAGATTTCTTTGGGGAAGTTTAAAGTTTGCAGCCCTATGATGTGGGTGCTTCCTGGGCCAGAGGTACTGGTGGGGGACTCCAAGAAGAAGAAAGAGGAGATCTCAGTTCCATCAGGCAGTATCCAGAGGAGTGGCAAGGGTAGCGGTTTCCATTATAATGCAGTAGGACCCGGGCTGTGGTAAGACAACATCATTTTATTCTCCATGATAGTTTAATGTTCTGGTCTGGGTCTCTTTTGGTAGGTCCTTCTTCTCTTCTTGCAACATTGGGAGCCCCTAAACAAATGGGAAGGCGGGGTGGCTGCAAAAAGGTGTACAGGTCATGGCAAGACAAGAAACTCTGTAGCCCCCCCCCCCCCACTTCTTCACAGCAGGTATAGAGATCATGGCAATGCAAAACCTCTGTAACCCCCTCCGCCTCATCACATCAGGGTTAGAGGCCATGGCAAAGCAAAACTGTCTGTAGCCCCACCCCCATCACAGCAGGTGTACAGGCCATGGCAAGGCAAGACCCTCTGTAGTTCAGAGATTATGATAACCCTTCCCCACTCCTACACACATCTGCACTCCAGGGCAGGCAAGTATTAATGTGTCCCCCAATACTAGGGACTACTGGATAGTGCAGTGCCGAATTTTAAAATTCCAATGGAACAGAATTCTGCAGAATTTCTGAAAATTCTGGCTAACTTCATGGAATTCTGTCTGTAACAGAATTCTGAAATTTGGAAAGCAGAATGTTTTTCTTGGATTAGTAATCTGCTCTCTTACATAAACCAAGAATTCCTTTCCTGCAATCCCAGGAAAATTATTTGATGTTTTACACAATCCAGGAAAATTATTCAGTATTTTTTTAAATTTCAAGAATTCAAAAAGAAATGACAAAAGCATTTGGGAACCAGAATTGCCATTCTGTATGGATTGTGACAGCAGGAACCCACATTCAAATAGCTCTTCTAGTGGACAATCTCTCCATTTTAGTCTGGATTTGGATTGTGTAGTTTGGTACTTCTGAATTCTGTATCCCTTAGGACTGACAGTTATAAAAGCTAGTCAAATATGATTGTATTTCACGCATTGGGATGAAGGACATGGGGTCATAATGTGTAAGACATTACAGCACTACAATACACTGCGCTGCCAGTACAGTGTGTATATTGCCAACATTAAAACTGCATGTCTTGTGGGGGCTGTGCCCACCCCCAACCCCGAACCCTCAACTTAAATAACCAACTCCAGGGGGTTTAATGACTTCAGTTTGCACAAAGTGCAAAAATAAAAATAATTCCATGTGTCTGGGACTGGGAATCAAAACCTGGTCCACAGATGCACTGCCTCCTTGCTGCCTATGGCTCATCCTGTCAAGCCACGGCAGCTGCTCACTCAGTCTCTTGTCCCAGCAGAGGTCGTATCCTCTGCCTGGGAAGAGTGAGAGGTGCACTATCACACATACACACACACACCCTTTCATGGTTTTGCACCTCCCACTCTTCCCTACCGCACTGTTCCTGTTGCTTGTTTTTGACGTGCGCTGTAGAGCGTATGAGATAGTGACCCGGTAGGGTGTCGAAGCAGCTGGGCCTCAGTGCTCAGCAGTGACCTCCTGGCACTCTCCTCCATGTTGCCAATGTCTTCCTAACTTTCAGACATAGATACGATCCTCTAGATACTTATCTCAGTTTCTCCCCTGAGGGTGCCAGTCATAAATGCCTGACAGCAGCATCTCTGTTTACATTTAGGGGCACAGAAGTTGTGATTCACAGTTCCTGCCCACTCCCATCAAGTGTTGCTTCGAACCATAGCCTGGGCACCATCTCTGCTGTATCCCTTACATGTTTCTAAAACCTACAAGTCCACCCCCCCCCACACACACACACTGTGCTGTGTAACCCCACCCCCCAGTCATTGAGTGCCTGGCACTTAAGGCCCTTGCACCTTGGGGCATCACAGAGTTTGCTTAGAGACATGGGTTCTCCTGCTTTGTCTGCAGCACTGCTTACTCTTGGTCTCATTCTGGCTTTTTAAATGTGTCTCTTATATGACATGGGCACCTTGCCAGTTTCACCCTCACACAGGGGCTGCCTCTGAATTTATTTATTTGAAATAATTTCTCCAAGTAAACATACAAAACTTCAACCTCACACAGGGCCTTCCTCTGAGTTTTAGGGTAACTGTCCTCAAGCCATTCAGCCATCAGGGTGCTCCTTTTAAGGGGGGACCACCCCACAGTCCCCGCACAATGGTCCTCGCACAAGTGGTTACTTCTGCAAGCCACCAACATGAACACATCTTGAACCTGGTTTTGGTTTTTGTACTTGAGTTTAGCAACCTTTAGATTGATCTGGTTAACTGGTTGGATCACTGCACTGTGAAGTTTTCCTTCAACAACCCCCCCCTTGTAGTCCACCCTTTATGGAGATGGTTCAGTACCACCCTTTAAGAAGGTTTCTGCCAGGACTGCAGATGGTATTGGACATCTTGCAGATGTTGGCAGCTTGTGAAACAGGTTTGGAGGAGGTGGCTGTGGCTTATAACAGGGTCATCTCAGGGATTTCGATACTGTTGCACCTACTCATGTATGATCCCAGGTCACATGCTTAGGTTCCCCATGGTTTAAGAGGAGAGCTCAAGGAGTTGAAGACTAGGGGTCAGAGCTCAGAGCACTGTTGGAGGAGGTCCAGGGCTCAGGAGGACAAACTGGCTTTGAAGAGTCATTATGATGAATATCAAAAGGCAATTACGTATAAGTATAAGAAGGCAATAATTTTGACCAGGGAGATTGTGGCTGGGGGAAATCCACTGGCTTGGCATTTCCATACTGTAGACAGGTTACTTAATCGTGACATCAGTACCATTTTCTCTTGCCTGTTCTGTCTTCTTTGATAGACTGACATGAACAGATATAGTACATTGTTTAAAATTGCCTGGTCATTTTTGCCCTTATAGTAGACTAGCAAAGCACAGAGTCACGTTTCAAATCGGATCTCCTCCCCTTTGCCGAAGAGAGGAATTGATGGGCTCATGCTTCATTCCCCACAGAAATATTTATTTATTTTTTATTTAGAAATTGGTAATGGGGAAGGCATGTTGAGTAAAGGTCATTTGCAGGTGCAACCCGGGAGGTGAAGAAATGTATACTTCAGTATCAAGTGGATTCGCTCACCTGTGAGACAGAAGGTTGTGGGACTGAGTCCCACACTTGGGAACTGGGCTTGTAGCCAACACTGACACAGCAGTGCACCATTGGGGGAGGCTTGCCTATACCAGAACTGAGAAACTGTTTTCGCATGATTAATTTGTGAAATGTGATGAACTGTAGTGTTTGTTGAGATTGTTGTTCACGGTTGACCTATCTATGAAAACTCCATTAACATAAAAATACAAAATCAAACTAATAACTGTCTGCAGAAGGACAGATGGATAACCCACCAGGAAATCTCTATATTGCTATGCAAACTGCACCTTTACTTCCTAACTACTGCAACTTTACTTGAGTTGAACTAATAACATGATCAACAAACTTCAGAGTTCAGCATTTTCCTACTTCCCCAACCCCCTCCCCACCAAAGATGTGTGTCCACACACACACACCCTTAGCTGAAAGGGGGCTGAAGGAGGAGCCAATGAAGAGGGCAGATTTATATGAAGGGCAGGTTTCAATGCTTTAGAGATTCTTTTTTCCACTACATATTTTTATTTTATTTCAGATAGAAATAATGAACAATATAACAACACAACACATTAAAACAATATAGGATATCAATAAGGAAGTGAAAAAAATGGAGAATGCTTTAAAAATCATTGACGAGCATAATAACATAAAGTCTGAAGTCAATCTAAGGAGAGTTCACATAGAGTTTTCAAAGACCAGAAAAGGTTTCCAGGTTCTTTCAATCTGGTCCAGTCTGTTTCACAGTTTATAATACATGGATGGGACCTTCTCCCCATGGGAGCCCATTATCATGTATTTCCCTGCATATCTCACCAATTAAACCCACATTCCAAACAATTAAAGCTGCATAACTCCGCACTGAATCCTGAATAGCGTGGGGAAAAATATATTCCTGGACCAACATTATGACCACCAAAACAAACAACATAATGACCAATTAACTCAATGAACACACCAGCTGAACCAGATAAGAAATTAGTATGCTAATTACTACACCTAATAAGCCACTCTGACAAAAACACAGCCTTCTCTAATAAGCCCCCCTAACAAAAACTCAGCTTTCAGGTACGATTAAAGGTGTGATCCCCATGTATTATATAACATGAATGCTAGGCAACTGTGGAATACAAGGCTACGTACTTACAGCATCTCAGGGGCTAATTAGAGCAATAATGCCACTAGCCCTTTGGCAGAGTTAGGTAAGTTACTTTTTCTATTACTTTCTATTATGTTTGGAAACTTATTCCAGGGAGCTCTGTGCAGTCACTAGCAAGGATGGAGAAGTACTAGAAAAAGTAATACACCTTACAGTTATAGTTACTTATTTCTTTTTATACAAAAAACAATACAAAAATAATAAATAACTATAACAGATGATATTATTTGAAAGTAATAAGTTACTTACTAGTTACTTTCAAATAAATGTATTCAGTTACAGTTATGTATTTCTTTTGTATAAAAGGACATATGTAATTGTAACTGTAAGGTGTATTACATTTTCCAGTACTTCTCCATCCTTGCTAGTGACTGCACAGAGCTTTCTGGAACAAGTTTTCAAAAGTAATATAAAGTAATAGAAAAAGTAACTTACCCAACACTGCCCTTTGGGCTTGTGGTTTATAGCCCCAATTAGCTCCCTCGATAGGTATACATTCTTGTGCACAGTTGCCTAGCATTTATTCTACATATAACTGGTGCGCTCATTATTGGGCACTATGCACTAAGGGGCAAGAGGAGGGCGCTAGCTTATCTGGATGCGAGCTACCCACACCCACTGCACCCCATGTGGGATGTACAAAATGGAGGGGCATGTGAGACCCAATGCACTCAATCCCGAATATCCATGGACTGCACAGCACTTGGGGGCATCCGGGGCATGCCAGCACTACGCGAGTAGTCACTAAACCATGTAGTGCTGGCCAACGGGTGCAGAGAGTGGTGCAGGGTACACCAGGGTGACCTCCTGCCGTAACCTCTGTGCTTACTACGGATGATTACTGCCAGGCATGTGGAACATGGGCATGACCCTCCCATGCTGCCACAGCCCACTGGGCAGTGAGGGGCCTGGGACTGCCAGTCAAACAACTGCTCAGCACCGACCGGCATGTACAGGAGGCAGTGGTGGAGCTGGAACGAGGGGAACACACAGCCCACCTCTGGGTGCATGGGTCCAGGTGCCTGCTGTAGGCATGTGCTACCCTGGACCTGCACAACACTACACGAGGGATCCACTGTGGGACCCGGGAGGGGCATCCCATTGGATGCACGCTCGAGTCTGTGACTCTGTTCCTGGTTGCCCTGCGGAGCCCTGCGTGCTGGGGTGGGAGGAGCTGCAGACAGGTGGTCAGCATTGGTGAATGGGTGCACTTGTCTGTGAGTGCGCAAAGCTGCAGGCGGAGTATGTGACTTTTCCATTTACCCCCATCCGCTTCATGCATAGCGCCATTTGTTTGCAACTGTACCCATCCAGTGAAACCATTCTCTTAAGGAGGGAGAGCGAGGAGATTTCCACTTCATAAGTATCAGCCTTTTCAGAGTTTATGATGCTGAAAGGAGCCAAATTTGTTGAGACTTGATTAAATGCCGTACCAATGATAAATCTCCTAAAATGAATATGCTAGGGGGAATAGGCAATGAACATGCTAACACCTTCTGACAAACTGTATAACTTGATTTCCACATGGGTAAGACGATCGGAAAAGACCGAAACATGCAGTATATTCTAGAGTGACATTCGATTGTTGAGATTTCCAGCAGTTATCGTATAGAAGGTAACCCATGTTTTTACATTTAGAAGGAGAATAGTGATAATGATGCAGGGTTTTGAATTGTGTCAGTCTACCCTGAATGCCGCTGCTACTAAAATATGCATTTTGCCATCATTTTAGAGGTATCCTGTGATGATATCAACTGAAAATGAGAGACTGCTAAAACAGCGACTCATTTTCAGTGATATCATCAAGGGCTACCCTGCAAGGGTAGCAACCCTACAGCGAAAGCGACTGTACGGAAGAGCGACTGGAAGGGGGGAGATAGTGATGGGAAGGGGAGGGATAGGGGAAGGGTCCATAGTGGACTGCTGTGCCTAATGCTGCCGAGCTAGCCCTGTGGCTTGGTGGTGAGGGTGGCTAGCTCTGGCTGAGCAGGTACAGGGCTGGGGACTGGGAAGGTTACAATTTTGCTGCTACCTGCAGGTGTGGCACTTTATTTTTCCTGCAAATGCAGGCTGTGCACCTCCCAATATGCACTCCCTGGAGTTAGTAACCTTTATTCAGAGGGTGCGGGGGTAAAGCCCCCATGATGGGGTGGTGGCACAGCCCACCCCACAAAAACACTTCTTCTTTTTCCAGATTTGGAACACCGGCAGCAAGTGTATATCGCTGATTTGCTTTTCAGTGATATACACTCGCCATAATAGCGATCCTTATTTTGTGATTGCTATTATGACATGGAACCATTTTAGACAAATCTTATCATTCATTGTTATTTCCAGTTCTGTTCCCCAACTGAGTTTGGCTGACATTGTCAATGAATAATCTGGCTGTGCAATAATTTTATATATCGAGCTGCCACCTTTTTAAGCTGAGCTGTTTTCAAATTTGTTTCCTCCTTGGTTGTCCTCCAGCTGAAAGTTATCTATAAGTTTTGCTTTAGAGGTTCTTAAGGAAACAGCTGAGCATCAATAACAGAGAGAGGTTCCTCTGAGCTCAATGACCCTCTGACTACGCCCCCCCCCACCAACAAGGCACCACACACAACCCTAGCAGGAAGGGGGCTGGAGGAGGAGCCAATGAAAAGAGGACAGATTTGCATGAAGGGCAGGGTTCAGTGCTTTAGAGGTTCTTACAGCTGAGCATTAATAACAGAGAGAAGTTCATCCAGACTCCGTGACCCTCTGATTGTCGACAGCATTGCCACAATGTATTGGGCTCCTGTCCTCACCCTGATCATAACCTGCTGGACATGTAAGGGGTTATCTTTTTTTATGTTTTAAATCCATAAAGCTTAAATATACTGAAGGCTTTATTTTAATAAAGTTCATTTGTCCATAAAGCAACGGCAGATTGAAAGTCAACTATTTTATAATAAGATTTATAAAAGAATAAACTCATTTTGCTGACATGATTGCTTGTGTACAATTTCTCAGGTTGCAGGGCCCAGCCTAGTCTGACTCAGCCTCCCTCAGTGTCGGTGTCTCTGGGACAGAATGTTGAAATCTCCTGCGCAGGCAGCATCAGTAGTAGTTATACTCAAGTCTGGATCCAGCAGAGACCTGGGAAAGCTCCACGAGGCCTTTCATATGACAGTACCAGAAACTCAGGAATCCCAGATCGGTTCTCCCCTTACAAAGACAGCTCCGCTAAAACTGCCAAATTAACCATCTCCGGTGTGCAGGCAGAGGATGATGCTGATTAATACTGTGGTACATGGGATGGTAACTCACACACAGTGATACAGTCACAGAGGGAACTGAAACAAAAACCTTCTGCAACACCAAGTCTGTCTCTACAGCTAGACTAGATATGCAATTACTGCTAGGCATATAATAACTGTCCTAACATAACATTATATGTTACCAGTCTATCTTGCCTCTCTCTCTCTCTCTCTCTCTCTCTTTTCACTCAGCTCGAGGCCAATTACTAGAGGCTCTCAAAGGGTTAGCCTGACTCTGAGATTGTCCTCTAGGGAGTAATACTTGAAGACAGGGAGTCTGGGTGTTTGTGGTACAGAGTGTTCTGGCTCAAATAGAAGCAGGGAAACTGTTATTAATATGCCTGGTCCTGCCTTTCCACAATTGCTCATAGGAAGGGAGGCTAACCTAGGTAGTCAGTCCTAGTAAGAAGAGAACCGCAGCAGAGAGAATGGAGTCTAACACTCCAGTTGAAAATCAGGCAGAGGGCCTGCGGACCCAGGGATAGTGGTAAGATGCCTGTGTTCAGGTGGCACTGGTCCCCTGCTGAGGTCTCCAGAGCAACACCAGTGGGCACAACAAGGAGGATTGGCATCCCAAGAGTGGTCTCTAGGACCCCCAGAAGAAAATAAATTGGCACAGTACCATTGGGAGAAGTGGAGGGACAGACCTCAAGGAAGATCGCCAGGATGCATAAGGATCTGCTTCCCACCATGACAGTTCAAACTTGAAAGACAGCACCAGTACAAAAGGGCACATTTGTAAGTAAGCCTTCCATTAAGAATGTCTTGTGAAGTATGGAGAGACCTGGGAAACATAACGTATTTCCACCTGGCAGGTAGCCAAAGCCATGGGACATCAGGAGGAGGGGGCCTGGTAAGAGCTGGGGTCAGTAAGTCCTCATGTGAAGGGCCAGGCATGGGAACCTCTTTTCTTGGGGCATTAGGGCTATCAGCATAATTATTCAGAGGCAGGCAGGCATGGCCAGACCAACTCATCAATGAATTACTAGTAATGTCATAGTCTGATTTCCTTTTACAATGTTTTCCCCGAGGACACGGCACTGAAGTGATGTGCATAAATTTCACATGTTTGAGTACGATATGTTAACTGGGCAACAACAGAGCAGTAGGGAAGAATGCAGGAGAGAGATAAGAGGGGGGTGAGGGGGGAAAGAAAGAAAGAGAGAAAAAAAAGGGTGGATGGGAGGGTGGAGGAGGGTTTTCCACCAGGCTATGGACCTGGTGCAATCAATAAGGGGTAGTGTTTCTGGACCACCTGACAGACAGAAGTAACCCTAGAAGTACAGAGTCCAATGGTAAGGCCAGGAAATTGTTATGGGACAGAATGAAAGATCTGGGTTTCACTGATGCTTGGCGTTTGATGTATCCTGTTAAACAGGATTTCCCCTTCTACTCAAATAAGCATAACACATGTAGTAGCATTGATATGGTTCTAATGTCAAGTAGCTTGATCAATGGCTTAGTTAGAGCAGATATTGGAGCAATTGTTATTTTGGATCATGCCCCTGTATCTGTCATTCTCAACATGGGGCCCGGTTCTAAGACATATGGCACAATGCTGGGGACTCTGCACCAGATTCCAGAACAGGCAGGGTTCCCGGCAACTATGACCTGTGACTTGCAGCACCTCTAGTGGTGTGCCACAGGAAGGGTGCACCTGACCTGGGTGCTGCAAGCCTCCGACATGCCCAGCGACAGGGTGCAGCCACCTCCCCTGCCCCAAGACATGCCCGCAGGCCCCTGTGGGCCATGGGGCAGGTGTTGGCAGAATTGCACTGGCACTGGGGGGTGGCATCATGGTTCCTGGATCCGCGGGTGGAACCCCGGCATTGCTGGGGGGTTACTATGTGGTGGGGGTTGGTGTGGCATGGCAGTGTGTGGGTCAGGGGCCATCAGGCAGTTGGCATGGCGGAAGCCCCTTACACCAGCTAATAACTGGTCTAACCCTGCAGTATCACAGGGCCTCCTGAATGGTGTTGAGGGGTTACGACAGCTGCCCTTTCTGAATGGGGCAAAGATGCTGCTGTAACCCTCCCATTCCACTGTGCTGTAGGGGTCTTGGGAGGTGTAAGTCCCCCTGGGCACAGGCCACCTCTTAGAATCCCATCCAGTGGAACTCATGGTGCAAAGTGCAACTTATGCCATATGTGTTGGCGCAAGTCACACTGCGCCAGGGCATTTCTGTCTTAAAATCGGGCCCATAGACTCCACCGCTAGTAAAACCTTTCATTGGAGATTTAACTGCACCCTGCTTAATGATGCCAAATTCAAACCTTGGATTATAGCAGAAACAAAACAATTTTTTTGAAATGGACAATAACGGGGAAGCATCATATGTCATGCTTTGGGAAGTCTTTAAAGTTTATAACCGGGGTAGGATACTAAGCTTCTCCTCTTTAAAAAAAGAGAGAGAAATCATTTAATAGGAATGAAAAAGCATTGCAAGATTTAGAGCAAAAACACAAACAGAAAAAAGGCAGAGAGTTTACTCAGGAAGATTATTTTATTGCTTTACGGAATGAACAAGCTCCACACTGGAAAGGCAGAGTCTGCGGTATTCAGAACTCAGCAGACTTACTGGGAGTCAGGAGAGAAGGCATGTAGGCTGCTGGCATGCAGGTTAAAGCAGATACCAGATACAGAACAGAAATAACATTCACAGCATCAGAGATGGGGCCCAGAATTTTCTCACTACCACAACAGATATTAATGAGGTCTTTTTTCATTCCTATACAGGCTTATACAAACGTAAGTGCAGTCACAACACGGACAATGTCAGACAACTTTTATCCAAGGCCAAGCTCCCCACAATTTCTGAATCTGATCAACAGGATCTCGAAAAAGCAGTTTCACTAGATGAAATCAAGTAGGCAGTCAGAGAACTGCCAGGCACTAAAGCTCCAGGGTCAGATGGCTTACCTGCAGAATTCTGTTCCCTGCAGAATGAGGAAATAGCCCCTATACTCCAACAGGTTTTTGTTGAAGCAGATAATAAGAAATGTTCACCTCCGACAATGTCTGAGGCAAAAATCACAATTTTGCTTAAAAAGGGGAAGAACCCCTTAGACTCAGCCAGCTTTAGGCCCATATCACCACTAAACATAGACTATAAGATCTGGACAAAAATTCTTGCCAATAGACTACAAAATATTATTCGCCGGTGTTTACATGGGGACCAGGTGGGAGCGTTGCTTCAGCCATAGAAATTGATGACTTTCTGGTTGCATCAAGCGTGCACCTTCATATCCAGCATTCATTTCTAAAGAGAAAGGGAGAGAAAGAAAAGGGGTGGTGAAGAGGGGTATGGGGAGATGGTAAGGAGATGTGAAATACCTAGAGTGAGCAAAGACTTATATAGGATAGCAGCATCTGAGGTTACAGTTGAAAGGGATCAGGGAGGTGTGGGTACATATTTATATCCTAGTAATCAAGATGGTAGCACTACAGTTATTTCATTGTAAGGCTATCAGGAATTCAAATTGTCATCTGTCATGCACAGTACACCTTAGGAATCCCTAGTATGGTGATTAAAACTCCAAAACACACAATGACTTTTTTGATTATGCAGGTACCTAGCAAGAGTGGATTTCCTCATAGGTAGACTAGTCATTGCTTGAAGTTAGAACTTGCCCAATCACAGTGAGGAACAATGCACATAGGAAGAAGTAGGCTGTTGGTTAACTAGGATCTGCAGCTTATCCAATAGGTAGGAAATGGGCAGGCTAGGTAGGCCAACAGTCCTTATCTGCTGTCAAAGTCTATGTTTCTATGTTTCATTCAGGCAGTGGTCTTGGATGTTTGGTCCACTGCAGTACACATAATTGTTAATTAGAAAGCAGTCTACGAAAATTAATAACAACTAACTAAAATAATTACATACTTCAAAGCAAATAATAGCAGAGCGAGTGAGTCTACAGTTATATTGAAAGCTCTTCTCTATGTTACTGTATGAGTCTATCATTCTTCTGATGAAGTGCTCTGTGTAGCTTGAAAGCTTAAACTCTGTAAATCTCTTATTGGTTCAATAAAAGGTATTAAATCACCCACTTTGTTATTTTTGTACAAGGATCAATACAGCAATGAACAATTCTTTACTTGTCAAGGTTATGCGAGTACACAATAAAAGCATATACGGTATTAATGGCTGGTACAAAATAAAGTAAAAACAGAGTACAATTTAAACACAGTACAACAGTTAAAAGGGTAAGACAAACAATTTAATACAGTAAAACAGGGAAGGGTCAGGGAGGGGAACGACAAGAGCCGGAAGAAATGGGAAGGCATTTCAGCTGATTATCCCAGATACTTTTCCTCCACAGTTTCATCAACCCTCCCATTCTTTATTTCGATTTAGTTTTTTTTTTTTTTTGGCCCCTATGTGCATAACTTTGCTTATCTAGATCTTTTGTCATTACCTTACCTTCTCTTTGGAGTCTACCACCCCAGTTCTTGGTATCATCTGAAAAGAGGCATATCGTCCCTTGAACTCCCTCTCCCAAATCACAAATATGCCTATTAAAACATTCTGATACCAAGACAGTTCCCTAGAACATGTCTCAGTAAACAAAAATGTCTGCCAGTTGCACTGAAAAATGCTAAAGCCTGGCATAAGGATTTTTTATGTTATTTGTCCTGCTTGTCAGGTCTGGCATTTATGCATCCTAGTTGTCAGGTCTTGTTTTTTACCATTGCATGTGCTGTTCCAGTATATGAGTCTCAGCCAATCAAAATACAGAGATTTTTGTACCCATTTTAAAAAACATTTAATCTGATAGAACATAATCTTTTCATTTAACGTGGCAGATGGTTACATGTAAAGGTTATGTGAGTAGTGCTTCTGTGACATAACTTTAGCCTTGTTCTCTTTAGGTATGTCCACCCTCAGTAGAGGTGCCAAGAGAAGGTATCTCAAGGCTGAAAGAATTTATAGAGCGTGAGTAAAAGCCGAGGGCAGAAAAGAGAGCACCAGAACAGCTGCAGGATCAGCGGAAAGGGGAAACAGACTGGGAGGTCTGGGACTGCACACATTAAATAGTGCGTGTGTGTGTTGAGGGGGGGGTAGCCAGTTGCCCTACTGAACCCCAGGCAAGTCTTCCTAGTAAAAAAAAAACAATTCTGGTCCTTGAGATTCATCTTGCATTGGTGAGGTAGGTTTCTGCCTTCTTACATAATAGTCAACAAAAGGGTTAAATCTGATGACCTAGTGGTCAGGGTGGAAGAATCTAATTGGAGGTGTACCGGAACATACGAAATGTGGTCGCTTGTGTTATCTAAAAGTTCTCCATAACCACGTTAATTATGTGTATGATACAATGGTTTACAGAGGCTGCTGTATAGTAAACATGTTTGTTTTCTTGGCACATTATCAGTCTACTTTCTGGCTGTAACTCATAGAATATTCCACAAGGTGGCACACTTGCACTGTAATAACATCATGATCACCAAACTCCTGAATCTACCATTTATCTGCCCCCCACACACACACATATGCTGCCAGAAACAAATGATTTTATATCTTTTCTTGGACCAACACAGATGTAATGAAAAGAACAAAGTGCTTTAGCTTTCAGACCAACAAGTCCTTCCTCAGAAGCTTAATGGCAGTTATTTAGAAAATCCCATACTTTTAACACCCATATCGTGCAGCAAAAAACAGAAAAAATTCCCATTGGTTCAAAATACTCATTTAAAAAAATACAGAAGAAAATGTCAGAGAACTTGAATAGTACTAGTTCACCTTCAGCTGAAAGGGCCTCAGGGTCAGACGTGCTTGGGGCATAACATGTAAGGAGTACTCTGCACATAAAGTAAAATGACTAGATGCACTTTCCAAACAAGATAACTACAGGAGCAGAGTGCTCCTAAACCTCATTATGAGTGTCACAGTGTGTATAAGAATGCATTAAATGAAAAGCAAAATCCACCTGGATTAAAGCCATACTAAAACTGTAAGTACAAAATAAGACCCACAAAATATAACTACAGAAAGTATCTATATATGGTATACAAAGAGTAAACGGTAAAGTTTACCTAAAATGAGCGATAGTTACACACAATATGGAAAGTAAAACTTAGCTGGAACCATTAACCAACTATACTCTCAAACTAGTTATTATGCTCCTTAAACCTTAAGACCTATAGTATAGTAACAGGAGTTTCTAAATGATAATACAAATTAGCAGTATAAGTGCCAAACAAAAATCTGCTTGTCAAGGACCACCAAGGAATTAAGACCATGCAGCCTGATATGTACAGATGTCAATAAATTCTCAGGGCCGGATATTCAGACTGCGCCAGGCTGTGGCATGAAGCCTGGGCGCAGTGCAACTGCTGCGCTGGCGCATTGACAGGGTGATATTTAACGGAGCTGCGTCATGGCACAGCATCGCTGAATATCACACCCTGGCCACCTGCAGTGTGCATGGCACAGTGGCACTGCACCAGCGCAAGTGGCCAGAGTGGAGCAGGGGATGTGCTAGGCGCAACAATCACGATATTCAAAAGTGCACATGCAAATGGGGCTAGAATGTGTGCAGGGCGCAAATAGGGCCATTTGCATGTCATTATGTCCCTATTTGCATGCAGGTGCGCCTATCCCCTGCAACTTGCATCTGGCACCCTGCCAGGCTGCAGCCATCGGGGTCCGAGGCCCCCTGCACAAGCGGCAACATGCCCCGATGCCCGATCGTGGGCATATGTTGAAGTATAATAGACCCATCTCCCTGGTGGTCCAGTGGAGCACTTGCAGCCCGATCGTGGGCATGAGTATGTTTCAAAATGTAAACTCACTCCCTGGTAGTCCAGTGGACCGCTCACAGCCCGATCGCGGGCATTTGTTATACAAAATGACACCCCAATCAAACCCTGGTGATCCAGCGGTACCCCCTCCTCCTCCCACTGAGCCCCACTGCCCGCTCACCCCGGTCAGCGGCGGGTGGCAACTTCCCACCCCCAGCCGCCCTGCGGCCCCGGCACGTATGGTAGGGCTGTATGTGCCCATTGGTCCACGCTGTGGACCAATGGGCGTACAGCTGTACACTATATGCAGTCAGTCAGTGGCGGCGTGGGGGGGAGCTGCTGCCCGCCGCTGATGGGGGGAGCAGGATGGTGGGGCTCAGTGGGAGGGTGAAAAGGGCGGTACCGCTGGACCACCAGGGATGGGATATAACCATTTTCTCTGTACTTCTGCCTGCGATCGGGCTGTGAGCGACCCACTGAACCACCAGGAATATTGGACATGCTTATTTACATACATATGCCCGTGATCGGGCTGCGAGCGGTCCACTGGACCACCAGGGATAGTGGACATAATTATTTACATGCATATGCCTGCGATCTGTCCACTGGACCACCAGGGATTTGAGACTGTTTAGACTGTGTATTTTACTGCTTCTGCCCATGACTGGACATGGGCTGCACTACCCGACGGATGGTGCCGCCGGAGCTCGGGTGGCCGCCCACAGCTGGCAGCTGCCGTGTTGCACCCTGCAATATGGCAGCTCACCTGTGGGTGGCCGGCTGTTGCTCCTTTATTTTTGGAACAAACTGTATGCAGCATGTAGGGTTGCACCTGCATGGGCTCTCACATCTGGAGCTGAATACCGGGATGTGTGGGGTATGGGTGAGCCGCGCCCCCCACTTAGCGCCACATACATTACTGATGGACCCCGGCACATTGGGATTTATGCCATGCACTTTCTCCTTTTGAATATCACCCCAGGGCGCATCAGTGGGTTGCGCATGGTGCAAACCCTTCTGAATATCCCACCCCTAGAATATAATAATGCATTTGTTCTCAGTGTTGTTTATTGTTATGATTGCTATTATCATTATTCTTGATGTATTAACTATTTGTATTTGTATTCGTTATTCAGCGACTACCATGTTGTACTGTTCGGTATTTGACCGAAGAGTAAAAATTGGTATTCATCCCATGCCTAGTGCAGAACATAGTGGTTCACAGAAGCCACCACTGTACAATGAGCACGCTTGTTTTATTTCACACTGTGACAGAGAATATTCCACAGAGTGGTACAGTTGAGCTGTAATAATATCATGACCACCAAACTCTAGCACCTATTATCGGTCTACTGCCCCCCCCCCGGCAGGAAATGAACTAGCACTGAAGCCATTGAAAAGAAGGCATATTTGCATGAAGGGCTGGGTTCAGTGCTTCACAGGAAACAGCGGAGCATTAATAACAGAGAGACATTCATCTGAACTCTATTCCCTTGTTCCCTCTGCCTGTCAACAGCATTTCCACCAGGTACTGGGTTCCTGTCCTTGCCCTGATCATAACCTGCTTGACATGTAAGGGACTCTGTTTTTTTTAATGTCTTAAATTCATTTCATCTTAAAAATTCTAAAAGTGTACTTTAAAAAAGTTAATATATGCATAACGTAGTGGCAGATTTAAAGTAAACTATTTTAAAATAAGATTAAAAATGGAATTAATTCCTTTTGCTGACATGACTGCTTGTGTACAATTTTCTCAGGTTGCAGAGCCCAGCCTAGCCTGAGTCAGCCCCCCTAAGTGACAGCAGCTGCGGGACAGAATGTCGAAATCTCCTGCACAGGTAGCATTAGTGGCAACAACGTAGACTGGTACCAGCAGAAACCTGGGAACACTCCACGACTTCTTATATATGCTGACAGTAACAGAGCCCCAGGAATCCCGAATCGATTCTCTGGTTCCAAAGACAGCTCGGCTAAAACTGCCAAATTAACCATCTCCAGTGTCCAGGCAGAGGACGATGCTGATTATTACTGTGAAACGTGGGTTAGTGGCAACAATGTATATACATAGTGATACAGTCACATAGGGAACTGAGACAAAAACCATCTGCATCACTGAGTCTGTCTCTGTAGCCAGACTAAATATTCAGTCACTGTTAGACAAGAAATAGCTGTCCTTCTAACATAATGTGTTACAAGATTCCTTTAACATATTTTTCTTATTTTTATATCCTCTCTGTATCCCCATCCACATATTATAGATATCTACAATACAAACATACGAATTTGCCAGCAGAAACAGACCACCTGGACTATCTTAGGTCTGCTCGAGTGTGCAACTAGCACCCCTAGTTTGCAGCTGCCCCACCCCTTCCCCTTTGTCATCCCAATACCGTCCCCCCCACTTCCCCCACCCTCACTCTCCCGTTCCCTGTCCCATGCCCTTTTAATGCTGTTCACAGATTTACATCATACAACCTATTCTGGTAATGCATTCCATTTTGCAACCACCCTCTCCGTGAAATAGTGTCTCCTCATTTCCCTCCTAAATCTTCCCCCTCTATTCTTAGCCCATGCCCCCTGGTGTCCCTCCCCCTCCTTAGCTTAAAGACCCCATTTGCCCCATCCTTATACTGATTCCTCAGATATTTGAATGTCTGTATCATGTCCCCCTGTCCTCCAGGGTGTACATGTT
The DNA here is from genome assembly GCA_016271365.2 of Neoceratodus forsteri. Classification (NCBI taxonomy): domain Eukaryota; kingdom Metazoa; phylum Chordata; order Ceratodontiformes; family Ceratodontidae; genus Neoceratodus; species Neoceratodus forsteri. Next base: position 308,284,052 of record JADMNL010000027.1, on the reverse strand, counting down.
CAGGTCTCCCAGCCTGCTCTCATAGTGGTTCCCCTCCATTCCACAAATCACCTTTGTTGCCCTCTTCTGTACCCTCCAGTAACCTGACATCACGCTTCAGGTATGGCCTCCAAAACTGCACACAATACTCCAAGTGTGGCCTTACTGAGTGACCAGTAGTGGGGCAAGATTACCTCTCTTACAGTCTGGACGAAAAACCCCTTGCTATGCACCCCAGCATTTTGTTCGCTTTGCAGTCGCTCTCCTGCACTGGGCAGTTTTATTCATGGTCCGTTATCATTACCCCTAGGTCCTTCTCCTCCTCAATAATCCCCAGCTTAACCCCTCCCAGCCAGTATTCTCTTCCCTGGGTTCTTAGCCCGAAAGTGCATAACCTTACATTTCTTTGCACTGAACCTCAGCTGCTACCTCTGTGATCACTCCTCCAGCTTGCGTAGATCCCCCCTGCAGCTGCTTCCATCCCTCCACTGCTCCCATGTTGGTATCGTCTGCGAACAGAATTACCTTGCTCACCACCCTGTGCACAATGTCTGATATGAAGAACCCAAATAATGACGGTCCTAGCACAAAGCCCTGTGGTACTGGTACCCCGCTCATCACTGGCCTTGGAGTTGAGCTCCCTCCCACCAGCCCGTTGTAGCCTTCCACTCAGCCAGCTTGTAATCAAGTTCATCATTTTGCCCCTACCCTACACAAGTTAGCTTCCCCCCAAGTCACCCATGAGGCACCGAATCAAAGGCCTTGCTGAAGTCCAAGTAAGGAACATCCACCGCATGCCGCAGTAATTCAACTCCACATTAAGGTCTGGTCCCAGGCATCTCGGATGAAGTTTTTCTCATGGATTTCCATCTCTAAATTACATCCTTAATCAGTATGCTGGGTGGATCTTTGGTGATAAGGCCTAAGTTGCTGTCGTGGAAAATAAATATCTTTAAGATATTAATGACAGGCCATGACAACTTTCCAGGATTATTCATCATTTAGTATTATCCAGGACAATCCTCTGAGCTACAGAAGACCATCCACTCCTGTACAGACATGTTTATTTCCTGTGACTGTAGTAATCTCCCTGGTTGTGCCTGAAATTAGGGAACAAGAACTAAATAAATAAAAACTGGTAGCGGAATCTTATCATTTTAATAGTGGAATGTTATTTTGTCAATCAGTACTCTGCATCTTACAGAAAGTGTAGACTGCTTTCCTGCAATCCTCAGAAAACGATTTGGTGTTTTATGTAATCCAGGGAAAGTTATTCATCCATTTACATAGAAATGCTTTCTTCAGAATTTCAGTGCAATTCAAAAAGAAATTCCAAAAAAGCATTTGGGAAGCAGAATTGCCATCCTGTATGAATTCCACAGGCAGAATTCCACATTCCATACACCTCTTCTACCAGACAATCACTCCATTTCAGTCCAGATTTGGACTGTGTAGATTTATACTTTCCGAGTTCTGTTTCTCTTAGGACTGACATTTGTAAAAATCAGTCAAATATGATTGCATTTCACATACTGGGATAAAGTATTTGGACCTCGGTGCTCAGTAGTGACCTCCTGGCACTCTCCCGCATGTTGCCAATGTCTTTCTAACTTTAAGGTATATCAAGCACTCCTCTAGATCCTTATCTCAGTTTCTCCCCTGAGGGCATCATAAATGCCTGACAACCTGACAGCAGCATAGCTATTTACATTTATAGAAGTTGCAGGTTACAGTGCCTGTATGCTCCCACCAACTGTTGCTGCTGCCCATAGCCTAGGTAGAATCTCTGCTGCTGTATCCCCTACATGTTTCTAAAACCTGCAAGCCCACCCCCAACACTGTGTTATGCTACCCCATCCCACCATGATCATGGTGCCTGCCACTTGGGGCCTTGCACCTCAGAACATCACAAAGTTTGCCTGGAGACATGGGATCTCCTACCATGCCTGCCAGCACTGCACTATGAGGTCTCACACAGGCTGTCTTCTTGTGCCTCTTCCATGACATGGGCACCTTACCAACTTGACCCAACACAGGGTGTTCCTCTGTTTCAGGAAACTGTCCTCAGACCAGTAAGCCATCAGGGTGCTGCTCTTGAGGGAGGACTCCCTCACAGTCCCCACACACTGGGCCTCACGCATCTGGTTACTTCTGCAACCACCAACACAGTCAGGGCTTGGACTTGGCTCTTGCCCTTGGGCATGAGATTACCAACCTCTAGATCGAGCCAGTTAACTGGCTGGATCACACTGCACCCAGATGTTGTCCTTTGAAGCCCCCCCCTTATAGTCCACCCCCATGGATATGATTCAATACCACCCATTAAGAGAGTTTCAACCAGAACGACTGCAGGTGGTATAGGACATCTTGGAGATTTCAGCAGCTTGTGAAACAGGTTTGGAGGAGGTGATGGTGACTTAGAACAGGGTCATCACAGGGCTTTCGACACTGTTGCACCTACTCATGTATGACCTCAGGACACATGCTTGGGTTCCCCATGGTTCGATGGGGAGCTCAGGGAGCTGAAGACTAAGGGTTGGAGGTTAGAGTGCTGTTGGAGGAGAGCCAGGGCACAGGAGGACAGACTGGCTTTGAACATAAATTAGGATGAATGTCAAAGGGCAGTCACCCATAAGAAGGTAGCATTTCTGTGCAGGAGATTGTGGTTGGGAGAAATCAACCAGTTTAGCTGTTGTGTACTGTAGACAAGTAATTAAATCTGTGACATCAGTAACATTTTCTCCTGTCTGTTCGATCTCCTCTGAAAGACTGACATAAACAGATATAGTACATTGTTTAAAACTGCCTGGTCATTTTTGCCCTTATAATAGACAAGCAAAGTGTAGTCATGTCTGAAATCTGAGCCCCTCCCCTTCACCGCAGAGGGACTTGTGGGCTCACAAACTTCATTTCCCACAGAAATATTTATTTATTTAAAACGTGGAAATGGGAAAAGGCACGCTGAATGACAGCTCATTTTCTGGTGCGACCTGGGGAAGGGGAGAAGAAATATATTCTGCAGGATCCAGTGGCTCGCTCACATCAGAGCCAGAATGGGACTGAGGCCCACACGGGGGGATTTGGGCTCAAAGCCAGCACTGACACAGCAGTGCAGTATGTGGTGGGGGGGACTTGTTTGTACAAACATGTAATGAACTGTAGTGTTTAGACCGCTGTTCATCTCTTTATCAAAATTCATTTAACACAAAAATACAAAAACAAACCTGTAAATGTCTGCAGAAGGACAGAGGGATAACCCACCAGGAAATCTCTTTATTGCAATGCAAACTGCACCTTCAGTTTCGGTTAATTATTGGCACATTATCAGTCTGTTTTCTAACTGTTACACGCAGCATATTCCACAAGGTGGAACATTTGAGCTGTACCAACATAATGGTTACATACAGGGAACAGTACTATGAGCACTCCAGGCTGTAGAAAATAGCAGTCTCAGACTCCAAGTTGTATCAAACAGGCAATCCTTTTACTGAATATTATGCAGACACCATACCGGAGGTCCTGTCCCCAGTGCTTCAACCCAACAATTAGGTCTTCTTCAGTGGGGGGGGGGGTCCTCCCAGTCAAGCCTCATACATACTTAGGTGCACATCTTAAAGTGATACACCCAGTGACACAGTTCATTTATACAACAATCACAGAATATAAAATGTCTTCACCAACTTACTATGAAAACAGGACAAATGGTGGGTGGGAGCAGGGGGTATGGGGTAGGAGAAGGTTGGGAAGGCGGAATTATGGGGGTGAGGATGAGGGTATTGGAAGGGAGGGTAGGTGAGGGTCCACCAATACAGTCCAGGTAACTTTGTTCACATCACAGGTACAGGTAAGGCTACAGGACAAATAGCAACGATAAGATCTTAAAGTTCACAGTAATAATTTTTGGGATTTATTTTAGGAGGATCATTATTCAAATTGAAGTCAGTTGTTCCAAATATAGAAAGGTCCCGGGTAGAAACCGGAGAGTTCTATAGCCCTGTGAGCTTCAGTACCTATAGAACCATAAACCATTAGCAGGGCGTACTTATAATGTACACAGATGGATAAACAAATACTGACATGACACTAGTAGCACTAGTTGCCACCTAGCAAAGTCCCTAACTAATATGTCAATCGCAGTGCAATATAATCAAGACTTAACCTATAGACGATAATCAAGAACTTTTCATATATGGGGTGAAGTCTACATCTTCATTTAATCCTGTAGGTTGTATTGTGTCTGACGACACTATCCACCTTGTTTCCTTCTGATTTAATCTGTTCAGTATGCCCCCCCGCACACACACACCTTTCTAGGGGCTATACAGTTTGTAAAGCAGTAAGTTTAAGGCAGGAGGAGCCAGAATTATGGAACTGTGCAAAATGTGTGCCATGGGGACTGCAGTCAGTTTGATTAATGATCACTCTGACATGTTCCTGGACATGAGTTTTTAGAGGTCTGGTGGAGGCCTGGGACCAGCCTCAGATGAAACTCTGCACTGACATCCACAGTGACTGAGGTGTGCTGTGGGTGTCGGTGGGTATCTGTCACCAACCTCAGATGAAACTCTCTGGCAGAATCCACTGTGACTGAAGTGCGCTGGTGGGGAGTGGGACCAGGCTCAGACAAGACTCCATGCCAATGTCCACTGTGACACAGGTGTGCTGGTGTTGATTCAACTAATAGGGGTGGTGTAGCAGAGGGTGGTAGGGTACAGGGGAGTAAAATGGCAACATGCTCCTGAGAAAGATAAAACAAATTCAGATGGGGGACATGAAAAAATGAAGACTTCACAAAATACTGTTTGTTAATTTATTACATGATAGAGGCAAAATAAAGCAGTATAGTCTAGAGGTTAGAGTAACGAGCTGTGAAGCAGGCTTGGTACATCCAACAGACCAGACCTGGGTTTGATTCTCACAACCTCCACTTGCATACTGTGTGACTCTGAGTATGTCACTTAACTGCCCAATGCTCCCAGGTCGCCCCTGAAAACAGGCACGTGTGCCTAGTAGGCCTTACCTGGTTACCAAACACTAAAATAAATAAATAAATAAAACCATCAGTTTTTACAGGTAGAAATGGATGTCTTAGTCAGGGTAATGGGCACTGTCTCTCAGGAAACTGACAACCTGATTTGCACCTAGAATATTAGAAGGCCTACAGGAGGACTGCTGAGCATCCCAGAGGGAGGGCAGTGCAACCTGCTGCGATATTGCCAACTAGTGACCACAAGTGGCAATGCACTACTGTGAGGGAGGGGAGGGTGCATGCATGGTGCATCCCAGAGGGAGGGCAGTGCAGCCTGCTGTGATATTGCCACCTAGTGACCACAGGTGGCAGTGCAGTTGGTAGTGCACTACTGGGGGGGGGGTGGATGCATGGTGCATCCCAGAGGGAGGGCAATGCAGCCTGCTGTGATATCAACACCTAGTGACCACAAGTGGCAGTGCAGTTGGTACTGCACTAGTGGGGCGGTGCATGCAAGGTGCATCCCAGAGGGATAGCAGTGCAACCTGCTGTGATATTGTCACCTAGGGAGCACAGGTGGCAGTGCAGTAAAATTACTGTGTGTGGGGGGAGGTGCATGTATGGTGCATCCCAGAGGGAGGGAAGTGCAGCCAGATGTGATATTGCCACCTAGTGACTACAGGTGGCAGTGCAATTGGTAATGCACTACTGTGGGGGTGTGAGCATGGTGCATCCCAGAGGGAGGGCAGTGCAGCATGCTATGATATTGCCGCCTAGTGGCCACAGGTGGCAGTGCAGTGGGTAGTGCACTACCGTGGTGGTGGGGAGGGTGCATGCATGGTGCATCCCAGAGGGAAGGCAGTGCAGCATGCTGTGATATTGCCGTCTAGTGATCACAGGTGGCAGTGCAGTGGGTAGTGCACTACCGTGGTGGTGGGGAGGGTGCATGCATGGTGCATCCCAGAGGGAGGGCAGTGCAGCATGCTGTGATATTGCCACCTAGTGACCACAGGTGGCAGTGCAGTGGGTAGTGCACTACCGTGGTGGTGGGGAGGGTGCATGCATGGTGCATCCCAGGGGGAGGGCAGTGCAGCATGTTGTGATATTGCCACCCAGTGACTACAGGTGATAGTGCAGTTTGTAGTGCACTACTGTGTTGGAGATGCATGCATGGTGCATCTCAGAGGGAGGGCAGTGCAACCTGCTGTGATATTGCCACCTAGTGACCACAGGTGGCAGTGCAGTTTGTAGTGCACTACTGTGTGTGTGTGTGTGGGGGGGTAGATGCATGGTGCATCTCAGAGGGAGGGCAGTGCAGCCTCCTGTGATATTGCCACCTCCTGAGCACAGGTGGCAGTGCAGTTTGCAGTGCACTATAGTGGCAGGGAAGGGCATGGTGTACCTTGATGCACTCACATGCCTCTGCAGTCTAAGGGGTGAGGATTGCTGGGCAAACAGAAAAAGGCTGGCCTCTCCTAGATTAGGAAACTGTTCCACCAGCCAGGCACCTACTATGGGAACCAGGCTTGGTTGTGACTTGGGGAGTAAAGGAATGGTGACCTGGAGCTAAAAGCGATCCTTCTGGAAGCATCAGCAGCTAGCACTGGTGTAAAGGGAAGTAGTTCTGTGAACAGAGCAGTAAGAAGGATGAAATATCCAGGTAAAAAGTGTCACACAGGAATCCAACAGCTCAAACATTTAAAGGTTCAACTTATTCAGACAAATATTAATGCAACTTATAAGTTGAACTGATTTGGTTGTCTTGAAATAGCTTTAGAGATTTAAAGCACTAATGATCAACTGTTACATCAGTCAAACTGCTTTTCTCCTGAGTTTTGGGTCTTATCTCTGGGAACATCAGCAGACACAAATCTTCTGGGGAAATTTGTGCATTTTTGAAAATTACTAACAAGGAAAAGCAAACTAAACCAAAGCTCATTTCCAGGTACGATTCAATGGGGTGGGGGTTGGGGGGAGTGCACAAGAAAAAAATACATGAATACATACAGTGCGAATGATACAGGCAATATATACCGCAACATTGTACCGACAGTATGCACATCAAGTGAGGTACAGGCACGAATGAGTTTAGGAAAACTCAGCTATGAAGATCAACGTAGAGCACATTTGAAATGGGAGGGGTTACCATGGATGAAGGGGTACCATCTAGGCTCTATAGTGGCCCGAACATCACATTGCTTCAAAAGTCTAACACAGCAGTCTCCTCTCTGACTCTGGAAAGATCATCATTATGTAGGGAAGACCTCCCCTATTGTCTGTGTATACATCAAAGTGCCATATATCTTTCACATCCCCTCTCAACCCACCCCACAGTCTCAGCGCATACGACTTCATCTAGATGAGCATTCCAGTCTGCCACCACCCTTTCAGTAAAAAAAGTACTTACTACTTTCTGATATCTTTTTACCACCCCCCCCAAGAGTTTCATAGAGTGACTTCTGCTGGAAGAATTATTACTCATTGCAAACAAGTTACTAGTGTCTACTCTACCGAACAAATGGAGGAATTTAAATGTGGCAGTAAAGTCCCCTTGTTTTTTCCCTCCTCCAGAGTATACATGTTCGGATCCTTTAGTGATTTCTCATATGTTCTCCCCTGTTGCCCCTGAATCATCTTGGCAGCTCTCCTCTGCATCTCCTCCAGTCTGTCCCGATCATTCTATAGGGGCAAATTCCAAAATTGTACACTGTACCGCAAATGAGGTTGGACCACTGATCTGCACAGGGGCATCTTCACCTCTCTCCTCCTGCTTTTAATCACTTTACCCAGCATCCGATTCACCTTTCCCTTTGCTTTTTTACACTGTGCCAATGCCTTCAAAGTATCCCTGATCATTATCCCAGATTCTTTTTCTCTACAGTGCCATCCATCACCACCCCTCCCATTCTGTATTTCAGTTTCGGGTTTTCGGCACCAATATGAATGTTTGCTTCTCTAGCTCCCACTTCAGGGCTTTTACCCCCTCTTCAGAGTCCACTCTACCTGGATCTTGGGGTTGTCTTAATAGAGGCATATTTCCACTGAAATCCCTCTCCTGTGTCACAAATATAATGCCCCAAAGTTGGGGCATCCCAGAAATAGATATTCAATAAAAAGATTAGGGGTTTACAGGTGCCCAGGGTGCCTGCCTTAGGTATAGACTGCAGGGCAAAGGTAAAAAGGGGCCCCTCAGAAGTTGATTCACATCCCTGTACAGTATAAAAACACTCTGATTAATAAAGAAAGTGCCCTGTGCACTCAGGCCTGGTGAAAAAAAATAGAATTCAGGTAGCTTCAGTAACAATGGCCTGGATGGAATGCTGTGCTGAGCTGCTCATGCACTGCATTCCACTCCAGCCACTCTAGAACCCTGTTGGGTTTAAGTTTAAAAATACATTTTCAGTTAGTCAGTTGTTCCTTGGCAGAGGTTGAGGAGACAGGACACAGAAGTCAAGGGACAGGAAAGGGCTTACCTGGTGTTGAAGCCATCCTCTCGGCTTGCTGTGGTCCTGTGCTGCCTCCCCTGCCTGAAGACCCTTGCTCTGTTTCGTTCTGCTGTCGGTGGTGCCATCGGGGCACCACGAAGAAGTAAAACGGCCATTTGCCTTGCGTTGGGCTTAAGAGCCCTGTCGTTTTATTATTTTAATTCCCCGTATTTAAGTTTTATTTCAATTCACGTGGTAATGCACTGAAGAGTCGCATTGCGCTCTGGTGCTGTCGCCGTCTGAGGCCCCTCAGTCTGTCCCACTCTCGCCTGCCATTATTTCACTCCCTTCCTCTGCCAGCAAGACCTTCCACCTCCCGTCTGCTCTCTCTGGTCCTGGTGTGAGCGGTGAGTGGGCGATAGCACGCAGATTCGTGCTGTTCGCCCAACAAAACAAAGACTGTATTTTTTTTATTTCATTCTTTAGCGCACAAGGTGCAGAAGAGGAGCGGCCAAGCGCCGCCTAGGATTTGGGCCACAAGGACCCCTAATTAATAGTCAGTGGGAAGGCGGGGTAGCGATGCCTACAGGAGAGGCAAGCAATGCAAGGCCAGTTCAAAGCCTATTAAATATTAATGTGGGGGTGGGATTAAAGGTGATGATCTGCCGAAAGAGAGACAGCTCTTAGAGAGCCTTTCAAATTAAAGGGGCCACGCAGTTAAAAGGGCAAGTCAGGCCCAAATTAAAGCAGGGCACCAGGCCCAGCTGTAAGAGGGTATTTAGGCCCACAGTCTAGAGGGCACCAGGCCCATTTCTGTTAGGGCATTGGGACCAGTTTTGAAAGGGCTATTTGGCCCACAGTATAGAGGGCGCCAGGCCCATTTTGAAGGGCACCAGGCCCAGTTTTAAAAAGGGAGACTAGGCCCATAAATAAGTGTAGGGCATTAGGCCCGAGGTAAAGCAGGGTTCTAGGGAGGCCCCGGCCTAGTGTAATAAGGCAAGTCAGCTTAGTGGTAGTAAGGGAGGCCCTGGCCTAGTGTAATAAGGCAAGCCAGCCTAGTGGTAGTAAGGGAGGCCCCGGCCTAGTGTAATAGGGCTACCCAGCCAAGTGTTAGTAAGGCCAGCCCTGGCCTAGTGGATTAGGACAACCCAGCCTAGTGGTAGTAAGGGCGGCCCCGGCCTAGTGGATTATGGCAAGCCAGTCTAGTAGTAGTAAGGGCAGCCCCGGCCTAGCGGATTAGGGTAGTCCAGCCTAGTGGTAGTAAGGGCAGCCCCGGCCTAGTGGATTAGGGCAATCCAGCCTAGCAACAGTAAGTAGGGCATATAGGCTCTTTAACAGATAAAGCATTTAGGCCTGTAGTGTCCCGGCAATTAGCATAAAGGCACCTTTAGCAAAGCGTGCAGGGGTAGCCAGATCCTATTCGGGAAGACCCTACATTTAGGAAAAGGGGTCCATCCAAGGGTGCTCAATTCACAAATACTGTAAAGCTCTGTAACAACTGTACTATTCATACATCTGTTATTGCTGAAGCACTTGAAAAACTGTGAACTTGCTAGGAAGCACCAAGACTGTATTGTATAAGGATTGTGGCTATTTGCCCCTGGTTATCCGAACTATTGCCCTAAGCATCTGAATTATTGCCCTGAGCATCTGAAATATTGCTCTAAGCATCTGAAATATTGCCCTAAGCATCTGAATTATTGCCCTAAGCATCTGAAATATTGCTCTAAGCATCTGAACTATTGCCCTAAGCATCTGAACTAGTGCTCTAAGCATCTGAAATATTGCCCTAAGCATCTGAATTATTGCCCTAAGCATCTGAAATATTGCTCTAAGCATCTGAACTATTGCCCTAAGCATCTGGACAACTGCCCCACCTGTAACCATTACTCATAAATTTAGACTTTGCCCTTTCCTCAGCAAATTATCGGATCATTGCACAGTCCCCTTGGCATTGCAGGAAGGTGCATCTTTCAGCTACATTGTTACCAGTGTATGGGGACAGTCTCAATCTTCTACCACACTGCAGTCCCATAGTGTGGTCTGTAATACTTCATACTCAGAATCAGCCTCTACTCAGAAGAGGACGTCTTCTCATCATTCTTCGCCCAAGTAGGCTCATCCATCAGATCATCTCCTCCATCTGTGTCGTCTGCCAAAATCGAGTCCTCACCAGTCGTACAAGTCGTACCCGCCGTTTCTTGTTTTCACAGCTCAAAGTTACATCCGCCGAAGCACATCACGACAGCCGTGCCAGTGTCATTTCATATGGTTCCTGATCCAGATGTCCCGAAGTTGGTCACCCTCCACAGAAGAGTGTGCTCATCCTGGAGAACCTGGTCTACGCCCCTGGTTGTTCACCGAAAGTCGAGTCCGTCGAAGCCCAGTGCGGGACGCGTCTGCCGTTTCTTCATTTTTGTTCTAGTTTCTGGTGACAAGATTGCAGAATCAACCATCCTCTCTACAGATTCTTCTGGTTCCTGGTTCTATCGGAGACCCTTCAGAGTTTAGCTGGCCCTTGGAGTGCTGCAGCATCATTTAGGTCGTGGTAGTCCTTGAGTGGATTCGTCGCCACGCAGGTCCCGATTTCTCCTCATCATTGGTGACCCTGGAAGTGGGTTTTGGCCAAGGAACCCTTTGTTTTCAGTTTGGAATCCGACAGCCCATAAGTGGGTTATTTCAGGACCCAGTTGCTCTGGTTCTTTTATTCTGGCAGCCTTGGAGAGAGTGGGCTTTTGCCGAACAATCATATGGTCTGTTTAACAAACCTTTCACCACCCAGTGGCCTTTACAAGGTCCCTGCTGGGGATTGTGTTAGTATCCACTGTTTCGTTTGCTTCCCCTTTGTAGCTACGATCGTAGACCAATGGTGTACACAAAGACGTCAGACCTCTGGACTCCTGTAACATTTGGACTGTGGTAGAATTGTGTAGTTATAGCTAAACCAAATACTGTTATGGGTAGTGTATGTCATCTGATCTTCACCTAAGCTTAGTGATAGGAATAAGAATTGTAGAATAATTATAAAAGTATAGCGGCAATAGGCCTAAATATTTATTCTGTTCTGGTTTGAAGTAGTTTTGGCAGTCATAGATAAAGTATTCTGTTTTATTTACCGCCCTATTGTTTTGGGTGACTTCTCCTTCTCTTGTGACTGTGTTTCCCTACCCACTGGTACAAAATACACACCCTGCGGGCACTGAATCTCTAGGATGACTCCTGCCTCTCCTTGTCTGGGTAACAGTTATCTTATCCACAATAATTCGGACCTTGGTGTCTCACTCATCTCTTTTCACCGTCTTTAGAGCAGAGTACCACAGAGCACCTCCAGACCATCACACGAATATGCCTATTGAGGCAATCTGGTACCAACACCATTCTCTGAGGGAATGTCTCAGTAAACAAAAATGGTCACCAGTTTGCACTAAAAAAATTGTAATGCCTGGCACAAGTATTTTTATGTTATGCATCCTGGTTGACAGGACTTGTTTTTTGCCATTGCTAATGTTGCTTGGATTGTATCCTTAGCAATCTGGAGCCACCAAATTCTTGACATTTTGGCAGGATAGTGGATCCATCAGATAGCAACAGCTATCCGACCGTGGATCTGACCCCCCACCCCAGATCCAGGTTGGATCCTGCATTATTTGATGCCGGATCCAGGGAGCCGGCACCACTTCCAAGGATCCAGCATTGGATCCCTGGATCTGGCTTTAGATCCCTAGATCCATCAGCAGATCCATAGATCCAGCATCAGATAATGCAGGATCTGAACTGGGATCTGGCCTCCGTATTTGGCAGGATATTGTGTCAGATCCCGCCTGGACAGTCCCGCCATCCGACAGAGCACAGTCGGATCCACGGAGGCACTATCCGAGCAACACTAGCCATTGCACGTGCCGTTCCAATGCATGGGTCTTAGCCAGTCAGGATACAGGGATTTTTGTACCCATTTTGTTAAACCATGTAATTTGATACACTGCAATTTTTTTAATTCCTGTTGTGGCTGGCTACATGTAAAGACTATGTGAGTAGCACTTCAGTGATGGACCATTGCCCTTATTCTCTTTAGGTATTTCCACCCTCAGTAGAGGTGCTAAGAGAAGGGTTCTCAAGGCTAAAGGAAATGACAGAGCATGAATAAAGTCTGAGGGCAGAACAGAGAGCACCAGAGGTGGTGGAGGGGTGGAGCAGACTAAGGCAGAGAGGTCTGAGATTACCTGTGTTAAACAGTGGTGGGGCAGAGTTTCCCACTACCCTATCAAACCACAGGCACGCCTTCCTAATAAAAAGAATTCTGCCCCTTAAGATTCATCCTGTATTGGACCAACTCAGCTCCTTATGGGGAGCCTTGAGTTTCTGACTGGTGTATGCTAGGATTATCAGGAGGTGTTCTTTGATGGAGGGGTTTTTCTCAGGAGCCCTAAAAACAGCTGTGGTGATGCCCTCCTAAAAAAAAAACATCTCTGGACCCCGATGTCCTGGCAAATTACAGGCCTGTCTCAAATCTTCCCTTTCTAGTAAAGATAACTGAGAAGACTGTGGCAACGCAGCTGGAGGCTCACCTGGAGATATTTATTATCTGCGATCCATTCCAGTTGGGATTTATGCCTTGTCATAACACTGAGACTGCTTTGGTAAGGGCGTTGCATGATCCCCTCATGGCGAGAGATCAGGGACTGTGTCACATTTTGGTCCTACTAGATGCCTCGTTTTCATTTGACACGGTGGATTGTGGGGTGTTTTTGGACCACCTGAGGAACTATGTGGGACTCACTGGCACAGTTTTGTACTGGTTTGAGTCCTACATCACCAGGACATCTCAGCAGGTGGCCTTGGGTAATTTTATTTCTGAACCCTGGGCGGTCACCTGTGGGGTTCCTCAAGGCTTGATTCTAGTGCCCATGTTATTCGCTGTGTACATGTTGCCTTTGGGTGAGATCATAAGGTGGCATGGGGGTTGAGTTTCACTGATATGAAGATGACACTCGGCTCTATCTGTCTTACAGCCCCAACCAGGTCAATGCAGTGCCAGTGCTTGGGTGTTGTCTTCAAGACATCAACAACTGGACCGCCTCCAACTGGCTGCATCTCAACCCAGGGAAGACAGAGGTGATGGCCACTGAACCAGGGTGGTCCAGGTCAACAATGACAAGTGATTACCTTTCTGTTACATCTTTAAATGGCCATAATCTTTGAGCCGTGGATGCGGTGAAGGATTTGGGCATCATTCTTGACTGAAAGCTGACATTTGAAAAACAGGTGTTAGCGGTAGTCAGGAGTGGCTTTTATCATTTGTATAATATTGCCTAAATTAAACAGTATTTGGTGCCAGCCTACTTTGAGACAGTCATCAATGCCTCCGTCACCTCCCGATTGGATTACTGCAAAGCTTTCTACCTAGGGCTTTCTGGAAGCTTGATACGTCGACTACAGTTGCCCCAAAACGCTGCAGCCCACTTGGTGGTGGGATCTCTTCGTAGTGACCCCGTTACTCTGGTGCTGCGGGCTCTGCATTGGCTTCCTGTTCGATGGCACAGCATCTTAAAATGTCTTTGACAACATTCAAGGCCCTACACGGACTGAGCCCTAGATACCTGAAAGATCTTCTGAAGCCTTACACTCCTACTCATCCCCTCCGGTCCACAGATGTGGCTTATTTCTGGTTTCCCATTCCCATTTAAAGCAGTCTGGGGATAGGGCCTTTGGAGTCGCGGCCCCTTTACTGTGGAAGTCTCTTTCTGAGTTAGTACGTTCCACCCCCACTGTGGATACCTTTAAACATAGATTAAAAACATATTGATTTACATAAGCATACCCAGATTGTTAACTATTGGTATTATTAATTGCAATTTCATTTGTCGTTATTTTATTTTCATTTAAAATATATCTGCTTGGTTGCTTGTTTTTAAATCTTATGGTGAAACCTGTTTTTTTACTGTTTGCGAGCTGTTCTATGCCATTGGAAACTGTACCATATAAATAACATTTGCCTTGCCTTGGTGAGGTAGGATTCTGCTTTCTTACGTAACAGACAAGAAAGGGTTAAATTATGGCCCTTGCAGTCAGACTGGAAGAATAGAACTAGAGGTGTAACTCAGCGTATGAAACTTGGGTCCCTTGTATGATATGGAATCCTCTGTGGCCATGTTAGTTACATGTACAACACAATAATTTACAGAAGGCACCACTCCGTACAATAAACACGTTTGTTTTATTGGCACATTATCAGTCTGCTTTCTGGCTGTGACACATAGAATGGTCCAGAAGGTGGCACACTTGAGCTATAGTAACATCATGATCACCGCACTCCACTAACATTCCCCTACTGTACCCCCCCCCGCCACGACTCTGTCAGGAAGGGGGTTGGAGGAGGAGCCAATAAAAAGAGGGCAGATTTCCATGAAGGGCAGGTTTCAGTGCTGTAGTGGTTCTTAAGGAAACAGCTGAGCATTAATAACAGAAGTTCATCCAGACTCCGTGACCCTCTGACTGTCGACAACATTTCCACAATGTACTGGGCTCCTGTCCTCACCCTGATCGTAACCTGCTGGAGATGTAAGGGGTTGTCTTTTTTATGTTTTAAATGTATTCTTTTATAGGCTAATAAAAGCTAGCTTTTAATAAAGATGATTTATTGATAAAGTAGTGGCAGATTCTAAATATAACCAGATTATTTATTATAATACATTTTAATAGCACCTCCTGAAAAAGAATAAACTGTTTTCTTGACATGTTTGTTACAATTTTCTCAGGTCACATGGCCCAGGCCAGCCTGACTCAGCCTCCCTCAATGTCAGTGTCTCTGGGACAGAATGTCGAACTCTCCTGTAGTGGCAGCAGCATCAGTAGCAGCTACTATCTAGTTGGTATCAGCAGAAACCTGGGAACGCCCACGACTCCTTACATATGACAGCACCACAGCCTCAGGAATCCCGGGCAGGTTCACTAGTTCCAAAAGACAGCTCTGCTAAAACTGCCAAATTAACCATCACTGGTGTGCAGGCAGAGGACGATGCTGATTATTACTGTGAAACATGGGTCAGTGGCTCAAACATACACACAGTGATACAGTCACATAGGGAACTGAGACAAAAACCTTCTGCATCACAGGGTCTGTCTCTGTAGCTGGAGTAGACAGCCACTGAGTTTGATACTGATAACTGTCAAAGTCTTGTAGTCACTGTTTTTCTACCTATGAACTTTGTCTTCCCAGTGGAAGAACACCCCTCCATTTCCCGAGGTAATATCCGGGACCTTCCCAGTCTAGGGTTGCAGCTCGATAGGAGGATCCCTCACTGCAACTTTCATATTAATTCTGAGTTCTGTCAATTGAGTGTTCAGATTTAATTACACCTGTAGGCCCTTGGGTTCAGTCACCACAGAAAACAGCACTAACATGTACCCTCACATAGGGATTTACTTTAATATAAACTGTGGAAATTGATGGCATAAGTAATTCACAATCCAGAGACCTAACTTCATTCTCTCTGTGTCAGTCATCAGTCATCTTAAGCCACCTCGGGCATGCTTTTCTACGTCGGCTCTAACAGTTGCTGCAGCTTACACATAACAGTTGCATGAGACCAGGCTCTTTTTTTTTCATTCGTAACTTGTGGTATTTTCAATTTTCTCCCCTTCCCTTCCGGGGCCATGGCATACACATGCATGTACATGTGTGGAGGAGCACGCAGACGCCAGGATCCAGTGGCCTTCCACCCCTCCCCAGACTTGCGATGCCACTCCAACTGCCTGTGCTGCCCACTGGACCTCCACCCAGTGGGAGCAGGACTACAGCAGAGGGGGCAGTCCTGCCAGTCCACCCCTCTGGGGGGAGAGCCATAGCTCAGTCCCACTCTACCCCCCCCCTTAGCTGGCTTCCTGGGGACCAGAGATTGTCCCTGAACCCGGATCATCAACGTGGCATGATGTAATGCGCTAGTGCCTCAGCCGTCAGCGCCACCAGGACGGCTGAGACCAGTCTCTTTCAGTCTCCCCAGTAACAAGGGGGTTACACATTTCACATACTGGGATGAAGCATTTGGACCTCGATGCTCAGTAGTGACCTCCTGGCACTCTCACGCATGTTGCCGACGTCTTTCTAACTTTAAGGTATATCAAGCACTCCTCTAGATCCTTATCTCAGTTTCTCCCCTGAGGGCATCATAAATGCCTGACAACCTGACAGCAGCGTAGCTATTTACATTTATAGAAGTTGCAGGTTACAGTGCCTGTATGCTCCCTCCAACTGTTGCTGCTGCCCATAGCCTAGGTAGAATCTCTGCTGCTGTATCCCCTGCATGTTTCTAAACCCTGCAAGCCCCCCAACACTGTGTTGTGCAGCCCCATCCCCCATGATCATAGAGTGCCTGCCACTTGGGGCCCTTGCACCTCAGAACATCACAAAGTTTGCCTGGAGACATGGGATCTCCTACCATGCCTGCAGCACTGCTTACTATGGGTCTCACACAGGCTGTCTTCTTGTGCCTCTTCTATGACATGGGCACCTTACCAACTTGACCCGACACAGGGTGTTCCTCTGTTTCAGGGAAACCGTCCTCAGACCAGTAAGCCATCAGGGTGCTGCTCTTGAGGGAGGACCCCCTCACAGTCCCCACACACTGGGCCTCACGCATCTGGTTACTTCTGCAACCACCAACACAGTCAGGGCTTGGACTTGGCTCTTGCCCTTGGGAATGAGATTACCAACCTCTAGATTGAGCCAGTTAACTGTCTGGATCACACTGCACCCAGATGTTGTCCTTTGAAGTCCCCCCTTATAGTCCACCCCCATGGATATGATTCAATACCACCCATTAAGAGAGTTTCAACCAGAATGACTGCAGGTGGTACAGGACATCTTGGAGATTTCAGCAGCTTGTGAAACAGGTTTGGAGGAGGTGCTGGTGACTTAGAACAGGGTCATCACAGGGCTTTCGACACTGTTGCACCTACTCATGTATGACCTCAGGACACATGCTTGGGTTCCCCATGGTTCGATTGGGAGCTCAGGGAGCTAAAGACTAAGGGTTGGAGGTTAGAGCACTGTTGGAGGAGAACCAGGGCACAGGAGGACAGACTGGCTTTGAACATAAATTAGGATGAATGTCAAAGGGCAGTCACCCATAAGAAGGCAGCATTTCTGTGCAGGAGATTGTGGTTGGGAGAAATCAACCAGCTTAGCTGTTCTGTACTTAGACAAATTATTAAATCTGTGACATCAGTAACATTTTCTCCTGTCTGTTCGATCTCCTCTGAAAGACTGACATAAACAGATATAGTACATTGTTTAAAATTGCCTGGTCATTTTTGTCCTTATAATAGACAAGCAAAGTGTAGTCATGTCTGAAATCTGAGCCCCTCCCCTTCACCTCAGAGGGACTTGTGGGCTCACAAACTTCATTTCCCACAGAAATATTTATTTATTTAAAACCTGGAAATGGGAAAAGGCATGCTGAATGACAGCACATTTCCAGGTGCGACCTGGGGAAGGGGAGAAGAAATATATTCTGCAGGATCCAGTGGCTCGCTCACATCAGAGCCAGAATGGGACTGAGGCCCACACGTGGGGGTCTGGGCTCAAAGCCAACACTGACACAGCAGTGCGGTATGGGGGCGGGGGGGACTTGTTTGTACATACATGTAATGAACTGTAGTGTTTGGACCGCTGTTCATCTCTTTATCAGAATTCATTTAACACAAAAATACAAAAACAAACCTGTAAAGGTCTGCAGAAGGACAGAGATATAACCCACCAGGAAATCTCTTTATTGCGATGCAAACTGCTCCTTCAGTTTCTGTTAATTACTGGCACATTATCAGCTTTCTGACTGTTACACACAGCATATTCCACAAGGTGGCACATTTGAGCTGTACCAACATAATGGTTACATACAGGGAACAGTAGTATGAGTGCTCCAGGCTGTAGAAAATAGCAGTCTCAGACTCCAAGTTGTGTCAAACAGGCAGTTATTTTATTAAATGTTATGCAGACACCATATCGGAGGTCCTGTCCCCAGTGCTTCAGCCCAACAATTAGGTCTTCATCGGTGGGGGTCCTCCTAGTCAAGCTCTCATACATACTTAGTGCACATCTTAAAGTGATACACCCAGTGACACAGTTCATTTATACAACAATCACAGAATATAAAATGTCTTCACCAACTTACTAGAAAACAGGACAAATGATGGGTGGGAGCAGGGGGTATGGGGTAGGAGAAGGGTGGGAGGGGGAATTATGGGGGTGAGGATGAGGGTATTGGAAGGGAGGGCAGGTGAGGGTCCACCAATACAGTCCAGGTAAATTTGTTCACATCATAGGTACAGGGAAGGATACAGGACAAATAGCAACGATAAGACCTTAAAGTTCACAGTAATAATTGTTGGGATTTATTTTAGGAGGATCATTATTCAAACTGAAGTCAATTGTTCCAAATATAGAAAAGTCTCAGGTAGAAACCGGAGAGTTCTCTAGCCCTGTGAGCTTCAGTACCTATAGAAGAACCATAAACCATTAGTAGGGCATACTTATAATGTACACAGATGGATAAACAAATACAGACCTGACACTAGTAGCACTAGTTGCCACCTAGCAAAGTCCCTAACTAATACTTCAATCGCAGTGCAATATAATCAAAACTTAACCTATAGACGATAATCAAGAACTTTTCATATATGGGTGAAGTCTACATCTTCATTTAATCCTGTAGGTGGTACAGTGTCTAGCAGACACTATCCACCTTGTTTCCTTATTTAATTTGTTCAGTATGCCCCCCCCACTTTCTAGGGGCTATACAGTTTGTAAAGCAGTAAGTTTAAGGCAGCCAGAATTATGGAACTGTGCAAATTGTGTGCCATGGGGACTGCAGTGCTGGTAGGGAGTGGGAGCAGGCTCGGACAAGACTCCATGCCAAAGTTCACTGTGACACAGGTGTGCTGGTGTTGATTCAACTAATATGGGTGGTGTAGCAGAGGGTAGTAGGGTACAGGGGAGTAAAATGGCAACATGCTCCTGAGAAAGATAAAACAAATTCAGATGGGGGACATGAAAAAATGAAAACTTCACAAAATACTGTTTGTTAATTTATTACATGATAAGAGGCAAAATAAAAGCAGTATAGCCTAGAGGTTAGATTAACGAGCTGTGAACGAGCTTGGTACATCCAACAGACCAGACCTGGGTTTGATTCTCACAACCTCCACTTGCATACTGTATGACTCTGAGTAAGTCACTTACTGCTCAATGTTCCCAGGTCGCCCCTGAAAACAGGCACGTGTGCCTAGTGGGCCTTACCTGGTTACCAAACACTAAAATAAATAAATAAAACCATCAGTTTTTACAGGTAGAAATGGATGACTTAGTCAGGATACTGGGCATTGTCTCTCAGGAAACTGACAACCTGATTTGCACCTAGAATGTTAGAAGGCCCACAGGAGGACTGCTGAGCATCCCAGAGGGAGGGCACTGCAGCCTGCTGTAATACTGCCATCTAGTGACCACATGTGGCAGTGCAATTGGTAGTGCAGTACTGTGGGGGACAGGAGGGTGCATGCATGGTGCATCCCAGTGGGAAGGCAGTGCAGCCTGCTGTGATATTGCCACCTAGTGACCACAGGTGGCAGTGCAGTTGGTAGTGCACTACTGGGGGAAGGGGTGGCTGCATGGTGCATCCCAGAGGAGGCAATGCAGCCTGCCGTGATATCAACACCTAGCGACCACAAGTGGCAGTGCAGTTGGTACTGCACTAGTGTGGAGAAGCGGTGCATACAAGGTGCATCCCAGAAGGATAGCAGTGCAACCTGCTGTGATATTGCTACCTAGAGAGCACAGGTGGCAGTGCAGTAAAATTACACTGTGTGGGGGGTGCATGCATGGTGCATCCCAGAGGGAGGAAGTGCAGCCAGATGTGATATTGCCACCTAGTGACTACAGGTGGCAGTGCAGATAGTAGTGCACTACTGGGGAGTACATGCATGGTGCATCCCAGAGGGAGGGCAGTGCAGCCTGCTGTGATATTGCCACCTAGTGACTACGGGGGGGGGGGTGTATGCATGGTGCATCCCAGAGGGAGGGCAGTGCAGCCTACTGTGATACTGCCACCTAGTGACCACAGGTGGCACAGCAGTGGGTAGATCACTACCATGGTGGTGGGGAGGATGCATGCATGGTGCATCCCAGAGGGAGGGCAGTATAGCATGTTGTGATATTGCAACTAGTGACTACAGTTGGCAGTGCACTACTGTGTGTGTGTGGGGGGGTGCATGCATGGTGCATCCCAGAGGGTGGGCAGTGTGTCTGATGTGATATTGCCACCTAGTGACTCCAGGTGGCAGTGCAGTTTGTAGTGCACTACTGTGGGGGAGATGCATGCATGGTGCATCTCCGAGGGAGGGCAGTGCAACCTGCTGTGATATTGCCACCTAGTGACTACCAGTGGCAGTGCAGTTTGTAGTGCGCTACTGTGTGTGTGTGTGTGTGTGTGTGTGTGGTGGGGGGAGGGTAGATGCATGGTGCATCTCAGAGGGAGGGCAGTGCAGCCTCCTGTGATATTGCCACCTACTGAGCACTGGTGGCAGTGCAGTTTGCGGTGCACTATTGTGGGAGGGAAGGGCACATGCATGGTGTATCTTGATGCACTCACATGCCTCTGCAGTCTAATGGGCGAGGATTGTTGGGAAAACAGAAAAAGGCTGGCCTCTCCTAGATTAGGAAACTGTTCCACCAGCCAGGCACCTACTATGGGAACCAGGCTTGGTTGTGACTTGGGGAGTAAGGAAATGGTGACCTGGAGCTAAAAGCAATCCTTCTGGAAGCATCAGCAGCTAGCACTGGTGTAAAGGGAAGTACTTTTGTGAAGAGAGCAGTAAGATGGATGAAATATCCATGTAAAAAGTGTCACACAGGAATCCAACAGCTCAAACATTTAAAGGTTCAACTTATTCAGACAAAGAGTGCACAAGAATAAAAATACATGAATACATACAGTGCGAATGATACAGGCAATATATACTGCAACATTGTACTGGCAGTATGCACATCAAGTGAGGTAGAGGCACGAGTGACTGTAGGAAGATTCAGCAATGAAGACCAATGTAGAGCACATTTGAAATGGGAGGGGTTACCATGGATGAAGGGGTACCATCTAGGCTCTATAGTGGCCCGAACATCACATTGCTTCAAAGGTCTAACACAGCAGTCCCCTCTCTGACTCTGGAAAGAGCACCATTATGTAGGGAAAACCTCCCCAATTGTCTATTCATCAAAATGCCGTATACCTTTCACATCCCCTCGTAACCCACCCCACAGTCTCAGCACATATGACTTTATCCAAATGAGCATTCCAGTCTGCCACCACCCTTTCAGTAAAAAAAGTACTTACTACTTTCTGACATCTCCCCCCCCCAAGAGTTTCATAGAGTGACTTCTGGTGGAAGAAATATTACTCATTGCAAACAAGTTACTAGTGTCTACTCTATTGAACGAATGGAGGAATTTAAATGTGCCAGTTAAGTCCCCTTGTTTCCTCCTCTCCTCCAGAGTATACATGTTCAGATCCTTTAGGGACTTCTCATATGTTCTCCCCTGTTGCCCCTGAATCATCTTGGCAGCTCTCCTCTGCACCTCCTCCAGTCTGTCCAGATCGTTCTGTATGGGCAAATTCCAAAATTGTACACTGTACTGCAAATGAGGTTGGACCAATGATCTGCACAGGGGCATCTTTACCTCCCTTCTTCAGCTTGCAATCACTTTACCCAGCATCCGATTCACCTTTCCCATTTCTTGTTTACATTGTGCCAATGCCTTCAAAGTATCCCTGATCATTATCCCAGATCCTTTTTCTCTACAGTGCCATCCATCACCACCCCTCCCATTCTGTATTTCAGTTTCAGGTTTTCGGCACCAATATGAATGTTTGCTTCTCTAGTTCCCACTTCATGGCCTTTACCCCCTCTTCAGAGTCCACTCTACCTGGATCTTGGGGTTGTCTTAATAGAGGCATATTTTCCACTGGAATCCCTCTCCTGTGTCACAAATATGCCCATTGAGGCAATCTGGTACCAAGGCCATTCTCTGAGGGAATGTCTCAGTAAACAAAAATAGTCACCAGTTTGCACAAAAAAAAATTGTAATGCCTGGCACAAGTATTTTTATGTTATGCATCCTGGTTGACAGGACTTGTTTTTTGCCATTGCTAGTGTTGCTCGGATTGTATCCTGAGCAATCTGGAGCCACCAGATACTTGCCATTTTGGCAGGATAGTGGATCCGTCAGAGAGCAACAGCTATCCGACCGTGGATCTGACCCCACCCCAGATCCAGGTTGGATCCTGCATTATTTGATGCCGGATCCAGGGGCGGCACCACTTCAAGGATCCAGCATTGGATCCCTGGATCCGGCTTAGATCCCTAGATCCATCAGCAGATCCATAGATCCAGCATCAGATAATGCAGGATCTGAACTGGGATCTGGCCTCCGAATTTGGCAGGATCCTGTGTCAGATCCCGCCTGGACAGTCCCGCCATCCGACAGAGCACAGTCGGATCCACGGGGGCACTATCCAAGCAACACTAGCCATTGCACATGCTGTTCCAATACATGGGTCTTAGCCAGTCAGGATACAGGGATTTTTGTACCCATTTTGTTAAACCATTTAATTTGATACACTGCAATTTTTTAATTCCTGTTGTGGCTGGCTACATGTAAAGGCTATGTGAGTAGCACTTCAGTGATGGAACTTTGCCCTCGTTCTCTTTAGGTATTTCCACCCTCAGCAGAGGTGCTAAGAGAAGGGTTTGCAAGGCTAAAGAAAATGACAGAGCATGAATAAAGTATGAGGGCAGAATAGAGAGCACCAGAGGTGGTGGAGGGGTGGAGCAGACTAGGACAGGGAGGTCTGGGATTGCCTGTGTTAAATAGTGGTGGGGCAGAGTTTCCCACCTACCCTATCGAACCACAGGCAAGCCTTCCTAATAAAAAGAATTCTGGCCCTTAAGAGTCATCCTGCATTGGACCAACTCTGCTCCTTATGGGGAACCTTGAGTTTCAAGACTGGTGTATGCTAGGATTATCAGGTGTTCTTTGATGGAGGGTCTTTTCTCAGCAGCCCTAAAAACGGCTGTGGTGATGCCCTCCTAAAAAAAACATCTCTGGACCTCGATGCTCTGGCAGATTACAGGCCTGTCTCAAATCTTCCCTTTCTAGGAAAGATAACTGAGAAGGTTGTGGCAACACAGCTGGAGGCTCACCTGGAGTTATTTAGTATCTGCGATCCATTCCAGTTGGGATTTATGCCTTGTCATAACGTTAAGACTGCTTTGGGAAGGGCGTTGCATGATCCCCTCATGGCAAGAGATCAGGGACTGTGTTCCATCTTGTTCGTACTAGATGCCCCGTTTTCATTTGACATGGTGGATCATGGGGTGTTGCTGGACCACCTGAGGAACTATGTGGGACTCATTGGCACAGTTTTGTACTGGTTTGAGTCCTACATCACCGGCACATCTCAGCAGGTGGCCTTGGGTAATTTTATTTCTGAACCCTGGGCAGTCACCTGTGGGGTTCCTCAAGGCTTGATTCTAGTGCCCATGTTATTCGCTGTGTACATGTTGGGTGAGATCATAAGGTGGCATGGGGGTTGAGTTTCACTGATATGAAGATGACACTCGGCTCTATCTGTCTTACAGCCCCAACCAGGTCAATGCAGTGCCAGTGCTTGGGTGTTGTCTTCAAGACATCAACGACTGGACCGCCTCCAACTGGCTGCATCTCAACCCAGGGAAGACAAAGGTGATGACCATTGAACCAGGGTGGTCCAGGTCGACAATGACAAGTGATTACCTTTCTGTTCCATCTTTAAATGGTCATAATCTTTGAGCCGTGGATGAGGTGAAGGATTTGGGCATCATTCTTGACTGAAAGCTGACAGGTGTTAGCGGTACTCAGGAGTGGCTTTTACCATTTGTATAATATTGCCTGAATTAAACAGTATCTGGTGCCAGCCTACTTTGAGACAGTCGTCTCATGCCTCCTGTCACCTCCCACTGGATTACTGCAAGCTCTCACCAGGTTTTCTGGAAGCTTGGTGCGACTGACTGCAGTTGCCCCAAAACGCTGTAGCCCAGTTGGTGGTGGGATCTCTTCGTAGTGACCCAGTTACTCTGGTGCTGCGGGCTCTGCATTGGCTTCCTGTTCATTGGCACAGCATCTTAAAAATTTCTTTGATAACATTCAAGGCCCTACACGGACTGAGCCCTAGCTACCTGAAAGATCTTCTAAAACCTTACACTGCCTCTCATCCCCTCCGGTCCACAGATGTGGGCTTATTTCTGGTTTCCCATTCCCATTTAAAGCAGTCTGGGGATAGGGCCTTTGGAGTCGCGGCCCCTTTACTGTGGAAGTCTCTTTCTGAGTTAGTACGTTCCACCCCCGCTGTGGATACCTTTAAACATAGATTAAAAACATATTTATTTATATCAGCATAACCAGATTGTTAACTACTGGTATTATTGATTGCAATTTCATTTGTCGTTATTTTATTTTCATTTTAATATATCTGCTTGGTTGCTCGTTTTTAAATCTTATGGTGAAACCTGTTTTTTTACTGTTTGCGAGCTGTTCTGTGCCATTGGAAACTATACCATATAAATACAATTTGCCTTGCCTTGGTGAGGTAGGATTACATAGATACATAGACAGTGTTGGCAGATAAGGGCCTATGGCCCACCCAGTCTGCCCATTTGAGCTTGTAAGTTCAGTTTGTTTTCCCAGAAGTCTGTTTCCCTTACCCTGACCTCTAGAATTCCTTTATGTCTATCCATGCATTCTTAAATCCTTGATTGTTTCAGCCCCCACCACTTCCTCTGGGGGTGTTCCACTTGTCCACCGCCCGTTCTGTGAAGAATTCTTTCTCATGTTTCCTCTGAATCGTCCTCCTCCAACTTCATCCCATGCCCTCTAGTCCTGGAACATCTTTTTCGCTTAAAATAGTGTTTTCTGCACCCTGTTCCTCCCTGTAAGATACTTGTATGTCTCTATCTTATCCCTCTCCCTCCTCCTCCTCCAGGGAGTACATGTTCAGTTCCTTCAACCTGTCTTCCATAGGACTTGTGATGCAATCCATGCACCATCTTGTTGCCCTCTCGAACCTTCTCTACCCTGTCTATGTCCTTACGTAGGTATGGTCTCCCAGAACTGTACACTGTACTCTGTACTCCAGGTGGGACCTCACTAGTGTCTTGTATAGCGGAATTATGACCTCCCTTTTCCTGCTGGTGATGCCCTGCCTATACATCCCAGCATCCTATTTGCTTTACCTGCTGCCTTGTCACACTGTTTCTACCTTGAGGTCATCAGAGATGACAACCCCAAGATCCTTTCCTTCTTGGTGCATGCTATATCCTCACCCCCAACTGATATATTGTGCCAGGGTTTTTGTGCCCCATATGCATTATCTTGCACTTCTTTGCATTGAATTTCAACTGCCAAACCCCTGACCATTCTTCAAGTTTCTGCAGGTCACTTCTCATTCCTGTCTACACCCTCTGGTGTGTCTGCTCTGTTACAGAGCTTTGTGTCATCAGCGAACAGTGAAATTCTGCCTTCTAGGTCCCAGTAATATCACTGATGAAGATGTTGAATAGGACCGGTCCTAGCACTGATCTCTGTGGTACCCTACTGGTCACTCTTCCCTCTGTTGACGACAGCCATTTACCACCACCCTCTGTGTCCTGCCACCCACAGTTACCCACCCACCACACTACTGTTCTGCCCACACCCATATTCCCAGTTTGTGTAATAGTTCTATGTGGCACAGTGTCAAAGGCCTTGCTGAAGTCCAGATAGGCCATGTCCACTGCCCTCCCTGATCCACCTCCCTAGTCACCCAGTCAAAAAATTCAACGAGGTTGGTCTGACATGACCTCCCCCTGGTGAAACCATGCTGCCTTGGGTCCTGTAGTCCATTGACAACCAGATGTTCCACCAATCTCTCCTTCAGTAGTGCTTCCATGATCTTTCCCACTACCGAGGTGAGGCTGACTGGTCTGTAGTTCCCTGCTTCCTCTTTGTTCCCACTTTTGTATAAGGTGACTACATCTGCTGTCCTCCAGTCTTTGAGTGCCTCCCCTGTTTCCAGTGATTGGCTAAACAGGATAGCCAGAGGTTCAGCCACCACCTCTCTTAGCTCTTTAAGGACCCTTGGGTGCACCCCGTCTGGCCCCATTGCTTTATCAACTCTTATTACTTCAAGTTCCTTCAGAACCCTTTCTCATGTTAAGGGACTCATGTCCATTTCTGCACCATTCTACCCCTTTTTTTTTTTTTCTAAGGCAGTGTGCCTTTGGATATATTGTGGTGAACCCATTAAAATAAAAAACTATTTAAAGACAAAGAACCTCTGTGCACAAACACTGAGGCATGAGGTTACCCCAAAGGGCATTTGGCTGGGAAGCCAAGTTTCAAGAAAATACAAAAATCACACATGCCCCCACAATGCAAAGCATCATGGGCTGCATATGCAAATCACCACAGAATGTTATGCTGGTCCAACTTTAAGCAGAATTGCATGGTGCCGAAAGGCCTCTCACACAGTTTGCAAAGGGTGCTAACAGAAGACATAGACACGTGTTTCGTCCTACCAGGACTCCTCAGTATGCCTCGTCTAGATTGCACCTTCTTATGTTATAGACAAGAAAGGGTTAAATTATGGACCTTGAAATCAGACTGGAAGAACAGAACTGGAGGTGTACCTCGGGGTATGAAACTTGGGTCCCTTGTATGATATGGAATCCTCTGTGGCCATGTTAGTTACATGTTCGACACAATAACTTACAGAAGGCACCACTCCGTACAATAAACACGTTTGTTTTATTGGCACATTATCAGTCTGCTTTCTGGCTGTGACACACAGAATGGTCCAGAAGGTGGCAGACTTGAGCTATAGTAACATCATGATCACCGCACTCCACTAACATTCCTCTACTGTACCCCCCCCTCCCCGCCACGACTCTGTCAGGGAGGGGGTTGGAGGAGGAGCCAATAAAAAGAGGGCAGATTTCCATGAAGGGCAGGTTTCAGTGCTGTAGTGGTTCTTAAGGAAACAGCTGAGCATTAATAACAGAGAGAAGTTCATCCAGACTCTGTGACCCTGACTGTCGACATTATTTCCACAATGTACTGGGCTCCTGTCCTCACCCTGATCATAACCTGCTGGACATGTAAGGGGTTCTCTTTTTTATGTTTTAAATGTATTCTTTTATAAGCTATTAAAAGCTAGCTTTTAATAAAGATGATTTATTGATAAAGTAGTGGCAGATTTTAAATATAACCAGATTATTTATTATAATACATTTTAATAGCACCTCCTGAAAAAGAATAAACTGTTTTCTTGACATGTTTGTTAATATTTTCTCAGGTCACGTGGCCCAGACCAGCCTGACTCAGCCTCCCTCAATGTCAGTGTCTCTGGGACAGAATGTCGAAATCTCCTGTAGCGGCAGCAGCATCAGCAGCTACTATCTATGTTGGTATCAGCAGAAACCTGGGAACGCTCCACGACTCCTTACATATGACAGCACCACAGCCTCAGGAATCCCGGGCAGGTTCACTGGTTCCAAAGACAGCTCCGCTAAAACTGCCAAATTAACCATCACCGGTGTCCAGGCAGAGGATGATGCTGATTATTACTGTGGTACACGGACTGGTAACTCATACACAGTGATATAGACTGAAAGGGAACTGAGACAAAAACCTTCTGCATAACTGAGTCTGTCTCTGCAGCTGGAGTAGACAGCCACTGAGTTTGATACTGATAACTGTCAAAGTCTTGTGGTCACTGTTTTTCTACCTATGAACTTTGTCTTTCCAGTGGAAGAACACCCCTCCATTTCCCGAGGTAATATCCGGGACCATCCCCAGTCTAGGGTTGCAGCTCGATGGGAGGATCCCTCACTTCAACTTTCATATTAATTCTGAGTTCTGTCAATTGAGTGTTCAGATTTAATTACACCTGTAGGCCCTTGGGTTCAGTCACCACAGAAGAACAGCACTAATATATAACCACATAAGGATTTACTTTAATATAAACAGTGGAAATTGATGGCATAAGTAATTCACAATCCAGAGACCTAACTTCATTCTCTCTCTGTGTCGGTCATCAGTCATCTTAAGCCACCTGGGCATGCTTTTTCTACGTCGGCTCTAACAGTTGCTGCAGCTTAGACACAACAGTTACATGGTACCAGGCTCTTTTTTTTTTCCATTCATAACTTGTGGTATTTTCAATGTTCTCCCCTTCCCTTCTGGGGCCATGGCATACACTTGTGTGTACATATGTGGAGGAGCACGCACACGCCAGGATCCAGTGGCCTTCCACCCCTCCCCAGACTTGCGTCGCCACTCCAACTGCCTGTGCTGCCCACTGGACCTCCACCCAGTGGGAGCAGGACTACAGCAGAGGGGGCAGTCCACCCCTTTGCAGGGGAGAGCCATAGCTCAATCCCGCTCTACCCCCCCACAGCTGGCTCCCTTGGGACCAGAAATTGTTCCTGAACCTGGATCATCAACAACATGGTATAATGTAATGCGCCAGTGCCTCAGCCGTCAGCGCCACCAGGATGGCTGAGACCAGTCTCTTTCAGTCTCCCCAGTAACAAGGGGGTTACACATTTCACCTACTGGGATGAAGCATTTGGACCTCGATGCTCATTAATGACCTCCTGGCACTCTCCCGCATGTTGCCGATGTCTTTCTAACTTTAAGGCATATCAAGCACTCCTCTAGATCCTTATCTCAGTTTCTCCCCTGAGGGCATCAGTCATAAATGCCTGACAACCTGACAGCAGCATAGCTATTTACATTTATAGAAGTTGCAGGTTACAGTGCCTGTATGCTCCCACCAACTGTTGCTGCTGCCCATAGCCTATGTAGATTCTCTGCTGCTGTATCCCTGCATGTTTCTAAACCCTGCAAGCCCCCCAACACTGTGTTGTGCAGCCCCATCCCCCATGATCATAGAGTGCCTGACACTTGGGGCCCTTGCACCTCAGAACATCACAAAGTTTGCCTGGAGACATGGGATCTCATATCATGCCTGCAGCACCGCTTACTATGGGTCTCACACAGGCTGTCTCTTGTGCCTCTTCCATGACATGGGCACCTTACCAACTTGACCCAACACAGGGTGTTCCTCTGTTTCAGGGAAACCATCCTCAGACCAGCAAGTCATCAAGGTGCTGCTCTTGAGGGAGGACTCCCTCACAGTACTCACACACTGGGCCTCGCACATCTGGTTACTTCTGCAACCACCAACACGGGCAGGGCTTGGACTTGACTCTTGCCCTTGGGAATGAGATTACCAACCTCTAGATTGATCCAGTTAACTGGCTGGATCGACTGCACCCAGATGTTATCCTTTGAAGCCCCCCCTTATAGTCCACCCCCATGGATATGATTCAATACCACCCATTAAGAGAGCTTCGACCAGAATGACTGCAGGTGGTACTGGACATCTCGGAGATGAGCAGCTTGTGAAACAGGTTTGGAGGAGGTGGTGGTGACTTAGAATAGGGTCATCACAGGGCTTTCGACACTGTTGCACCTGCTCATGTATGACCTCAGGACACATGCTTGGGTTATCCATGGTTTGATGGGGAGCTCAGAAAGTTGAAGACTAGGGTCGGAGGTTACAGTACTGTTGGAGGAGAACCAGGGCACAGGAGGACAGACTGGCTTTGAACATAAATTAGGATGAATGTCAAAGGGCAGTCACCCATAAGAAGGCAGCATTTCTGTGCAGGGAGATTGTGGCTGGGAGAAATCAACCAGCTTAGCTGTTCTGTACTGTAGACAAATTATTAAATCTGTGACATCAGTAACATTTTCTCCTGTCTGTTCGATCTCCTCTAAAAGACTGACATAAACAGATATAGTACATTGTTAAAAATTGCCTGGTCATTTTTGCCCTTATAACAGACAAGCAAAGTGTAGTCATGTCTGAAATCTGAGCCCTTCCCCTTCACCGCAGAGAGGGACTTGTGGGCTCACAAACTTCATTTCCCACAGAAATATTTATTTAAAACGTGGAAATGGGAAAAGGCACGCTGAATGACAGCTCATTTCCAGGTGCAACCTGGGGGAGGGGAGAAGAAATATATTCTGCAGGATCCAGTGGCTCGCTCACATCAGGGCCAGAATGGCACTGAGGCCCACACGTGGGGATTTGGGCTCAAAGCCAACACTGACACAGCAGTGCGGTATTGGGGGGGGGGGGCTTGTTTGTACAAACATGTAATGAACTGTATTGTTTGAACCGCTGATCATCTCTTTATCAGAATTCATTTAACACAAAAA
This sequence comes from Neoceratodus forsteri, assembly GCA_016271365.2. NCBI lineage: Eukaryota > Metazoa > Chordata > Ceratodontiformes > Ceratodontidae > Neoceratodus > Neoceratodus forsteri. The sequence continues at coordinate 308,253,331 of JADMNL010000027.1, read as the reverse complement.
CAAACCTGTAAATGTCTGCAGAAGGACAGAAGGATAACCCACCAGGAAATCTCTTTATTGCGATGCAAACTGCACCTTCGGTTCCTGTTAATTATTGGCACATTATCAGTCTGTTTTCTAACTGTTACACACAGCATATTCCACAAGGTGGCACATTTGAGCTGTACCAACATAATGGTTACATACAGGGAACAGCAGTATGAGCGCTCCAGGCTGTAGAAAATAGCAGTCTCAGACTCCAAGTTGTATCAAACAGGCAGTTCTTTTATTGAATATTATGCAGACACCATACCGGAGGTCCTGTCCCCAGCGCTTCAGCCCAACAATTAGGTCTTCTTTGGGGGTCCCAGTCAAGCCTCATACATACTTAGTTGCACATCTTAAAGTGATACACCCAGTGACACAGTTCATTTATACAACAATCACAGAATATAAAATGTCTTCACCAACTTACAATGAAAACAGGACAAATGATGGGTAGGAGCAGGGGTTATGGGGTAGGAGACGGGTGGGAGGGGGGAATTATGGGGTGAGGATGAGGATATTGGAAGGGATGGTAGGTGAGGGTCCACTAATACAGTTCAGGTAAATTTGTTCACATCATAGGTACAGGGAAGGATACAGGACAAATAGCAACGATAAGATCTTAAAGTTCACAGTAATAATTTTGGGGATTTATTTTAGGGGGATCATTACCCAAATTGAAGTCATTTGTTCCAAATATAGAAAGGTCCTGTGTAGAAACCGGAGAGTTCTCTAGCCCTGTGAGCTTCAGTACCTATAGAAGAACCATAAACCATTAGTAGGGCGTACTTATAATGTACACAGATGGATTAACAAATACAGACATGACACTAGTTGCCACCTAGCAAAGTCCCTAACTAATACTTTAATCGCAGTGCAATGTAATCAAAACTTCACCTATAGATGATAATCAAGAACTTTTCATATATGGGGTGAAGTCTACATCTTCATTTAATCCTGTAGGTTGTACAGTGTCTAACAACACTATCCACCTTGTTTCCTTCTGATTTAATCTGTTCAGTATGCCCCCCCCCCTCCACCTTTCTAGGGGCTATACAGTTTGTAAAGCAGTAAGTTTAAGGCAGGAGGAGACAGAATTATGGAACTGTGCAAAATGTGTGCCATGGGGACTGCAATCACTTTGATTAATGATCGCTCGGATATGTTCCTGGACATGAGTTTTTAGAGGTCTGGTGGAGGCCTGGGACCAGCCTCAGATGAAACTCTGCACTGACATCCATAGTGACTGAGGTGTGCTGCGGGTGTTGGTGGGTATCTGTCATCAAACTCAGATGACACTCTCTGGCAGCATCCACTGTGGCTGAAGTGTGCTGGTGGGGAGTGGGACCAGACTCGGACAAGACTCCATGCCATTGTCCACTGTGACACAGGTGTGCTGGTGTTGATTCAACTAATATGGGTGGTGTAGCAGAGGGTAGTAGGGTACAGGGGAGTAAAATGGCAACATGCTCCTGAGAAAGATAAAACAAATTCAGATGGAGGACATGAAAAAATGAAGACTTCACAAAATACTGTTTGTTAATTTATTACATGATAAGAGGCAAAATAAAAGCAGTATAGCCTAGAAGTTAGATTAACAAGCTGTGAATGAGCTTGGTACATCCAACAGACCAGACCCGGGTTTGATTCTCACAACCTCCACTTGCATACTGTGTGACTCTGAGTATGTCACTTAACTGCCCAATGCTCCCAGGTCACCCCTGAAAACAGGCATGTGTGCCTAGTGGGCCTTACCTGGTTACCAAACACTAAAACAAATAAATAAAACCATCAGTTTTTACGGGTAGAAATGAATGACTTAGTCAGGATACTGGGCATTGTCTCTCAGGAAACTGACAACCTGATTTGCACCTAGAATGTTAGAAGGACCACAGGAGGACTGCTGAGCATCTCAGAGGGAGGGCAGCACAACCTGCTGCGATATTGCCAACTAGTGACCACAGGTGGCAGTGCAATTGGTAGTGCGTTACTGTGGGGGACGGGAGGGTGCATGCATGGTGCATCCCAGTGGGAGGGCAGTGCAGCCTGCTGTGATATTGCCAACTAGTGACCACAGGTGGCAGTGCAGTGGTAGTGCATTACTGTGGGGGGGAGGGTGCATGCATGGTGCATCCCAGAGGGGAGGGGCAATGCAGCCTGCTGTGATATTGCCACCTAGTGACCACAGGTGGCAGTGCAGTTGGTAATGCACTACTGGGGTAGGGGTAAATGCATGGTGCATCCCAGAGGGAGGGCACTGCAGCCTGCTGTGATATCAACACCTAGTGACCACAAGTGGCAGTGCAGTTGGTACTGCACTAGTGTGTGTGTGTGTGGGGGGGAGGGGCAATGCATGTAAGGTGCATCCCAGAGGGACAGCAGTGCAACCTGCTGTGATATTGCCACCTAGTGAGCACAGGTGGCAGTGCAGTTGGTAGTGCATTACTGTGTGTGTGTGTGGGGGGGGGTGCAGACATGATGCATCCCAGAGGGAGGGCAGTGCATCCTGTTGTGATAGTGCCACCTAGTGACCACAGGTGGCAGTGCAGTGGGTAGTGCACTACCGTGGTGGTGGGGAAGGTACATGCATGGTGCATCCCAGCAGGAGGGCAGTGCAGCATGTTGTGATATTGCCACCTAGCGAATACAGTTGGCAGTGCACTGCTGTGTGTGGGAGGGTGCATGCATGGTGCATCCCAGAGGGAGGGCAGTGTGCCTGCTGTAATATTGCCACCTAGTGACTACAGATGGCACTGCAGTTTGTAGTGCACTAATGCACTACTGTGTTGGAGATGCATGCATGGTGCATCTCAGAGGGAGGGTAGTGCAACCTGCTATGATATTGCCACCTAGTGACTACCAGTGGCAGTGCAGTTTGTAGCAGATACATAGATACATAGACAGTGTCGGCAGATAAGGGCCTAAGGCCCACCTAGTCTGCCCATTTGAGCTTGTAAGTTCAGTTTGTTTTCCTAGAAGTCTGTTTCCCCTTACCCCTGCCCTCTAGAATTCCTTTATGTCTATCCCATGCATTCTTAAACCTGTGATTGTTTCAGCCCCCCACCACCTCCTCCGCAGGGTGTTCCACTTGTCCACCACCCGCTCTGTGAAGAAATTCTTCCTCATGTTTCCTCTGAATCGTCCTCCCTCCAACTTCATCCCATGCCCTCTAGTCCTGAAACATCTTTTGCTTAAAATAGTGTTTTCCTGCACCCTGTTCCTCCTGTAAGATACTTGTATGTCTCTATCATATCCCCTCTCCTCCTCTCCTCCAGGAGTACATATTCAGTTCCTTCAACCTGTCTTCATAGGACTTGTGATGCAAACCCATGCACCATCTTTGTTGCCCTCCTCTGAACCTTCTCTACCCTGTCTATGTCCTACGTAGGTATGGTCTCCAGAACTGTACACTGTACTCAGGTGGGGCCTCACTAGTGTCTTGTATAGCGGAATTATGACCTCCTTTTTCCTGCTGGTGATGCCCTGCCTATACATCCCAGCATCCTATTTGCTTTACCTGCTGCCTTGTCACACTGTTTCCCTACCTTGAGGTCATCAGAGATGACAACCCCAAGATCCCTTTCCTGCTTGGTGCATGCTATATCCTCACCCGCCAACTGATATATTGTGCCAGGGTTTTTGTGCCCCATATGCATTATCTTGCACTTCTTTGCATTGAATTTCAACTGCCAAACCCTTGACCATTCTTCAAGTTTCTGCAGGTCCCTTCTCATTCTGTCTACACCCTCTGGTGTGTCTACTCTGTTACAGAGCTTTGTGTCATCAGCGAACAGGGAAATTCTGCGATCCTGCGCAATGTCACTGATGAAGATGTTGAATCGGACCGTCCCAGCACTGATCCCTGTGGTACCCCACTGGTTACTCTTTCCTCTGTGGAGTGACAGCCATTTACCACCACCCTCTGTGTCCTGCCACCCAGCCAGTTACCTACCCACCACACTACTGTCCTGCCCACACCCATATTCCCCAGTTTGTGAATAGTCTTCTATGTGGCACAGTGTCAAGGCCTTGCTGAAGTCCAGATAGGCCATATCCACTGCCCTCCCTGATCCACCTCCCTAGTCACCCAGTCAAAAATTCAATGAGGTTGGTCTGAGACCTCCCTGGTGAAACCATGCTGCCTTGGGTCCTGTAGTCCATTGACAACCAGATGTTCCACCAATCTCTCCTTCAGTAGTGCTTCCATGATCTTTCCCACTACCGGGTGAGGCTGACTGGTCTGTAGTTCCCTGCTTCCTCTTTATTCCCACTTTTGTATAAGGGGACTACATCTGCTGTCCTCAGTCTTTGGGTACCTCCCTGTTTCCAGTGATTGGCTGAACAGGATAGCCAGAGGTTCAGCCACCACCTCTCTTAGTTCTTTAAGGACCCTGGGAATGCACCCCATCTGGCCCCATTGTTTTATCAGCTCTTATTACTTCCAGTTCCTTCAGGACCTTCTCGTGTAAAGGACTTGTGTCCATTTCTGCACCATTCTCACACTTGTGCTCCCTTCAGACCCATTACCCCCTCTTCCTTAGTAAAGACTGAGCAGAAATACCTGTTCAATATGTCAGCTTTATTGTTGTCATCCTCCCTTGCTTGGCTCCATCCTCCATTCAAGTCTCACTATCCCTCCCTTTGTCTTTCTTTTTTCACTTATGTACCTGTAAAGGTTTTGTCCTTTACCCACTGATTTTGCAATGTGTTCTTTCTGTCTGAGCTTTGCTTCCTTACTGACTTCCCTGCCTCCCTTTGTTTCTCCTGGTACTTCTCCCTATCCCCTTCTGCCTGTGTCTTTTTGTATTGCCTGAATGCAATCTTTTTGGCTTTCACTTTCTTTGCTACCTCTTTGGAAAACCATAATGGTCTCTCTTCCTTTTCCTCTTGCTAACCTGCTTAATGCATAATTCTGTTGTTCTTATAATCCCCATTTTAATTACTGCCCACTGTTCCTCAATCCCTGATTCCTGTCCCATTCCCTTAATGCCTCTTTCAAGTATCTCCCATTTTCCCAAAGTCACCCCCTAAAATCCAGGATCACGTGTTTTGTGTGGTTTGGTTCTGCTCTTTCTGTGATTTCAAACCACAATGACTGGTGGTCACTGTTACCAGGTGCTCCCCCACTGTTACCCCCATCACACTGTCCCTGCTTGTGAGCAAGGTCCAGTATTGCCTTCTGCCGAGTTGGTTCCATGACCAGTTGGCAGGAAGGCACCCTGAAGAGTCCAGGATAAATCTGCTCCTAGTTGATGCTGCTGCTGGGATGCTCCTGTCCACGTCTGGTATATTGAAGTCTCCAACCAGTACTACCTCACCCTTGTCTGCCATCCTTTTGGATGGCTAGCATCAACTCTATCTGTTTCTTCCTCTCTGGGCTGGTGGTCTATAGACCACACTGTGCGGATAGCTGGCCCATTTTCCTTTCCAGCTTAACCCACAGTATATCTCCCTATTTTGTTCCTCCTGGATCTGTGTGGCCCTTATGTCATTTTCACATACAGTGCCATCCTCCTCCCTTCCTGCCTGCTCTGTCTCTTCTGAATATGTTGTAGCCAGGTATGGCCATCTCCCAGTCATGGTTATCATTACACCAGGTTTCAGTGATGGCCACAATGTCCAGGTCTGACTGTACCATGACAGCCTCCAGATCTTCCATCTTGTTGCTAAGGCTCCTGGCATTTGCACACATGGCTTTCCATGATTTGACCTCCCTAGACTGCTTCACTGTTCTACTCCAGCCCCTTCCTTGGTTGTCATTTATCCCTGGTTCTCCTTGCTGTTTGCCCTTCTGCTGAATTTTGCCCCTTTTCTGCTTATCCACCTTTTGGACACTAATCTCCATCTTTACACTGCTTTGCAGAGATAGCCCTCCTCTGGTTCACTGGTTCCACTACTAGCTGTGGGGGTGAGCAAGTAGGTACCGTCCTTGCTGGCCTGCCACCCTTTGCTAGTTTAATGCTTGTTAATGTAGCATTTAAACTTATCATTGAGTGCTTGGATTCCCTCCAGGATGGATGGTGCCGTCAGGCTTGAACAAACCTCCATCCCTCCAGGTGGGTCCCCAGTCACCACTGAATCCAAACCCTTCCTCACAGCACCAGTTCTTCAACCATGAGTTAAAGTTCCTGGTGCATGCACCCTATGCTCTCCCTTGCCTCTCACAGGTAGTACTTCTGAGAGAAAGTGACAGAAGTAGCTACTTGCTTGAGACCCTCCCAGTTTCCTAAACTCTTCCTGAACTTCCTTTGGCTCCCCATTTGCCAAGTCATTAGTACCTAGGTGTGATAATGACATCCAGCTCACCTCCCGTCTTGCCTTCCCAGTGATCCCAGTATCTTCCTTCCATCCCTCCATGCCGTGGCACCTGGTGGCACCTCACCTCCCTGTCCTCCCCTCCTGTGTTCCTAGCTGGATCCCTCTTACGATGGAGTCCCCACCAGGATTCGCTTCCTCCTCCTCTGGGGTCCCTGCTTTCCCCACTGAGGTCACCTCCTTGGCCTAACCTCCACATCCTTTCCTTCCACTTCCCTGGGTACCTTATTTGGTTGTCCTCATTTGCCAGTGTGGCATATGAGTTCTTGAGAGGAATAGGATCTGGGATGTGCCTCTTCCTGACTGCTCTAACCCTCCTGGGCCCACTGTCATCCAAGTGCTCCTCGTTCTCGGCATCCTTTGGGCAGCTGCATTGGACTGGGTGTCCCTGGATAGGGGGTTGATGGTACTCTGACCCAGTTTACTTCCGCTCTGAGTCTGGCTACCTCATCCCGCAGTCCAGAGAGATGCAGAAATAGGTTTTAAATAGGTTTTAAATCAGAAGAAACAGGCCTCCACAAACGCAGCCTGCTACACAGTAAAACATCAAACAAATGAGCCCACTTACAGCCACCAAAACAGGTTTCAAAATTCCAACAGCCCCAAAACAATACCGTACTAGCCCCTAAAGTAGTAAGAAAGAAAAGAAATAACCTTCTACCAAGTAAAATCCACAAGAAACAATGTAAAAACAGGAAGAAGGAGCTACTGTACTGGAACTGATCTGACCCCTTCCCCTTTGGGATACTTCTAGCGCTCCTTTCCCCCGTGACTCTTCAACCCTTCTAAATGGCCTGAAAATCATTCATCAGAGTATCTGCAGTCTGTTGTCTAAACTTGACCATTTGCAAACTTTGGCAGTGTCGTCTTCTCCAGATAGTATAATTATAACCAAAACGTGGCTCAACAGCTTTATCCTTGACAAGTCCATCTCCATCCCTGGCTATTTAATCTCTGGGCAAGACAGGGACAGCAGAGGTGGTGGTGCAGCTATGTATACACGGTCCTCACTAAAATGTACCACGATCCTCTCCTCTTTCCTCCCTGCCTCCTATGAAGTACTTGCCATCAGCACCGCCTTGCCCTTTTCAGTATCTCTGTTTATAGCAGGTCTCTCCTGCTGCCCCAGAATTAAACCAGCTACGGTAACTGAAATTGTCAACACCTTAACATCCCTCTCTCACTCAGGTGAGACTTGCATTCTGGGTGACTTTAACTTAAACTGGCTGTCTCCCAGCACCTCTAAGACACAAAATGACATAATAGCCCAGAACCTCACCCAACTCATCCACGAACCCACCCATCTGAACCATAAAACCCCAAATCACTCCCTACTAGACTGGGCTCTAGCCTCCCACCCCAAAATAGTAATTAAATCTGGTCTCCTTCCTGATGCCCTTAACAACCATCACCCTCTCTTCCTGGTAAGGTAGATTCATCGGCCCAAATCCCCACACAAAACCTTGCTGCTTCACTCCTCCAATTCCCTCGACCTCGATCCCCTCCTACAAGATCTTGTGCTCACCATTAGTCCACTCTTACCTTCGCTATCTTTGTTGACTGTGCCGTCGCCTACTTTAAAGATAAATTTCTCACAACCTGGAATACCTTTGCCCCTTTAAATGAACTAAAATATGAAACCACCTTCCTTGATTACCTCGCCTATTTGCCGGCCTCAGGGCTCGAGACAAAAGCATGGCGGAAGCATAAAGAATCCCAACTTACTACAAGACTAGCTACATCTGAATACTTTAGATCAGCATTTCACTCGAGACATAAACACTCCTTCCAAATTTTTGAAAAGTGGGGCATGCCTCTTCTCCCGCCTTCCACCCCCATGCTTAAATAAACAACTCTCTCGTGTCTGACCCATGCTTAGTACCTGCTGAATTTAACTGTCATATACGTCATGTGCCAATTCCCTCCTCCAACTCTCCCCCGCCCCATTCCCAACCCATCATCCACCCTTCCCACTCCTCCCTACCCTCTTTAGACCCCAAATCTTCTTGACTCTCCCTTCCTTCCTTCTCCTTTGCAGCAGTCACCCCTGGTAAAACTCTGACTGCCCTTATTATACCTAACCCTCTAAAGGATCATCACCAGACAACCTCGACCCAAAGCTCCTATACCTCTCAGCCCCTGCTATTACCTACCCTCTCTCCTTAATCCTAAACCTCTTTTTTTGGACCTCATCTGTCCCTTCCTCTTGGAAACATGCTAATGTTCTTCCTCTTCCTAAGTCCATTAATCTCTCTTCCTCTGGCAACTACTGCCCCATCTCCCTCCTCCCCACCCTCACTAAGCTTCAAGAACACTTGATTCTCTTCTAGTTTACCACCTTCCTCTTTGACTCATCCTTCTTCACCCTGTTCCAATCTGATTTTCAGAAAAATCACTCCACCACCACCTCCCTTATCAAGCTCACTGACTCCATTCTCACCGGGATGGATAATGGCCTCATCACCTCAGCCATCTTTGTCGACCTCATCAAGGCATTCGATATTGTCTGCCATGCTCTCCTACTTGACCCCCTCTCCACAGCCGGCCTGACATCATCTGCCACTAACTGGTTTAGGGCATACCTAACTGGCAGAACCCAATCGGTCAAGGTCCAGGACACTATCTCCCCCCCTTCCTATCTCCACAGCAGTCTCACAGGGCTCTGTGCTTGGCCCATACTCTTCTCCATCTTCCTCAATAACCTCCCATCAGTCTGTTACCCTTCCTCCTCTATCCACATGTATGCCGATGACACAGTCTTGTATGCTTCAAGCAAAAACTCAACTGATGTAGCAACCACCCTGCAGCAAAACTTCACCAGGTCCAGCTCTGGTTCGCCTCACACCAGCTCTTCTAAACGCCAAGAAGACAGTCTCCATGACCTTTGGCACCAGGCAGAGACTGTCTAGGCTCCCTGACCTTCTCTCTTTCCACACCCTGGACTGGACTGTCCTTGAGGACACCTCGTCTTTCAGAAACCTTGGGGTTTGGTTGGACCAACACCTCAACTTCTCTGGGCACATTGATGCCATCCTGAAAAAACTGCGCCCCAACCGTGGCACTTTATACAGGAACTGTAGTTGCATGCGTCCTATGGCTAGGCATGAACTTGTCCAGAAGATGATACTCCCCATTTTTGATTACTGCGATGTAGTCTATGGTGCTGCTCCCAAGTCCTCCCTGACAAGACTGGACATTCTTTTTAACTCCTTCTATCGTTTCATTCTTGACCCACCCTCCCGCACTCATCACTGTGATCTCTGTCACAAACTGTCCTTTCCCCCTCTTGCCAACAGGTGCCCCTCCCATTATGCCAAACTCACCTCAAAATATTGGCTTGGGGAACTCTCGCCTTACCTCACCTCATCCCTCTCAACCCCACCCCTTCCCTCAGATCCACTGACACTCACACCTTGCTGGTCCCCGCCTCCACTCTCATCGGCCAATCTGGATTTGCTTATCGCTTCCCTAAGCTAAGGAACTCCCTCCCCCCACAAATTCAACACTCCTTCTCATTGAACTCCCTTGCCTCTGCCTTACACAACTACCTCTCCACTAGCTGCTCCTGTTTTAATCCTTCCTAACTCCTACATCTCCACTTTCCTACTTACTCTGATCCTGCTCCTATCCTCCTGCCACCCACTCTCAATCGATTTCCATTTGCATAGTACCACCTTTGCCTGGTTCAGCCCTCTAGCAGGGTTCTCAGCATTCTGAAGGGGCATTGTTCCAGGCTAGCCCCACCCTTCCTTTCCCTAATACTGCCTATTCACACCTCATCCCTCTTTACTCCTCCCCTCCCCCTCGCTACCATCCTTGTTTGGCTCAGCCCTCTAGCAGGGTTCTCAGCATCCTGAAGGGTGTTGATTCCAGACCCCATCCCTCCCTTCACTCCACCTCTCCTCCCTCTTTTCTTCACTGCATTGTTGCTTTCCAGCTAATTACTGCAGTTTTCACACCTGTCTGTATGTGCTGTTTACCAGCTTGATGTGCTCAACCGTTTGAATACTGTGCCTCTCTACTGTTCATTAACTGTATACCATACCAACAATGTAACTTGTGTAACTGTATTACCTCTGTATCCTTCCACATGTACCCTCTCCCAGCTCACACCGTGGGAGATGAGCAACTTGTTGTTCATTGTGCCTTCCTGAAACATTTCAATAAATAAATAAAAATAAATAAATAGATAAATTGTGCTTCACTCCATTACTATCGCTGCTGCAGCTCTGCCTTCCTCCACCTCTGTGTCCACTGGGATGCTGTTGCTTTTTGGCCTTCCCTGGTGCTATATTCAGAACTGTTTTGTTTCCCGGGCTATTTTTGCACTGTACTCCCAGCCCTGTTTGTACTGCTTCCTTTGCACACTATATTCAGCAGGTTTAGCCCCGGGGCTATTCCTTTGAATATAGCACGCTAATGATTCCAGGCTAATTTAGTATGCCGTGCAGTGCTAATTTTGCCCCGGGGCTAAGTTTTGAATATCTGCCCCCTGCACTATTAAGGAGAGATACAGTAGTATCTGAAATTGTATTAATATTGTTTGCTCTTTAATTTATTTGTCAAATCAACAATACAATGTGGTAAACTCTTGCACTGAAATCTTTCCTTAAAGGAAAACTACACCCAAAACTTGAAAAAATATATGTTGTGCAGAGTGTTTTAATTTGTATGTGAAGTTCTAGTGTTTCCTTCCCTCTGACTGGTATTAGGAGTTTTTCCCAAATTAGCCTGCTAGCTTTATGCTAGTTTTACGACCCCTGGGGATCTTCATACCTGATAGTGCAATTGTATTTCTTGTTCCCACAGTGCATCTTGTCTCACGTGACTGTGATGTAAGAGACCCAACATTCAGCACACACTTGCCAAACAAACTAAATATCTTGGAAGCTTTACAAGCTGCCCAAAAATTACCAGCAGCAAAGTTTTTCAGGACAGTAAAACCTTTAGGATGAGGGTGGTCACCAAGCTGAATTCTATAGATTTTAAAATATAGTCATCTCTATTGTTGTGAACTGATTGTAATGCAGTGCTTTCTGCTGGATTTATGGGCTCTGCTACCTCACCATCACACGAAACAAGGTGCATTGTAGGACAAAGAAATACAATTAAACTATTTGATATGGAGATCTCCAGGGTTCGTAAAACTACCCTAAAGCTAGCAGGCTAATTTAGGAAAAACTCCTAATACCAGTCAGAGGGAAGGAAACACAAGAACTTCATATACAAATTAAAACACTCTGCACAACATATATTTTTTTAAGTTTGGGGTGTAGTTTCCCTTTAATTGGTTAACTCTGCAAATTCTCATTTTAAACCTTAACCAGGTTCACCCCTTAAATATAAATTTTTACTCCAGTTAATATCAGTCTAATATGAAGATATTTGTCCCGACTAAGAAACCCCCCCCTTATTTTAACATTTTGTGGGTTTGTGCATGTGTGGTATTATCGCGCAGGTGCCTTTTTTAGTGTCAAGCAATACAAGGGACCAAACATGCTTCTTTACTCTCACTGCTCCATACGCAAAGGATGCAAAGCACCTTCCGCTGGAATCCAGCACACTCGGGGTGGCAGGGGGAATCGTGATCATCCTATTTACAGAAAAGTAAGATTTCTGAAATTCCCTCCACTGCAGTTTAGAGGGGTTGGATTTTGGAATGGTCTGTCGCACGATGTTTATACCTTGTGAATTGTGGCACATGTTCTGAGAGTGGACACTGGGCTTTCAAATTGCAGCTCCTCAACCTTTACTGATACGTCATCTTCTGCTAATCATAAAGGAAAGAGCATCAGTGGATGATTCCTAGTTTACTCTTTAAGTTTACTGATCCTTCATTATTGGCTTAATTCATTTCTACTCTTTATACATGAGCCCCGTTTTTTTTTTCTACTACCAGCACCAAGTGGCTATTCTGATCATTACTGACTGCAGATTTATATCATTTGGCACTGACAGGTACTGTGTCTACTGATGTCACTTATTTAGGAAGTGCTCCTTGCCGACACCTTGGTTTGCTCTGATCGCCTGGCCTCAGAGGTGAGTGTGCTACCTACTGAGCCAGGTTGGAAAGAAGCAAAAGGAGTGGATGAACCCTCATGGAACAGCTATCCTGTTTTTATATATATGACCTCAGTAATAAATAATGGAGATCTGAAATACAAAGTTAATGTGAAAGTTAAAGCTACTTTGTGTCCAAATATTATGTTTTGCAAAGTTCTTCTTGAAGTTAGAGAAAGACACAAGATATGAAGGTCTATAATGAGGGGAGCACACATTTTGGGGCCAACTTTATAGAGAAAGAGTGCTGGAAAAGTGTGGGGGGTTAAATACCTTGGACTTAAGATCCCAAGTAATTGCTGCTCCTTGGCTGACTGTAACTTAGACCCCTTTTTAAAGGAAATAAAGTATTTTAGATAGATGGGGAATTTGTCTACATCACTCTGTGGAAAAATCAATTCAGTCAAGATGATGGTAGCCCCAAAACGTTTTTGATCTTTTTCCAAAATATCCCTCTGATGTTTGGAGCATTCAAATCCAGGCAAATTGTGAGTATGGTTACAAAATGTTTAAGGGGTACTAAGCAACCCAAGTTATAGCTTCTCAAACTCAGAGCTCCCTGGTCTTGGTGAGGTTTTGGGCTCCCATGGTGGGAGATATATCAGATGGCTTTTCTTTTCAAGCACTCATCTCTCTAACTTTCCCCTTCACTCGATAAAGATTCTTCTCTCTGGTTATAGGGGGAACAGCAGTTGTGTAGTCCTCTGAAATCCTCAGATTTACTGTTTAAAAAATCTTTGATGATGAAAACAGTCAATCCCTGTATTGGAAGCTCTCTTAAAAGCATCAAAATATTGCAATCTAGACTTAAAATTCTTAATTTTCCACCCATTTAGAGGCCTTTTGGCAGAATCCTAATATTGTTGAGGATGGTAAATCTTTCTCAAACCCAGATTGGCTCAAACATGGTATTACTAGTGTTGGTGACCTGATTGATCCCACTTCCAACATTCTTATGTCATTTGAGGAGCTCAAAATGAGATCCTGCAACCGTCCAAGGGTGTTGATGTGCGATATGACTGGCACTACACATTCAGTCACTTCAGTGTCAGTCTAGCATTGCTTGTAAAGCACTTTGGGATACATTGTGTATGAAAAGCACTATATAAATGCTGATTCTTCTTCTTCTTCAAATGCAAATTCGGACTGCATAGATTTAATTTTGTCACTTATCTTCAACTAAGGAAGGCATTATCTGAATCGCTTTTAGGCCCCAATCTGAAATTGTCCCCCACTGATCCAGATTAGACTTTAGTCCTTAAAGCAGTAAATTCAAGGGCTGGAGTCTCAAAGCTTTACAAACTATTGACCTGTGATTCAGACAATTTCACGCTACTTGAGTCTCCTAAAATTAAATGGGAGGCTAACTTAGGTTGTAGCATTTCCACCGAGGACTGGCATTCCACGTGGAAGAATGCTTATCACACTCTCAAGGAGGCCCAGGGTAGGACGGTATAGTTCAAAATATTGCATCAATATTATTACGCCCCTCTAAGGTTAGAAAGAATGGGGTTCTATCCCAGGAGCTCCTGTTGGAGATACGAGGAGCCACATGCCAGCTACTTCCCATGCTTTGTAGATGCCTGCAGACTTTTATTTTGTTGGGAAAAGTTCATGGAATTTGTGAAAAGAATTACTGGGTAGAAAATTTGTTTTTCACCACTGACATATATTCTGGGCCTCTCTTCTAGACAAGTGAGTCTGTCAAAACAACAGGCACAGTGAGTTTTGGCTGCCTCGCTGGCCTTGAAAAGGTTATTACTTTCCAAATGGAAAGAGCCAAATCCACCATCCTGGGAAGACCGGTACAAATGTATGCATGCACTAGGACAAAATGAAAGAATCTGCCACCTGTTAATTAACCAAAGTGAAACTATTCACGCAACTTGGTCTCCATTTCTGAATCTTACTTTTTGAAAGAGAAAGAACAGAAATGTGATATCACTTTTGGACATTCCATGTATCATAAATTCATAATGCGATCTATTGTAGGAATCTAATGTAGCAGGGCGGCGGGAAAGGCCAATGGAATGTCGGCATGCATAAGCAGGGGCATTACTAGTAGAAAGAGGGAGGTTATGATGCCTCTTTACAAAGCCATGGTGAGACTGCACCTGGAGTGTGGGGTTCAGTTCTAGAGGCCACATCTCCGTGAGGATATAGATGCATTGGAGAGGGTTCAGAGATGGGCAACCTAGATGGTGCAGGGTATGCTAGGAACGTGATACAAGCAGAGGTGTAAGGAGCTGGATCTGCACATGCTGGAGACGAGGGGAAGGGGAGACATGATTGAAACTTTTAAATATGTAAAGAGCCTCAATAAAGTGGGAGAAGAGTGTTTACTTAAGAGGAAGGAGGGAGTAAAACTATAAGGGCACAGCCTCAGACTGCAAGGAAAAAGATACAGGAGCAATGTGCAAGTGCATTTCTTCTTGAAGAGGGTGGTGAAACTCTGGAACAGACTGCGAGACAGAGTGGTGGGGTCTAAATCAGTGGAAGAATCCAAGAGGGCAGGGGACAAGCATATGGGGCTGAGTACTGGGGAAGGGTAGGGGCTGGCAAGGAGCGTGAGGTTTAGGGAAAAAAGGGCAGACTAGATGGGCAGGTGTGGTCCTTTTCTGCTGTCAAGATGCTATGATTATAGGCTGTTATAGTTATACAGTTGATCTATTTTACCATGTGGCACTACTGCATTTGTTTTAGATTATTTCCACGTGTATCTACTTTGCTTGTAATGGTTCCCTCTATGAAGTATGTTTATTTGATTTACATAATGTTTTTCATAAATTAATGCAACTTTTAATTATAAAAAAAATATGAAACTTGAGTTCCTTGTATGACACAGAAGTACTCTGTAGCCAGGTTAATTATGCACAGAACAGAAAGGTTTACAGAGGCCACCACTGTACAATGAACGCGCTTGTTTTATTTCACATTATCAGTCTGTTTTCTGGCTGCGACACAGAGACTATTCCACAAAGTGGCACAGCTGAGCCAAACTTTAGCACCTAACATCTGTTTGCTGCAACCCATCCACCCCCCTCCCCCACCCAGCAGAGAATGGACTAGCACTGAAGCCAATGTAAAGAAAGCAGATTTACATGAAGGGCTGGGTTCAGTGCTTTAGAGCAGGGGTTCTCAAATGGTGAGGCCAGCCTCCTTGGGGAGGCCCCAACCTGTTCCAGGGGAGGCTCAAGCAAGTCTTGGAAAAGTATTATATATCACTTTTGAACTTTATATATTTTGTGTGAAGGGATAAGGCAAACTGAAAGAGGATAATAATAGGTAATTTATGTATTTATTCTAAGTCTGTGACCAGGGGAAGGTACTGTACACTGAGCAATGGTTATTTCTGGGTGTACCCAGGGAAGGGTGGTGAGAGAATACAGTTCAGAAATGTAAGTCTGAAACAATCAATACAAAATGAATAAAAGTGCAAATTACTTAACAATAAACTAACAAATGCGAGGAACAATTGATCAATTAGACTGGCAGCAGAACTGTCCAAATGCAAGAGTTAACCATACAGGTACTAGGAATTTAAGAGCAGGAGGAAGCAAAATGATCCCTGAGAAGTTGCTTAACGGCAAGGGGGAGCAGAGGTCACCAGGAAGGTTATTCCAGTTAGAGGGCAAACGAAAGCAGTCTGACCCATGAAGGTATGGCAGTAAGAGGTAACAATGGTTCGAGAGTCAAAATATTGAGCAAGTAGGTTGTCCTGTTGGGAGGGGGGGGTTACAATAAGCTTAATATTCAAAGAGGTTTCAATTTATTCCTGATATACTGTGAAAAGTAGGCTATTTTTCTATGGGGAGGCCCAAAAATATTTCATTATTTTGGGGGAGGCTCAAGATCTTTTCCATGGCTTAGGGGAGGCTCACTATGACAAAGTTTGAGAACTGTTGCTTTAGAGGAAACAGCTCAGCATTAATAACAGGGAGAAGTTTATCTGCACTCTGTTCCCTCTGACTGTTGACAGAATTTCCACAATGTACTGGGCACCTGTCCTCACCCTGATCATAACCTGCTAGACATGTAAGGGGTTCTGGTGCTTTTATGTTTTAAATTCATTTGATGTTAAAGATACTGAAAGCTAGCTTTAAAAAAGTTAATATATGCATAAAGTAGTGGCAGATTTAAAGTAAACTATTTTAAAATAATATTAAAAAAAAGAATGAATTCCTTTTGCTGATATGACTGCTCATGTACAATTTTCTCAGGTTGCAGGGCCCAGCCTAGCCTGACTCAGCCTCCCTCAGTGTCAGTGGCTGTGGGGCAGAATGTTGAAATCTCCTGCACAGGCAGCATCAGTACTAGCTACTACGTACACTGGTACCAGCAGAAACCTGGGAACACTCCACGACTTCTTATATATAATGACAATAGCAGAGCCTCAGGAATCCCGGACAGGTTCACCGGTTCTGCAGACAGAGCCGCTAAATTTGCCAAATTAACCATCACTGGTGTCCAGGCAGAGGATGATGCTGATTATTACTGTAAAACATGGACTGGTAGCTCACACACAGTGATACAACCTTGTACAGAAGTGAGACAAAAACCTTCTGCATCACCGAGTCTGTCTCTGTAACCAGACTAAATATACAGTTACTGTTAGACAAGGAATAACCCTCAGGTTATACCGGGAGACAAGCAACTTGCTCAGTGTGCCTTCCAGGTGAAATATTTCAATAAATAACTCCTTCTAACATAATATGTTACAAGATTCCTTTAATATATTTTTCTTATTTTTACAGTCTCTCTGTACCCCATTCTCACACTGTAGATAACTGCAGTAATTCAACTCCCCATTCAGGTCTGGTCCCGGATATCGCGGATTAACTTTTCCTCATAGATTTCCATCTCTAAACTCCATCCTTGATCAGTATGCAGGGTGGGTCTTTAGTGATAGGGCCTACAATACTGTCATGGAAAATAAATATCTTTGTTCAAGATATTAATGACAGTCCATGACAACCTCCCAGGATCATTCATCATTTAATATCATATACTCAGCAATAACAGCCTCCCCTCCTTTAAAGATGAACTGAAGCAACACCTTATTGTTTCCAGTTCCTGCATGCGCAGGTTTCTGACCGGATCTGTGTACCATTGCCTCCACTGCAATAGGCCCTTCGTTCTCATCTGTCCAACTCCGTAATTGGGGGTGCTAGCCCCTCCACATATAGGTCTATGCATTATTTCCTGGTGTGGCACCTTTTCCCTTCCCCCCCGAGGATTTTCCTCCCTCTTGTCTCACTTCTGGTATGGGTTACTGAAATCCTGACAATTAGAGTACTTACTGCCATGTGCCTCCGCCTTACTCCGATAATCCTCCCACCCTTTCCCTCGGTTTCCAAGGCTATAAGCTCCTCCCTGGTCACTGCCCCTCCTCTTTCTGTCTGTTAATGATGGCTTTTGCTCCCTCACATGACTAACTGTATAACATCAATTAATTCTAACTCTCTTTCACCCCCTCTCCCCTTCCTTTCACAAAAATGACAAAGCCTCCTGGTTGCACTTCTTCTTGCTAACTTTGAGACTTCAGCACACAGCACTCGTTATGCTTCCTGTTATGTTCCTGATCTCAGTTTGGTACACCTTCTTACGAATTATCAAACCTATTACAAATGTTTACACTTTCACATGGTTTAGCCCATAAATATAAACAGCTGTATTTGCTGTTTTATCTTGTTCTCTTCTGTTCATGCCTCAGTGCTTCTGTACCCGCAGTCTGTAACTTGTTCCTTTGTGTTTCCTCTCTTGTCCTGATGTACAACCTTTGAAAAAGAGCACTTTGCTCAAAGGTTATTTCTGAATGATGAAATAAATAAATAAATACAAATTTTAAAAAAAGCATTATCCAGGCCAAGCCTCAGAACTAGACCATCTACTCCTATATAGATTTTTATATTCCCTGTGACTGTAGTAATCTACCCAGCCGTGCCTGAAAATAAGCATTTTTTGCCTAGTGCACATACCTGGTTAACAAAAACTAAATAAATAAATAACAATTGGTAGCAGAATCCTGTCATTTTGAAAGTGGAATGTTATTTTGTTGATTAATAATCTGCATGTTACAGAAAGTGTGGATTGCTGTCCTGCAATCCTCAGAAAATTATTTGGTGTTTACGTAATCCAGGGAAAGTTGTTCTGCGATTTTACATATAAATGTTTTTTCAGAATTTCAATGAAATGAAATTTAAAAATAAATGACAAAAAGCATTAGGAAGCAGAATTGCTCATCCTGTATGAATTCCACAGGCAGAATTCTATGTTCTGTACAGCTCTTCTACCAGACAATCCGTTTCAGATAGTGTAGATTGGTACTTTCTGAGTTCTGTTTCTCTTAGGACTGTCGGTTATAAAAGTCAGTCAAACAAATATGACTGCATTTCACACTGGGACGAAGCAGTTGGACCTCAGTGCTCAGCAGTGACCTCCTGGCACTCTTCTCTCTCCCCCTCCCAGTCTTTCTACTTTAAGGCTAGCAATCCTCTAGATCCTTATCTCAGTTTCTGCCCTGAGCACATCAACCACAGACACAGTCAAGCAACACAAGCACTCCCTCCAGGGCAGGAAACACAAACAGGTGCTCTGAGGTAATTTAACTACCTCCTGCAGCAGCAGCCCCACCCCTTGTGAGGGGGTGTTAGCCCATCACACTGTGTGCATCAACTGCCCCACCCAGGCTCGTCATATAGTCTCATACTTGTGATATAATTTCCTGTGTATTATCTTTCTAAGTCCCCACTTTCCCATTAGCAGGTTATACCAGCCTGCCAGCCTGCCACCAGAGGGACCCCCTAACTACTCACATCAGTCTCACTACCTGAACTTCCCCTCCTCCTACTTCTTGGAACCCCTCTACCCACATACACTACTTCTCTTCCCTTACTCTCAATCCTGTTTCTGACCACACCTCATACTCATACCCAGACTCCAAGCTAGCCCTGCCCAAACATCAGACCCATACCCTAGCATGACACTAACCCTCAGTGAATACTAGGAGTCACTATTTTCACCCTGGATTTGGCCCAATTCCAGCCCGCTTTGAGCCACCCAGAACATGGAATCCCACACTCGCTCAGGTCCTTTTTCACTTGCCCTACCAGGGACTTGAACCTTGTACCCTGTCCACAAGAGTCCATGACCCTACCACTAATCCAAAGTGGTATCTACACTTTCTGAGGGGCAGTCAAGATACTTGAACCCTTTCTGCCTTGATGCTACCATAGGCATTATGTTTGCACACCTTCTCCTCAAATGTCTCCCCCTCATTTTCCTGCTAGTACACACATCCCATCAGCCAGGCATATTCATGGGCCCACTTATCCCAGAACCCCCAACTCCCCCTGACCTAGTCCGATCCCACCCCTACACTAACCTTGTACCCTGGCCCACGGCACCCACCCCCTAGGCACCCCCACTGCTCTACCCATACTTCCATGGTTGGAACTCATCCTGCCCTCCCAAACTTCTTCAAACCTTGCCCATTCCTTTGCTCCACTATGGCCACCTCCCCATCCCAGCATGCACCACAGAAGTTGATTTGTTGCCACCCCGGACCAGAGCCTTGGTCCTCTTCTACTACTTTCTGGCAACATACATCCCAACCCAGGCCCTGCCCCTCCCACCCACTCTACTTGGCCCACTGTCTCCAAATAGCCTCCATAAATATACATGCAACCTGTTGAAAAATTTGACGCCTCCAGTGTTGGCCATGGCACATCAACCAGACATCATAACCCTGGTTGAAACCTGGCTGTCCAAATCCACCCCTGACTCATTTGTCTCCTCCCAGGCTATACCTTATACCGAGGGCCTAGTAGGCAAACAAGGGGAGGCTGTGCAATCTACACTAGGGACACAATATTTGGACAAGCGCTCCCTACTCCCCTTGCTGGCAGTGGGCCCAGGCCCTTACTCCTCAAACTCACCCCTGACCCCTCTAGGGCCCCTCTCTATCTCACCACTGCCTACGTTCCCCCAAAGAACCAGAACCCAGCACTGGTATCTTTAACTGACTATCTGGCCTCCCTCCACCATAAGGCGGAGCAAATCCTAGATGGGGACCTTAACATAAACTGGCTCAGCACCTCCTCTTCCATGATCCGGAACTCTTTTGCCGCCCAAGACCTGACGCAACTCATCACCCAGTCCACTAGAATAAACCCAAAAAGGAACCAGCACCTTCTGATGTAATTATCACCAACTGACCCCAAAAATCCAAAACATCCAGGTCCTACCAGATTCCCTAGTGACCACTCCCTATCCTATTTCTTTGGGCAGTCCCCATCCCAAACCCAAAGCCCAGACCACCTCCGCAGGGTGCCTCCGCCTCTGGTGGGCTGAAAAATGTAAACTACTTCTCCCAGATAAACTGGTCCCCCATTCATCGTGCACCCAACATTGACACTGCCCTCGCCTTCTTCTCCCACACCTTCAACATGGCCTGTGATCTCTTTGCACCCCTCACCAAAATCCGATTCAAAAAACAGAATGCACCCTGGGTTAGCCCTGCCCTTCTACAATTGCTTAGAAATCGGGATAACCTCTGGCACCTTGCCACTGAAATGGGTCGGCTGTCTGATAGACATGCTTACAATGCAGCCCGGAATAAGTGCTCTTGGCTGTCCAGGAAAGTCAAGGCCGACCATTACAGGCCACCCTTCACCTCCTCCTGGGGTTCAGCCCGACTTTCTGGGATAATATTAAACAGCTAAATGGAAAATCACGCCCCTCCCCCATCCCAGTTACCAGTGATGGCACTACCTCCACCGATCCTGCCATCATAGCTAACTGCCCTCAACACTGCTTTCACTGACCTTAGCTCAGTCCTCCCCAGTTCCTTTTGACCTCCCCCAGCCAACCTTCCCCTGTCCCCCAGCACCCCAGCTTCCACCTGAGCAAGGTATCTGCCCAGGAAGCCAGACCCATCCTAATCAAAGCATTGAATGGCAACAGTCCCGGCAGTGACTCACTGGACCCCAGTATCCTCAGGATGGTGCTAGATGAAGTCCTTGCCCCACTCACCAGCCTACTAAACCGATCACTCTGCCTGGGACAATTTCCCACTGCTTGGAAAACAGCCATAATCACGCCCATTCATAAAGGGGCGACAGGTCATCAGCTAACAACCACCGGCATCTCCATCCTCCCACCCTCTCTAAAGCCCTGAAAAAGTGGTGGCCATTCAAATCACTGAATATCTGGCTACATAACATAACATGCCCAGAGTAACATGGCTTCCGTGCTGGTCACAGTACCAGCACTGCACTAACTGAATTCTCCATTTCCCTACACCTCCCCTGGACACCAGCCTCTAGCTATTGCAGTGTTCATCGACCTCTCAAAGGCTTTTGACACCGCCTCCCACCCTCTTCTGCTGAATGCCTCTGCCACACTGGTCCTCGGCTGGCCCTCTAGCATGGTGCATGAGCTATCTAGCCGCCGCTCACAGTGTTAAAATCAATCGGATACTCTGATACCCGTCCCATACATTCAGGGGTTCCCCAAGGCTCCATCCTTGGCCCCCTTCTCTTCTTACTCTATCTGAACACCCTGCCCAGTGCATGCTCTGGCAAAATTCTTCTGTATGCAGATGATGCTGTCATTTTTGCCACCACCGCAATCCCATCTCCCTTCAGGACACCCTACAGCAGTCTTTTCAATGATGCCAAAGCCTGGTTTAAGGAGCAGACTATCATTAATCTTAAAAACCGCAAAGCTATGCTCTTGTGTCCACCCCCAAAACAAAGCTTAGAACCACCCACTCCATATCCTTCCTAGTACCAAACAACCACTGGAACAAGTCTGCTCCTGCAAATACCTTGGGGTTACCTTGATTCAGCCCTCACATTCCACCTACTGCATTGATGTTCTTATATCTGCTACTCAACACATGGCTTGGCATCCCTTTTTCGCCATAGAAACTGGCTCTTCCCCAAATGTGCCTCTGACTTGCTGTTTAGCCTTTCAGTATTGTCCCTTTGTAGACTATGGCCTACCAATCTATGGTGCCGAGTCGACACGACTACTCCTAAAAAAATTCACCTAACCCTAAATAAAGCTTGCAGACTGATTATTGGTGCCCCCCAGGTTCACACACACCTGTCAACTGTATGACTGGCTAAACCCCTTACACTAGATGAACGGCTCCGCTATCAAACCTGCTTCCTCACAAAAAAAACCCTACTGGGCTCACCCTCCTGGAGTGATGGCATCCATCCACCGGATCCCACCTACTATTGCAACACGGTCATCCAACAAGACTGCTCTACTGGTCCCCAGAACAAGAACCACCCATGGTCAGAGGTCCTTCTGCTACAGAGCCCCATCCTGGTTTAACTCTCTCCCTGCCCCCATCACCAATGCCACCACCCATCTCCAAGTTCAAAACCACCCTTCTAAGCCAACTCTTCAACACTCGTAGCTGCTCCTGTCTCTGAATGCAGCCTCCACCTCGACTTCTCCATCATGACAACGCCCACCGGCGATCTCCACTCTAGTCCACTCCCACCACCTCTTCCCAGTACACCATACTTATGTCTAACTTGGCCAGTGCTTGTTGTTTTTATGGTAATGCCAGTAGATTGCTCAATATATGAAACCAACTTGTGTAAGAACTATTTCAATTACCTGTACCCTGTAACTTAAATGTATTTTGTCTGACCTCAGTGTGACGTGGTGCCTCTGATGAATGCCTATTTCAGCAACCTGTGCCATGTAACCTAAAACTGCTATGTATGTCCACAATGTGACAAGGTACCTTTGGAAATGAGCCCCTGGCTCAAAGGTTGTAAACTGATTTCACAAATAAATAAAATAAATAAATGAACGCCTGACAGTAACATAGCGATTTACATTTATGGAGCATAGAAGTTGCGGGTTACGGTGCCTGCCCACTCTCCCAACTCTTGCCTCGGCCATTTGCCTGAGCAGTATCTCTGTTGCTGTATTCACTACGTGTTTCTAAACCTATAAGCCCAACCCCCTCCCCAACACTGTGTTGTGCAACCCCATCCCCAATGGTCACAGAGTGCCTGTCACTTGGTGCCCTTCGCATCTCAGGACATCGCTTACCTGGAGAACACAGGATCTCCCTACTTTTGCCTGCAGCACTGCTTACTCTGGGTCTCACACAGGTTATCGTCATGTGCCTCTTCCATGACATAGGCACCTTACCAACTTGACCCAGCACAGGGTGTTGTTCTGTTTCAAAGAAAATCATCCTCAGACCAGCCAGCCATTAGGGTGCTGTTCTTTAGGGGGGGGACCCCTCCTTTGAGGGAGGACCCCCGGACAGTTCCCACACACTGGGCCTCACACAACTTACTTCTGAGGGCTCCTGACACCCATAAAGCAGAGATATCCCATCCTCTCTACCCCTCAGACCGCACTATTTTGGAATCATGACCTGTGTTATCTTTGTACTTTTGATTGCAGTAACTAACATACTCGATGTATCAGTACAAGACAAAGCAGCAGGCCCTGGTCCTATACTGGAACTCCTTATTCCAACCTTTGTTGCCCCTTCACGCTGTACCTCACTCTATATAGCATGCCACCTTCCCTTGTCTTGCACTCTCATTCTTCTCCTCCACTTTCTACTCCTTCGCTATGACTATCTGAGCACTCTCACTTTATCAATGAAATGGTCAAATAAGCCTCTCCTTCCCTCACACCAAACCCATGCCCCTGACAATAATTAGCGGGCGGTTACAAAGAAAAAAAGCGTTTATATCTTTAATGAGCTCATTAAGGAAATTGTTACTTTTGCTCCTCCTCTACTCTGGCAATGTGGAGTTAAATCCTGGATCTCCATTACTGCTTACTTCACCTATTGAATTCGCAGCTGCCCCCGAGCTTAAAATGATGCCGGTTGATATATGAAGCTTAACCAAAACATTTGTTCAGTTGCAAGCATGGGCTGTTCTTACTGAACCAGATCTTATCATTATTACTGAGATGTGGCTTTAAAAGGCCAATACTGACCAACAAATTACTCTTCCCGGCTATAAACTACACAGGGCAGACAGGGAAAACGGTGGGGGTGGCCCTGTTTACTCTAAAACCAAGTACTCAGCTAGTGATATCTACTGTAAATCCAAACCAAAAGAACACGAGATTGTATCCCTGAAGCTTCACCCTCCTTCCACAGAATGTATTACTGTCATTGGTGACTGTAGGCCCCCAGCTGGTGACACTGACTTCCTTAATGTACTCAAATCCCTAACCACTGCTGCCAAAACAGAAACTATAATCCTTGGGGATTTCAGTATGGACTGGCTTATCCCTAATTCACACAGCCTAAAATCTCTCTGCGATGAGCTTGGACTTACACAGCTAGTTAGTGAACCCACAAGGAGCAATACGTCAAATATTGCCAATAGTTCACTCCTAGATGTTACTTTAACCACTCATCCTCACAAAACCTTACATTCTTTGGTTTTTGACAATGACATGAGTGACCACAGAACTGTAGTAAGCATAAGATCGCAAGCCAAGGCTCACCACCAGCCCAAGCTTATAACAAAATGGTCTTTTCATTAATTTAGCGCAGCAAATTATTTGACTGACCTAGGCAAGGTAAGATGGCAAGATCTCTATCTTGCCAAAACAGCAGAGGAAGCTGTCACTGTCCTCAACGACAACCTTGTCGCACTGGCAAATAAGCATGCCCCCTTTGCTAAAGCTAGGGTGAGCAACACCTCTCATCCCTGGTTCACCCCAGATCTGAAGGCTGCACTTACAAACCGTGACAAGATCTGGGCCAAGGCTAGGTGTACTAAGATCCTTGCAGATTGGCAGGCTTTTAGAACAGTTAGAAATGCTTGAGTAAAACACATTCGCTCAGCAAAGTTAAACTTTTATGTTTGCAACCTTGAACAAGCAAACGGGAATTCTTACAAAATTTGGAGGACACTTACATCTACCAAAGGTCAGCCTGCTGCTCCCTCTATCCCAGCCAAGATCCTCACCAATGGTAAGGTTATCGAAAGTAATTGCCAAATCCTTGAAGAACTTAACACATATTTTGTCACAGCCGGCCCGGCCTTTGACCTCACCTTATGCAGGTGGTGGCAAAATTCAAGCCAGTACTATTCCCACTTCCCATACTTTCAGCTTCTCCCTTCCAGCTGCATACACTTACTTTCAAAGAAGTGGAAGACTCGCTCCTTAACCTAGCTACTAAGAAAAGCACCAGGATGATGGTCTTGAACCTTCTTCTTAAAACTTGGCTACCTGCATCAGACTGCCCCTATTCTTCACATTTTCAATCTCTCCATCACCACTGCCATAGTTCCGTCTTGTTGGAAATCTGCCCACATGCTCCCTTATTCAAATCTGGGGACCCTTGTGATCTAAACAACTATAGCCTATCTCAGTCCTGCCATTCTCTCACAAAGTCTTTGAAAATTGATTTACACACAATTAAAACTCCACATCGAAACCTTCTCTCTTAACCCAGCTCAATCTGATTCCAGCCCAACCACAGCACCATCACAGCACTGGCTAAAATTACTAATGACTGGTTATTGTTATGGACGCTAAGAAGACTATTGTTGCAGCCTTCTTAGACCTTTGCAAAGCATTTGATACCGTTGATCACAATCTGCTTGTTTCTAGCCTTATTAAATTAGGTGCCGCCCCTTCCACCGCTCAGTGGTTCACCAGTTACCTATCAGGGAGGACCCAGAAAGTTAAAACTGATGGCCTATTCTCAGCCTCTTTGCTGATTGCCAGGGGAGTCCCGCAAGGCTCCCTCCTAGGCCCTATCCTCTTCTCCTTGTCCATCAATGACCTGGACTCTCACATAACCAAATCCAAATTACATTTCTTTGCAGATGACACAGTGCTGTACCCCTTGGGTACAATCTTGTCTGAAGTTAGGAACATGCCACAAGCTGACTTTGTTCAGCTCGAACTTAATCTTATCAATGCTAAGTTCCTCCTCAATGCTAAGAAAACTAAGGCAATGATCTTCACTCTTAGCACCTCCTCTACTACTCCCCCACCTTACCTAAAGACTTTGTTGTCACCTCTCTAGGCGAACCTCTGGAAGTCATCCCCAAATTTAAATATCTTGGCATGTGGATAGATAACAAGCTCTCTTTCAATTACCATCTTGAGGACCTAGCCAGGAGGCTAAAAGCCAGGTTAGGGTTATTTTTCAGAAATAGGTCTCTCTTCCCGTTAGAGACTCGTATCAGGCTTGTCCAGGTCACATTCCTTTCCCTACTTGACTATGGGGATCTAATTTACACTTCTGCTGCACTCTCAAGCCCAAACAAATTGGATGTCCTCTATCACGTGCACTGCGGTTCATTACAAACTCCTTTACAAACCCATCATTGTGCTCTATACGTAGCTGTTGGCTGACATCACTCACTACTAGATGACTGCTGCATGCTGGTATATGGACTCTAAAGTTACTACTGGACAAACCCCGAGCTACCTAACACCTCTCATTTGTATCTCCTGTAGTGCATACTCATTAGGAAATCGACTTTATCTTCCTCGCGTGCCTAGAACACCGTACCTGGCAGCGTGCCTTATCACATGCTCTTCCACTATCTGGAACCAACTGCAATCTGTACTGAAACTATCTACCATTGTCTCAGTTAATTTCTACAAAGCGTTGGCTGCATCTAAAATGAAAGATATCTGCAGTTGTTTTTAAGCCCCTTCCTCACTCTTCTGCACCTACTTCACCCTCCCATCTGTCAGGAACTAGTGCCATCCATTTCTGAATCTATATAGCTCCTGGCACTGACCAAGACCCCTAAAATATCTGCTGCAGCTAAACAGCATGATCCCTCCAGCCCTCTCATGACCCTTTGCAACCCTTTTCACTCCTGTCTCTATCTTACTCCCTCCTACTCTCGCTAGCACTTTCCATCCTATGCTCTATTAATACTTAACTCTTCCATCTAAACCAGCTTTCTATCCTGATATTCTATACTTTTCACATTAACTGCTTTTTTTCCTAGCATATGTTTATAATCCTATCCTTGTGTTTCCGAACATTGTTTCATACGACCTTAACTGTACTGTTTTAAACTGTGATGTGCTATTCTATGTAATGGTTCGCATGAACTTTCATTGTATTCTTAGGATGCCTTTCTTTATTTTATGTAATGTCTCATTGACTGTATACATGCTTCAGGGCCTCCTTGTAAATGAGCCTGTTCAACGGAGTCTTCCTCAATAAACTTGAACTTGAACCACCAACACAGGCATGGCTTGAACTTGGCTCTTTCCCTTGGGCTCGAGATTATCAACCTCTAGATTGATACAGTTAACTGGTTGAATCACAGTGCACCCAGAAGTTGTTCTTTGGAGCCCCCCCGTAGTTCATCCCATGGTTATGATTCAGTACCACCTATCAAGAGGGCTTTGGCCAGAATGCCTGCATGTGGTATTGGACATCTCAGAGAAGTTGGCAGCTTATGAAACATGTTTGGAGAAGGTGGGGTGGCTTAGAACAGAGTCATCAAGGGCTTTCGATACTGTTGCACCTACACATTTTATGACTCTGAGGTCACACACTTGAGTTCCCCATGGTTTGATGGGGGATCTCAGGGAGTTGAAGACCAGGGGTTGGAGGTCAGCGCAATTCTGAGGATGTACCAGGTCAATATGTCATAGATACAATGCTGCAGGGCAAAACTGTGCAACAGGAACAGCGAGTGGAAGAACAGCTACAGGTACACAATGCTGCATGATACAAATAGTGTTGACCCTGTAGCTGTTTCCTGGAGAGCTCTGCTGCAGAAGATAAGAGCCCTGCTGGAATGGGGTCCACTGAGCAGCTGCCGTGGCTCAGGGAGCAGAGCCATTGGTGCTGGAGGACAATGGAGTGGCTGTGGACCAGGGTTCTATTCCCAGTCCCAGATTAGGTTTATGAATTTTTTTCTCATCTTTTTCCTGTCCCTGAGTTGTCCCCCCCAAGGAGGTTATTTTCATGGGGGGGGGGTCAGTGGGTGCAGCCCCCTGCAGAAAACAAGTATTGTACTGTACTTATTTTCAGTCATTGTTCTGACAGCGCGGTACAGTGCCGCACTGTTTTTGTATGCGACAACATGACCCTGTGACATTGGAGGAGAGCTAGGGTGGAGGAGGGCAGACTGGCTTTGAGCATAAATTAGGATAAATGTCAAAGGGCAGTCAGCCGTAACAAGGTAGCATTTCTGTCCAGGGAGATTGTTGCTGGGGGGAATCAACCTGCTCAGCTATTCCGTACTGTAGACAGGTTACTAAATCTGTGACATCAGTAATATTTTCTGATGTCTGTTCTGTCTTCTCTGAAAGACTGACATGAACAGATATAGTATATTTTTTTTAAATTGCCTGGTCATTTTTGCCCTTATAATAGATAAGAAAAGTGTAGTCATGTTTGAAATCTGAGCTCCTCCCCTTCACCACAGAAAGGGATTGGTGGCCTCACAAGCGTCATTTCCCACAGAAATGTTATTTATTTAAAATGTGGAAATGGGAAAGACACGCTGAGTGACAGCTCATTTCCAGGTGCAACCTGGGGGAAGAAATATATTCTGCAGGATCAACTGGCTCGCCCAACTCAGAGACAGAATGGGACTGAGGCTCCATGTGGATTTGGGCTCAAAGCCAACACTGACACAGCAGTACAGTACTGGGGGACTTGTTTGTACATATTTGTAATGAACTGTAGCGTGTGTGTTTTTATTTTAAACCATGAGAGACATGCTAAGCTGAAAGCTTGTTTTCAGGTGCGATCTGGGTTGGGAGCACAAGGAAGTTAAGTGACTTGCTCAGGGTCACACAGTATGCAAGTGGGGGCTGGGGGATTCAACTCCAGGTCTCCAGGTTTGCAACTCAGAGTGTTAAACCACTGCGCTATGCTGCCTTCTGTTTGTGTTTGGACTGCTGTTCATCTCTTTATGAAAATTAATTTAACACAAAAATACAAAAACAAACTTGTAACTGTTTGCAGAAGAGCGGATTACTAATGTACCAGGAAGATTCCTTATTACAATACAAACTGCACCACTAGTTCCTGTTAATTACTGAAACTTTATCAGCCTGTTTTCTGACTGTTACATACAGAATATTCCACAAGATGGCACACGAGCTGTACCAACATAATGGTCACATACAAGGAACAGTACTATGAGCTCTCCAGGCTGTAGAAAAAAAACAGTCTCCGACTCCAAGATTTATCAAACAGGCAGTTCCTTTGTTGAACATTATGCAGACACCATACTGGAGGTCCTGTCCCCACTGTGACTGAGGTGTACTGGTGGAGGCCTGGGACCAGCCTCAGATGAAACTCTGCACCAGCATCAACAGTGACTGAGGTGTCCTGTGGGTATCGGTCACCAGACTCAGATGAAACTCCATGCTGGAGTCCACTGTGACTGAGGTGTCCTGTGGCTATCGGTCACCAAACTCGGATGAAATTCTCTGGCAGCATCCATTGCGACTGAAGTGTGCTGGTAGAGACTGGGACCAGGCTCAGACAAGACTCCATAACAATGTCCACTGCGACAGAGGTGTGCTGGTGTTGAATCAGCTAGTAGGGGTGGTGGAGCAGAGGGCACAGGGAAGTAAAATGGTAACAGACCCCTGAGAAAGATGAAACAAATTCAGATGGAGAGGGGCAAGAGAACAATTAAAGACTTCACAAAATACTATTTGTTAATTTATTACGTGATGAGATAAAGCAAAACCATCAGTTTTTATGGATAGAAATGGATGACTTAGTCAGGGTACTGGGCATTGTCCCTCAGGAAACTGACAACCTGATTTGTAAGGGCAGTGCAGTTTGTTGTGATATTGCCATCTAGTGACCACAGGTGGCAGTGCAGTTGGTAGTGCACTACTGTGGGGAAGGGGAGGGTGCATGCATGGTGCATCCCAGAGGGAGGGCCCTGCAGCTTGCTGTGCTATTGCCATCTAGTGACCACAGGTAGCAGTGCAGTTGGAACTGCACTACTGTGGGGGAAGGGAGGGTGCATTCATGGTGCATTCCAGAGGGAGGGCAGCACATCCTGCTGCAATATTGCCATCTAGTGACCACAGGTAGCAGTGCAGTTGGTAGTACACTACTGTGGGAGAAGGAAGGGTGCATGCATGGTGCAATCCAGAGGGAGGCAGCACATCCTGCTGCAATATTGCCATCTAGTGACCACAGGTGGCAGTGCAGTTGGTAGTACTACTGTGGGGAGAGGAGGGGTGCATGCATGGTGCATCTTAGAGGAATGGGAGTGCAACCTGCTGTGATATTGCCATCTAGTGACCACAGATGGGCATGCAGTTGGTAGTGCACTACTGTAGGGGAGGGTAAATGCATGGTACATCCTAGAGGGAGGGCAGTGCAGCCTGAAGTGATATTGCCACCTAGTGAGCACAGGTGGGAGTGCACTTGGTAGTGCACCACAGTGGAAGGGGAGGGTACATGCATGGTACATTTTCATGTACACACATGCCTGTGCAGTCTAAGGGGTGAGGAATGTTGTGAAAACAGAAAAAGGCTGGCTCTTCCTGGATTACGAAACTGCTCCACCAACCAGGCTCCTACTAGGGGAACCAGGCTTGTGACCTGGGGGGGGGGGAAGAGAATGGTGTCCTGGAGCTAAAAGCGATCCTTGTGGAGGCATCAGCAGCTAGCACTGGTGTAAAAGGAAGTAGTGCTGTGAAGAGAGCAGTAAGAAGGATGAAATATCCATGTAAAAAAGTGTCACACATGAATCCAACAGCTCAGACTTTTTTAAGGGTTCAACTTATTCAGACAAATATTAACATGGACAGGGTGCTTGAACGCA
This sequence comes from Neoceratodus forsteri, assembly GCA_016271365.2. Lineage (NCBI taxonomy): Eukaryota > Metazoa > Chordata > Ceratodontiformes > Ceratodontidae > Neoceratodus > Neoceratodus forsteri. The sequence continues at coordinate 308,222,126 of JADMNL010000027.1, read as the reverse complement.
GTTTATAATTTGAATTGATTTGGCTGTCTTGAAACAGCTTTAGAGATTTAAAGCACTAACGACTGATGGTCACATCAGCCAATCCGTTTTTTCTCCTGAGTTTTGGGTCTTATCTCTGGGAACATCAGAAGACTCAAATCTTCTGGGAAATGTATGTATTTTTGAACATTTCTAACTGGGTAAGGCACACTGAACCAAGGCTCATTTCCAGGTATGATTCGCGCGGGGAGGAATAAAAATATATACACTGAGAATGATACAGGCAATATGGTCATTGCAAATACCTTTAACATGGCTTTTACTGACCTCAGCACTGTTCTGCCACCTGATTTCTTCATAGTCAGTCACAACCCCTCTAACTCATCCTGCACTCTGTCAAAACACCCTCATTTTTACTTCAGGGAGATTAAGATGTATGAAGCTCGCCGCCACATCACCTTAGCCATCTCCACTTCCAGAATCAGCAGTGACACCTTGGACTTTAAGCTGCTATCACTTACACTTGACGAGGTCCTCAATCCCCTAACTAAAATTCTTAACCTCTCTCTCCACGCCAGTACATTCCTGAAATATGGAAAACTGCCACTGTGACCCTGGTCCACAAAGTGGGATAAGACCTGCCACTCTAACTACCGCCTCAATCTCCATATTGCCACCACTATCCAAGGCCCTAGAGCGTATTGCTGCGGACCAGCTCACTGATTATTTGGACAAATATAATATTCTGTGCACACAACAGCACGGTTTTAGAAAAGGGCATAGTACCACCACTGCCCTGCTTGAATTTACCGGTACAGTGCATAGTTCCCTTGATAAAGGTCTTCTCACATGGGGCTGTCTTCATCGACCTCTTGAAGGCATTTGACACGGTCCATCATCAGCTGCTGTATGACCAACTACTCCTCGCTGGCCTCACACCGGACTCAGCCCGCTGGCTCAGAAGCTACCTTGACAACCGCTCCCAAAGAGTAAAACTTGCCAGTGCTATCTCAGATACCTTGCCTGTGCGCTCCAGAATCCCTCAGGGGTCCATACTAGGCCCTCTCCTTTTCAGCCTCTTTTTAAACTCCTACCACAATCCTGTTCGGAATAAGTCATCCTGTATGTGGATGATGCTGTTGTCTTTCTACATGAAGGACCTTTCACCACTACAACACAGTCTCCAACTCGGATTCAGTGCCGTTGAAACATGGTTCTCCAATCATAAACTAGTCCTCAATCACAAGAAAACCAAGTCATTGCTATTCTGCAGTTCACATAACTGTTACAGCAACACCCCTTGCCATCTCCACCAAGCAGGGGACTGTCCTCGAACAAGTTTACTCATTCAAATACCTAGAGATTCTGCTTGACCCCAATCCCTCCTATCACGCTCACATTGACAGCTGCTAAAGCTCCAACACATGCCTTGGTTTACTCTACAAGCACAGGCAGCACCTCACCCTAGAGGCCCTGAAGATTGCCATCCAGAGCTCTGTGGTGTCAGTTACTGATTATGGTCTCATTATCTATGGCTCCGCCATGACGTCCGCCCTCTGACATATAAGAACTGTACTACCTACCACTTCTTCCTCCTCCTCTACCCTTTACTCTTCCTATAATTGACCCCTTTCAATAACACTGTTGTACATGAATTGTTTACTGTTATTTCACCGTTGCTTCCTTGCTGTTTGCTATTTCTGACGTGGAACCTTTGTAAAACAGCCTTGGCTCAAAGGTACTTGTAATCCTAGAATAAATAAATAAATATATACAGCAACATTGTACTGGCAGTATGCACATCAAGTGAGGTACAGGCACGAATGAGTGTAGAAAGATTCAGCAATGAAAACCAATGTAGAGCACATTTGAAATGGGAGGGGTTACCATGGATGAAGGGGTACCATCTAGGCTCTATAGTGGCCCGAACATCACATTGCTTCAAAGGTCTAACACAGCAGTCCCCTCTCTGGCTCTGGAAAGATCACCATTATGTAGGGAAGACCTCCCCTATTGTCTGTGTATACATCAAAGTGCCATGTATCTTTCACACCCCTCTCAACCCACCCACAGTCTCAGCAACGTCTGACTTAATCTAGATGAGCATTCCAGTCTGCCACCACCGTTCAGTAAAAAGTACTTACTACTTTCTGACATCTTTTTACCCCCCTCCCCCTAAGAGTTTCATAGAGTTACTTCTGGTGGAAGAATTAATACTCACTGTAAACAAATTACTAGTGTCTACTCTATTGAACGAATGGAGGAATTTAAATGTGCCAGTTAAGTCCCCTCGTTTCCTCCTCTCCTCCAGAGTATACATGTTCAGATCCTTTAGGAGTTTCTCATAGGTTCTCCCCTGTTTCCCCTGAATCATCTTGGCAACTCTCTACTGCACCTCCTCCAGTCTGTCCCTATCATTCTTTAGAGGCAAATTTCAAAATTGTACACTGTACTGCAAACGAGGTTGGACCAGTGATCTGTACAAGGGCATCATCACCTCCCTCCTTCTGCTTACGATCATCTTACTTATACATCCCAGCACCTGATTCACCTTCCCCACTGCTTTATTACAGCGTGCTAATGCCTTCAAAGTATCCCTGATTATTATCCCAGATCCTTTTTCTCCACAGTGCCATCCATCACCACCCCTCCCATTCTGTATTTCAGTTTCAGGTTTTCGGCACCAATGTGAATAAGTTTGCTTCTCTAGCTCCCACTTCATGGCTTTTACCCCCTCCTCAGAGTACACTCTACCTGGATCCTGGCTTTGTCTTAATAGAGGCATATCTTCCATTGGACTCCCTCTCCTGTGTCACAACTATGCCTATTGAAGCAATCTGGCACCAAGACCATTCCCTGAGGGAATGTCTCAGTAACCAAAAATGACCACCAGTTTGCACTGAAAAAATTGTAATGCCTGGCATAAGTATTTTGTACGTTATGCATCCTGGTTGGCAGGACTTCTTTTTTGCCATTGCTAGTGCTGCTCGGATTGTATCCTGAACAATCTGGATCCACCAAATACCTGCCATTTTGGCAGGATAGTGCATCCGTCAGATAGCAGCAGCTATCCAACCGTGGATCCGATCCTCCAGATCCAGATTGGATCCTGCATTATCTGATGTTGCATCCAGGGATCCGGCTCCAGTTCCAGGGATCCAGTGTCAGATCCCTGGATCCAGTATCAGATCACTGGATCCGGCACCAGATCCCTGGATCTGGCGTCAGATAACACAGGATCCGAACTGGGATATGACTTCTGAATTTGGGTGGATCCCAGTCAGATCCACGGGGGCACTATCCAAGCAACACTAGACATTGTGCATGCTGTTCCAGTGCATGGGTCCCAGCCAGCCAGGATACGGGGATTTTTGTACCGATTTTATTAAACCATTTAATTTGATAGACTGCAATCTTTTAATTCTTGTTGTGGCTGGCTACATGTAAAGGCTATGTGAGTCGTATTTCAGTGACGGAACTTTGCCATTGTTCTGTTTAGGTATTTCCACCCTCAGTAGAGGTGCTAAGAGAAGGTTTCTCAAGGCTAAAGAAAATTACAGAGCCTGAATAAAGTCTGAGGGCAGAATAGAGAGCACCAAAAGTGGTGGAGGGGTGGATGGAGGGATGAATCAGATGAAGGCAGGGATGTCTGGGATTGCCTATGTTAAATAGTGGTGGGGGCAGAGTTTCCCAGCTACCCTATCGAACCACAGGCAAGACTTCCTAAAAGAAAGAATTCTGGCCCTTTAGATTCTTCCTGTATTGGACCAACTCAGCTCCTTATGGGGAGCCTTGAGTTTCGAGGACTGGTGTATGCTAGGATTATCAGCTGTTCTTTAACAGAGGTTTTTTTTCCCAGGAGCCTTAGAAAGGGCTGTGGTGATGCCCCTCCTAAAAGAACAAAAAAAACATCTCTGGACCCCCAAGTCTGGTCAAATTACAGGCCTGTCTCAAATCTTCCCTTTCTAGGAAAGATAATTGAGAAGGTTGTGGCGATGTAGCTGGAGAATCACCTGGAGTTATTTAACATCTGTAAGCCATTCCAGTCGGGATTTATGCCTCGTCATAACACTGAGACTGCCTTGGTAAGGGTGTTGCATGATCTCCTCATGGCAAGAGATCAGGGACTGTGTTCCATATTTTTCTTACTCGATGCCTTGTTGACATTTGACATGGTGGATCATGGGGTGTTGTTGGAACACCTGAGGAACTATGTGGAACTCATTGGCAGTTTTGTACTGGTCTGAGTCCTGCATCACTGGGACATCTCAGCAGCAGGCCTTGGATTTTTATTTCTGAACCCTGGACAGTCACCTGTGGGGTACCTCAAGGCTCAATTCTAGCACCCATGTTATTCGTTGTGTACATGTTGCCTTTGGGTGAGATCATAAGGCAGCATGGGGTTTGAGTTTCACTGTTATGAAGATAACACTCAGCTCTGTCTGTCTTGCACCCCCAACCAGGTCAATGCAGTGCCAGTGCTTGGATATTGTCTTCAAGAAATCAACAAATGGATGGTCTCCAACTGGCTGCATCTCAACCCAGGGAAGACGGAGGTGATGGTCACTGAAACGGGGTGGTGCGTCGACAGTGACAAGTGATGACCTTTCTTTTCCATCTTTAAGTGGTCATAATCTTTGAGCCGAGGATGTGGTTAAGGATTTGGGCATCATTCTTGACTGAAAGCTGACATTCGAAAAAAAGGTGTCCGCGGTAGTCAGGAGTGGCTTTTATCATTTGTATAATATTACCTGAATTAAACTGTATCTGGCGCCAGTTGACTTTGAGAAGGTCGTCCATGCCTTTATCACCTCCCAATTGGATTACTGCAATGCTCTCTACCTAGGGCTTTCTGGAAGCTTGGTTGCACCAACCGCAGTCTGCTCCAAAATGCTGCGCCCTGTTGATGGTGGAATCTCTTCATAGTGACCACGTTATTCTGGTGCCACGGGCTCTGCATTGGCTTCCTGTTCATTGGCACATCATCCAAAAATGTTTTGATAACATTCAAGGCCCTACACGGACTGAGCCCTAGATACCTGAAAGAGCTTCTTAAGCCTTACACTCCCTCTCATCCCCTCCGGTCCACAGATGCGGGCTTACTTCTTGTTTCCCGTTCCCATCTAAAGCAGTCTGGGGATAGGGCCTTTGGAGTTGTGACCCCTTTACTGTGGAAGTCTCTTTCTGAGTTAGTACATTCCACCCCCACTGTGGATACCTTTAAACATAGATTAAAAACATATTTATTTACACAGACATACCCAGATTATTAACTACTGGTATTCTTAATTTCAGTTTCATTTGTTGTTATTTTCTTGTCATTTTAATGTACCTGCTTGGTTGGGGTTTGTTTTTGAAATTTTATGGTGAAACCTGTTTTATTACTGTTTGTGAAGTGCTCTGAGCCATTGGAAAGGTTGCCATATAAATACAATTTGCTTTGCCTTCGTGAGGTAGGATTCCACCTTCTTATGTAATAGACAAGAAAGGGTTAAATCATGGACCTTGCAGTCAGACTAGAAGAATAGAACTGGAGGTGTACCTCAGGTTATGAAACTTGGGTCCCTTGTATGATATGGACTCCTCCGTGGACATGTTAGTTACATGTACGACACAATAATTTACAGAAGGCACCACTCCGTACAATAAACACGTTTGTCTTATTGGCACATTATCAGTCTGCTTTCTGGCTGTGACTCACAGAATGGTCCAGAAGGTGGCAGACTTGAGCTATAGTAACATCATGATCACCGAACTCCAGTAACATTCCTCATATGTACCTCCCCCGACTCTGTCAGGAAGGGGGTTGGAGGAGGAGCCAATAGAAAGAAGGTAGATTTACATGAAGGGCAGGTTTCAGTGCTGTAGTGGTTCTTAAGGAAACAGCTGAGCATTAATAACAGAAGTTCATCCAGTCTCCGTGACTTTCTGTCGACAGCATTTCCACAATGTACTGGGCTCCTGTCCTCACCCTGATCATAACCTGCTGGACATGTAAGGGGTTGTCTTTTTATGTTTTAAATGTATTCTTTTATAGGCTATTAAAAGCTAGCTTTTAATAAAGATGATTTATTGATAAAGTAGTGGCAGATTTAAAATATAACCAGATTATTTATTATAATACATTTTAATATCACCTGCTGAAAAAGAATACACTTTCTCCTGACGTGTTTGTTAAAATTTTCTCAGGTCACATGGCCCAGGCTAGCCTGACTCAGCCTCCCTCAATGTCAGTGTCTCTGGGACAGAATGTCGAACTCTCCTGTAGTGGCAGCAGCATCAGTAGCAACTGGCTATGCTGGTATCAGCAGAAACCTGGAAACGCCCACGACTCCTTGCATATGACAGCACCACAGCCCAGGAATCCCGGCAGGTTCACTAGTTCCAAAGACAGCTCTGCTAAAACTGCCAAATTAACCATCACCGGTGTCCAGGCAGAGGATGATGCTGATTATTACTGTGGTACATGGGTCAGTGGCTCAAACATACACACAGTGATACAGTCACAGAGGGAACTGAGACAAAAACCTTCTGCATCACCGAGTCTGTCTCTGTAGCTGGAGTAGACAACCACTGAGTTTTATACTGATAACTTAACTGTCCTAGTCTTGTGGTTACTTTTTTCTGACCTATGAATTTGTCTTCCCAGTGGAGGAGCACCCCCATTTCCCAAGGTGATACCCAGGACCTTCCCAGTCGAGGGTTGCAGCTTGATGGGAGGATCCCTCACTGCAACTTTCATATTACTTCAGAGTTCTGTCAGTTGAGTGTTCATGCTTAATTAGACCTATGACTCCTTGGGTTCAATCACCACTGGATTCAGCAATAACATGTACCCCACATAGGGATTTACTTTAATATAAACTGCGGAAATTGACTGCATAAGTAACTCACAATGCAGAGCCCTAACTTCACCTTCTCTGTGTCAATCATCAGTCATCCTAAGCCACCTCAGGCATGCTTTCCTACGTCGGCTCTAACAGTTGTTGCAGCTTAGACATAACAGTTCCATGAGACCAGGCTCTTTCAGCCTTCCCGCCATCTCATCACAGCAGGTGTACAGGTCATGGCAAGGCAAGACCTTCTGTACCCCCCCATCCACCACATCACAGGAGGTGTACAGGCCATGAAAAGGCAAGACCTCAGTAGTTCCCCAACCTCATCACAGCAGTTGTGCAGGTCATGGCAAGGCAAGACCCTCTGTAGCTCCCCCACCTCATCACAACAAGTGTGCAGGACATGGTAAGGCAAGCCTTTCTGTACCCCCTGCCTCATCACAGCAGGTGTACAGGTCATGGCAACAAAGACCCTCTTGTAGTTTTCTGCCTTATCACAGCAGGTGCAGAGGCCATAGCAGGGCAAGACCCTCAGTAGTTCAGAGTGTGTGATAACCCTTTCCTCCCCTCACACATCTGCACCCAGGGTCGCAAGTGTTTTTATGTCCCCAATCCTAAGGACACTGGATAGTGCAGTGCCAAATTTTCAAATTCCAATGGAACAGAATTCCATGGAATTTTTTAAATTCTGCCTAACTCCATGGAATTCCATCAGTAACTGAATTCTGAAATTTCAAGAGCGGAATGTTTTTTGTGGATGAGTAATCTGAGGCTTTCCACAATCCATGATAATATTTGGTGTTTTACATAATCCAGGGAAAGTTATTCCTCGATTTACACAGAAAGGGAAGGAGCTGTGAAAGATGGCAGCATAGAAGATCAGCTCCACAGCTTTAATTTTACTTTATTCAAAAACATATTTATTTGATCAAGTTCAGTATATAAAATATATTGAGTAAGGAATCAGTACTACCAGAGAGTACTTTTCCACTTGTAGGTTATTTGGAAATACATTTATTTAAAAGTTGTACACTGTCTTTTAAAAAAAGGCAAAAAAAAACAAAACGCTCGAGTACTCACGACGATGGACCAGAAAAACACTGCTTTCCGCTCAACAGACTGCTCTACAATGACTGAAAAAACTGACATTCAGATGTTAAAAGAAATGCTAAAAGACATCAAAATTGAGATCGGAGATATTAAACAGACTGTGGCAGATAGCAGGCAAGATTCAATTTTTGTTGCTAAGAGACTAGACTGCACTGAAGAGCAAATTGAAATATTTAAAGAGACAGTGGAATGCTTAGAGGACCAGATCCTAATACACAATAAACAAATTCACTTTTTGACAGAGAAAACAGATGACCTTGAAAATAGAAATAGAAGAAATAACCTGAGAATATTGAGTGTATCAGAAGGGTCTGAGGGAAACAACGTTATTGAGTTTTTACAGCAAATTCTCCCCTCTGTACTAGGATATCAGTGGCCATGGACTCTTGAAATTGAACAGGCCCACCGTACCTTGGGTCCTCACCCGAAAACTGGACAGAGACCCAGACCCATAATTGCTCACTTTTTAAGATTCTCAGTCAAGGAGCAAATTTTAAAATTGTCTAGAGAAACGAAACAACTGAACTGGAGGGGGAACAAAATCCTCGTCTTTCAGGATTTTTCTACACTGATTATTGAAAAACGTAAGGGTTTTTATGAAATTAAACAGAGGCTGGTCAAGTTGGGCATTAAATACTATTTTAAATACCCTGCAATTCTGAATGTGATTGAACCAGATGGGAGGAATCAATCATTTGCTAGCACTAAAGATGCTTGATCATATTGTACTACTGTGTGAAAAGAGGCAGTTCGAACTTCTCAAAGTGGACACATCAACCATAATTTCAAACAAGCATTTGTCAATGCCAAACGTTGTCGCGCTGGCACTGGCTTTGGTAGTGCAGTGTGGAAACACATTTTTGGCAGGATGTGAAAAATGACAGCTGTACTGTTCTTAAGGAGGTGTAAAAAAATGGCAATGGTAAAAATGTGGCATGTAAGTATTACAAATATGCGCAGTTACAAGGGTGCGTGGGAAATGCGCAACTCACACTTGTAACACAGTTATTTTATGCAGTTTCAGCACCAAATTTTCAACATAGGCATTTTAGCACCTCTGCTCATGTACAGTGTCACTGTCATTTCCTCAAGCTGTCTCAAAAAGTGATTTAGCACAGCGAACGCGCTATTCTTCACCAGACGTGCGAAAACACTTTTCAGGCAGGATATGTAAAATGACAGCTGTACTGTTCATCAAGAGGTGTGTAAAATGCCAATGGTGAAAATCCAGAGTGAAAAATTGGCAAATGTGCACAAACGTTACTTAGCCGCGTGCGTGCAAACTGATGCAACATACGCCAGAATATTGGAAGTCATTTTATGGAGTATCGCCACCAAATTTTCAACATAGGCATTTTAGGACATCTGCTCATGAACAGTGTCACTGTCATTTTGTAATCTGGCCTGAACACTGATTTCCCACAGTGACTGCGGTATTATGCGCCAAGTGCGGAAACACATTTCGGCCACGATGTGAAAATGACAGCTGTACTATTCACAAGAAGGTGTAGAAAAATGACAACATTGAAAATCTGGCATGAAAATATTGCGAATTTGCGAATTAAGGCTTATCAGTAGCAACTGCGCAACGACCGTGGAAACAGCCATTTTTGGATTTTTCCCACCAAATTTGCAACATAGGCTTTTTGAGAGCCCACCTCATGAACACTGTGGAATGAGGTGTAACTCTCCCTCAGCACACTGCAGTAGTGCCCCAGCAATTGGAATCAATTAAGGTGGAGGTGTCCCACAGGTAATAGCATCTCAGGCGGTATAGCAGTGGCTGATGTTACAGCACTGAAGCACACATTGCCATGATATGGCAACAGGCATCAACCACTAGACCCAGTCGGCCCTTGATGGAGTCCCACAAGCAGTAGAGCCTGACCAGCCAGCAGCGAGTGCTACCCCCAGGCTACAGGAACACCCCAGGGAGGGGCGACCAGCAGGGCAGTCAGCCACTGTGATGCCAAGGTATCACAGGTACCTGTGGTGCTGCTGTGGTCCCAGTTGGGGACTGGTTGCTGGACTCTGTGTATGTGCTGTCAGCTTCATATTTTTAGCAGCACTGTTACATTATGCTGCTTCAGCTACTGTGGTTCCCTATTGCTGTGCCTTCACAGCCTCCGCAGCTGTGGATTCGCAGCCCTTGCGCAAGTCCTGTGGCAGCTAAACTGGCACACCTGCGGCACTTTTTACAGAAATCCGCAGCTGCGCTGGTTTTCTTTGAGAATATAGCGCAGCTGCGTTTCCACACTACAGCAAGCCTTTTTCCCATAGCTGCGGGAATGTTGGCTTTCTTTGTGAATCCTGACCAGGTGTATGTTCAATCTGAAGGGCGGAAGGGGAAACCAGGGGACACTCTATGAAGCTGGAAGAAGGCAGGTTCAAGAGGGAACTGAGGAGGCATTATTTCACAGAAAGGGTAGTGGCAGGGTGGAATGCTCTGCCAGAGGAAGTCGTATCACTGCAGAGTGTTGGGGGCTTCAAGAGAGGGTGGGACAGATTCAAGGGGAGGGTGCAAACCTGGAGGAGGCACAAGATGGGGGGAGGGCATATAAGGGAGGAGGGGCAGCTGCAGTCTAATGGACTGAAGTGCTGCACACTCGAGCCAACCAGATAGACCGAATGGCCTGTATCTGCTGGCAATTCCGTATGTTCATATGTAATGAACTGTAGTGTTTGGACTGCTGTTCATCTCTTTATGAGAATACATTTAACACAAAATACAGAAACAAACCTGTAATTGTCTGCAGAAGAGGATTAGTAATCTACCAGGAAATCTCTTTACTGCGATGCAAACTGCACCTCTAGTTCCTGTTAATAACTGGCACATTATCAGTCTGTTTTCAGACTGCTAGATGCAGAATATTCCACAAGTTGGCACACTTACTGTACCAACATAATGGTCACATACACAGGGAACAGTACTATAGCACTCCAGGCTGTAAACAAGCATTTGTCAATGCCGAATGTTTCTTGCTGGCATTGGCATTGGTAGTGCAGGAGTTAGAGAGATGCATAATAGGAATGGCAGTGAAGTATTGAACTGATGCCCACTCCACTCTCACCCTGCAGAGACTGACAGGCATTGGGGTGTGCCTTTGGGTCGCCGGCCATAACGCTCACACCACTTCACCTCACCCTACCATGCAAACACTGACAAGTGTCACAGTGTGCCTTGGGGTCTTCAGGCCTTATGCTCACCCCATTCCATAAGGAAATACGTTGAGATGGGTACAGTATAGGAGAATGAGGTGAACTGTGGGGCCGAAGAGTCCAAGGCACACCTCGAAGCCTATCACTAGCTGCATATCGGGCATAACGTGAGAAGGGGGAACCAGGCACAAAGATATCGACGAGGGACCATATTCTAATTTATAGACAACAGAACAATTTTGCACACTGGGGCAGGCTCCCAGTGTTGTGATATCGTGATTTGGGGAAGGGCACAAAATACAGAATGGCACTGTGCCATTAGCGACATCTGGCACCGCGGCACTGTGCATCGCAGCGACTTCGTGAGCATGCGCAGTGCCGCCTTGAATACGGAAGTAACAGACAAAATAGTGCAACTGTTATTCCGTGATGATCGTGGTGAGGGTTTCAGCTCATTGGGCTTTCAGAAGGATACTTCCAAAAGTCCAATGGAACAGGTTGTAAGATTGGCTGTTTTCAGAGCTAGAAAGCTACATGAAATGTCTGTAGGCTCCGCCAACAGCCCTAAAAATTATATTTTCCTTGCTGGCTCAGCAACACAGCAGCAGTGAGTTGCCCTGCGGTAAGAAAGACCTGGCTTTGGGGAGGACCTGGGCATTCTCTGGTGATTGTGGAGAACCATGGACATGTTACATACTTGGTTACTTACGGAAGGCAAGTAACCAAAGATCGCGTAAACTCTACGTGATTACCAGTCAAAATATGGTCCCGATGTTTCATTGCACACACTCCTACAGGATATGAAAAATAAAATTAGCACACTCTTCACTTTTGCAGGAGTGTAATATTTGGCGCTCCTCCCCCCCCCCCACCATCACAAAATCTATGCAAAGACATTTTCCATGATTTTGTGTTCATTGCAAATGGGGGCCTCCCATAACAGAACCACTTTTAACAGTTTGCTTTTGCACATTTCAATGTACCAGGTGGCGTAATTGGCGGAAGAGAACAAGGAAAATGAGGACCCACAGTAGTGACTAACATTTTTTTCTTTCTGACTGAGAAAAGTGTGTTGATTTTTTCCCTATGGTGTTGGGAGGGAGCCCAACAGAAAACATTGCTGTTGTCGTTATTGTGCTATAATGAGAATTATATTTGGCTTCCTGATCACTTTTCAGGTAACTGCAGGTAAAGTAATATTTTGCTATTGAGCGAGTAATATTTGACTTCAGATAACAGCAGGGAAAGTTAAAAAATTGTTCTGGCATTCGGCCACATCAAGCGCACGTCACCACGTCTGAACCGTAGTATGTCTATTCTTCCAAAAAGCACATAACCAATCCATGGTTCTCTACAATCACCCAATCTCTCTGCCACAGGGTCTACTGTGGCTGGTGTCATAGCAGCAGTGCATTGCTTTTCACCGAACAAGGCCTGGGTTTGAGATGGAGCTTGGCACTCATTGCCCCAGGGTTCTCTGAGCATAGATCTGTCATGAGGGCAGTGCACTGCCTTGAAATGAGGAAGACCTGACTGTGAGAGGTACTTTGGCAGTCTCACTGTCCCAGGTTCTCTGGCGCAGATCTGTCATGAGGGCAGTGCATTGCCTTGCAGTGAGGAAGACCTGACTGTGAGAGGTACCTTGCAGTGTCACTGTGCCAGGGTTCTCTGAGAACAAACGTGTCATGGCGGTAATGATTTGCCCTACAGTAAAAAAGCCCTGGCTTTGAGAGGGAACGTGGCATTAGATAGATGTGGCATGGCGGTGGTGTGATTGCTCTGTGACAGCATGGCTCAGTCACTGCACACATCACCCCATGCATGCATGCACCTCATAAATGGACCTGCTGCCTGCCTATGATCAGACACCATGCTGTAGTGCACTGTGATGGAGGTGTATTGTCCAGAACCTAGCACCAGCCTCAGATGAGACTCCATGTTGGAGTCCACTGTGACTGAGGTGTACTGGTGGAGGCCTGGGACCAGCCTCAGATGAGACTCTGCACCAGCATTCACAGTGACTGAGGTGTCCTGTGGTATCGGTCACCAGACTCAGATGAAATTCTCTGGCAGCATCCACTGCGACTGAAGTGTGCTGGTAGAGATTGGGACCAGGCTCAGACAAGACTCCATAACAATGTCCCACGTAAAGGTGTGCTGGTGTTGAATCAGCTAGTAGGGTGGTGAGCAGAGGGTACAGGGAGTAAAATGGTAACATGCCCCTGAGAAACATAAAGCACATTCAGATGGGGGCATGAAAAAATTAAGACTTCACAAAATACTGTTTGTTAATTTATTTTGTGATAAGAGACAAAACAAAACCATCCATTTTTATGGGTAAAAATGAATGACTTAGTCAGGGTACTGGGCATTGTCCCTCAGGAAACTGACAACCTGATTTGCACCTAGAATGTTAGAAGGCCCACAGGAGGACTGCTGAGCATCTCAGAGGGAGGGCAGTGCAGCTTACTGCGATACTGCCATCTAGTGACCACAGGTGGCAGTGCAGTTGGTAGTGCACTACTGTGGGGATGGGAAGTTGCATGCATGGTGCATCCCAGAGGACAGCAGTGCAACCTGCTGTGATATTGCCATCTAGTGACCACAGATGGCAGTGCACTACTATGGGGGATGGGAAGGTGCATGCATGGTGCATCCCAGAGGGAGGGCAGTGCAACTTGCTGTAATATTGCCATCTAGTGACCACAGGTGCCAATGCAGTTGGTAGTGCACTACTGTGGGGGATGGGAAGGTGCATGCATGATGCATCCCAAAGGAAGGATAGTGCAACCTGCTGTGATATTGCCATCTAGTGACCACAGGCAGCAGTGCAGTTGGTAGTGCACTACTGTGGGGGAAGGGAGGGCGCATGCATGCATGGTGCATCTTAGACGGATGAGAGTGCAATCTGCTGTGGTACTACCACCTAGTGACTAAAGGTGGCAGTGCAGTTTGTAGTGCACTACTGTGTGTGTGTGTGTGTGGGGGGGGTGCATGCATGGTGCATCCCAGAGGGAGGGCAGTGCTGCCTGCTGTGATATTGCCACCTAGTGACTACAGGTGGTAATGCAGTTGTAGTGCACTACTGTGTGTGTGTGGGGGACTGCATGCATGGTGCATCCCAGAGGGAGGCAGCCTGCTGTGATATTGACACCAAGTGAGCACAGATGGGAGTGCAGTTGATAGTGCACTACAGTGGGAGGGAGGGCATGCATGGTACGCCTTGATGCGCACATGCCTGTGCAGTCTAAAGGGTGAGGACTGCTGGGAAAACAGAAAAAGGCTGGCTCTTCATGGATTATAAAACTGCTCCACCAACCAGGCATCTATTAGGGGACCAGGCTTGTGACCTGAGGGGAAAGGAATGGTGACCTGGAGCTAAAAGCGACCCTTCTGGAGACATCAGCAGCTAGCACCGGTGTAAAGGGAAGTAGTTCTGTGAAGAGAGCAGTAAGAAGGATGAAATATCCAGGTAAAAGTGTCACACAGGAATCCAACAGCTCAAACTTTAAAGGGTTCAACTTATTCAGACAAATATTAACCCGGATTCAAGCGGGGGCTTAACGCTAACTTATAATTTTAATTGATTTGGCTGTTTTGAAACAGCTTTAGAGATTTAAAGCACTAACGATCGATGGTCACATCAGCCAATCTGCTTTTTCTCCTGAGTTTTGGGTCTTATCTCTGGGAACATCAGAAGACTCAAATCTTCTGGGAAATGTAGAATGTTTTGAAAATTTCTAACTAGGTAAGGCACACTGAACCAAGGCTCATTTCCAGGTACGATTCAAGGGGTACAGGAATAAGAATACATACAGTAAGAATGATACAGGCAGTTATACAGCAACATTGTGTAACCCCCCTGCAAATGGGGGTTCCCAAAAGACTTCCAGGAGCTTGCTTGAATGCTCCAAGCCTGAATGGTGTTTGGCATTTAAGCCATTTATCAGTGAGTGTTTTTAGAGCCTCTGGTACTGTCTCTTTAAGAGCTGTCTGCTTGCAGACATAATTAGTTTGTATGGGGGGACTGTGTGCTTCTCTGTTTGAGTACCACTCGAGCTGCTGCCAATTCACTCTATTTTTGCAGTCACTAGGAGTGCAAAGGGAACCTATCTGAAAGATGTAACTGTTTCAGAAATCATGTAGAGTAATAATGAAAATACAGTTTGTCTAACCTGCTTTCTTGCAGTCAGAACTGTGTCTGCCTAGTTCCCCATTCTGGTTTTGAACTGCTGAACTGGACCAATCAGTGTGGGGTAAAGCTGGCCTAAAATGGTGCCTTAGACGAATCAGAACTTGGACTCATAATCTGAGCCAGCCACAAGAGGATTGCATGGGCAGTGACTCTGGGAGATGTAGTTTAGACTTAGGCCTTTTTGGACCAACAGCAGCAGTCTATTGTGAGTGACAGCCAATCCAGTCAAGAACTGGGAGGAACTCAAAGGAAGTGCCCGATTTTGTCTGTTGGAGTTTCAGTTTTAGCTTTGGCAGTGAAGGGAAAGAAACCCTGTGCTCCTTCAGTGCACAGTTTCAGTCAAAAAACGGTGTAAGGGCCCAGAGTTCCGTCTGCAGCTTGTGTAACTGCTTGTTAGGACTGAACCGTCCTGTGAAAAGAATCAAAGGATCTCTGAAGAGTAGAAACCAGGCTCACCCTGTAGAAGACTGGAGAAATTGTTGAATTGCACTCGGTCTGTCAGGAACTGAATCTGCTGTGTGTTCTCCAGGTATTGTGCAGTAACTGCATCGGATAGAGAAGCAGCCTGCCTGATATAGTACTTTCTTTTTTACCATATAAATGTGTGAAGTCTCGTGGAGCTCAAGAGTAGCCCTGCTGACGTTGAAGGACCCTATCTTGTTTGGAGGTCGTGAGTACTAATTCAGGGTCGCTCCCTGTTGGATTGCCACATTAAATCCAAATGGAATCACTGTACTGCTGACTGTTTAAACTAATTTTTCTTTTCACTGTGTGAAAGGGCCCCTACCAGCTGCCACGGTCTGGACTAGCCACTAGGGCTTGGGTACCCAGGGACAGTAACTGGTAGGGATAGGCCTGTGCACAGAGCCATAGGTAGATAGTAAAGTGATAAGCTAATTAACCTGATTTCCCCCTGTCCTTGTTATATCCCCCAATAAATCAGAGCTGCTTGTTTCAGCAAAGTTATACTGCCTGAGGTATTTGTCTATGTTAAAGTACTGTACTGTGATTGTTGCACTGTATCTTATTTCACAGGAGGTCCCAGTGCCGAACTAGTCCTGGGGTAAGTGTATACGGTGAAGGTAATTCTGATATATTGTGTGGGTCACTAGTGGGAAGAAAGGGGGGTTGCAGTGTCCCAGAGGGCTGTGACCAAGTAAGTTTAACTATTGCAAACCCTGACCTCTGGGTGGAGGCACCCGCCATTGGATCCAGGCCCCTCAACCTGTTAATGGCAAATCAGGCAGGGGTAGTAGCCCCTGGGATAGCGCCATCTAGGGGTTACAATTGTACTGGCAGTATGCACATCAAGTGAGGTACAGGCACGAACGAGTGTAGGAAGATTCAGCAATGAAGACCAATGTAGAGCACATTTGAAATGGGAGGGGTTACCATGGATGAAGGGATACCATCTAGGCTCTATAGTGGCCCGAGCATCACATTGCTTCAAAGGTCTAACACAGCAGTTCCTCTCTGACTCTGGAAAGAGCACCATTATGTAAGGAAGACCTCCCTTAGTGGCTGTCTATATATCAAAATGCATACCTTTCACATCCCTCTTAAACCACCCCCAGTCTCAGCACGTATGACTTTTGTCCAAATGAGCATTCCAGTTTGCTACCACCCTTCAGTAAAAAAGTACTTACTACTTTCTGACATCTTTTACCCCCACCCCACCCCAAGAGTTTCATAGAGTTACTTCTGGTGGAAGAATTATTACTCATTGTACACAGGTTACTAGTGTCTACTCTATTGATTCTTCGGTGTCAGTTAAGTCCCCTGTCCTCCTCCTCCTCTCCCCAGAGTATGCATGTTCAGATCCTTTAGTGATTTCTCATTTGTTCTCCCAGTTGCCGCTGAATCATCTTGGCAACTCTCCTCTGCACCTCCTCCAGTCTGTCTCTATCGCTCTTTAGGGGCAATTCCAAAATTGTACACAGTACTGTAAATGAGGTCAGACCAGTGATCCGCATAGGGCATCTTCACCTCTCTCCTTCTGTTTACAATCACCTTACCTCTGCATCTCAGCATCTGATTCACCTTTCCCACTGCTTTACCGCACTGTGCTAAATTGCTGTGCTGATGTTTCCACTGAGTCTAAGTCCTTCCCATTCAAACTACGTGTTCCCTTACCAAGATTACTCCCCCCTCCCTCAGTCCATTCTAGTCTATCTGTGCCGAACAATGATTTCCCACAGCGACCACGCATCTCTGCGCTGAAAATGTGAAAACACACTTCAGCCATGTTGTGAAAAATGACAGCTGTACTGTTCATAAGGAAGTGTGGAAAAATGCCACTGGTGAAAATCTGGACTGAAAATATTACAAAGTCATGAACTTATGAGGGTGCGTGGAAACTGCGCAATGCTCACTCGTAACACAGTCCTTTTATGGACTTTTGTCACCAAATTTTCAACATAGCCATTTTAAGACCTCTGCTCATGAACAGTGTAACCGTGATTTTCTTAATCTGTCCTAAACATTGCTTTCGCACACCATCAGCACCATTGTGCGCTACATGTGCGAAAACATATTGTGGGCGACATATGAAAAATTGCAGCTGTACTGTTCATAACGAAGTGTAATAAAATGGCAATGCTGAAAATCTGGAGTGAAAATATTAAATTCGCAAACTTATGAGCATGCATAGGAACTGTGCAACGCACGCTCGTAAAACAGTCATTTTTAGGAATTTTTCACCAAATTTTCAACATAGCCATTTTAAGACCTCTGCTTATGAACAGTGTCACTGTGATTTTCTTAATGTGTCCCATAAATTGATTTTTGCACATCGACTGCGCCATTGTGCGCTACAGTAGCGGAAACACATTTTGGCAAGATGTGAAAATGACAGCTATACTGCTCATAAGGAGGTGTGGTAAAATGGCAATGTTGAAAATCTGGAGTGAAAATATTGAAAATTGCGAACTTACGAAGCTGAGGAACTGCACAATGCACCCTCGTAAACAGTCATTTTTGGAATTTTTCACCAAATTTTCAACATAGCCATTTTAAGACCTTTGCTCATGAACAGTGTCACTGTGATTTTCTTAATTTATCCGTACATTGATTTCAAGACAATCGACTGCGCCATTGGGCACTACATGGGCGGAACACATTTTGGGTGAGATGTGAAAATGACATCTGTACTACTCATAAGAAGTGTGGTAAAATGGCAATGTTGAAAATCTGGAGGAAAATCTTGAAAATTCGCGAACTTATGAGCTCGTGGAGAACCGCGCAATGCACGCCAGAAACAGTCATTTTGGAATTTTGCACCAATTTTTAACATGGGGTTTTGGGACCTTCTATGATGGTATCACTGTCACAGCGTGTTATTCAGGCCGAAGGGTGATTTCACGCAGTGACTGTGAAATCACCCTTCGGCCCGAATAACGCCATGACAGTGACATCATTCATGAGAAGGGGTCCCAAAAACCCCATGTTGAAAATTTGGTGCAAAAATTCCCAAAAATGCCTGAGATATGCAATAAAGTTGAAAACCCCTATCTAGCCCATTATACAGCTTACCGGCATTTCCTCAGTTCGCGGTCGGCTTTGAAGAGTGCAGACGTGTTCCCAGTCCATCGAAGATCGTCGCGCCAAGCTCCGGAGGTAAGTATGGGGGGTGTGGGGAGGCAGGGTGCGCAGTGGGTGGGTGCGGGTTGTGGAGGGGGCAGGGAGACTACGTGGGACTGTTTTTCTTTACAGGTTTTTTTCAATGATGGCATGGGGCGTTTGCTGCGCTGGGTGGGCTCCCAGTGTGGCACAAGGATGGTTGGGCGTTCAGCCGACGGGGACTTGGGCACCCCGTCGCCAAAGCATCACTTGCCACGCTTGGGGTGGGCTTCCAGCGTGGCACCTTGTACTGGGAGAGGAAGCCGGCGGGGATTGGGCACCCCGCCGGCGATAGCATGGGGGAAGGAGAGACAGTGAAGCCAGACGGGGATTGGGCACCCCTGGCTATACACATTAGTTGCCACGCTTGGGGTGGGCACCCAGCGTGGCATTTGGGAGGCTTTGGGGGTGAGCACAGCCGACAGGGGATTGGGCACCACCGCTGCTATAGAGTGTGTGTGTGGGGTGGGGGCAGCACGTAGTATGCGATGCAGTGTAGGGGAGCTCGCATGAGCAGGGCTGCTCACTCAAGCGTAGCTCCCCCTTTCAACTGTATGCCACTGCATTTTGGAGCTTGTCATAGACAGCTCCAGCATGCATTGGCTTACAGGGGCCGTGGCTGCCAACACACTGACTGAATTGGAGGAGGAGGTGACACACCTCCGAAATCTCAGATGATGGCACTATGTTTCTTGCACATGCGTGCAAGCAACATAAAAATGGCCACCAGTTTGCACTGAAAAAATTGTAATGCCAGGCACAAGTAATTTTTACATTATGCGTCCTGGTTGGCAGGACTTGTTTTTTGCCATTGCGCGTGCTACTCCAGTGCATGGGTCTCAGCCAGTCAAGATACATGGTTTTGTGTACCCATTTTATTAAACCATTTAATTTGATAGAATAAAATCTTTTAATTCTTGTTGTGGCTGACTACATGTAAAGGCTATGTGAGTGGTACTTCAGACGGAACTTTGCCTTGTTCTCTTTAGGTATTTCCTCTAAGTAGAGGTGCCAAGAGAAGGTATCTCAAGGCTAAAGGAAATGACAGAGCATGAATAAAGTCTGAGGGCAGAATAGAGAGCACCAGAGGTGATGGAGGGTGAAGCAGATTAAGGCGGGAAGTCTGGGATTGCCTGTGTTAAATAGTGGTGGGGCAGAGTTATCCAGCTACCTATAGAATCACAATCAAGCCTTCCTAATAAAATTAATTCTAGCCCTTGTGATTGATCATGCATTGATCAACTTGGCTCCTTATTGGGAGCCTTGAGTTTCTAGGACTGGTGTATGCTAGGATTATCAGGTGTTCTTTGACGAGTTTATTTTCTGACAGCCCTGAAAAGGGCTATGGTGATGCCCCTCCTAAACAAAAATATCTCTGGACCCCAAAGTCCTGGCAAATTACAGGCTTGTCTCAAATCTTCCCTTTCTAGGAAAGATATCTGAGAAGGTTGTGGCGACAGCTGGAGGCTCACCTGGAGTTATTTAACATCTGTGAGAGCGTTCCAGTCAGGATTTATGCCTCGTCATAACACTGTGCCTTGGTAAGGGTGTTGCATGATCTCTATGGCAAAGGAGCAGGGACTGTGTCACATCTTGGTCCTACTAAAGGTCTTGTTGGCATTTGACACGGTGGATCATGGGGTGTTGTTGGACCACCTGAGGGACTATGTGGGACTCACTGGCACTGTGTTGCACTAGTTTGCGTCCTACATCACTGGGAGATCTCAGCAGGTGGCCTTGGGTAATTTTATTTCTGAACCCTAGGCAGTCACCTGTGGGATTCCTCTAGGCTCAGTTCTAGCACCCATGTTATTCGCTGTGTACATGTTGCCTTTGGGTGAGCTTATAAGGCGGCATGGTGGTTGAGTTCCACTGTTATGCAGATGACACTCAGCTCTATCTGTCTTGCACCCCTGACCAGAAGAATACGGTGCTGGTGCTTGATGTTATCTTCAAGAAATCATTGACTGGATGGCCTCCAACTGACTGCATCTTAGCCCAGGGAAGACAGAGGTGATGGTCATTGAACCAGGGTGGTCTGGGTCGGCAATGACAAGTGATGACCTTTCTTTTCCAACTTTAAATGGTCATGATCTTCGAGCCGTGGATGCGGTCATGGATTTGGGCATCATTCCTAAATGGAAGCTGACATTTGAAAAACAGGTGTCAGTAGTAGCTTTTATCATCTGTGTAATATTACCCAACTTAAACTGTATCTGGTGCCAGTCAACCTTGAGATGGTCACCCATGCCTTTTTCACCCCCCGGTTGGAGTACTGCAACCTAGGGCTTTCCAGAAGCTTGGTGAGCTGTCCGCAGTTGCTCCAAAATGCTTCGGCCGAGTTGGTGGTGGACTCTCTTCGTAGTGACCCCATTACTCTGGTGCTGTGGGCTCTGCATTGGCTTCCTGTTCATTGGCACATCATCTTAAAATGTCTTTGATAACATTCAAGGCCCTACATGGACTGAGCCCTAGCTACCTGAAAGATCTTCTAAAGTCTTACACTCCCTTTCATCCCCTCCAGTCCACAGATTTGGGATTATGTCTGGTTTCCCATTCAAAGCAGTCTGGGGATAGGGCTTTTGGAGTCACGGCCCCTTTACTGTGGAAGTCTCTTTCTCTGTTAGTACATTCAACCCCCACTGTGGATACCTTTAAACATAGATTAAAAACATATTTATTTACGCAGGCATACCCAGATTATTAACTACTGGTATTAATTTCAATTTCATTTGTCGTTATTTTATTTTCATTACATGAAAACAAAACACCAGGATGAGAATTTTTGTAAGTATAAATACAAAAGGCAAAACCGTTGCATTATAACTTAGTCTTAATGGAGGGAGCAGTGTTCTGATCCCTGAATATAAACTGCAGTGGTGTGTCTGCATGGTGCTTTTAGAGTGAAGCAGCACCTATGATTTAAAACTGCTGATACTTATTTAAAAGGATGCTGTTCTGAGTCACAGACAGTGCACTCATGATATAGTCAAGTGTTGGACTTAGAATTTGTTTTGCTATTACCATTCTACAACGGGCTAGATTGAGCCTTTGATTTCTATACAGAGCAACCCTAAATACTACCAGTGGAGGGCACCCTTGTACTACTATCTCACAGCACTACAAGACTTCTTGAGGTCCCATTTCAGCAGAATATAGGTGTTACAAAGTGCCATTTCGGCAGAAGCATAAGGGTTACAAAGCCCCACGTAAGCAGAATCAAAGGTGTAACCCACCCCTTTTCCTCAGTCTATGTAGAGGTCCCGATGGTATGATGTGTGTGCGTGTGTGTGTGTGTGTGGGGGGCACAGACCAGAACACTCCCTGGCATTTTCAAAGCAGAATTGGAAAAAAAAACAGGGTGGCCTTACCAGCTGGTGTCTTCTATTTTCTAGGCAGGCCTCCTTTACCCATGTAGCCTCTCACTGCTACAGGTGGCGAATAGACTTGCAGATGACATCTTCTGGGGGGTGGCATCTCCGCTGTTCTCTCACTTGGGGCATTGTCTCCAAAACAGAGCACATAGTGTGAGCAGTGGCTTAATTCATTGTTTCTTAATTTATCCAGCTAAATGATCAGGCACCACAACCATCTTCACGGGAGCAACAGCACTTTTGGGTGAGTGGGGCGTTGCATGGGGATGAGATGACTACATAGAGTACAATAGCTTGTTTCAGGCTCACCAAATCAGCACAGCAGCTAAGATTTTCACACAGATCTAGCATTTGGACCAATCTGGCTCCAGTCGTAACTCCTATGATTGTGCTGAAATGGGACTTTGTAACCCCTATGATTCTGCCGAAACCGCACTTTGTAACACCTATATTCTGCTGAAATGGGACTTCATAACCCCTATGATTATACTGAAATGGGACTTTGTAACCCCTTTAACCCTGCTGAAATGGGAATTTTTATCCCTTATATTTTGAAGAAATAGGAATTTGTAACCTCTGTTGTGTGCTGAAATAGGATTTTGTAATCCCTATGGTTCTGTTGAAATAAGGGTTTGTAATGGTTATGATTCTGCTGTAGTGGGGTTTTATAACACCAATGATTCTTTTTTTTGAGTAATTCTTTATCCCCGTAATCGCCCCTTCCACCAGTCCCTCCCCCATCACTGCCATTGGACCTGGTGCCGGCCATCACCTTATACCAGTTTGAGGTGCCAGCTGGCCTGGTGTGGCCGGGAGACCAGCTTATCCCTCCGGTCAACTTGTTTTCTCCTTCAGTTTGTCCCTTCCCCGAGCGCATAACCAAGGCATGCAATGACGTCAATGGCCAAGCCGCACACACTTCCGTACGTGGCATGCTGGGCATGTTGCTCGGCTCCACCTCCCCTCATGTGGGTCCATTGCATTGGCCCCCAGCCACTGCTAGGGGCCAGTCAAACAGTGGACTCTGTCCCCACCCCTCCCTGGGAGAGGAGAGCTGTCCTCTGGATGCCTGAACCTCTCCCTTCCCGGACGACCTCCGGCAACCTGCTTGCACCATGAGCACAGGTCACTGGCATGACAGGAGGTAAGGTATGATGCCTCAGCCCTCCACGCCACAGGGCCGGCCAACCCCAATGATTCTGCTGAAATAGGAGTTTTTCAACCACTATACAGTAGGGCTGCTGAAATAAGAGTTTGCAACCCCTACGTGTCTTGTGAAATGGGACTGTGCAACTCTTATGGGCGTGCTGAAATAGAAGTCTGCAACCTATATAATTCTGCTGAAATGGAACTTTGGATCCTCCTATAATTCTGGTGAAATTGGACTTTGCAACCCCTATGGGTCTGCTGATATGGGACTTTGTAACTCCTATGATTCTGCTGAAATGAGACTTTGTCACCCTATGATTTTGCTGAAATGTGACTTTGCAACCCTATGGGCAGGGACCCTGTTTTTCCATTTTACCGTAACACGTAACACATCACGGAATCCTGCTTGGTTTGCAGATTTTGAATTCTTGTGCTGTGCCTCACGGAAATTGTATGTCACTGCACAGAATCTCTAAGATTTCAGCATCTTTTTAATTTTTTTTTTCTCTTTCTGTGTCCCTTCTCACAGCATCAGTCTCGACTTTCAGAGATCCCTAGGCTGAATATCCCTAGCTTTACCCCAGGTAATGCTCAGGAGCTCCTGTGGACCTGCCCTATCCTGCCTGGATTGTATCCCCAGGTAGGAAGGGAGAGCACAGTCACCCTCCACACTCCTTAGTGTGTGTCGGCAGCTCAGTGGGTCCCTCATGGAGCCTGGTTATGAAGTCTGGGGCACCTGGATCTCTTCTGCCAGTGACCGATGTATGATGATTGTTCCTAGTTTTCTGGTCTCTGTCCCTGAGGGCATCTGCACTAGAGGGAGTTCCAAGGAGGTAGGTCACATAAAGACATGCCACTGCTCCAGATCCTGGCTAGCATCCTCCCTTCCCCTCCTGATCATTCTGCAGCACCATTGCACCACCACCCGTGGTCACACATGTGGTAGTAAAGCAGCAGGACCTGCAGCCCACCCTTCCCAGAGGAGGAGGAGGAGAGCAGTCACCCAGGTGCTCGATCCTACTCCCCTGGCCAGACCTCCGGCAACCCAAGTTCACTTCTGACCCTGGGTCACTGGCATTGCAAGCAATAGTGCTACTGCAGCGCCAGTGGGCCGACCCTGATTTCAGCATCTTAAAATGAATGCTGCTGTGCTTCACATTCTTTCTACTTTGCTGCATATACAGTCAGCAAGGAAATCACCCACACTGCTTTGTTGTAATCAGCTATTCAGTTTAAGTACCCATGCCTAGTGGTTAGAGTAACAAACAGTGATTGAAATGGGTATATCCAGCAGACCTGGGTTTGATTCCCACAACCTCCACTTACATACTGTGTGACTCCAAGAAAGTCACTTAACCTCCCCAGAGTTTCTAGGTCACTCCTGAAAACAGACAGTTCTGCCTAGTGGGCCTTACCTGCTTTACAAAGAATATAAAAGAAATACCAATATATGTTTACTACATCATAGAATAGTAGTCAGGGTACCATGTATTTTGCCTGTGTTTTACTTGGGCTGCAATGATTTTGTATAGGTAAAGATAAATGTTCAGATACATTTTATGTGCTTTATAAGCTTGTTTTTAGATTTTAGTCAGGTTTTCATTGTATTCTTTGCATATGAGCTTTTAGGTTGTAGATTGCTAAGCACAGGATCACTGTTACCAGCTAGCTTATTCAAGTTTATACTGTAATCAGTAGGGCCATCTAAAATCCTCAGTTGTTTGAATGAAAACTAGTTTGAATGAAAGTATGTTCACAAAGAAGAAACTGCCTTACTACTTATGAAAAGACTTCACAGTTAACACCCATTTAGGTGAATTTGATGATTTGCACCTTTTCTCCCACCTGCTGTTTCAGTCTCTGTGACAACAAAAAGTTTTCTGATAGACTGCTTCAACAAAAAACAAAAGTTAAGTATTTACGTGTACATATGTTTGGCCAGTGGATTTTGAAAGCATAGTCAATGACATACAGAAGGTAAGACCCCAGGGGCTGTATGATACTGGTGGGCAGAGTGGTGCTCAATTCACATCTGAACAAAGACATGAAAACTGGGAGACACCCTTTTCATGGACACCAAGTTAAAAAAAAGTATCCACATGTCTGGGAGATGCATGAGTCCATTTGAAGGTCCCCCACTAATCACTTGTGGGTTTTTTAGGTGAAGACACTTTATTTCAAAGAAGCAAATTCAAGCATTTATTTTTCTCCTCCTACCCCTGGCCATTCACCTCAGGCCTGCCAAGGCACCCCTACCACTGCTGCTGAGTCCAGACCACCATCCACTGCTCCTTACTGCTGTGCTACCAGGTAACCCAAAATAACCCTTCATTGAGTGGGCCCCTACCCCTGAGGGAAGCTACCAGAGGAGGAGAATTACCTCAAAGAGCTTCCTGTGTATCCTGAGAATGGCAGGGATCAGAACGGACACATGTCTGGAGCTTCCAGCTTATGCAGGGACCAACAGCTGTCCGGTTGACCAGCGGATGTTTTGCCATTTTCTTGACAGGCCACATGATGTCAAGGCACAAGCCGACATCTGTCACGCTCCCTCCTGCAGTGAAGGCTGGACGTGTTGTTGTGCCTCTGGCCTCCACCAGGGGCCAGCAAATGCTGAGCCGTGAACCTCCCTCCCTCCCAAGAGAAGGTGCGTGGTCGTTGTACAATCAAGCCTTCACCCACCAGCTGGCCCTCCAACACCCAAGTCTGTTCCCTAACCCTGGTCAGCGGTGTCACAGGCAGAAATCCAATTCAGGCAGTTAAATTATAGATAGGAAAAAACAAAGGTAGTCCACCTTAGTGGTGATGGTTCAGATTAATTCACATCTGAGTTCTAACAAGCAAAGAGACCAAGTCATTTGTAACGTGTGCAAGTGGGGTGTGGGTGTTGAAGAAAGTGGATCATAGTGCTGTCACTGCTGCCATCACCCAAGAGGGATGTGGACTGCATTGTTGCTACTGCCGTCACACTGAAGGGGTGGGGGCTGTAGTTATTCTGCCATCACCACTGGTGGATTATTTATTTAAGAAATTTACCAGATAAGCATACTGAGCAGGATCCACTCATTTCCAGATGCGACCTGGATGGAGAATGTAGTACTGCTGCCATCACACCTAAGGTATGGGGGCCACAGTGCTGCTGCTTCTGTCACACCTGAGGGAAGGAGGTCGTAGTGATATTGCTGCTGCCATCACACCAGAGGGATGGGAGCCATAGTGCTGTTGGTGCTGCCATCGCACCTGAGGGATGGGGCCGTAGTGCTGCTTCCATCACACTTTAGGGATGGGGGCTGCAGTGCTGCTGCAGCCATCACATCTTGTACCTAAAATAACTTTAAATTGGTACAAGGATGGAAGGATGTGCAACAGTGGAGTTCAAAATTGCTGAAATGCATATTAGCAGAGTTAAAAATTGTTAATTAAAGTACAGAGAACCAAATACTGGTAAAACCGGATTTTGGCTTAGCAGACACTGGTGACAATACCATTTTTTACAGTGTGCAAAAAGGAATTAGCCCTTTCTCAATCCCGGTAAACCAGTGTCCCTGCCTATGGGTCTACTGAAATGGGACTTTGTAACCCCTATGATTCTGCTGAAAGAAAACTGGGTCTACTGAAACTAGGCTTTGCAATCCCTATGACTTTGCTGAACTGGGACTTGCAACCCCCTAGTATTCTGCTGAAGTGAACTTTGTAACCTGTAAAGCCCAGTTCGCATTGGGGCATTTGAAATGGTTCTCAGCTCTTGAATCATTTCAAATGCGTGCTGGCCTGGATGGTGTTTGCAGATAACCAGATTGCATAATGGATTTGTGGAAGCATGTTACAACCCTGATGAGACCTGGGCTTGCGCACACTTCCAGAAATCCGTTTTAAAAGTAAAATGATTTAGGTACAGTGCGAACGCACCAGCTCTGATCCTATTATGGTTTTCATGCAAGCGCGCAAAGCATCACGGTAAGCAGCATTTCCATGCTGCTGAATCGGGTTCACAGTGCACACAGATCTCTGCTGCAATGTGAACGCCTAAAATCGTTACCTGAGGGGATCACAGGAAGGGGTTACAATGATTAGATACTGTAAGCGCTAATCTGCTTTTAAAAATGTTTTATCAACCGTGCTGTAGTGTGAATGGGGCCTATGATTCTTTTTAATTCAATATACTTTATTAGTACTTTTGCAAAACACGGGTAAATACATAGCAGTAAAAAAATGGACAGCATTATAACAAGAAAAAAAGGGGGCCTATGATTCTGTGGAAATGGGACTTTGTAACCCCTGTTATTTTGCTGAAATGGGGCATTGTAACACACATGATTCTGCTGAAATTGGACTTTGTATGAATCTGCTGAAGAAAATGGAACTTTCTAATTGCTGTGGTTCTACTAAAAGGGCATGTCTCTTGATTCTAGATTAGCACTTTGTAATACCACGTGTTTGCTTGCCAGTGAGTGACTGTTTCTTTCTGGATCACACACACATGCACATACACATACTGAATCGAGCGGTGCGTCGCCGCACCTTTACAGATAATGGAGCCCCCATGTCCGCCATACTTCCGGATTGCAGATTTTTACAAGTTAAAATAATGTATATTGTGGCACAAGAAAATAGCCGTAACATATATTAAAAGCTTATCCAGAGGGTAAGTTTTGATGGGGTAGGAGCGAATAATAATGACAACATTCCTTTAAAGCTGTCAATTACCAGGCCCTTCATCTGCAAAGTGGATCATGGAAGTGTTTAGCAAAATCAGAAAGTTTTTTTGTATGATATATTTATTAGATTTTGCAAGTAACGCTTACAAGACAATCCATACATGGAAGGATAACAGTGCAAACAATATATCCAGACATTCAGTCATAAGGATAGCATGCAGGACACCTCCCCTGGCGTTACAACATAGGGGGGAAAACCCAAATATAATATCAATTAACCCCAGTGCATGCAGCTCAGGAAGTCTATAGTGGAATCAAATGCCCAATATTGTAAATCCCACGATAAGATAATCTGACCAGCAAAAGACACGGCTCAAAAAGATTCCCCAACTCAGTCCAACATTACAGGAATGATAAGGAACAATGTGCTAAGAATAACAAACACTTCAGTGGTGAGAACATTAGTGAACCACAAAAATCAACACAGTATATCACTGGCAGAATATATTGAAATAGTCCAGCCCGATGAGAATGCCCCAGATGGCCATACAGTGAGAAGCATCGGGCATGATAATGCTTAATTGGATAGGGCGTGTAAATAACGTAAGTCTGGGAGATAATTGCCCCAAGACCCTTGGCTCCCAAAGAAAAAGAAAAAATTACATCACGTTGGTAGAGTCAATCTTTTATAATACCGCACGGGGGACCAATGAAAATAACAGCTTCCATGTAAATACATTACAGTCTCCAATTCCCAGCTCACATAACAAACTTACAATTCCAGGGCCAAACCTATACAGCGCCTCTGTCCTCATCCAATGAAGCTGCCCCGCCCACTGCTGCCTCCATCTCTTGTTCAATACACTGAAGAAGTTTATCCACGTCCTTTGAGTCATTAAATTGATATTGTTGATCCTGACACGTTACGTGGAGCCTTATGTAAATAATAACCAGTGCTGGATCTTAAACTGGTGTAGGCCGCGAATATTATTATAAGCCTTGCACCTTTGCCAGGTGGTGTAGGATAAATCCGGGAATAGTTGGATGCTGTATTTCCATATTTTAAAATTCGATTCCTCCTAGCCAGACTAAGCATTCAGTCTCGGTCCCCCACACCGGTACACATCATTACCATCAAAGTGAAGGGAGACGTTGTGCCCATTGCCACATGCCTGGGGGTAAGACAATATGCCTTTTTGAATTAAATAGGAGGTCATCCTCAGATAATCCCAGAATAGCATGCAGCCAGGAACTAACAAAGCCAAGGCAGTCTTCTCCCTCTGAGTTTTCAGTCAACCCTAGCACTCTGATGTTCCACTCCCTAGACGGATTTTCAACAACCTCCAATCTCTGGTGCAACAATGTGTTTCTTTAATCAATTTAGTAGTGGCATCACAGGCGTTTAACACTGAAGACTCCGAGCACTGGACCATCTGTTCACACTGGTCCACCCTGGATTCCAGGGCAGAGACCCTGGGAGCCAAAGTGTCCATCTTTTTACCAATATCTTGAACCGATTTTACTAGCTAGTTCAATGTCGTTTGTATGGAAAGGAGTGATACTCAATCCAGTGGATCATTCAGCGTGCGAGGCTTCACCAGTAGATGCAGGCTGCCCCCACCTTGTTGCTGTGACTTTTTGGGAGACAAAATTCCACAGACAAGGTGAGGGTACCATGAGTTTTCCCATAATGTCACTCCGTCCTGAACATATCCAACACCTGTTCTTACACTTAATTCCACAGTAAAACTTAGTTTTAAACCAATTTTATATAAAAATTCTCGGAGCTCAGGGATATAGCTGCTTCCTTAGCCCCCCAATCAGAAAGTTTAATGAAGTAATGCTTATGAAATTTGCTGTTTTGCTGCACCTTTCATTCAGAACTGATAAACCAGTAGATGTCAGCACTTTTCAGTTAATTCCATCTGTAAAGGGCTCGTTGTAGTCTGTAACATTAAAATGACAATTCTGTTCAGACATGCTTTTCAGAATTTCTTTCTTAATTCCATGAAATTCTGAAAGTATTTCCATATAAACTGCAGAATATGCACAGAAAAGAAATCTATTCTGCAATTTATGTACATTGCAGTTTACCAATACACAGTTTAAAAAAAATTCTGCCTTTGGAATTTCAGAGGTTGGCTTTCGACAGAATTCCCAATAAGTAGGTGGAATTCTGGTGGAACTAGAATATAATAATTTAGCAGAGCTTGAAAACATTCCAGTGAGATGTATTTGAAAACATAAGCTGTGAGGGATTGAAGCACAGGAGGTCAAGTGACTTGCAGGGTCACACTGCAAACCAGTGAGGTCAAGTGACTTGAACAGGGCACATTGCAAGCCAGGGCTATCTGCCATTAAACATTTACATACATTTCATTATTCAAAGAGAAATGTACAGAGAAAGAAAAAAGTGGAACTGCTCCTGTTGCAGTCACTTTGTTTTAAATATTAATTGTCAGACAGCAGCTATGATAAATCCCACCCTTCTAGGAAGTTTCAATACATCAGCGCTAATCTACATAATTTATTCATATATCCTGACCCCCCCCCACACACACACACATACATACTGCTCTAAAAGCTGTTGAAACACTGCAGAGGGGCACTGGACAAGAAGCAGTCTGCAGGAGTCCAGGGTTTGTGAT
The DNA here is from genome assembly GCA_016271365.2 of Neoceratodus forsteri. Taxonomy (NCBI): domain Eukaryota; kingdom Metazoa; phylum Chordata; order Ceratodontiformes; family Ceratodontidae; genus Neoceratodus; species Neoceratodus forsteri. The sequence goes on along the minus strand of JADMNL010000027.1, from coordinate 308,191,400 downwards.
TGTCTCCACAGTCAGTACATAATGCTCAGCCTGACACTTTCCTTCATGGCTCTGGCCTCGTTCCTGGCCAGTGAGTGTTACTCAAGTGTATTTTTTTTTTGTTACTTGTAGTGTGGAAATGGTGATCCCTTTGTTTATTTGTTACATAGACGTTGCTGAATCTGTTGTTTTAGAACTGATATTTGCCGTTTGTCTGTAACAGGTACCAGCGCTGAAACTACAGCGAGTCAGCCAGTCTCTGAGTCTGTGTCTCTGGGACAAACTGCAAAACTCTCCTGCACATTTAACAGTGACTACAACACTGGTTATGGGATATACTGGTACCAGCAGAGACCTGGGAATGCTCCAAGACACCTTACTTATTACTTCTCTGACTCCAGCAGCGGGAGAGGCACTGGGGTCTCTGACCGTTTTTCTAGCTCCCGCTCTGGTAACATCTGCTATTTAACCATCTCCAGAGTGGAGACAGAGGATGATGCTGATTATTACTGCCAAGTGTATGACAGTACCAGTGGAGCACACAGTGCTGCAGTTACATAGGGAACCAAGAAAAAACCTGTGATGTGTTCCTTATTCTTAGATATACACTGCAGTACTAGTACAGATCCAGAAGAGGGAGACAGAGTCCTTGAGTATCTACTATGCTGCTAGCTAGAAAGAGAAAAGGATAAAGCTAGAAATAGGGTTACTACCTGTCCTGATTTTGGTAGGACAGCCCTGTTTTAGGCAGCTGTGACCTGCTACAAATCATGAAAAATGTTGCACGTGCTGACCTTAAAGTAGAAAAACATTTTCTTACTTCCCTCCAAATGTTGTAGAAACTATATTACCGTAACTAAAATACCACACAATGACAAGAAACAAAATAACCAGCTAACAAACTACAACACGTGCTGGCCTGGCAGCATTGAGGGTTGAAGCGCTGGATGCCACACCTCGCACCACGCTGGCAGCCCAGGTTCGAACGGGATCGGGACGCCAGGGGTCGGAGGGAAGGGAAGGAGAGGATTAAGCGTCCAGAGGACCGCCTCCTTCCCGGTGGGTTACAGGGGTCTCCCACCTGTAGTAACTCCTCATGGAGATCTCAGGGCAGCACATGAGCAGGGATGTTAGATGGTGAGGCACGGCAGATGCCGGGCGGGAGGAGGAGCCACGAGGGTCATTGCACATCAAGTCTTGGGGGAAACAGCAAGAAGAACCCCGAAGGTCCAGGAAGGTGACAGTGAGCCCAGTGGTTGAAGCCCACATCCCCAACACCGATCAAATTTTCAGCTCTCCTAGCCCCTCGACCCAACCACGGACCGACCGCCTAAATTCCAGAAAGGTTGCCAGGTAAGGAGTGGTGGTTCTTCCCGAAGGCTTAGCTCCAGGGGCCAGCCAAGTCTGTAGGATTGGGAGGGGGATACTCAGCCCTTGTACTCCCGGTGAGAGGAGGTTTCAGGCAGGGAGTAGAGGTGGAGTCCGACAGGATACACCCGAGAGATGCCCTGGCCCTCTGGAGATAAACAGAATGTAAAAAAAAAAAAACCTACAGCACTTACAGACCCATATTCAGAGCTGGCCGGATGCACGTGCAGAACAGTGTGCTGCGCATCAAACACGGGCCAGCAAGCTCTGACGCCACATACAGACAGAGTGTTCGATCCAAACAGATTGTGCAAGCTGTTTAAATATGGATCCTGGTTGCACACTGCAGAGCAGGGGGTCACCATGTTCCATGCAGTGCAACCAGGGTGCAGGGCTGATGACCCGTCCATGGGGTATTTGTGCTGCGCCCCATGGGCGATATTCAGCCCAAACATGCCGATGGAGCTCATTGGGCATGCACGGTGCAATAGGGCCATTTGCACGCCCATTATGGGCTCATCTGCATGCCTGCACTGCCGTGAAGTGCACTGGGCCAGTTCTCCCAGCCCCAGTCTGTATTATAATAATAATAATGGTTGTGGCCATGTACTGTCTACTATATGCACTCCTATATAGTACAGTCAGCGGCTGGCCAGTGTGGTGTGAGATGGGCTGTGCTAGTCTCCGGCTCCAGTTGGGTTGGGGAGGAACGAGGTGGTGGGTCACTGCCTTGCAGGGTGGCGGGTGGCCACTTGACTACCAGGGACTTGGCACTTTTTACTTTTTACGGATTGGGGCTGGGGAGGGGACCCACTAGACCACCAGGGACAATGGGGATATTTTTAGTATTATGAAGATTGGGGCTCTGGGAAGGGGCAGTAGGCTACCAGGGACAATGGGGATATTTTTATTATTACAAAGATTGCAGCTCTGGAAGGGGAAACCACTAGACTATCAGGAATGTGGGGACTGGGCACGGCTGTATTTTTATGGATTGGGGATTGGGAGGGGACCCACTAGACTACCAGTGATATGGGACTGGGCACAATTGTATTTTTTTATGGACTGTGGCTGGGGAGGGAGAAACACTAGACTAGTAGTTTATATGGGGATAGGGCACAATTGTATTTTTTTATGGATCGGGCTGGGGAAAACAGTAAGTTACTGGGGACACGGGGAGCAAGGAGGGGTATTACTATTGTTACAGTGCTCAGTGTTAGGGATGGACTGCTGTACCACAGGGTTCCTGCCCCAAACAGTGGGCAGCTGGGTGTGCACACTAGTTAGGGCAGGGTTTCAGAAGTGTAATTCTGTGCCGCTGCTGGCGCTAATTTGCACTTCTGAAGTGTTTCATGATTGTGCTGTGCTGCATTTGCATTGGGGATCCCTCATTTGCATAGATGCAGCACACTATTGTGCACATCAGAGCTGTTGGGGGTGTGCCACACATCTGTGCCCTTTGAATATGGGCACGTGCCCGACAGCTGGTGCATTTCCAGGTACGCACAGCACATCCCGAGTTGCACCTGCACACCCACTTTGAATATGGGGGCCTTAGTCTTCATTCTGATTATTTACAGGAAACACGTCTGTTACATTGGTTGATGCTACATATTGTCCTGTGAAAAATGAAGTTTCAATAAGAAATGTAACACTTTAGGCTTCTTAAAAGGTAATGATGCTACCTAGAAAGCAACCAGCAATGTCTGTGGAGATACCTTTTGTATAACTGAAACACACATTTTCCAAATAAGCATGAGACTCTCAACTTTTTTGATTACTCATTGTTTTTGTCCCCCTCACATAGCTATTCACGAGGATGATGGTCTGTCTTAACTTGCACTATCTCTTTGTTTCACAGCACTCTCCCCTACCCTTGGACCACACTACTGAGGTCTGCACCACTCCATGGGGAAAACCCTTCCATGGCAGGTCCTGGGGTGAGGGCGAGCCCTGGGCTAGTTCAAGTTCAGGGCTACCGGAGAAGAAGGTGCAAAGAGATACTGGCATAGTGAGGTGTGGAAAACAGAGGCATCATTTGCCAGTCAGGCTGGTATTTCCTGTTTCTTGTCCCTCCCTCCTCACTGCCACACTACCACCACACATGTAGTAATGTCCTGCGGAGGAACAGGATGTCATGTGTCCTCCCACAATGTCCAAAGTCGACCCATATCTGCCACAGGAGTCACTGTGTGCCGCTCCACATGAGGAGAGATGTATCTCCACCCCTGGAGTCTAGAAGCGCTACCTCCATAGTGCTCCCACAGCTATCATCGGCCCTTAGACAAGGGATGAGCTCACACAGTGAACCAGGGTCACCCACAGGGGAATGCAACATACTGACCTGGTACCATTGGGCCCGGCTGATCTTCCTTCTTTCACTGCATCCTGCAGCTGAGGTTACCTGAACAAATCAAAGAGATGCTGAAAGTTTCTACAAAAACAAAAACTTTGTTATCCAGTTAGTTAAATAAAAGGAATTGTAGTCAACTTTTCCTTGCAGTTCTTTTTTTTTAGTTTCTGTACTGCCTCTGGGACCTGACTGGGACCCTCCCCTCCCCGGTTACCCTCAAGTCCTTATTCCCACCCATGGAATCTCTGGTAGCCCAGTACTCCCTACTTGACTTTGCTCAAACCCCCCACTGGCTCCCAGTGAGTTACCAGCAGCTTGTCACTAACAGGACTCCAGAGGTTACCACATCCCCCAGAGAAGATACCTCACTGGACTGTCTATGAAGTCCGAATGAGGAGCCGACAAGGAGGAGACAGATCAGATGGGACAAGGGAACTTCAACTTACCCAGGCCCATCTATTTTTTTATGAACTGCAATCCCTTCCCTTTATCCTTTCCTCTATTGGTGCACATCTGGAGGAGGCAGGTGACCTCCACCTGTCAGGGGTATTGGAAAGCCAGACTTTGCCCATCCTCTATCAGGGGTCCCCTGCTGGCTCCTACTTTGGATATTGGAAGCTCTACTTTTGGCCTCGACCAGCGACTGTGTACCAATGTGACCCCTTCTGCTAGCACCAGTGGAGAAAAGCTATGTTGGCAGAGGAGCAACCCTCCCCAAGGCAGGAAGCTCTCCTGTTGTCCCGATGTCGAAGTGTGAACCTATGTCATCTGGTTGGCCAGCAGTACTGCTCCTACTTTTGCTTAATTTGTTTTTAATGTTTCTTGAGGAAAGGCGTACTGAGCTGACATCAGCTCATTTCTAGATGTGTCCTAGGTGGGGAAGAGGGATAGGAGGGGAAATCAGTACAATATACAAGAAAATTTCAGTCAAACAATTGCAAGATTCAGGCATGAATCTCAGAAGAATGGCACTCATGAGCCTCAACACCCTAAAGGTGGAGAAAGCACCCAGTTCTGACAGCTTGCACCCGAGTGCGTTGAATGGAGTGGTGCAGACACTGGCAGCACTGCTAACAAATCTGTTTAATTGTTCCCTAGAGATGGGGGGGGTCTAGCAGACTGGAGGGTAGCGAATGTGATGCCACTTCATGTGAGCGTGGACAGGGATGGTCCCAACAGATTGCAGGGCAGCAAATGTAGTGCCGCTTTACAAGACTGGAGACAGGGATGGTTCCAGCAGACTAGTGGGTAGGGAATGCGATACCACTTCTCAAGAGTGGGGACAGAGATGGTTACAGCAAACTGAAGGGCAGGGAATGCGGTGCCACTTCTCAAGAGTGGGGGCAGGGATGGCCTGGGAAATTGCAGACTGGTCTGCCTAACTTCAACTGTAGACAAGCAGCAAGAAACTATCATTAAGGAACAGGTTGTGGAATTCATGGAGACAAATGGGTGGCAGGACAGGAGGCAGCACAGGTTTGTAGGTGGGAGATCTTGCCAAATTAACCTGACCACTTCTTTCATTTGGTCACCAAGGTGGGACAAAGGGCTGCCCAGTAGCATGGAAGGCTGAGGCGCCGCCAGTAAAACAATGAATGACTCTGAGTGACGTATAAATGCATTATAAATCCGGACTTTATTTTACAAAGATGGACCTGCTTTTCCATATGGCAGATATCCATGGCCTTGGCACTGCACGTGAGACACTCTTAGGAAAATGAGAGTGCTTCATGTACAAACAAAAAGGTTGAGAGTGTCACATGCTGCTCTCTCTCTCGCTATAATAATTGGCTAAGAATGCTGTCATGGTTTATGAAGAAAAGATATTTAAACCTGGAGTTATCAAGTTCAAATCCTGCCACAGGCACAGACTCACCGTGTGACTTTGAGCAAGTCACATGACCACTCTGGGCTTCTATCCACCAAAATGCATGATGAAGCAGATGCAGGACCCTGTGAAAACAAGATAGTATATCTCAATTGGGCTGTCCTGGATAAGTCAATTGTAAAACAAGCATTTGTCAATGCCGAATGTTTGCTTGCTGGCATTGGCACTGGTAGTGTAGGAGTTACAGAGCTGCATAATGGAAATGGCAGTGAAGTATTGAACTGAAGCCAACCCCACCACCACCCTGCAGAGAGTGACAGGCATTGGGGTGTGCCTTTGGGTCGTCAGGCATAACGGCCATGCCATTTCACCACACCCTACCCTGCAGACACTGACAAGTGTCACAGTGTGCCTTGGGGTCTTGGCCCTTGTCGCACCCTTGCATCAGGAAACACGGTGAGATGGATGCTGTATAGGAGAATAGGGTGAACTTTGGGGCCAAAGAGTCCAAGGCATACCTCGATGCCTCTCACTGGCTGCAGGGTGTGGAATGGTATGAGCATTATAGGCAAGAATCCCAGTCCACACCCCTGATGCCTGTCATTCTCTATAGGGTGGGCGTTATGGTTGGAACCCTAACGCCTCAGGCATTCGCTGGTATTTTCACCCAAATTTTCAACATGTTTTTTGTGACCCCCACCTCGTGAACAGTGGCAATGTCAGTTTGTTAGCCGAAAGCTGCTTATGCACAGCTTAATTACGCATTTAGCACCACAGGTGCAAAACACATTCCGAACAGGATGTGAAAATGACAGCTGTACTGTTCAGAGGTGTAAAAAATTGCAATGTTGCAAATCTGCAGTAAAAATATTAAAAAAACTGGAGAAGTCACGAGCGTGCATAGAAACTGTGCAACGCACACCCGTAATGGAATTAGTTTGGGGATTTTTTACAGCAGATTGTCAACACAGGCATTTTGGGACCTCCTATCATGAACAGTGTCACTGTGATTTTCTTTATCTGTCCCGAACAATGATTCCCCACAGCGACCACGCATCTCTGTGCTGAAAGTGTGAAAACACATTTCGGCCATGTTGTGAAAAATGAAAGCTGTACTGCTCATAAGGAAGTGTGGAAAAATGCCACTGGTGAAAATCTGGACTGAAAATATTACAAAGTCATGAACTTACGAGGGTGTGTGGAAACTGCGCAATGCTCACTCGTAACACAGTCATTTTATGGACTTTTGTTACCAAATTTTCAACATAGCCATTTTAAGACCTCTGCTCGTGAACAGTGTAACTGTGATTTTCTTAATCTGTCCCAAACATTGCTTTCGCACACCAACTGCACCATTGAGCGCTACATGTGCGGAAACACATTTGGGACGACATGTGAAAAATGGCAGCTGTGCTGTTCATAAGGAAGTGCAATAAAATGGCAATGTGGAAAATCTGGAGCGAAAATATAGAAAATTAGGAAACTTACAAGCGCATGAGGAATTGCATAACACACGCCAGAAGCAGTCATTTTAGGAATTTTTTCACCAAATTTTCAACATATGCCATTTTAAGACCTCTGCTCATGAACAGTGCCACTGTGATTTTCTTAATGTGTTCCACATTATCACTGATTTCGATAATCGAATTTTCATTATGCTACATGGCGGAAACACTTTGGGCAAGATGTGAAAATGACAGCTATACTGCTCATAAGGAGGTGTGGTAAATGGCAATGTTGAAAATCTGGAGTGAAAATATTGAAAATTCAAGACTTACGAGCATACGTGAGGAACTGCATAGCACACTTGTAAAACAGTCATTTTAGAATTTTTCCACATTTTCAACATAGGCTTTTTGAGAGCCCACCTTATGAACAGTGGCAGTGTCATTTCATTACTCAATCCTGAAAGGTGATTTGCGCAGCGACTTGCGAATAACCCTTCGCCCCGATTAATGCCATGACAGTGAGAGCATTCATGAGAAGGGGTCCCAAAACCCCATGTTGAAAATTTGGTGCAAAATTCCAAAAATGCCTGAGACATGCAGCAAAGTTGAAAAAACCCTATCTATCCCATTATACAGCTTACAGGCATTTCCTCAGTTCGCGGTCGGCTTTGAAGAGTGCAGACATGTTCTCGGACCACGAAGATCGCTGCCGGAGGTAAGTATCGGGTGGGGGTGTGGGGAGGCGGGGTGCACAGTGGGTGGCGCGGGTGGGGCAGAGACTGCTAGGGACCGCTTTTCAGTTTCAGTTTTTTTTAAATGACAACACGGAGACGTTTGCCACGCTGGGTGGGCTCCCAGCATAGCACAAGGATGGCTGGGATTGTGGAGCTGATGGGATTGGGCACCCCATCGGCGATAACATATGTTGCCACGCTGGGGTGGGCTCCCAGCGTGGCACCCTCTCTGGGGGGTGGAACCAGTGGAGCCGGCGGGGATGGGCACCCCCATCAGCTATCGATGCGTAGCCCGCAGCTGGGGTGGGCACCCAGCATGTATATGGAACACTGTTTTGGGGCGCAGCACAGCCAACAGGGGATTGGGCACCCCGTGGGCTACACAATGTGTGCGGGGGTGAGCATGCAGTATGTGTGCGTGTGTGTGTGTGTGTGTGTGTGTGTGTGGGGGTGGGGGAGTGCGCATGAGCAGGCGATATCTGTGCACTGCTCTCTATGAGCATAGCTCCCCACTCGGCATATCGCCACTGCATTTTGGGCTGTCATAGACAGCTCAAGCAGGCATTGAGAACTGCGCCATGCCTGCAAACACACTGACTGAATTGGGAGAGGGCTGCCACCTCCGAAAACTCGGATGATGGCACTATGTTTCTTGCACATGCGGCAAGCAAACATAAAAAGTAAACTTGTTGTTCCTTTCTCTCAGGAGCACTGATGTATGTGTTATGCTTCCATTTGAATGGCATGATGCCACCGAGGTCTGTAACTGTTTGGGTCCTGTTATCCATATTATTTTCTATAAACAATAAAAAGCATTAATTGAGGGGGGTGTTCATGGTTTTGTTTTGTTGTGACAGATACCATGGAGGAGCCTCAGGAAAAGGCTGGAAATCTTCCTGACTGTGTGTCTGCTAGCAAAGTCAGACCACCAACACCGTTCTTCTGGAGCTAGAACTCTCGAACCTGAATAAATCTGCCCTAAGTAAATGGCAGCTATGAAAGAACAGTTACACACAGCAGTTGGAACATTTTTAATGTCAAGTTTAACTTCTCTCCTTTATAAAGCGTTATGTCTGCCTCATCTCTATTTGGGCCAGACTCACCTAGTGCCCCTTCTAGGAATCAAACCTGGGACCCTCAGTACAAAGGCAGAACGGAAGCTCTACCCATTCAGCTGAAGACTAATTTTAATAGCTGGGAGGCTAGACTGAGGCTTTAACTTCCAGACACGGCAATCTCAAGTACTATCATTAGATGGCAGTCTAGTACTACTATTTCAAGCACCGAAAGGTTTCATCAAGGAGCTTTGTCAATGTCAAAACAGTGACAAAGCAATAAGACATTTTATGTTGCTTGCACACATGTGCAAGAAACATAGTGTCATATTTTATGTTGCTTGCACACATGTGCAAGAAACATAGTGCCATCATCCGAGTTTTGATTGTGGCACCGTCTTCAGTTCAGTCATATATGTTTGCAGGCGGCGGCGCATTACTCAATGACGCTGCGGCTGTCTATGACGGCAGTTGAAAATGCAGTGGCGTTACGGTTGAAAGGGAGAGCTACGCTTCGGTTAGCAGTGATAAGATTGCGTGCTCATCGCTCCTCACACACACACCGCATACGAATACTGCGTGCTTGTGCTCCCCATGCACACACTGTATAGCCGACCAGGGTGCCCAATCCCCCTGTCAGCTGTGCTGCCCTCCCCCAACAGAGTTCCAGGTGCCATGCTGGGAACCCACCCCAGTGTGGCAGCAGTCTGTATGGCTGACGGGGGTGGCCAATCCCCCGCTGGCTCCACTGTTCCCCCCCCCAGAGAATATCGGGTGCCACGATGGGAGCCCACCCCAGCATGGCAACAGTTCCTATGGCTGACGGGGGTGCCCACTCCCGCGTCGGCTCCACGGCCCCCCCAAACAGCCTTCCAGCTGCCACACTGGGAGCCCACCCCAGCATGGCACAAGTCCCGCCACAGTCCTGCGCCGTGCCAAGTAAAAAAACACGAAAAGGAAAACCTTCCTCGCTGACTGTCCTGACCCCTCCCCCACCCGCACCCACCCTCTGTGCATCCACCTCCCCACCTCACCCCATACTTACCTCCGCAGTCCGCGCGACGATCTTCATGGACAGGAACACGCCTGCACTCTTCAAAGCCACCGCGAACTGAAGAAATGCCAGTAAGCTGTATAATGGAATAAATAGGGTTTTTCAACTTTACTGCATATCTCAGGTATTTTGAATTTTATCATTTCCATGGGGTTTTTGGGACTCCACCTCGAATTCTGTCACTGTCATGGCATTAATAGGCGCTGAAAGGTGATTTCGCGGTCACTGCATGGAACCACCTTTCGGGACTGATTTACAAAATGACAGTGTCACAGTTCATGAGGTAGGCCCCCAAAAACCCTATGTTGAAAATTTGGTGAAAAAATTCCCAAAAATGACTATTTTACGAGCATGCGTTACGCTGTTCCTATGCACGCTCGTAAGTTCGCAAATTTTTAATATGTTCACTCCAGAGTTTCAATATTGCCATTTTACCACACCTCCTTATGAGCAGTACAGGTGTCATTTATCACATCTCGCCCAAAATGTGTTTCCGCGCATCTAGCGCACAATGGCGCAGTCGGTGTGCGAAATCAATATTTGGTACAGACTAAGAAAATAACAGTGACACTGTTCATGAACAGAGGTCTTAAAATGGCTATGTTGAAAATTTGGTGAAAAAATTCCTAAAAATGACTGTTTTACGAGCGTGCTTTGCGCAGTTCCAACGCATGCTCATAAGTTCGCAAATTTTTAATATTTGCTCTCCAGATTTTCAACATTGCCATTTTAACACACCTCCTTATGAGCAGTACAGCTGTCATTTTTCACATGTCACCCAAAGTGTGTTTCCGTGCATGTAGCGCACAATGGCGCAACTGTGCACAATCAATGTTTGGGACAGATTAAGAAAATCACAGTGACACTTCATGAGTAGAGGTTTTAAAATGGCTATGTTGAAAATTTGGTGAAAAAATTCCCTTCAGCCGTTCTGCAATGTTACTAATGAAGACATTGAACAGGACTGGCCCCAGGACCGATCCCTGCAGCACCCCACTGGTCACCCCCTCTCCCTAGACTGCACCCCATTTACCACCACTCTCTGCCTCCTGTCTGTTAGCCAGTTTCTAACCCAGTTTACCACCCTTTCCCCTATGCACAGCCTACCCAGCTAGTTTATCAGCCTCCTATGTGCGATGGTGTCAAAGGCTTTGCTGAAATCAAGGTAAGCGTTGTCCACTGCCCCACACTGATTCGCTTCCTTTGTCACCCAGTCAAAAAAATCAACCAGATTTGTTTGATATGATGTCCCCACTGTGAATCCATGTTGTCTATGGTCCTGGGCTCCGATGGCTTCTAGATGCCCCACTATCCTTTCTTTAAGCAATGTCTCCATGATCTTCCCCACTACTGAGGTGAGGCTGAACGGCCTATTGTTCCCCGCCTCCTTCCTGCTGCCGGACTTGTGTAGTGGGACCACATGTGCCCTCCTCCAATTCACTCATGTTGAATGACTCAGTGAACATGGCTGCCAGAGGTACTGCTATCTCCCTTCGCAGTTTTCTTAATATCCTTGGGTGCATGCCATCTGGTTCCATCGCTTTGTCCACCTTCAATTTAGTGAGCTCCTGCAGGACTCTTTTGCCTTTGAATGGACTACTGTCCACCTCTTCACCCCCTTGCCAACTGCTGTACTGCTGTGGTCCTTGCCCCTCTCACTCTTCTGTGAATACTGAATGGAAAGACACAGTGGATGTCTTGGGAGGAAGGCATGGAACTATCACTTCCAAATACCTAAACAGCACATACAAGCAAGCAACATTCGGCATTGACAAATGCTTGTTTATTTATTTACAAGTACTGTGTTTCAAACTGATGAACACTCCTTTTGCACGGTGCTCCTAATATCTTTGATAGGGCTTCTTTTCCCTTACTGCATCTCCACACATGCTGTGCAACAAAAAGGAAGCGGGGCCTTCAGTATATAGGTGGTTGCTACATAAATGGCTGAGGATAAAAATTCCTCTTCCGTCGTCCGTCCTGTTATTACTATCTCGGCTTACTCAATCACTTCAGTCCTCCCTCCCAGAGTGCTGTTTACCTCCCATGTGTTTCAAATTACCCCCTTTAGGTATCCCATTGGGTTTTGCCTCTAAATATAGTGGTAGCATAAATCATTTCTCTGGGTACTCTGTTCCATTTATTCAAAATCCTTTTTATTTTCTTCTGTCTTTCATGATGTCCTCCACCCCACCCCACCCTAGTCTGGAGACTGTGTCCTCTGTTGGCTGTGTGACATTTTATCCTTTTTCCTAAATAAATTGGCAGTGTCTACAAGAAACAGTTTCTGATATAATCTGTCAAGCTCTCTAGTGTTGCTTGCCTTGTCATCAGGTACGTGACGCAATATGAGGTGAAATTCCTTTTATAGGGATTTAATTGAAAGTACAGGAAGGAGAGTTTAGCCAAACTTAAGTTTTCATCAAGTCCCACCACTCCTTCCTGTCTCTCAATGAGAACATGTTTAGACTCTTCAGTTCCGCCCCTCCGGGTTTCATATCTTCCCTGGATACAGCCTCTTGTTGACATGAATCATTTTTGCTGCCCTCCCTTTGGGTACTTTCCAGCCTCCCCTTATCCTATTTCGGAAGAAGATTCCACAATGGTCCACAGACCTCTGGGTGTAGCCTAACCTTTGCCCTGTTCAGCGGCAAGATCACCTCCTTGTGTTCGTAGTGAAGCCCTGCCAAATAGGCAAGGCAAGGCAAATTCATTGTTAGGTGCCCTTCCCAATGGCTCCAGGCGCCATTCAGTGCTCAAGCTTCATACAAATGAGATTAGCAAATGAACATACAAGTAATAATATATAATAAACCATTGTTAAAGCATTCAGTTTCAGCTCTCATCAATATTCTGGTCTATATTCTAGCTGACCTGAAAGCTTGGGCATACAAACAGGGTTTTAGGCGCGCTTTAAAAGTGGCTACTGATGGGGCTGCTCTCACCTCGAAAGGGAGGGCATTCCACATTAATGGGGCTGCCATCCCAAATGCCCAATCCTCAGATTTTAAATGGGATCGATGAACTGTGAGGAGACGCACATCAGAGGAGCGAAGAGGGCAGACAGGAGTGTAATCAGACAGAATGTCTTTCAGGTAGCTCAGGCCCAAATCATATCAGACCTTGTATGTTAACAAGTGTGTCTTGAAACTGATGCACCACCTCACTGACAGCCAGTGCAGTTCAAGCAGCACAGGAATGATATGCTCGGACCACAAGATCACAGCAATTAACCGAGCTGCATAGCGTTCTGCATTAGCTGCAAATGATGCACCAACCCCACAGATAACCCTCAGCATAACACATTGCAATAACCCAACCCTGAAGCAATAAATGGATGGACTCGGGTCACCCCAGTATAATACCCCCCAGTATCCAAAAAAAAAGCGCATTCATATATTTCTCTTCTGCAAACAGCAGAGATTGACTCTTGACTCCCCTTGTCACCAATCGCTGCAGCATGGCCCTCAAAGGGATCTGTGTAGGTCATTCATCCTGTCGATGCCCTAATGCTGGATGCGTTTTCTCAATGTAGCTATACACCAGCAGTATGGTCACCCGACTAATCTAAACTATCTTATCTCACCCCAGGCCTGAACCTCCCAGTTATAGGACTTCTTCACAGGAAAACATTCACACGTCTGGACTTTTCACAACTCTCCTGCACTCCCATGCCCCACTAAATCCCCTGCCCTGCTCTCCCTAAAATTATACCACCTGTTACTGCTTTCTGGGGACATGGAAACAAACCCCAGTCCGCTGGCAAATGCCCCACTCTCCCCCCAGATCTGGATCGACCATAAAGGCATTTGCATCATCCATTTAAATATCGGAAGCACGGCACCCAAACTGCATGAACTCGAGGCCTTCTCCTCCCTGCACAAACCCCATATATTAGTCCTAACGGAGAGCTGACTCATTCCCTCATTTAGGGATTCAGAAATCTCCACCCCTAACTTTAACATCTTCTGCAAGGATAGACACCTCAAAAAAGGGGGGTGGCATCCCGGTCTACATTTACAGTGACCTTGTGGCAGAACTCTGTGACCTTCCCCCTCCTTTACCCCAGCACCCAGTGTAAATGGTTGTTTGCTAAAATCATTTTCAGCCCCAAAATCCTGAGCATCTTCTGTGTCTACAGTTCACCCAAAGTGGGACTAAATGGCCTCCACGACGTCAGACACATGCTCGATCTGCTCCCCCCATCTGAACTGTTAGTACTAGGAGATCTAAACCTAAATTTGTTAGATAATGAAACCCAATATAAGGACATACCCCCTGCAAAGATGCAACAAATTGTACATACTCCAAGCAGACTGAATGACAAAACTGGCAACCACACACTGATCGACTGGATCTTAGTCAATAAGCCTGAAAGAATCCTGGCCTCAGGAGTACTAAGTGATTCTATCAGTGACCACTTGGCAACCTATTGTCAATGGCACAATAGCGTTCCAAAAAACTCCCCTCCCTGGCATATTACCTTTAGAAATTGCTCCAACTGTAATGCTGTGTCCTTTCTGTATGACTTGTCCCTCACCAACTGGTCATTCCTTGACACAGCCCTAGATATCAACACCCCCCTAGACTTCTTTATTAAACATTTCACACTCATGCTTGATAAACACCCCCCCTGCACACACATAGGGTAACATCTAAGAAATCCCATTGGTTCACGAGTGACATCTTTGCCCTAATGCATAGAATGGATGAATCCTGGACCATATTCAAGCAATACTACTGCACCTCTGACTGGAGCGACTTACGGGTCTCTAAGGAATGAATGCAAGCAAGAAATTCTCAGGGCCAAAAGTCAATACCTAAAACACAACAGCTGCAGAACCTAAACAACCGTAAGATGTTTTGGCAGTCTGTATATTTCCTATTAAATGCCCTATCCCAACCTCACCACTTTCATCGATCTCAATGGCAGCAGATACACTGATCCTCCCCAAATTGCGAGTCTCTTCAACAATTTCTTTTGTGACCTGTCCAAATCTAAATCTCAGGACTACCCTGCTCACGAGCCCAGTAACATGGATGGTGAACCACACGGCCCCTTTTCATAAAATGGGTCACATGCCATGAACTCCGCAAACTTCTCATCACCCTGAGAACTGATAAATCCACTGGCCCTGATGAACTCATCCCCAAATTCCTCAGACTAGCCACCTCAAATTGCACTTCCTATTACTGAACTTTTAACCTAGCCTTCACATTTGGCATAGTGCCCGACCTCTGAAATCATCTATGGTCGTCTCCACTCCACAAGAAGGGCAGAAAGATGGCCTTTGAAAATTATTGCCCTATCTCACTTCTTTCAACTCTAGCCAAGCTGCAAGAAAAATTGTGCACAACCAACTTGTTGACTATTTGTAGCGGTATGAGCTCATCTGTCCCCAGCAACAGGGTTTCTGCAAAGGGCACAGTACTGTCACAGCCCTGATGGAGCTCAAGTTTATCAGGCAATGAACAAGGGCCTGGGAACTGGAATTATATTTGTGGACCTGACCAAGGTCTTTACCTGGTAGACCACAAAGTATTAACTTCTAGGTTATGTGAATTTGGTCTCTGCCCCCTCCCACACTTGCTTGCTTTAACTTCTAGGTTATACGAACTTGGTCTCTGGCCCCCACACTTGCTTGGTTTAACTCTCGGTTATGCGAACTTGGTCTCTGCCCCCCAACACTTGCTTGCTTTAACTTCTAGGTGTTTCACTTCTAGGTTATACAAACTTGGTCTCTGCCCCTTCCGCACTTGCTTGGTTTAACTTCTAGGTTATCTGGTTGGTTTCACCCCCACTCCCCAGCACTTGCTTGGTTTAACTTCTAGGTTACTTGACTTGGTCTCTGCCCACCCCCTGCACTTGCTTGGTTTAACTTCTAGGTTATCTGAACTTGGTCTCCTGCCCCCCCGCACTTGCTTGGTTTAACTTCTAGGTTATACGAACTTGGTCTTGGCGCCCGCACTTGCTTGGTCACAGACTATCTGGGCCACAAGGAAACAGGCCATCAAATTAGAAACACCCTATACAGGGTAAACAACATCTCCAGTGGTGTCCCCTAGGCTCTGTTTTAGGGCCACTTCTTTTTCCAGTCATATAAATAACCTTCCTACGGTCTGAAAACCAGTGCCCACACCTTTACATTGATGATGCTGTCCTTCACACCCTCAGTGAGGACATAGACAAAAGCAACCAAACACTCAGCAGTAGCCGTCAAGGCTACAGGGGTAGTTAGTTCAGGAAACAATTACCTTAAACCTCCCAAAAACTCAGTCTATGTTGTTCAGGACCAGGGACAAACTAAACAAATTATCCTCCATGCTCAGCATCAAAGCTGATAATGGTACTTCTCTGTAAAAAGGAAAAAAAAAAGAACAGCTCCCTCAAGTACCTCAGAGTACATCTAGATTCCACATCGTCTTTTGAAACTCTTTGCCATCACCAGCCTTCTCCACCGGTTGGAGTCACTCTACCGAGTACAAAAGTATGAAAGTTCTTATCACCTGAAACAAGGATCCGAATAGCACGAGCCAATCTCCTCCCATCACTTACTTATCGCGCAGTTGTCATAGATGTTGCAAGAAAATCAGCACTACAACAAAGCATACCTTATATGGTAGCCTGTGATGTTGGCAACTCGCCTTGTGTGACCCATAAGGCGACTCAATTTGGTGCATGTCACAGGGCTACCGTTCAGGTACAGTGACCGGATGGGGAGGGTTGGTGACTGTAGTGACAGGAAATCGCTACAGGTATGTGCTTGGGGGGTGGGAGTGAGCATGGTGCACAGGTACGCGGGTGGGGGTGGGTAGGAGAGAGCACACTCGGCGAGAGGTGGGAAGGGTTTTGGGGGGTGCCATGGTAGGTTGCCGAGCTGGCCCTGTGGCATAGTGGGTTGGCTCACGGCTTTGATAGACAGGGTGCTGGGTTTGGGTCCAGGCGCAGGTTTATTTTTGTTGCGCCCGGCCTGAATTTTATTTTTTTCATGTTTTGCCCCCCCCCCCGACATGCAACCCCTGGAGTTGAGAATCCTTAGTAGGAGGGTGTGGGGGGGTGCAGCCCCCCACACAAACATAAAATACAAGTCCCTGGTGCCGTTTTTTTAGGCCTGGGAGTCAGAGCACCAAAATTGATTTCTGGTAGTCTGACTTCACCGTAATGGTGATTGCCCTTCAGCAGTCGCCATTATCACATAGAACCCCTTATATTATAAAATTGCCAAATTTGCTTCTGGCAGTGGGTTCAATACCCACCACTGTCTCATGCTAAATACCTTAAACTGGCCACCCCCTGACCTCAAAGCTAATCTAACTCTTGCCACGCTCATAAAAAAAGCTCTTTCAACCTGGAGCTCTTGCTTACCTAGCAAATCACATCCTGCTTGTTGATCTGCCCACATCCCACTCTGCTTCTAACAACATTGCAATCCTTCTGTTTCATACTAACATGGGACGACACTCCTTTAGTTACTGAGCTGCCTCAATATCGAACTCTACCCCATCCTATAAAACAGTCCTCCACATTGGCAGCATGTGCTACGTTTTTAAAAATTCAATACTCCTCACCCTACGCCTGCAACTGCTTCCACTGACTCCACTCGCCCCTCTCCTCACTCTTACTTGCCCTAACAACACGGCACTTGTTTTGTTATCTCTTTAGCTTCTGTACCCTTTATGTGTTCAACAGCTGCAACCTTAGCACTGTCTCCTCCCCTTCACTGTACATTGCTAGTTTTGTCCTATGTATATCGTGTAGTGTTTCATTGCGACGCCTCTGCCTGCTATTTTTTATAATGTCTGCATTAAGAATCTGAACCATGATGTACCTGAACCATGATGTACCTGAACCATGATGTACTGTATTGCCTCCTGAGCTTCTGCCTTATCCACTGTGTACTACCTCCTGTGTCAATGTATTACCTCCTGTGTCAATGTATTACCTCCTGTGTCTATGTACTACCTCCTGTGTGTCTATGTACTACCTCCTGTGTCAATGTATTACCTCCTGTGTCAATGTATTACCTCCTGTGTCTATGTACTACCTCTTGTGTCAATGTATTACCTCCTGTGTCAATGTATTACCTCCTGTGTCTATGTACTACCTCCTGTGTCAATGTATTACCTCCTGTGTCTATGTACTACCTCCTGTGTCACTGTATTACCTCCTGTGTCAATGTATTACCTCCTGTGTCTATGTACTACCTCCTGTGTCAATGTATTACCTCCTGTGTCAATGTATTACCTCCTGTATCTATGCTTTTGCACCTAGGTCGTGCCTGAAAAAGGCATTTGTTGCCAGTGCATTCACCTGGTAAACAAAGTAAAAAAATTAAAAAATAAAATATAAAATCCAATTTACCTTTCAATGTGCTCTCTCACACTGAGATGAAAATTCATACTGCTGTTTATTATGACACCCACATCCCTTTCTTGTTTTGAGGGTTTGGCAGTGACTCCTTTGATGCTGTATTCTATCCACAGATCTTCTTTGCATTCACGCATCACCATATCGAAGTTTATTACCTTTTTCCACACCAGGGTTTACAGATGGTCCCTGGTGTTTCAACTTACTATTTTTCTGATGCACCCGAAAAAGTTGTTAAGGCTGTTAACTGGCACAAGTACCTTTTAAACATATGGAAGCATTACTGGAATAATGATTTATTCTATTATGTTAGGTTCAGCCAAGAATAAATAAAGTATGGCAGTGAGGAAATTAGCTCCCACAGTTCCAGCTGCTGGCGTCATTCAGGGCACTCTACCTACATGTCTGTCTGACTTTGGTTACTCTCTATACATTTTATATTAAAGTTTGTGTCATTCTGCATGAACTTCGGGACCGCTTGGAATAGCTTTCTTGCAATTTTTGTTTTTTTAGTGGGATTTTTCAATTATTTTTTTTTTTGTGTCGACCTCCCATGAAACTATCTGCAGCTATATTCATAACCAAATTCTACATCGATCAAGAAAGCTTTATGAAAATGACATGGGTTTTAAAGGGTGTCATGCGATAAGCATATAAATAATTTCCTGTTTTGGGAATGTTTATTCAAGTGCATGTCATAGTACTGGTAGTTTACTCATTATAAACATCAAGACAAATGATATGTCCTTGTTTCACTTTTTCTATCACACTTATATTGACACCTAAAACATTGATGTTATAACTACAGTAAACAATCTGACCCCTTGTGGATTTTTTCCCATAAAGAGGGATTAATTCTCACTGTGTAACGTAAGAACATACATGGCAGCCCATGTTTTTGGTTGCGGATTTTAAATGTTTAGATGAGCATTACATACTGGGCAAAAAGTTATGAATTTGACATGTAGGGTCACCAACTTTTAAGAAGCCCAAAGTGGGACATTTCTTACTGAAACATGATTTTTCGCAGGATAATATGTAACCTCAACCAACACAACAGATTTTTTTCTCTAAATAATCAGAATTAAGACCAAGTGTTGCCGTGTTTTAGTTGTTCCCTAGTGTTTCTAATCATTTTAAGGTATTTTAGTTAAGGTACTATAGTTTTTGCCACATTTAGAGGAAAGTCTAAAATATTCTTTTGTACTATAATGTCAGGACATTTAGTATTTTTCATATTTTTTCACAGGACACAGCTGCCCAAATCAAGACTGTCCTGCAAAAGTAGGGATAGGTGGTAACCCTATTGACATGGGACTGCTGAAACACCAAGGAATGTCCTTAAGTCCCTCTACATATCTCTTCATGTGGTTTATCCCTGCATCAGTGCCTACCTTTCTGCAGAGTTTCTGCAAATAGACACTCTGCCTTTACCATGTAATCCCACCTCTATGTCACTAAAACACAGTCACATATTGAACAGCACCAATCCCAGGGGCAAACTGTTTCTGAACCAGTAACCCAGCCTGTGACATCACAATCATCGACTTCCTAAATACAGAGCCTAACATTTGTATCCTGTGTCCTAGGGACTCTGGGTGGGGAGGTGGGGGGACTAGATGAGGAGAAGCCAATGATAAAAGAGCAGGTTTGCATGACAGGCAGGTTTCACTGCTTTAGAGGTTCCATAAGAAACATCTGAACATTAAATAACACAGAGATGTTCATCTGGACTCTATAACCCTCAGACTGTTAGCAGCATTTCCACAATGTACTGGGCTACTGTCTTCATCCTGATCATAAGCTGCTGGGCATGTAAGGGTTTCTCTTATTTTATATTGTCAAATCCTTGCTTAAGGATTAAGGACAGAAAGACGTTGCTGCTTTGGTTTGAGACTCAACAAATGATGGACATAATCCAATACAGGAACACAGGAGGAAAAGAAGGAAAGGAATGTGTTTTATATACTGCCTTTTACACACGCTGTCTCCTGAAGTGCTTTGTAATCCATGAAGAGTTGGTAGCAGTCACTAGGTGAGCACAGGGAGGTTACTGGGAAATCAAGGAGGTTAAGGAACCTTTAAGGTCTTTGACACCTGCGTCTTAGCATAATCGCGCATACATTCTAGACATTTCTGAGCAAAAAAAGCATCAGAAGTGGTACAATTTCCACAGCTGCTTGCCACCATGAGGCAGCTTTAAAAAAAAAACAAAAAACTGGTCCCCGTTTTCATGGGCACTGAAAAATTAAGAGGTGTGAGGGAGAACATGCAAAGCCAAGCAGCACTGTAGGTGGAAGAACAGTACTGAGAGCAGGTGGCATGCCTGACAAATGGAAGATGGCCATGTGGCAAACGCAACATATATCTACAAGGGTAAAGAAACCAGTTGGAAGATCCAAGCAGTGCTAAAAGGAGGTGGTGATAGTGGAGACAAGAGGAAGGGGAGTCAGAGGAAGAAAACTGGAGTAGACAGCTACAGACAGAGCACAGTAAAGGATTTCAAAACCACTGTATTAAGAGGCAGCAGGAAACTAGAAGAAGCCTGCTACTTAACTGTTTCATTTTTTAAGCAAGAGTGTGTGTGTGTGTGTGTGTGTGTGTGTGTGTGTGTGTGTGCGCGTGTCGGGGGTTGGGGAGATCAACTAGCTTTCATGACTGCCCTGCTTTTAAAGCATTTTCCAATGACTCATACCTGTAGCCCTAAACCATAAGTTGGTGATGTCATCTGTGAGTGATGCCAGTGCAGATTTGTAACATAAAAATTATCACTTTACAACAGTGGGCTACTACTGAGTACTACTATTAGTCATAATTATTAAAGTAGGAAAACATCATGCGCCTACACACACACACGTGTTACAAGCAAACTGAACTGTATCCAGAATCATTTACTACTAAACTAGTTTTGCAGATCTGTCTCTGACCATCATGACACTCATTTTTGTCCTCAGCTTCCAGGGCCCAACTTGTCCTGACTCAGCCGCCCGAGTGTCGGTCTCTCCTGGACAAGCTGTTTATCTCCCCTGTACCATGGGCAGCAGCCAGAAGATTAGCACTTACGTTGTGTACTGGTTCCAGCAGAGACTTGGCGGTTCTCCAGAATATGTACTGTATCAGGGTACCACCACTAGCAGGGGCCCCAATATCTCCCTTCGGTTCTCTGCTGCCAGGGACACTTCGAGGAATGTCTGTGACTTGTCCATCTCCAATGCTCAGGCAGAGGATGATGCTGATTATTACTGTACGGTGTGGAGTAACAGCCTGAGAGCACACCGTCTTACAGCCCTGTAGGGAACTGAGACAAAAACCTTCTGCATCACTGGCTCCATTTGTATAGCTGTCTTACTCGCTGCTGAGAAGTTTGGTTATGATGGGATAGATCATTTAGCAATCCAAGATATAGCACTTTCAACCCTGTTTCATTCAGTTTAATCTTAATGAATTTTTTGTGAATTCCTGTTTTGCAAGAGTGCTACTGAGGGGGGACAGATATTAATAAATAAACAGAATCATGAGCACCCCCCCTTCCATATTTCCCAAAAGGACCTGCAACAAAAGTCCCAGCTGAAGTCACCTCCATAAACTGGGGTATAAATATTCCATATGTTATGGCATTCAGTGCTCTGTCCATAGAAGCTTCTCATTTAAACCCACAAAAGAGAAATCCAAACTACAGGTAAAAGCACTACTCTACCCCCCCCACCCCCCGTAAAGTAATGTGGCTCCCCAAGCTCCGTGATTTATGGGTTTCTACATCTGGCCAGCTATGCTGGAACACTGTGAGGCACAAACTGTGTGTAACCCATCTTATAAATATAGGGGCCTACCTCAGTATACTAAAGGGTAAATATTTTCTTTTTTAAACTTGGTTTATTAATATGAACATATGAAACTGCCAGCAGAAAAAGGCCATTACGGTCTGTCTAGTTTGCTGGCGTGTGCAGCTCAGCTGTGAGATTTCAGTAGAGCTGCTCCCCATCCCTCGTATGAACATATGAAATATATATCCAACACTTGTGCATCATGCAGATGAAGTGACACTTACATATGATGACAGCCACATTCAATACATTATACATAGTGTACAAAGAAAAGATTGGAAGCTGGCAATAATCATGGTGTCAATATTATTTCTTCCAGAAGAGCTGGTCTGTAGTTTTTTTTTTCTATTTTAACCCCCATCTCTACCCAGTGCTGTCACCCATCTCTCTGCCTCTACCGACACATCCCACCGAACCCCCCATGGAGTCCTGGCTTACCCTCCCAGGCAGGGACACGATGGAGGGGCCACAACCCTTACCCTCTCTCCACGGGAATCAAGTCTGCATCGGGGTTCAGGAGAGCAGCAGCAGCAGGCAGGTGAGGCCCCACTATTGGGCCCCCGCATCAGCGTCTTGCCAGGAGAGGCATTTTTTAAATTGTACGCCCTCCCTGAGCGTGATGTGCCATGACAACGCCATAGCTTACGCCAGTATCCATCATGCTCTCCCCACTGGCACAGGCTCCAGGGCTATGATACCTCCGACCATTGCCAGATGTCAGGCCACCCCCTGGGCCAATGTACCCCCCTCCCCCCAGAGGAGCTGAGCAGTCCATCGGATGCTCAGGCATCCTCCCCCCAGCCGACCCTCCGACTCCCATGCTGGTCTGTAGTTTTTATGGCATTGCTAAGGTCCAGTTTTTTCATACTTGTCTGGAAGTCAGTAATGACCTGGCCTCCAGTATGGCATACCAATATGTCTAATTCAAATGCCATGTTAGCAGACTGCCAAGTGTCTTGAGGCTGTGACTAAAGGCAGGGGTTAAATGTTTTCATTCTAAACAGAAAAAAGGAAAATGTGTTTGTTTTCTTTTATATTTTTCATGCAGGAAACACACCTCAGAAAAAAAGTTCTGTTCTGTCAAATGGCACTGAGTCTGAGTAATCCTCCCTCCAACACACACACACACACACACACACACACACACACACACACACACACTTAAACAAAGTTAGGTGAGGCTCCTTCCCCAAGCCCCAGCTTCATATAGCCAACTAACTGAAGAAAACAAAAACAGAGCGAATTCATAAAACACATTGTTTGTGACTTATTTGTGCCTTGTAATTCAGAACTAAATTACTGTTTTGCTTTTGCCTGTATAGATAATATGTGGATAAATGTGTACTGATAATGCATCTAAGTAAGCAATAAGGCACGAAGGAGTGTGTGTGAAACATATTTCATAGCACGGCCAGGGGCATAGTAAGTAGACGAGGCTAAAGACAGAGTGACTTCAGCTGCTGGAGCGTGAAAATATGTTATTCACACATCCTGAGTGCCTTATTGCACTTATAAAATTGGCCTTTTTTGTACTTATTTACTGTTGGGAAAAGCATGTTTATAGGCAGAAACAATAGATTTACTTGTATGCATTTGTGATCTAATAGTCCTTCCGCCCAAAGCAAGTGATGTCATTAATGATGTCATTGTATTGTTGCCTACTTTCTTCTTCCTGTTTTTTTTTTCCTCTGTTTTTCCTCTACATTCAAGATATGGAATGTTAATCATGGAATGTTTACCATGGAATACATGGATTCAAAATTCAGCTCAGTTCCATTGGCAGAATGTTTCTCTCCTAAAACACTGTACACACAGACAACAAAGGCCTGTGTTATAGCCAAAGACTCAATTATCTTACTGTCAGGGCAAAAAAAAGAGATTTCCCTTATGAGCAGGTACATATAGAAGGTGGATTTTTCACTGTCAGCAAAGAAACGGTTGTAGTGAAAACTATAAACAATACTTATTGTTTCTAATTTGTTTATATAAGGAGAGTGTGATAATCAGAGAAACAACATTTAATTAATTTATAATGTATGGTAAGTACCTATGAACCACCATTATGAAAAGGGTCTGAGAAATGGAGCTTTCTGATTGGCTGCAAACATTCTAACAGCCTAATGTTAATCTTTATTAATATACATGTAGAGCTTAGCTATATGCTTTACAATGTTTAACACTGTTTAAAACATTTTATTATAATAGCAATAAGCATAACCAAGGGTTATGTTAATGGTCTGTTAATCACCTTCTAGGGGTGTACTGTGTCACAAGGCTTTGTTATGCACTGTTTAGAATTTTAAAAGTTGTTAACCACACTTTGGAACTTCCAAACAGTGACATAACAAAAAAGAATGCACCAGAGTTCCATAATTCTCACACATAGAATGCAAACAGTGTTTTTTTGACCATACACTATAAAAGATGATGGCTGGGGATCGGGTGACAACCACGATGAAATCACCTCTCGTGGATGCTAGGGCTACAGTAAACCTCTCGAGCTGCGCTCTCAAGGTTTACGATGTTGCCCTAGCAACCACTCGAGGTGATTACAGTGTGGTTATCACCCGATCCCCAGTCATTATCCTCTATGTTTTATATTTTATTGAAGGTAGTTTTATTTTAGGGTCCAGTTGAAGTTTTTTTTACAGTGTAAAGGTAGCAGCCATGTTTGTAGTGGAAGATCAGTTCTGGCAATAGGGGACTAACTGAAATGCCTCTGTTCCAAATGCCCATTGATTTGGGTTCCAGACTCTTCACTACTGAGCAGTCCTTTTTTTTAATCATGTGTAAACCATATTTTACACATAAATAAGAGACAATCAGATTACTGGATTTTACCCTGCCATTTTATAAAACATGCATATTAGCATATTGTCCAGCCACAGTTACAGGCAAACTGCAATAATCCACAAGAATATATTTTTCCTTGCAGTACATAATTTTCTTCTGCTCTTTATTTCACTTTTCCATTATTATAGAAACAACCAAGACTTCACCATTTCAATGCATTTCTAATGACCTGAAGAAACTTGACAATTTCTTCCAATTATTATATTCGCCATGCGTATGTACACAAAGTGAACATCTTGCTATGTTAGTGTCTTTTGAGGGGTATGACACTGTCTGTCCAATCCAGAGCAGTGTTTAAGAGCAAGTCAGTGCCACACCAATCATCATTCAGGCTGATAATGATGGCGTTTTGGCTTACTGGGCCAAACTCCAAGAGTATAAAACACTCTGCAACAGATGCAAGTCAATGGTTCGTACTTCAAAAATAAACCGCCTCAGGGTCAGCCAATTATATAACAGGTCAAATTCCAAACAACTCTGGGGTATTTTAAATTCTCTCTATTGGCTAATGACAAGAAGTGTGAGCAGATTGCACTTCTGTCTGAAGGGAAATTAAGAAATGACCCAACATACATGGCCAATTTGTTTGATTTCTTTTTTAGAGACCTGTACAAGTACAACACCTCCACTCCTGAACCACACCATTGCAGCCTCTTAAACCCGCCCTTTCCCCAGAAGTGTCCTACCCCATGTTCTATTTCAAAGCTCTCACCCGCTGATACTATTAAACTTATAAGAAAAAACAACCCTAGATCCTTCACCGGGCCAGATGGTCTGGATTATTGGATCCTAAAACTCATTATAAAGGTAATTACCATCCTCCCAACAGATATTCCTAATTTCTCCCTCTTTTCTGGTACCCTTCCCATGGCCTGGAAAATCGCTTCCATCAGGCCCCTGCACAAAGCTGGCTCCAAAGAATAAGCAATTACACGCTGATCTCACTTCTCTCCCTCCTTCCCCCTCCAAAATCATGGAAAAGATAGTTCATTCTCAAATTACAGAGCACGTAAACAAATACGACATCCTGACCCAGGATCAACATGACTTTAGGGCCAAACACAACATGGGAACTACTCTTGTTATGTTTACATGGGGTATTTACAAGGCCATGGATGAAGGTCTGTATACTGGGGTGGTCTTCATAGACCTTACCAAGGCTTCTGATTTGGCGGACCACAACCTTCTACAAACTACTCTTACTCTCATGAATTTCTCTATAGATGCAGTCCATTGGTTTGGTAATTATCTACACTCAAGGTACCACAACACAGGTATTGATGGTCATCCTTCCTTGGAATGCCATTTTAAGTATGGAATTTCACAAGGGTCTGTACTCAGGGCCCATTCTTTTTTCTCTGTTTATTAACAACATTCCTTCCATCTGTTCACACACTGACATCATCCTATATGCAGACGATGACTCCTTATACTGTAAGGATACCAACCTTTCTACCCTTTTCTCCAAGCTTCAAACAGATTTCCACAGCCTCCATTCCTGGTTCACCACTCAAGGAATGGTTATGAACTCCAAAAAAAAATAAATGTTTGTATTTGCTGGCACATGTAAACCATCTAATTTCAATTTCACCCTCACAGATAAGAATGGTATGGTCATTGAACGGGTTTGAGAATTGAAATACCCTGGCCTTACTCTGGATGAGCCCCTCTCTTTCAGCCCTCACATAACACAATTAATACACGAAATTCACCAGAGGCTGGGCTCCTCTGCAGGATCAGGCAATTCCTCATCCCTCCTTGCAGCTAGTTTACTCCTACCTCTCTAAGAATATGGATCCCTCATCTACTTGCCACAAAGTAATTACGTTATATTCCATAAAATCAAAATAGCTTACAATAACATCAGAATTGTGACTGGTCTCCCCCATCGTACCCACAGCTGTGCTTTCTGTGAGATAGTTCACTGGTTCTCTCTAGAGGACTGCTTCACTTGGAAGGTTTTCACACTTCTCTACAAAATCTTCCACAGCCACATTCCTTGCAGTGTCTCCTCTCTGTTCAAGAAAGCCTGCCCCACCCAGCTCACTGGGAGCACTATCACACACCCTTTTTGGGTCCCTTACTGCAACACCTCATTGGGGCAGAGATTGATTACCTACAGAGGTCCCAAGCTTTTTAACACCATCCCTCCTAACCCTGTGAGCAGCCCCTCACTGAGTGCTTCTAAGGTTAAACTGAAGCAACACCTGCTCAATAAACCCACCTGAAACTGTCCTTCATAGTATATTACATAGAGAATGGATTATGATGGTGATCGGAGGGTTGGATGGGGAGGGGGTTACCACTAGACTACCAGGGAGGTTATTTTGATTACATTGCAGTGATTGGTGTTACGGGAGGGAAGGGAGGTACCATCGGGCTACTGGGGACTGCCGTGTGTGCTTGGGCACGGTGTTGGGGGGGGGGTTACCACCCACATCCAGAGGCTGCTATGTTGTGCACTGCACTGCAGCTGCCTGCCTGTGGGTGGCCAGTACTTGAGCCTGTTTTTATGGGCTCAGCTGTGAGCCCAGGTATGCAGCACATCTCTGGGTTGTGCCAGTTGATGTGCTGCACATCCCAGGCTGAATATTGGGATGTGCCGCATATGCATGGACATGCCCCTTAGAGATGTGTGGCATACATTATCTTTGTGCCCTAGTGCATTGGGAATTGTGCTGCGCAATTCCCTTTTCTGAATTTTGCCCCGGGGCACAGTTCTGGGGTTGCACTGGCACAACCCCTTTGAATATCTAGCCCACTGTGTAAAGTCAGCTAAAGTGAATACAAAGGATTTATACAAATTACAGAAAATAAATGCGGTGTTACATAAATCCGCATGATGTCAGTGCAGACTGTATAATACAGTGTGTGACTCCTCAGAAGAGTAGAACATGAGTTAGACAAAGAACACAGAAATGCATTCTTGGTACGTTACTTATACGTTTCCAATAATCACAGTAATAATCACTAATAATGTCCTTGATACCTTAATCCTATATGGTAGGTACCTCTACCCTATAGGTTAGTAATGGTTATAGCTCGTTGGAGCTGCAATTAGGTAATATTGTAGATGCTGTCCGCAGTACACTATGGAGTTTCCAATATAGGTTAAAGGACCAAGTATTACACTGCTGTGCTACTTTAAGCTGCAGAGTGGAAAATATTAAGTTAAGTAACTGCTAACAGTCTCAATGGCCCTACTTTACACCTCCCAGGATGACTGCTTTCACAAACAAAGGGCTATACTGACAACATAACTTGTTTGTAACCTGTACATGATGCTAAAACAATGAATGATATGACAAAATCTGTTTCAAAAGTATTTGAGCACTCAGAATGACTCAAAATGGGCACCAATGGGGGGGGGGCAGGGCAACTGTCCTGGTCTCGGTGGCTCAGGGGGACCCAGCCGATCCAATTATTGATGTGTTCCCTGGTGGCCGGCCCGGCTTGCCACCCCAAAGAATTGCGCCGTCAGTGCAGAAAAAACATGCCGGGCCAGCTGCAGACAGCAGCATCAGTCTCCTGCTTCTCCACTCAGTACTTCCTGATCAGGGGGTCTTTGCCAGGGGCCAGCAGCGGATGAGCGGAGGTCATGAGGGGGTCACATGTCAAGTCTTCAGGCCATGGTCACACCACACTACCTGATGTTGTAGCCAGGTAGCACGCGTTTAATCATTCAAGGAGTGGAGATGATCATGTGTGGAGAGAGGAGGACATCCAGTCCGTTGACACCGGGACTCATCATCAGTCCATGTCGGTCTGAATTCTGCTGCTCAAAGCCGGCAATCAGCACAAGTTCAGCAGGCATTCAGGCTTTGGAAGTCAGTGTGCTGTGCTTATTTAATATTAAGCTGCTCAACTTTTGGAACAGGAGGAGAAGGTCATATGGTCATACCTGGAGGGCGCAAGAGGAAGAGAAGGAGGATTCCTCATTCCAGGGCTTGGCCTGGCTGGGCAAGCTAGGGCAGCAAGCAATGGTTGGTGACAGTGGGTAAGTCTTCTACACTCATTTTAACTGAGAAACAAGTCGACAACAGCTAATAACACTCTTATTTTTTTTACTAAACCTTTCAGCCTGAGTGGTGTACACAAAACATAATTATAGCTTAGGTTGCTTGAATGCTAGAGACAGAGGCCTGGGACAAGATATGGAAAACAGTGTGGGGCTCTACCTTCTCTCCAACGTGGTGAGAATTTGTTTGGAAAATTAGGATCAGGTACTTTTTGGTCCCTAAGGCCCAAACAAAATTCAGCCTGGGTCTGCAAGCTACATGTTGGCGGATATGTGGGGAAGGATCAGTGGGTCATGCTGCCCCTGGGTTCAGTCATATTGGGGGAGGTGTTGCTAACCACATACAAGCTATTTTTGAAGGGGTGGGAGAACTGGGACCCGAGCAACTAGTAATGGAAATGGAGCCAACATTCCTATGGGGGAAAGCGGCCAGATATCTCTGGACATTGTTAATAGCTGCCACTTTAAAAGCCCTAACGAGGTGAGAGTTGCAGGAGGAAGTACCAAGCGTGGGTGACTGGGTTAAAACTGTCACCTCGATACAAGGAATGGTGCAGGTCACCTTCGCAATACAACACAGGCAGGCCCAATATACCAATTGATGGACTAGATGGGAGATGTATGTTGTGTGTATTCAGGACCAGTAAACCAGAACAAATGCACAGGCTAGATAACTAGTAAAAATTTAAATAAGGCAGAGGTAAAGCGAGGTGTATGTAAAAGGAGCTGGGGTTTCAAGGTTACTGGAGTTTGTATGATGTAGGTACACCAAAGGAAAAGGATATTGGACCTAAACAGTAAGATATATAAATTGCTGGGAACAGAGACTACTCTCTCAATATAACACACTGAAGGCATTGAACAAAGGCAGTCTAGGGGTAGGGTAGAATAGGTGATAATAAAACATTGGATGCTAATTGGAGCTCAACTGAATACGAAGAAATTAAAAAGTGGACTGCAGCTTTATTTATTTAAGTTATATAGTTTGCGTTAAGTTTTTTAGTCTTAAAGTTGACACTGAACTTCTTAATAATTAGTTAAACTAGAGAAAATGTGGAGAGGTGATATAATTGTGGTTTAATGTGGACCTAACTAGAAGAAAGGTGTAACTGTGATTATATTGAACACTGGATCTGTGCAAATGTGTCTGTAATGCAAAGGTTGTCTGGAATGTAAATGCTACCTCTTACCTCAATAAAGTGAAGTTTAAAAAATAAATAGGCTGTTTGAGTGCAGAAGTTGTTGGTGGTGGCGGCTGGGGGGGCTGGGGGTAGCACAGCAGTGTGTGTGTGTCTGTCAGGTCAAAGCTCAGGAAAACAAGCATTTGTCAATGCCGAATGTTTGCTTGCTGGAGCTGCATAATAGGAATGGCAGTGAAGTATTGAACTGAAGCCAACCCCACCACCACCCTGCAGAGAGTGACAGGCATTGGTGCCTTTGGGTCGTCAGGCATAACGGCCATCGCCATTTCACCACACCTTACCCTGCAGCCACCGACAAGTGTCACGGTGTGCCTTGGGGTCTTTGGCTGTTATGTTCACCCCATTACATCAGGAAATACGGTGAGATGGGTGCTGTATAGGAGAATGGGGTGAACTTTGGGGCCGAAGAGTCCAAGGTACCCTTCGATGCCTCTCACTGGCTGCAGGGTGTGGGTGGGGGTGGAATGGTATGAGCATTACGGGCGACAATCCCAAGTCACACCCCTGATGTCTGTCATTCTCTACAGGGTGGGGCATTATAGTCGGAAACCCTAATGCCTCAGGCGTTCATTGGTATTTTCACTCCAAATTTTCAGCATGTTTTTTTTTGTGACCCCCAGCTCATGAACAGTGGTAATATCAGTTCATTAGCTGAAAGCTGCTTTTGCACAGCGACTAGGCCATTTGTCACCACAGGTGTGAAAACACGTTTTGAACAGAATGTGAAAAATGACAGCTGTACTGTTCATGGGGAGGTGTAAAAAATGGCAATGTTGAAAATCTGCAACGAAAGCATTAAAAAGAACTGGTGAAGTCACGTGTGTGCATTGAAACTGTGCAGCGCACACCCGTAATGTAATTAGTTAGGGAATTTTTTCCAGCAGATTGTCAACACAGGCATTTTGGGACCTCTGCGCATGAACAGTATCACTGTGATTTTCTTAATCTGTCCCGAACAGTGATTTCCCACAGCGACCATGCATTTCTGGGCTGGAAGTGCGAAAACACATTTTTGCCATGGTGTGAAAAATGACAGCTGTACTGTTCATAAGGAATTGTGGAAACATGCCAGTGGTGAAAATCTGGACTGAAAATATTACAAATTCATGAACTTAAGAGGGAGTGTGGAAACTGTGTAATGCTCTCTTGTAACACAGTCATTTTATGAACTTTTTTCACCAAATTTTTAACATAGCCATTTTAAGATCTCTGCTCATAAACAGTGTCACTGTGATTTTCTTAATCTGTCCCAAACATTGATTTCGCATACCGACTGGCCATTGTGAACTACATGCGCGGAAACACATTTTGTGCGAGATGTGAAAAATTACAGCTGTACTGCTCATAAGAAGGTTTGGTTAAATGGCAATGTGGAAAATCTGGAATGAAAATATAAAAAATTCACGAACTTACGAGCATGCGTAGGAACTGCGCAACGCACGCTTGTAAATCAGTTATTTTGGGAAATTTTTTCACCAAATTTTCAGCATAGGGTTTCTGGGGGCCTACCTCATGAACTGTGACACTGTCATTTCATAAACTGGTCCCAAAAGGTGGTTCTGCACAGTGACCACGAAATCACATTTCAGTGCTGATTTACGCCATGTCAGTGCCAGAATTCATGAGGAGGGTTCCCGAAAACCCCATGTTGAACATTTGGTGCCAAAATTCCAAAAAAAGCATGAGATAAGCATCAAAGTTGAAAAAAACATATTTACTCCATTATACAGCTTACCGGCATTTCTTCAGTTCACGGTCGGCTTTGAAGAGTGCAGATGTGTTCCCGGTCCACCGAAGATCATCTTGTCAGCCTCTGGAGGTAAGTATGGGGTGAGGTGTGGGTGTGGGGAGGTGGATGCGCAGAGGGTGGGCGCGGGTTGGGGGGCAAGACAATCAACGAGGGGCCGTTTTTTTCTTTTCAGAAGGACGATGTGGGACTTGTGCCACGCTGGGGTGGGCTTCCAGTGTGGCAGCTGGAAGATTTGTTTTGTGGGGGCAGTGGAGCCGATGGGGGATTGGGCACCCCCATCGGCCATACAGATGTGTGCAGCATGGCAACTGGAAGTCTGTTTCTTTGGGGGGGTTAATTGAGCCGACGGGGGATTGGGCACCCCTGTCACCTCCTCCCAGAAAGATAGTCCTAGGAAAAGTTCACTTCAAACTGAATTTATGTTCCAGGAAGAGAAAACAGAAACATATACAAGCAGGATTGCCGGCAATATGCTAATCAACACTATCTTATCACTGCTCACTGAAGCGGAGCTCTCCCTTTCAACTGTATGGCACTGCATTTTCAACTGCTGTCATAGACAGCTGCAGCATTCATTGGTAAACTGCGGCCATGCCTGCAAACACACTGACTGAATTGGAAGACAGGGTGCCACACCTACAAAAACTCGGATGACGGCACTATGTTTCTTGCACATGCATGCAAGCAAACATAAAAATGGGATGAAAGCAGAGCAAGTAGGTATCACAGAGCTTCCTGACTGTTGGTAGTGCCTCTGTTATATGAAGAACTCACTCCTCAGTGCCAGATGCCATTTGAAAGCACAGACTCAATTATTGTTCGGACTGCTTGAGTGCAGAAGTTGGGGGGGGATATTAAGTGGTGCAGCGGTACAGTATTTATATACAAACGTATTGATTTATATATGTCTTACAAGGGGATGGGAGGGTGAGGGGGGGCCCAGTCCTAAAGGTGTGTCCCGGGACAAACATTTCTTTTGGCACCCCAGTTCAAAAACCTGACAAGCACTGAGCAAAACTGGATTACCGGATAGGAACCCTGAAAACCAGATCACCAGGTAAAAAAACTGACAGATGGCAACCCTATGTCCACACC
This sequence comes from Neoceratodus forsteri, assembly GCA_016271365.2. Taxonomy (NCBI): domain Eukaryota; kingdom Metazoa; phylum Chordata; order Ceratodontiformes; family Ceratodontidae; genus Neoceratodus; species Neoceratodus forsteri. The sequence goes on along the minus strand of JADMNL010000027.1, from coordinate 308,158,471 downwards.
ACACTAACACAGCCCACACACCATGCACACATTGAATTTGACTGCTGTCCACACACCACACTCACACTCCACACACCACACACACATGGAATCTGGCTGCTGTCCACACCACACTCACACTCACACTCCACACATGCATGGAATCTGGCTGCTGTCCACATTTTTCTCCCACTCCACACATCACACACATTCCACATACCACACACACACATGGAATCTGGCTGCTCTCCACACCACACTTAACACTCACACTCCACACACCACACATGCATGAAATCTAGCTGCTGTCCAAACCACACTCATACTCCACACACCACACATGCATGGAATTGGGCTGCCATCCACACTTTTCTCCCACTCCACACACACCACACATGCATGGAGTCTGGCTGTTGTCCATACCACACTCACACTCCACACACTGCACATGCATGGAATCCTGCTGCTGTCTACACTTTCTCACTTTTATTCCACTCCACACACTCACGGAATCTGACTGCTGCCCACTCCACGCTCACATGCCACACACCGCACATGCAAGGAATCTTGCTGCTGTCCACATCAAACTCACACTTCACACACCACACACAGACATGCATCTGGCTGTTGTCCACATCACACTCCACACACCATACACACACACATGGAATATGGCTGTTCTCCGCACCACACTCACACTTCACACACCACACATACATGGAATCTGGCTTCTGTCCACACTCACATTCCACACACTGTACATTCATGGAATCTAGCCACGGTCCACATACTCCCACTCGACACCACACATGCATGGAATCATGCTATAGTACCTATACACTCACACAAGCACGCACGCACGCATGCACACAAACACACTCCACCAAACACAAACACAATGGCTAGTCATAGAAGTGCTCTGCATTATACAAGCACGCACAGGCTCTATATCACACACGTCACATATACTACACACACTTGCTTCACACCACACAGATACACGTTACAACACACACACACACACACACACACACACACACACAATTCTCTGGGGCTGGATTGCTGAGTCACTGATTAATGACCGCGGTGGCTGATGTGACAGTGAGAAGAAACTTTGCTGCTCTCTTTGGGCTCTCTGAGTCTGGGTCAGATTTGCAGATGTCTGATCATGGTGTAGTTGCAGTGCAATGTGGGTCTATAAACCAGCACCCACTTTTATTGCTAGAAGAGTTCCAGGACCAGCACTTTCTTATTGGTTCTCTTTGTGCACAGTAACGAGTGCCAATTGGACCACACTGACCAGTTGGTGAGATCTGCCCAGTACATGCCACCCCCCCATCAGTACATACAGTACAGTAGGTGACGCAGCTGTGTAATGGCAACAAGGCATGATCCACACCATTTAAATTAAATAACAGAAAGGGGTTTGTCTGCTATTTGGATGACCACCCCCCCAAAAAAAAATCACAGGGGCCGAATTTGTCCACTTTCCATTTGTCTACTGTCCCCTGGGACTCTGGCAAAGAGGGGACTAGTGGAGGAACCAATGAAAAGAGAGCAGATTTACATGAAGGGCAGGTTTCACTGCTTTAGAAGTTCTTAAGGAAACAGCTGCATTTTAATAACAGAGAGACATTCATCCGGTCTCTGTGACCCTCTGATTGTTGACAGCATTACCACAATGTTCTGGGCTCCTGTCCTCACCCTGATCGTAACCTGCTGGCCATGTGTGTTTTCTTTTACAAGACATGTATACAACTGACAAAGCTGTTGGTAGAAGATTTTGTTTTCCTTTATATTAAATTATCTTAATGATTGAGAGCACTGACTTTTGAAGACAAAGTACCTGACTAAAGTTTTTTTCTGACTTTGTTGTTATTTTCTCAGGTTCCAGGGCCTGACCCAACCTCTCTCAGCCTCCCACAGAGTCCATGTCTGCAGGACATATAGCCAAACTCTCCTGCACTTTGAGTAGTACCTACCAAATCAGCAGCTATGCTGTATACTGGTTCCAACAGAGACCTACGAGTACTCCCCGGTACCTTCTGTATTACCAATCTGAGTCTAACAAGCATCAAGGCTCTGGGATCCGGAGTCAGTTTTCTGCTTCCCAAGACAGTTCCAAGAATGTTTGCTATTTATCAATCTCCAGTGTCCAGGCAGAGGATGATGCTGATTATCACTGTACTATATGGCATGATCACGCACACAGTGACACAATCCCACAGGGGACATGAGACAAAAATCTTCTGGTTGACTGAACCCAACACCGCAGCATCTGCTTAACCACTGCTATTTTAGAGGGGATGGTGTCATGATATTATACTGCCTTTTTAACTACCTATAATTTATTTATTTTATTTGAAAGTTTGTTGCCAGGAGAGGCACACCGAACCATGGCTTGTTTCTAGGTGCAACCTGGGGGCAAGGGAAGGGAAGGGAAATATTTGTACAGATGTAAACTGATTTACAGAACCAGATTAAGTTGCTGGTGGTACTTTAAGTTGACATCACATATACTGTAAGTTGACCCCTCTTTACCTTGCAAATTGACAGACATTATTTTGCTGCCCCAACAGGATGGGAAAAATCTATTTTATGACCAACATCAGGCACAAAGTCTGTCTTTGCGGCCAGAACTGGACACAGAATTTGGTTACATCATTGCAGAAATGGTTAACTATTGTATCCCAGCAGATAGGCTGACCTCGCAGATAAGTCGAGTCCCCCTTCTTGGGGCCTGCTGTTAGGGTCAAAAACTAGACTTATACGTGAGTACATATGGTATATGGAAAGAGAGGGGGTTAATACCCCAAACCGAAAAAGCAAGGTTCACTTGTTTTGGATTTCTCAGACTCCCGTAGATGAAATGAATTACTAGAGGCAGTGACCCCACATTTCACAACAGCCTGGCTATCGTACCACTTGTTCATTTCTACTTTCTCTTTCCCCTCCAACAGCAGCATCAGTGTTTCAGGATCCTGACTTGCGGGCTAATGCCCCGCAGCACCCCTACTCCCCAGGCTAGAGGGTCCACCCAGGAAAGTACTGATGAGTCCAGTCCGTGGCATCTAGCATCGTCAGGGCAGTCTGAGGATCACTAGTACCTTGCATCCCTTAAACATTTCATCATTGACATTTTACCTGTTTGTTAGCCCTGCCCCTTTATAAGGCATCATGATATGAAAAACAATTGCACACAACATTTACTTTGTTTGTTTATTGTTTGACCAGCAGGTGGACTGGGTCACAGGTCCCATGTTCAGCCAACTCCTGGGGTACAGATACACAGAATTACACAGGTTATACAGAACTTCATGGTTAATACTTCAGTGACATAAACTGGTACACAAATCCAGGTCACAAGTGACAGAATACACAGGATTTCATGTTTAAAGCGGCAATGTATAGTAGTGGTGAGCAGTTTGCCCTACAGGTATATACTTTTTTATTATATTTTAGATTTCCCCATACCTTCTGTCTTGTATGATACCCTTTCTCCCCATTTTGACTCTGCTTTAACACTAGTGTTACTTTTGAAATAATAAAAGCAGCTCTCCTTTTAATATGGCTCGGACCAGCTTTCATCAGTATTCTCTGTTGGTTTTGAACACCCGTCGCATAACATTCCTTTTATTGTGGCTGTAATGAACTAGTGCAACAGACACTGCTCCCTGACCTTATGGGACAATAAGTGTACAGAAACAGCTAAGAATACTGATGAAAACCTGCTCCAAAGATAATATAAAGAGCACTCCTTTCATTAGTATTTTTTTGATATGTAGTTTTAGGTATTTGTTTCATTGTCTCCCCATAACCCAACCCCTTCCCTCAGACACACGCATGCACGTGGAGGCATGCGCATGCCATGTCTTGATGTACCCACCCACTATGTCTCACTCCCGCCACCTACGCTGACCACCGGACCTCCATCTGGTGGCACTGGGACTATGGGGAGGGAGGGCAACGACATCCCCACAGAGAGGAGACCTGCTTCTGGCTGATCAGTCCTGCTCCGATCCTCCCCCCCGTGCCGGCTCCCCAATGACCTGAGTCCATTCCTGAACCCGGATCGCTGGCAAGGTGTGAGGTGTGGCATCCAGCGCCTCAGTCCTCAGCGCCACCAGGCTGGCTTCCTTCTATTACTTTAAATGTAAAAACAGAGGACTCAAGCAGACTCAAAATGGGGAAAGAAGGGTATCGTATATGAGCAAAGCAAAAGAGTAACTGGATAAGAATAGTATATGTTAAAATGTTCAATGCATGGTCCCCCATTAGTTGAGCAGTGGCTTCAATTTTCCTTGAAGAATGCTTAAAATTAAAAAAAAATGGCATTTAAAGAAGTCCCCATTGACTTGCATGGGACTCGCACCCGCGCTCTCCCGGCTCACAAGTCACAAATTCTCTGAGCACGGGGTGGAGCAGAAGCACCAGGAAGCTGGAAGGGATAGACTGACTGCAAGTTCGGCACCAGTTATGATTCCTTCCCATAGTAAATGGAGTCACTTTTAAATTAAGATTTTTGCATCAATTAGCTCACAATGGCATAAGGAAGGGAAAGTGTTTCACCAGGATGGCACACTAAGATAAGGCTTGTTTCCAGGTGCAACCTGGAAGCACAAGGAAGTTAAGTGACTTGCTCAGGGACACACAGTATGCAAGTGGGGATTATGGGATTCAAACCTGGGATTCCAGGTTTGCAGCTGAGAGCTCTAAACCACTACACTAGTTTTGAGCGGTCCAACAGGAATGGGCGCCCATGCCCTCCACACATGCACACAGTACGATGCTTACCACTACCACGCTCTCCCAAAGCTGCCCCATCCCAGTCATTCCCTCACCTTGGTCTATCTCTCCTACTGAGCTCCCTCAGTCCGAGCAATCACTACTCACACTGTCACACAACACACACACACAGCCACACAGATACAGACAAACAACTAACTACTTATAAAGGTAAGAAAAATTAAATTTACAGAAAGAACAAATTAAGCAAAAAAGAGTACAGAAAAAGACAAAAAAATGTAGCTTTTAAAAAAGCTGTTGGGTCTAAATCAAAGTTTAAATCTCTTCCTCGCTCTGATTTAAAAGTATCAGCAGTCACAAAACACACTACTCTCTCTCCGTCTGCACAGGAGAAAGTAAAAGTGTCTCCTTGTATGACTCACCTCCTTCCTGCCTAGCTAAAGAGCTTGTGACTTACAGTACTGTAAGCCATGTGATGTGTGGGGGGCTACCAAATCTGAAACACCAAGTGGGTCACTTAAAATCCTAATGAGGAACGAGAAGTCCATTAAAAACAATGACTTCGCCTTACTTCGCATTGCCATTCTGCCTTAACGTGAAGTGGTAATGACAAGGTGAAGTGAGCACTTTGCATTGCCCACTCTGCGTAGCGGAGTAGCAACATGAAGTGCCCACTTTGTGTTCACTTCACCGGCGAATTTTAAATTTGCTGCATCTCTAATCACAGTGCCCTTCTTGGCATTAAATTTTAGTTGACATTTCCAGGCCCACTCCTTGAGCATCTTGAGGTCCCTCCTCATGTTTTCCACCCCCTCCAGGGTGTCCACCCTATTGCAGATTTTTGTATCATTGGCAAATAGGCACATCCTGCCTCTTGAACCCTCGGCAATATCACTGATGTAGATGTCGAAGTGGAGGGACTCAAAACTGACCCCTGTGGCACTCCACCTCAATCAATAATCAATGGTGTTTAGTGATTCAGTAATGGCAAAGTGTTATTTGGTGAGAGTTTTGTTGGTATTATGTGGAGTATGTGTGTGAGATAATATTATATGGGACATTGTTTCCCATGGGGTAATGAAAGATGGCCAGAATGAAGGTGAGTATACCATGTCCAACCTGATTGTTGATTTGGATATACATTGTTTGCTAGTCATCTTCTAATCATGAAGAAATATGAAATTAGAATATGTGGTTACTTGTTGTCAAATGTCTCTAACTGAAACTATCAGGTTGGGGTTAGGAGGATAGCGTGCTTGTTTAAAAATGTTGTTTTACGCCTTTTATCAGGGGAAGTGAAAACTAATCCGGGCCTCCCTTGTTTTAATCAGGAGTCCTCTAGGCCAAATCTTTCTCCACAGCATATTTGGAAAGGCTTCAAAGTAGTTCATTTCAATGTCAGAAGCTTGGTTCCTCAGTTAAGTGAGTTGGAATATTCTGCATATCATCAGCAACCGGATATTATGGCAATTTCTGAGACTTGGTTGAAACCTCAAATTCCTAATAGCCTGTGTATACTACCGGGCTATAATTTACTTAGGGCTGATCGTAAGAGTAGAACAAAGATGTGGGGGGTTGCAGTATATTTCAACGATCATTTAAAGTTGAATGCTCTGGGCTCTAGTGTAGAAACTGATCATTCTTGTGGTTGGCTGCTTTTTAAATTCATTTTGGGTGGGAAGAAACACCTGACTTTTTGCTGTTTATATAACCCCCCTCAAGTTGGTATAGATGGATTAAAAGTATTCTCAGACATTGTATCGCCGCACTGCTCAGGTAATGATGTTATGTTGGTAGGAGAGACGTTAATTTGAATTGGGAGCATAGAAATGGTCTTGGGTTGGAATCATTGCTGCAGTCCCATGGGCCAATCCAAAAAATCCATAATCCTACTTGTTTAAATAGTCACACAGCTAATCGTTCAATTCTTGATCGGGTTATTACCAGTCATGAGAATATTATAATAGCCTCGGCTGTTATGCCAGATTCGGTTAGTGATCAAATGGCTATTTTTTTGTATTTTACGTTTTAAGACTGTAAAGGTCCCTCCTCGTGTCTTTAATCAAAGATGTTTTAAAAGGGTTAATATAGAAGCAATTAATGCTTCTTTGTCTTCTATTGAGTGGGCATATCTTATTTAGTTCCTAACATGGACTGCACTTTGGATTATTTCCTAAAGCAATTGTTAACTGTTCAAAATACTTTTCTTTGAGTACAGTTAGACTTCAAGGTAAGCTAAAGAAAATGGTTCACTTGATGAAATTATATTTCATATTAAGCAGAGGAATCATGCCTGGGTAAATTATAAAAGAAACCATTCATCTATCTCGTTGGCTAATTATCATAGCCTGAGAAATAAGGTTTCTGAATTGGAGACGTGTGTCAAAAGAGAATTCTATAGGGAACAGTTTACAGCTAATTTGTCTGAGTCTAAGAAGTTTTGGCAGGATGTAAATTCATTGTCATCACCTAGAACTAATAATGAGGTGGACAGACTGCAAGTGAATGATGAAATAATCACTGACCCAGCTATGATTGTTAATTTATTCAATACTAAGTTTTCTAACTACGCAAGCTATAGGTCTGGTTTATCTATGGCATCTGTGGGTGTGGAGGTTGGACAGGTAGAGAGACCACAATTCCAGTTTAGGGCAACTGTGCCGCATGAAATGCCTAATTTGCTTTGCACTTTACCAGATGAGAGTTGTGATTGTGGGAGTGGTCTAGGTGTTAGATTTTTCAGGTTAGCAATTTCCTTTATTGTTGCTCCGTTATGTTACATTTTTAATTTATCTCTAACTATGGGTCAATTTCCACTAGATTGGAAGTGTGCAAGAGTTTTCCTAATCCCCCCAAAAAAACACATGCTGCTATTTTGGATGACTTTAGACCCATCTCTGTTCTTAATCCATTAAGTAAATTGTTAGACAAAGCAGTGTCTAATCAACTGAAGGAATATTTGGATTTTCATGGTATTCTTAGTTCACAGCAGCATGGGTTCCGACGGGGATATGGACCAGGTACTGCCTCGGTCAGGTTCACAGACACTGTTCTCAGGGATTTTGATGGTCTAATAATGACTGGGGCTGTGTTTGTGGACCTGACCAAGGCATTCAATTTAATTGATCATGATATATTATCATGTAAATCAAAAGCTATTGGTCTCTCTGAAAATGGGTGAATGATTATTTGGTAAATCATAAACAATTTGTTCAAGTTGGTTCACGGGATTCACAGACGGTTTCAATTGAACATGGAGTGCCACAGGGGTCCTTTTTGGGCCCCTTGTTATTCTCATAGTTTATTAACCAATTATCTATTCAATGTGAATCTTGTGATACAATATTGTATGCAAATGATTTGATACTATTTTCCAAGGTTAATTCATTAGTAGATTTGACTGGTGTTCTTGAAGTCAGTTTTAAGAATGTCTGTGCCTGGTTTGTGAATACCTCTATAATTATAAAATCAATGATTTTTGGGACACCCTCATGTGGAAAGACAACCCTCATCTACAGCTTTGTGATAGGAATTGTGCTGCGATAGAACAGGTAACCAGTTTAAGTATCTTTTGAGTATGACTGGATTGTGGTTTAAGCTATTCACATCATATTAAACATGTTAGTCAAATAATAAATCAGATATTGGGTATTCTGTATAAATTCTGGTCCTTCTTTTCTTTAGAGACTAGGAAATCCATAGCTGTTGGTTCATTACTTCTGCATTTTGATTAGGTTTGTTATCTGTTCCAGAACTTGAATTTGAGGGAGTATAATGTTTTGACTGTAGCTTATAATAATATTTGAAGATGTATTTTGTCAGTTCCATTCAAAACACATCATTGCATTTTTAACTACAGTGAGAACAGTGGTCAGTAAGGGTAAGAATAGACCATTTATCTAGTTGTCTGATTTATACGCTGTTTTTATCAGGTTTTCCTTTGGCTGATATGGTTGTTATCTGCTCTCTACTCCCTAATTTAAGATCTGCTAAAGGTATTTTACTGAATTCACCCATAATGGTTTATGGTCCTTTTCTATCACAGCTCCATCCCTTTAGAATGCTTTGCCTGTAACCCTTTGTCAAGCATCATTCTTAGTTTTAAGACTACTTTTAAGTTATTTTTATTACAGCAGTTTAAGTGCAATTGTTAATTAACTCTGTATTGTATATGTCTGTTTGTTCAATGTTGAATGTTGCATGTTTTGGGTCGGACCTGAAAAAGGACCTTTCCAGTGTCCCTACCCAGTTAACAAACAGATAAATGAAAATAAATTAAAAAAATATATATTATAGTGGCGCAGTAGTTAGGGTAGCATAGGGTGCTCAGTGTTAACCCATAACTTTGCACATTAATGTGTTTGGCACCTTTGAGGAAATTAGTAGAAATCTGTCATGTGTTGTCTAGTAGGCAAGGTGTTGACTTGTGGGAAGTTTTGTGACAGCAGCTTATGCAGTTTCTGAGATCTGCATATGTCATTTTTAGCCCTGCAGACCTCTTTCAAGAAGAAAAGGACTCCACTCTGACCAAATAAGATTTAGGAGTTGCATCACAATCGCCTCCAAGGCCTGTAAAGCACTTCACTGTGTCAATACAGTCTTCTCATAGGTACTATTTTTGTGCCATATGAGTGAAATAAGCAGGAAAGGAAGAAACTTTTCTAGCTGAAGCATTCCAAACTCGTGACTGACGCATTCCTGTATGCATTTTGTCTCGTCCACTCGGAAATCTGACAAGCTTCAAGCACCAGTGCTGTTGTATCCCCTGCAAGTTTGGAAAATAACACCCCTACCACCAAAAAAAATGTTAGAAGTTTGATTAAAAATTGATTAAAAATGGTTTCATTCCACAGTGACTACTGCCCCGAGTTCTATGAAGCTGGCTGGCTGTCCTCGAATGGGGCTACAGAAGTCAATTAAAAGAACACTTCTTCTCAACTTGTTTACTAAATGAAGCGAATCTGTCCTCCTTTACAAAAACTATGAACCTTTTCTTTGAATTCTTACCACTCATTACTACTAGCTGTGGGGTATCACTCTAGTTTCTTGGGCTGAAATCAACTTGGTGACATGGCAACCTAACCCAACCAGAATGTGAGTGAGAAGGCACACTGGCATGACTGACAATATATTTGTCCACTGTGAGTAATGCTTCTGTTGTCTTACCCATTGGAGAGTGAGCAGTGCAGTGGGGTAGAACATAAAGTGGCATTGCAGTAGGCCAACCATAAACGCACATGTATGCCAGGCAGTGAGGGTGGACTAGGACATCCATGTTGGAATGACAGCTCCTGTCTGTCTGCCCCTGTAGACACTGACAGCTCCTGTCCATCTGCCCCTGTGAGCACTGACATCATTCTGTCCATCTGCCCATGTGGACACTGGCATCATCCTGTCCATCTGCCTCTGTGGACATTGGAATCATCCTGTCCATTTGCCCCTGTGGACACTGGCATCATCCTGTCCATCTGCCCCAATGGATACTGGCATCATCCTGTCTACTTGCCCAGTGGATACTGACATCATCCTGTCCATCTGCCCATGTGAACACTGACATCATGCTGTCCATCTGCCCCTGTTGACAATGGCACCATTCTGTCCATCTGCCCTTGTGGACTCTGGCAGCATGCTGTCCATCTGCCCCCTGGACACTGGCATCATCCTGTCCATCCGCCCATGTGGACACTGGCATCATCCTGTTCATCTGCCCCTGTGGACACTGGCATCATCCTGTCCATCTGCCTCTGTGGACACTGGAATCATCCTGTCCATCTGCCTCTGTGGACACTGGAATCATCCTGTAGATGTGCCCCTGTGGACACTGGCATCATCCTGTCCATCTGCCTCTGTGGACACTGGAATCATCCTGTCCATCTGCATCTGTGGACACTGGCATCATCCTGTCCATCTGCCCATGTGGGCACTGGAATCATCCTGTCCATCTGCCTCTGTGGACACTGAAATCATCCTGTACATGTGCCCCTGTGGATACTGGCATCATGCTGTCCATCTGCCCCTGTGGTCACTGGCATTATCCTGACCATCTTCCCCTGTGGACTCTGGCATCATCCTGTCCTTCTGCCCTTGTGGATACTGGCGTCATCCTGTCCTTCTGCCCCTGTGGACACTGGCATCATCCTGTCCTTCTTCTCCTGTGGACACTGACATTATCCTATCAATCTTCTCCTGCGGACACTGGCAGCTCCTGTATTACCAAAGCTTTTTCACCTTTCGCACCCTCATTCCCTCACGCCCATCTCCATACCCCTGTTTACACCACATTTGCATTATAAAAACAAGCAACCAAACATCACTGGCATTGATCAATGCTTGTTAATACTTGGTAACGTTGCTTTTCCTGCTTCCTCAGGAATAATGTTTGCACACCTCCCATTTAAAGAGCTAGTGCACTGCCTAAAGCTAATAGTACCTTTTAAAAGCAGTAAACCATTACCTTTTATATCTGAGGTACCTTTACTTTGTCCTTTGTTTAATTAGAAGATTGTTTACCTGATGTTAGTAAGTGTGAAGTGTGGGACAACACTCTACCTGGCAGCTGACATATCCCCCTCCATGACATCATCAGCATTGTGAACTCACTGACTGTGACATCACTGCTGCTTAGGAACAGCTACTTGGTGGCTGCCAAGTCAGTCACCTGTGACATCACTGTCAGTGAGATCACAAAGCTGGTGATGTGGGGGCATAGAGATAGGTATGTCAGCTGCCAGGCTAAGAGCTGTGTCACACACCCTGCACAATATTATCACATAAATAATTTTCTAATCAGCAAAAGGAAAGAAAAATACTTCAGAAACAAAAAGTTACAACTGTTTCTTAAAATTTGTATTATTCCTTCTAGACTGTTTTGGCTCCACTTGCTCTTTATGCCCACTGGTGCTCACTTTTGCTGGCACTGCTGTATGTGTGGGTAACGTGTGTACTGGGTAGGGATGCCACTGTGCCCCCACCACTTCTCTGAATTTCTGGATTTTCCCCTGCATAGTATTCAAAATGTGGTTCTGTTTTGAAATACGAACCTTCCCTAAAATACTGAGAGCAACCTAAATCCTGTTTGCTGCTTCTGATTTAGTAACTCAGCCAGTGACATTACGGTCACTGCTCTCCAAACTAGAGTCTAACTCCCTTTAGGGAACGGACTACAGTAAGAGGAGCCAGTGGAAAGAGGGCACATTTGCATAAAGGGCTGACTTCAGTACTTTAGAGGTTATTAAGGAAACAGCTGAGCATTAATAACAGAGAGAAGTTCATCTGGACTCGGTGACCCTCTGACTGTTGACAGCATCTCCACAATGTACTGGGCTTCTGTCCTCATGCTGATCATATCCTGTTGGCCATGTAAGGGGTTTCTCTTGTTTTTAGTTGTCATAACACTAGAATCCTACATTTGAGATCCACTACTGTTTGCAAGTGAAGTTATTGTATCTGTAGAAATTGATAAGTAAACTAGTTTTGCTCATCTGGTTGTGATAATATTTCCCCAGGTTCCAGTTACCAGCGTCAGCTGACTCAGCCTCCCTCAATGCCAGTGTCTCCTGGAGAAACTGTTAAACTGTCCTGTACCATGAGTGGGGGCACCATACGTGACATTTCCTGGTATCAACAGAAACCTGGGAATGTTCCACGATTCCTTTTACACTACTATTCTGATTCTAATAATCACAAAGGATCTGGTGTCCCGGACCGGTTTTCTACATCCATAAATGTCCCGAGGACTATTTCTGATTTAACCATTTCTGGCGTGCAGACAGAGGATGATGCTGATTATTACTGTGCTAACTGGTATAACAACTATAGTCCTCTATACACAGTAATACAATTACGGACCGAACTGAAACAAAAACCTTCTCCATTACTGAGTCTTCCTCTTCGGCTGCACTACGTAAATTCTTAATTAGCAGCAACATTTTCTTTATAGACCAGATTAAGAGTGGTTCCATTTTAAATACCAGTGTGCTGTCATACAACCTCCAGAAAGACTCAGATGTTTCAGGTTTCATTTTGATTGTAGAAAATATCTTCAAGCTGTGTGCAGGGTTACAGCTTGACCAAACATGACTTGTTCCCCTTTTCTACTTAATCTGTTCCCAACCTCAGCATTTCCTGCCTTTGGTACATTAGTCAGTAGCAAAGACTGCAGGTGACCATCTGTTCTAAAATGAATAATCCAAACATTGGAGTCAAAACTTGCTGACCAATGGAAATCTTTGTGTCTGAATATATTATAATCAGTAACAGAACCTTCCTCCTTATCTTCCCTACACAATTTAGTACCCAAGTCACTACTTCAGGGTGAATCAGGACTTTTATCTGCTTGTAGTTCACTTTATTTCCAATATCTGGATAACAGTTCCGCTCAGCTTCCCTCCCTCAAAAGTGTATGCTGTACCTGACAAGGCACTTAGTGATAAGTAGAATATTCCAACAGGGGTCTGCCCGTTGGTGCAGCACTTTCATTTCGGTTTGACCTCGCGACCGAGTTCGAATGCAAGCTTGGGAGTCAGAGGGCCGGGGTAGGATTGAATGTCTGACTGACTGCTCTCCTCTTCTGCAGGTAGGGTGGGGAAGCATTCACTCTGTGATCGGTTCCTAGCATAGGTTGGGGACCAATGCAGGTGTGGCTTAGCAGTTCTGGGAGGTGTGCTGGACATGGGAACGTGTGCCCTTACATCATTACACACCACATTTCCCATCACTAAGGGGACAATATGGATGCCAGAATCCAGTAGCCTGGCCCCACGAAGCCGAGCCTGGAGATCCTCAACTGCCAGACTAGACAATGCGGCACTGTTTGGAGGGGTACTCAGGGTGGACCCTTCCAGCGGGCCCACCCAGGGAGAAAATCCGGGTGAACACTGGCAGGGTTGACAAGGGTGCCAGGGGATGGGGAGAGGGGAACGGGAGGAAGGTGAGTTCAAAAAAAGAGAATATTCCAACAGAACTCCATAGAATTTCAGAAAATTCCACAACTTTTGTCAGTAGTAGAATTTTGGAATTTCAAAAGAAGAATGGTTTTCATGGATAAGTGGGAGAAGAGTCACCCCAGAGCAGAGCCAGATTAAGAGGAGAAACTGGGGCAAATGCCCCGGGTTGCCTGCCATAGAGGGGCTCCCCATGAAACCAGTGCACATTACAGGCACAGACATAATGCTATCCTATTCCTATTCCTAAGTGAATCCTCCTCCCCTATCAGCCTAGATGCATGTGCACTTGTAAATAGTTTTTTTTTTCCTTACCAGCAGTGGCCACGTGCCTGAGCCTCAGTGTCTGCAAGCAGTGGGTGTTGGCGGCATGTCGGAGACAGCAGCACTGGGACTCAGGGTGCTGGGGGGACTGTGTCACATGGTGCACCACTCGAGTCAGGTGGTACAGAATAGCCAGTCAAGTAAAGTGTCCATGTAAGCAGGGGGAATCAGGAGCCATGCAAGAGGTGGAAAGAACAGATGGAGAAACGTTGATATGTGTGTGTGTTTCTAGGCGGCTAGGGACTGGATGCCAGGACGCAGTATGTTTGTCAAGTAGGATCAGGTTGTGGAGGTCAGAAGAGGTTTGATTTGGTTCATAGAAACAGGCATTTGCCAATGACACCACCAGCTTATGGAGAACAAGGAGAGAGGCAGAGTGAGGGAAAGCAGCCAGAGGGGACTCGCTGCAACTGCGGTATCACCCCTGTGCATCAAGGGATAGCCACGAGTCTGGAACATCATGAGTAAACACAGGGCTTGCCTTGCAACAACATCCCTCTGTAACACAGTTGGGGAAGCATTTAATGGAACAGGCCATCAGAATGAGATTTACAGATACACCTTGCAGGTTAAGAGCATTTTGGTTTAGGAGTTGTTTTTGCAAAGCATTGCTTTATTTGATGACATGCAGCCCCGCCAGCTGACTACATGTAACATCATTGGGCCTGCTACACTCCCACAGTCTGGTACCCACTACAGCACTGGGAGCTACTGAGAGCTACTTAATACATGTAAAGTCACACTGGTGCCAACAAGCAGCTGTACTGTGTGTTGTGTGATGTGCAGGTAAACTCTGTTATTGGTCTGAGTCTGGAATGGCACCGGAAGCAGAGACCCAGGTTCTGTACATAGAAGGGCAAGGAAAGGGGGAAACCTTGTGTAATATATATAGGCTGGGCCCGAGAGGTACAGAAGAATCAGGACGGTACATATTACCTCACTGATGAACCTACTTTTCCCACATTAGTGTTTTGCAGCAACCCTGATAAAGTCCCTGTTATTTTATCTGCACTTATTGATTGAACGTACAGTATATCCTTTAAAAGTATAAGCTGCATGCTTTATGAGGACTGTTACTTCAGTGAGTTGGTCCATAGGGCTGTTCATCCATTTCCCACTGCCAAATAAAAGAAACAACCTCCCATTGTCTCTGTGCTGTGTCAACCCGCCCTCCATTCCCCTCTGCCAAATACAAGACCCCCCCACTTTCTCCTTGTGCTGTCTCACCCCTGCCCTCCATTCCCATCCTGGTAGCTCAGTACTCAGCTTTATTCTGGTAGGTGCATAGGCTCAACTACTTGCACAACCTGGCAGTCAGTAGCAGGTTGTCATGACAGCCCACCCCATTAGTGCCCAGATGAGTATGGGTGCCAACCAAATAACAAAAAACAACCCCCCTCCCTCTACACTGTCCTACCCCTCTCTGTTCATGTCCAGAAAAACCCTCCTGCTCTCTCTGTGTGCTGTCCTACACCACCCTCCCTTTCTGTCTGCCAGATAAAAAAAAACCCTCCCGCTCTATCCGTGTGCTGTCCCACCCCTGCCCTCCATTCCTGTCCACCAAATATAAGAACCCACACACCGTCACTATGTGTTGTCCCACCCCATCCTCCTTTCCAATCTGCCAAATACAAGACCCCCCACTCTCTCTGTGTATTGTCCAACCTCCACACTCATTCCCACCCCCAAATACAAGAATCCCCCTGCCCTCACTCTGTGCTGTCTCACCTAGTACACCATTCCATACCAATTGCACCACCAACAGCAATACCAATGGCGAACATTGGCATTGACTAATGCTTGTTTAATTTTGATTTTAATTTTTTTAACTAGTTCAAAAAAAGGCCACATATTGCCCATTTTCTAAGCATAATAATAATACCCTCTAGGGTGGGTGGTATTGTGCTATACCAGACCGTCCAGAGGCTATAAGGCCCTCGGCCTGTGGCATCGGGCCTCATTATGCCCCTGGGTGATTTGGTATAGCACACCGCTCACCCTGTTGGGTGTTATTGCTTACACAAGGTGATCATCCACTGGTAATGCTTGTTTTGTCTACATTATTTTTATACATGTTAGACTGTGATGTGGTTATTATGAGCCAATCTTCAGGAGACATCTGTACATGGGAAATGTCAAACAAGGCTTTCCTTGTGCAATACATTTGTTTTGAGGGTTGGAGGTTAGGTGGGGGTGGCAATAAAAATATACATATTTATCTGACAATGTGATTGGTGTGCTTTTTATCAGATATCTGATGAAGAAAATGCACTGACAGATTAACACCAGGATAACTCTTTGTGTTATGTGTTACTCTGCATGCAGTGTGAAATACTGTTCTCTCTCTGCTCATTAGATTTTGTTCATGTGTGTTGTAATAGTCATTGAATGTTATAGCAAGACTATTGCCATGTCAAGATGTGGTCGGATGTTTTATGCAGTTTATTGAGTAGAGCAGTCTGACAGCAGAGGGGTGTTTTCATTTTTTTTCCATGCCCACAGGCACATCCCTCCTTCAAGACCCTTGGTTACTAGCCACCTGTATCACCCTTGGGCACTATCCATTTGTAACCTGGGGGCTTGCTTTGCCCCAAATGGCCCACCTGGTGATACTTCTAAATGAATAAAGAAAAAGATATGGGACAGTTTATTTCCTAGTAATACACTGTATAAATCCGGCCCGTACGGTATGTCGATAAGAAAAAGTCAATATTTATCAATGTATACGTCTACCGGGAGGGATGTGGAGTGCCTCAGAAATGTATTTCCCCCACAATCACCTTTACCAGGTGAGTAAACTACCATTGTGGGGGATAATCTCTGAGGCACTCCACAGTCAAGACATCATGTTTTTTTCCTAAAAAGCAGTACCCTGATCTGGGGGTGGGGTAGACTTTTCTTCTTCAGATGTTCCAGTAATTGCTGCTGTTAATATTGAGCAGCTAAAGTTTGTTTTGTTGTGTTGCGACATGTCTATTCTGTAGCACCTCATGAAGGTGTGGATAGAGGCCAAGGTGGATGCTGCACAGATCTCTTCAGTGGTGGCCATATTTTTCTCTGCTCATGATGTGGCCACTGCCCTTGTTGAGTGTGGCTTTAGGTCTGAGGGGAGCAATGTGTTATTGGCCTTGTAAGCTTCTGTAATGGCTGTTTTTAGGTATGATGCGATGGAGGAACGGGATGCTGCATGACCTTTTCTGTGACCTTGTGGGATTATAAGGAGATGGTCCTTCTTGCGTAGTCCCTCTGTGCATGAAATACATGTTGTCAACACTCTTTTCATCCCCAATGTGTGGAGATGTGGATCTTGTTGCACCTCTTCTGCTGGGGTAGATGCTGGGATCTTGATAGTCTGGTTTGAATGGAATGGTGTTGCCGCCTTGGAGACAAATGAAGGGACTGGTCTTAGAGAGATTCGATCGTTGTGGAACAATATGAATGGGGCTCTGCATGACAGTGCTTGAAGTTCCCCAATTCTTCTCGCTGAGCAGATACCATCATTAACACTACTTTGACGTTCAATCATTTAAGGGATATAGTGTTCAATGGTGCAAAGGGGCAAGTTGTCATTGCTCTCAAGACCATGTTGTGATCCCATGGGGCTACTACAGTTTTGACCTTGGATTGTATGTTGGTGGTGACCTTTAGAAAGCATATAATGTCCTGGTGTGCTCCTGGTGTGGTGCCTTGGATTTGTCCCCTGCTCACACCATTAGCCACCCCTTGGACCCTAAATGATGACAGTGACAGTCCCAGGTTTAGGCCTTCTTGCAAGAAAAGTAGTATATCAGCTTTTCTTGTGTCTTTGGGGTTCGATTTACGGTGGTTACACCATTTAGCAAATATCATCGAATGTCTCTGATATGTGTTGTTAGTTGATGCCTTTCTGGACATGATCATAGTGTTTATCACCAAGGGATGATAACCTACTTTTAACAGTCTCTCACTTTCAATAGCCAAGCCATTAACTGTAGGTATTGGGGACTGGGTGGCAGATTGGTCCTTGATGGAGTATGTCGTGTTGTATGGATAGCCTCCATGGTTGGTCTAGACTAGAGGCATAGATACTATCATGACGAACCATGACTGTCTCAGTCAGTGTTGTGTAATCAGTATCTCTCTTGCTCTGGATATTCTTACTTTCTTTAGTACTTGTGGGATGAGTGGTAGAGGGGAAAATATGTAAGCCACATTGAATACCCATTTTGCGATTAATGCATCCATTCCCAGGGCTTGCTTATCTCTGTATCTGGACAGGTATCTCGAGCATTGTTTGCTTTTGCTGGAAGCCATTAGGTCGATCTTCACTGATCCCCATCATCTGTTGATCTTCCTGAAGATGTCCAAGTGCAACTGCTATTCTCCCAGGTGTATTTGTTGCCAGCTCAACCAACCTGCAGTTGTTATTGCATTTGCCTACTAAGTGAATTGCTGCAATGCTGATAAAGTTCTTCTGGGCCCATGGGATCAGTTTTGCTGCTTCCCTTTGCATGGCTGTGCTTCATTTCCCCCCTTGTTTGTTTATGTAAGACACCGTGACTTGGTTGTCAGACTGTAAGAAGACATACTTGTTCTTGATGTGCTGTTGAAAGAGTAGGAGCGCTAAGAATACTGCTTTTGTTTCCAGCACATTTATTGGTAATTTGAACTGTAGTAGTGACCATCTTCCTTGTGCAATATGGTGCTCTAAGATTGCTCCCCAGCCTGATAAACTGGCGTCTGTATCTATGATGGCATCTCTTTGTACATCTAGTGGCATACCTCTGTTGAGTTTGTGTCTGTTTGTCCACCATGACAGTCTTCTCCGTACCTGTGTGGGCAGCGTCACTCTCTTTGTTAGGTCTAAATCATATGTTGGAGCTTGTTTGATCAGAAATGACATGAGTGGATGCATATTCCATCTGGCCCAGGGCACTGTGTCTATTGATTATGACATTAGGTCTAGTATCTGTGATATGAATTGAAGTGTCGGTCTGTTTTTATCTCGTAGATGTTTTGCTTGTGTCATTATCATTTGTAATCTTGTTTCTGATGGGAAGACCATGCCTAGAGCTGTGTTGATGAGAGTGCCCAGGTGCTCTATGGACTGGCTGGGAGTTAGGAAGCTTTTTGCATGATTGATGACCCAGCCATGATTGTGTAGGCATTGTACTACCATTCGAGTTTCTTGAATGGACTGCTGGATCGATCTGGTTCTGATTAGCCAGTCATCCAGGTACAGTATGACTTGCATGCCTCTCTCTCTTAGTTTTACTGCCAGTACTATTGAGATCTTTGTGAATACCCTTGGGGCAGAGGAGAGGCCACAGGGGAGGACCTGGTACTGAAAGTGTTTCCCCAAGATGTGGAATCTGAGATATTTGAAGTGAGATGGTCTCATGGGAATGAGGAGATGTGTGTCCTTGAGATCTACTGAGGTCAGGAAATCTCCAGGATGAATTACCCTTAGGGTGGAACTGGTAGTTTCCATCTTGAACAGCTTGTATTTTACTGACTGATTTGGAAATTTTAGGTCTAGTACTGGTACTGGTGGAAGACTAGGTTTGCTGGCAAAGGCACCTAGCTTCACCTGAGCTCTTTTTTTCTAGGTTTGCTTGTAAGGACAGAGCAAGGAACATTATCAGAGCAAGGAAAAAGATTAAGGCTTCTTTTGGCTAAGCAGATTTACTGTGTGTTACTATTTTCTTTTGTACTCACAGGTTTTGTTACTCTTTTTTGCTAACATTTTACAGCTTTATTGTTCTCTGATTCAAATTGCTGTTGCAGGGTATACTTTCTGCTGCATTATTACAGGAAGTGCCTACAGGTTTGTTACTGTTTTGTGCTTACAGAGTACTGGGGCCAGTCCTGTTTAACATTTTCATCACAGACATAGCGGTTGGGATCAAAAATAAGGTTTGTCTGTTTGTAGATGACACCAAGATCTGCAACAGAGTAAATGATCCAGATGGGATGGGCAGAATAGAAGAGATCTGGATAAACTAGCAAAATGGTTGGAAGAGTGGCAACTGGAGTTTGAGCAAAGAAGTGCAAAATCATGCACACAGGAAAGAGAAATCCTGAAGCCACCTATAGGTTGAGAAGGGAGTTGCTGGCGATCACAAGAGAAGAAAGAGACTTGGGCATCATCATCACAGATGACCTGAAATCATCCAAGCAGACCACTAAAGCAGTAGGTAAGGATAAAGGGATGTTGGGGTGTATTAGTAGGGGTACCACAAGTCATGAGAGGGAAGTAATAATCCCTCTTTACAAGACACTGGCTAGACCCCATCTGGAGTACTACGTGCAGTACTGGAGGCCGTACCTGAACAAGGACATTAACAAAATGAAAGCAGTCCAGAGAAGGGCAACCGAAATGGTGCAGGGACTGCATCAGAAAACATATGAGGACAGATTAACAGAGCTCAATATGTATACCCTAGAGCAAAGGAGGGAGAGAGCTGATATGATTGAAACATTCAAACACCTTCGGGGCATTAACAAGGTGAAAGAGTCTAACATGTTTCAGTATGAGAAAAATAGCAGGACAAGAGGACACATCATGAGATTAGAGGGAGGCCGATTAAGGTATAATGTGAGGAAGTTTTTTTTTTGAAATTGTAATTTTATTGATTTTTCCTTTTTTTATATCCTGATTCTGTATACATCTAAATTAACATACAGTATATGACAGTTAACAAATCTGGAACATACTCTCAAAAATTAATTCAATCAAATCACAATGGCAGTGTGGTGTACCACATTCTACATAACAAGTCCCTGAAATGATACATGATCATCTCCAGTCTCAACACTGCAAACAATACATAAATGCCTACAACTAATAGACAATACACTTTAGACAGACATACACAAACAAAACCTTATACAAGCTAGAACAACAACAATACTACAACAGTCCCCCGTCAGCTTTCCCTCCAGCAGCAGCATTCTCCTAGTACAGTTAAATTGAGGTGAAGTCTAAGGTAATGAAAAAAATGCAATAGCTGACAGCTAAAATAAGGTTCTAGCAGTTATCAGGTATGGGTCCTGGAGTGGATCTAGCATTCCAGGGTGTCTCTGGCTAATAACTCTATGATGGAAACTCCCTCTTGTGTACTGAGGAACTCTAAGTATGGTAGCCATCTTGCTTTGTACAGTTCCTGTTGAAAGCTCAGCTTAGCAGTCATCTGTTCCATATCCCTGCTCTGCTTACAGCCCGCTAGCCAAAGATCTTTTGTGGGGGGTTTGTCAGTCAGCCACAACTTAGTTATGGCTTTGCGGGCTGCCCCAACCAAGATAGGGAACAAGTACTGAGCTTTATGTCCCTTCAACCCTGGAGGGGGTTCTCCCAATATCAAGTAGTGGGGATTCTCAGGTACCTGAATCTGCAAAATAGATGTCATACTTTGGGCTACTAAACTCCAAAAACTTCTCAGCTTTGGGCAACCCCAAAAAATATGCTCATGGGTCCCCTTTTGGCCACAGCCTTTCCAACAATTCTCCAAGGTCAATCCCCGAAAGTGTTTTGTAATTACTAGGGTTCTGAAATACCTTGTCAATGTCTGCAACAGAATTCTCAACAAAAAGGGGAGGCCGTGGTCCTCTGTGCCAGTTTCCAGACCATGTCCCAATTTATTCCATTTTCTGTCAGGTTTAACTCCCTTTCCCACCCCTGTTGGATGGGTTCCCTATGCTGATTCAGATTCCCTTTGCACATCTTATAGGTTAATGAGACTAGGTGGGGCTTTGATATCGAACCCTTAGCAATGTTAAGAAAAAATTCCACTGCTTGGGGGTTGGGGTGTGAGGATTGGTGGACTCCCCTGAACTCAGTGTATAAAAAGTGTCTTAATTACAGGTAGGCGTAGAAGTCCGCCTGTGGTAATTTAAATTCCTGTCTCAACTGAGTATAGTTTTTCAATATATCTTATTCATACGATTGAGAGAAGAATTTTAAGCCTAGCCCTGCTCATCTTCCAAAAGTTGGGTTCTCTTGTCCCGGAAGGAAATCCAGAGATTTAACTATCTGCCCATGTAATGGTACCACCCCCTGACGTTTTAGATCTTTCAATGTCAGGTGCCGTACTTTCACCGTGTTTTTAAACTAAGGTGTGGGAAGTGCTCCCTGCAGACTTATGGTCTGTTTGCTGAATAGGACAGGGTCCTGTTTATCTGGTTGGGATGCCTCCACCTTCATAATTGCCCAGTTCGGTCTATTTAAGATATTGCTGTAAGTTACCAGGTGTTGTAACTGTGCTGCCTTATAATAGCCTTTTAAATCTGGTATTCCCAACCCTCCCTTATCTTTATCTAGTTTCAGTAAGGCCCATTTCAGCCTGGGCTTCTTCCCACCCCAGATAAACTTCTGGAGTATTTTGTGGCTCCTGTCCTAGAATTCCCTTGGTGGACTTAGGGGACAGAGTCAAACTGAAATAACATTCTGGGCAGGATATTCATCCTGACTGTCTCTACTCTGCCAGAGACAGTGAGTGGTAACACTGCCCATCTCTCCCAGTCTTTCCTTATGTCCTCAAGCAGCCTCAGATGGTTGATCAGGTATAGTTTGGTTCCATCTAGGAGGAAGTATAGCTCAGTGGTCTAAGGCTCTGAGCTGCAAATCTGGTGACATCCAGCATACCAGACCTGGGTTTGCATGCCACAGCTTCCACTTGCATACTGTGTGACCCTGAGCAAGTCACTTAACTTCCTTGTGCTCCCAGGTCGCTCCTGTAAAAAAGCTTTCAGCTTAGTGTGCTATTTCTGGTTAAACAACTAAAAAAAAAAATCTAGGGGGATCTGGATGCCCAAATATCTAAAATTTCCCACCACCCATTTCAACTTAGTTAGGGACCTCACCTGTGGTGTAATAACCCCTCCCATTGCCATGATTTCAGATTTGATCTCATTTATCTTGAAACCGGAGACACTTTCATACTTGTCCAATTGGGCCATGGCGTTCGGGAGAGATGACTTCGGATCTCCTAAGTAAAGGGGTGGCGTCATTGGCGTAGAGTGAGATCAGGTTATCCACCGAGCTTATTTCTATACCTTTTATAGTGGGGGATGAGTGAAATGCCTCCGCAAGGGGCTCCATATTCTGCGCAAAAAGGAGCGGAGAGAGCGGACACCCTTGCCTGGTTCCTCTCCTGATGGTAAAGGGCCCAGAAAGTGTTCCATTGACCCTCACCTGGACCTGTGGAGTAGTACAGAGTACGTCTATCCAGGCTCTAAATTTGGAGCCAAAATTGAATTTCTCCAGGACTGTTGTTAAAAAAAGACCATTCCAAGCAGTCGAACACTTTCTCGGCATCTAATGTAACTATGACTGCTGGTGTGTCCCCCTAGGGCCCTGAGGTCAGTGTCGTTATAGTGAGCAATCTTTTGACATTATCATGGAGTTGTCTCCCTGGCATGAAACATGCCTGATCAGGGTGAACCAGCTGGGTGACCACTGCCTGGAGACGGTTGGCTATCAGTTTGGCAAAAATCTTAGCATCCACATTTAAGAGTGAAATGGGTCAATAATCACTGCACAGCATCTCATCTTTGCCTGGTTTAGGTATTACGGATATTGAGGCCCTGGCCCATGTGTCTGGGGTTTCCTGGGGCTCATGTGCCAAATTGCAAACTTGAAGCAGGATTGGGGACAGCTCCACTTGGAATTTTTGATAGCATTCACTGATGAAACCATCAGGACCTGGGGACTTACTGTGTTTTACATTTTTTATGACCAGTATTAATTCCTCCTGCATAAGGGGGTGGTCCAACAGTTGCTCCTGCAGGGAAGAGAGACTGGGAAGGGTGCTTCTGAAGAGTAAAGGGTTTCGTAGAACCTCTGAAAACACCTCACAATCTCCTGAGGCATGTTTTCCAGGAGCACTGAGATTTTTAATTGCTGGAACATGTCTATCCACTATCTGTTTATGAAGCCTGAAGACCAGTAATCTCCCTGCCCTATTACCTCCCTTGTAATGTCTTTGGACCACAAACCGGAGAGCTTTCTCCATCTGAACTGTTAAAATGTTTTGCAGTGACTCCCTAGCCTTTTCAAGTTCCTCCTGAACCTCCTTCTGATCTCTTCTATGTTTTGTTTCAAGTTCATTAATTTGCTGTTCTAGGGTGTCTTGTTGTTGTCTTAGCACTTTCTTCCTGTGCGCCACAAATGCAATGGCCTCTCCCCTCACCACTGCCTTCATACTATCCCACAAATATTTCATTTTAGAAGTTGTCCCATCATTTTCAGTGAAATAGTTAGTTAGGACCTCTTTTATTTTAGATATGAAAGCTGGGTCCTTTAGAAGCCCTGCATTAAAGCACCACACAGATTGCTTGCTCACCGGTCCCAGGTCTAATGTCAGGCCTATTTTGGTATGGTCTGACAAGCGAATTGGGTAGATCTCTTGGATAGCAACTGTATGAAGCCAAGATTTCTGCATGTAAAATCTACCAATGCGAGAATAAGTGTCTTGGGGGTGAGAATAAAATGTTTAGTCTCTGCTGGTAGGGAATTTCTCCCTCCACATGTCCACCAATTCCTTAAGTGGGTCAGAACCTTTGGAGCAGTTCTCTCAACTGCCTTGCTCCTGTGGGAGTGATCGTGTTGGGTGCTTTCTATGCAGTTCCAGTCACCTCCTATGATTACCTGACCTTCTCCCAGGGAGGCCATGTACCCAAAACCTTGTCAGAAAAACTGTGGGACACAAGGGGTGGGGGCATAGACATTGACCATGTGAATGATCCTGCCTGCTATGTTTCCAGAAATGGCAACTATCCATCCCTGGATATCTGCAAATGAATTAAGCTTTTTAAAAGCAAGGTCTCATCTAATTAAAATAGCCACTCTGGCCTTTTTAGCTGTAGGATGAGAAGAGGCCACCATGTCCCCCACCCACGAGCGTTGCAGCTTGGAGTGCTCAAGGGGGGAGAGATGCGTCTCCTGTAGCAGGCCTATGTCACATTGTGACCAGGCTAAATCCCTTAAAATTGCATATCTCTTACTTGGAGTATTAAGTCCCTTCACATTTAGGGACTGTATTTTTAGTGACCCCATTTAGTCTTTAGTCAATTGACCTGCTTCCTCCAGGTAGCCAAGAGAGCCCACCTGTGTCCCACAATTGAATTCGGCCCTTCACTCAAGGTTTCCTAGCTTCTGCTTTTATACACTCTAAATTATTAAATTGCACTTTTGCCATTTTGTGATGCTGTGTCCCTGTTTCCCCAAAAGTGACCATTCCCATAATCCCAACTTCCTCCCCTCTAAATCCCCCAACAAACAAATATCTATAACTATGTACAAGACACAGACAACCTTGTGTCTCTCCCATAAATACTGCTGTCTCCACTGAGACCATTAACAGAAGGAAACTCCTTCTGGCCTGGAGCATGAGCCAAGCAATTCTGGCTCCTCATCACTTGCACCTCTTCTAGAGCCGTGAAAGTGTACATTCCTCAGGTGTGGGCAGCAGGTATTTAAAGCTCCCCCTCCAAGTCCCAAGCTCAATATTAGGGTGAACTCGAGGAGAAAAGCAAACTCTGCCACCCCTGCTTCCAGCGGTCATGTTTTGATTAGGAAAGGGCAGGAGTTCCAACAATGAGGTGTTTCCTCTGGACCCCCCCCCTTCATTTCTACAGACATTATCCAGTCCTTTTCGACCCCCCCCCCGAAGCTATGCATTATTTTGGCCTTCACATCCTTAGACCATTAACTCCAGTTGATTGAGGGTATCCTCTGCTGCTCCCTCAGGTCCCAATGCCTGTTCACAAAAGGTGGTTGGTGTGCCTATGGCATCAATTACTCTGGAGAGGAGAGGTCCCCCTTGAAAGAGAGTAAAAAAGAAAAAGCATTGCAATTCCCCCTGTCTGTAGGCGCTCTACACGGAGCGGGTACCTATTGCTCTCCCTTCCTCCCCACTGAAGCTGCAAGCAAAAATTAGTGCTTTTCCATGCCGTTTTCTACACAGCAACTCATGGCGCACTTTAAATCTAAGGGAAAGCCGCTACCCTCATAAGGAATTGCTACTTGCCTTAGTACGGTACCCTTTTGTTTTGTTTTTTGTTTTTTTTTGGTATTTTATTTTTGTCTTTAACCAAATTCTTAAAGTTTTACCAGATTTTACAAAATTTTACAAAGGCCCTGACAATTATCTTTGCAGCAAGACCACTCACATGGAGCTCTCTCAACTTGTAAATCCTATACGTATAAACCATAAACCAGAACTTTAAATAAATTCCCCTCTCGAGGGGCAGTTGTCCCTGCAGCACATTTGGCTTTCTTGTACAGTCACTCAGTGCAGTACAACAGAGAAAAGAGAAGGGTTCTCGGTGCCATTCGCCTCTCCAGGCCCGCCTCCTCGGACTAAGGTCCCACAAATAGTGAAAATCAAGTGTCTACTTGCTTTATCAGCCTCTTGCTAAGATGAACCAGATCTTGACACAGTTGTTCGTTCGGCTCTGCTGCTCCTCTAACCATTGCTTTCTGTCCCTTCTTGCCTGCAGTTGCCCGTTGAAGCTGAAGTAAGGTCTGCTCGGTCAGTTCCTGCTGGCAGTCTGGGACCATGATCCCAGTCTTGGACAGCGGTTTGCTGGCCTGAGAGAGTGAGTCATACATTTTGCTACCTTCCTCCCAGTGAATCAGGATTCTTGATGGATATCTTAGTTGAGCTTTAACTTGCTTGTCCCATAGTTGTTTAACAAGGGTCAGGACTCTTCCATTTTTGCATCGTGGAGGGTGGGAAGTCTTGGTCTACATATACCCTTTTGCCATTAAGATTCAGATCTCTTTTCGCCCCAGGCCTTCCATAAGACCATCTCCTTCACTGGGTACCTGTGGAACTTCACCAGGATTGCTCTTGAGGGTGCATAATTTACAGGCATGGCCTAAGGCCCTGTGGACTCACTCTAAGTCCAAGGGTTCAGTCTCAGGGATAGCCAGCTCTTGTCACAGCCAGGAGCGAATAAATTCAGAAAGGTTATCTTGCTCACTGCCTCTGGAAAGCTGAAAACTCCTATAGTTTTTCTACGTCCTCTCAACTCCGCATCCTCTGTCCTGAGTGTCAGTTCATGCTCCCTTTTTGCCAGAAATACCACCAGCCAGCTGAGTTTCAATGTGTCTTCACGGAGACCATCCACATTGTTCTCTAAGTCCGAGGTATGCCTTTCTACTTTCTTTAGATCCTGTTTAATATCTTTTACATTGGTATCAATTCTCTGGAGCATTTTTAGGATGTGTGCTGTGGTTCTCCCATCTAAAGAATTGTTGCTCGAAGCCGTGTCATCCTCCTCACCACCCGAGCCCGTGGCTGATTCAGAGGCCCAGGAAAGGGAAGCGCTGAGGCTACGATCTGTTCTTGAATGCCTCCTCTCACTCGCTTTTGTTGAAAATCGGCCCTGGTATTTTAGGGTTTGATTCATCGTGACCCACAGGTATGTTCTTGGCTTTCCTAGGGGGCTCTATAGGCACCAGATGGGTTTAGATTTGACCGCCGACATCTCGGAGGTCAGGCTTAAGCGGCCATATCAATCGGTGACGTCATCAAAAGCTGGAAGTTCTTCTTTTTTTATAGAAATGGTGGTTGATGCATGGAATGGCCTACCTCAGGAAGTGGTTAATATGAATACAGTGCAGGGCTTCAAACAGGCATGGGATAGGCATAAGGGAGCAATACAGATGAGTATGAATAGATAGGCCATTGATAGAGTACAGTCCTATGGCACCTTCATGAGGTAGAAAAAATTGGCAGACTGGATGGGCCTTGCGGTCCTTATCTGCTGTCAGCTTCTATGTTTCTATGTAGCCCCCTGTCTTCTTGGGTACCATGAAAAATATGGAGTAAACTCCTTTTCCCTTTTTGTGGTGGGGACTTCTGCTTTGGCCTTGTTGCTTAATAGGTCCCTCAGAACTTGTTGGATTTGTGTCACTGTTATTTTGTGCTTTGACACCGGTGAAATTATGAGTCTGTTTTGGAATGGCCTTTGTGATAGTTCTATGGTGTATCCATGTCTTATTATTTTGAGTACCCACTTGTCATGGGTTAATTTTTTTCCCACGCGTGTCTGAATAGTGATAGTTTTGTGCCTACTGATACACTTTTGTGATGTTCATAGCATGAGTAGTCACTGTTTTGAGTTTGCTCTTCTTGAGAAGTAGTGACCCCCTACCCCTATTGGATCCTCCCCTACCATGGTATCTAATGTAGTGGTCAGCAGAGGGATACGGTTGGCGGTAGTACCTCTATAGCTATAATGTCCTCTTCTCTTGTCTCAACAGGCGTGATTGCGGGCTCTCTGTCTAGTGGGTAGGTATGTCAATCTATGTGACTGCTCCTTGGTGAGTGTCTTTCCTTCTTCTTGTCCCTTCAGCTATCTTTCCAGTCCTTCCCCAAACAGTAGAGAGCCCTTGAATGGAAGTTTGTGCAACACTGATTTGGATTCATTATCTGCATCCCATAATTTCATCCATAGGGAATGTCAAGTTCTGTTAACTAATACTACGGCTCTTGAGTTGATTTCTAGGGAATCGATTGCCTTGTCCACTAGGTATCTGGTAGACAGGATGGCATTTTCAAGAAGTATTGCCTCATTTGATTTTGTGGGTAGTTCATTAATTCTTGGAGCCAAATTAGCTGAGCACAGGTTCTGTGGATGCCTGTAGTAGCCGCTCTTGCCCCTAGACCCACCAGTTCTGAATTTTTCTTAAGAATATTCTCCAATTTTCTGCCTATTGAGCTCTTGAGGCCCAAGGCAGTTTTGGTAGACAGTACTGTTTTCTTATTTAAGGATGCTATTTGTGGGTCTGTGGTGTGGGGTGTACACCACAGAGCCAGTTTGTCAGCTTGTAATGTGTACATTTCATCCCATGATCATCTTTCAGGGATGCGTGCTGGGTCAGCTGCTTCCCATTCTTTAGTGACTAGCTCAGAAATGGATTCTTAAACAGGGAGCATGTCAACCATTTTTGCTGATGGTTGGAGAGATGGAATGAGCTTGAAGCGGGTGTAGGTGTCTTGAATCCCACCATGGTCATTATGCTGTAGTCTAGTGCTGGAATTTGATTGGAAAAGGACCATTTGGCTGTGAGGGATTGTGGGTCTACCTCTGATTCCACCTCCTCTTCTGATTGGTGCTCTGATTGAGGAATTTGGGATACCTCTGTTAGGATGCGTCTGAGTGTGACTTGTGGCCCGCCATTGTGGTTGTCAAGTGGGGGGTTATGTTGTGATCCTGTCAGGGCCAATAAGTTTATCTAACATTGCTGCCAGTATTCGTTGCTGTGCTTGCATCATTTGTGTATTCTGGAGAATGACTGCCGCTGTGTCCATGTTTGTGGTTGGAGATAAAAGGGAGTCAGTTGTGGTTATTGGCTGTGGTGGTTTATTATGTGTGCCACTTGTCCCTTCCTCTGGTATAGAGGTTGTGTCCTCAGCACAGGAAGCACATAATTTTCTCAGTTGGCCAGGTGTCAGTGGGACTTTACAGTGTCTGCAACTCTGTCTTTGCAATTGTAGGTCTGTAGAAAAATGGGACATAGAATGTATTTTGTTAGGGGCTGCATAACATTATTTTAGTAATGTAATAAAAATGTAATAAAAAGTGAGCAGTAGGACAAGTGGGGTACATTCACTATATTGCTAGGTAATGTTCATTGGTATGGTCATTGCCCCTTTCAGTATAAATTGGGTACAGTTATTAAGTAATGTTTATTAGTCTAGTAATATCACCCTGTGTAGTGATTTTCTTAATGTGTCATTCTTTGTCAGAGTTATGCCTGCATTGTAGTAGTGCATGATGAGAGGGGTCCTTGAGCTATTAGTACTGGCTTCTCTCATTGAAGTGGTGTCCCCTTTAAGGGCTATCTGTTTGAGAGAAGTTCCCCTCTAATTCGCTATAGGGGCAATAGTAGGTATTCTTTTCATCTCCACTCTTGTTAGCCATAGTACTAGCGGCGGAATTCTTAGACGATTTATGTTTTGGTGTTGTAGCATGATAGTAGTGCTCCCCGTTGTGGTTTGGAGAAGGGATTGGCCACTATGGGGTTGCGAATGCCCAGAACTCACTATTTGCCATGTGCAAAATGGCAAACGTGTTTCTCACGGTGACTGCAGCATCCTGCGAGACTTAAGGGGGAGAAGACGTGTTCTCGTGCGGTGCAGCATTCTCGTGAGAATCATGGCAACATGGAGAGTGAGGAGATCGGTGTGAGGAGGGTGGCAAATTTAAACCCTGGGAAGAGGAGTCGTAAATTAACAAGCCCTAGTCGCCATTTTAAGGTGAGGCAAACTGATTGTTTGGGAGAGCAACTGTGATCGGGGCATGTTTTAGATCATTATTCTTAATCGGAGCAAGCAGGGGAGAGCTGCTAAGATTAGTAGGCAATGTAGATATCGTGGCAGCTTTCAGGGGTTAGTTCTGCCTCGTTAACAGGGAACTCAGGACTGCCCAACCTGGTGATAGGGTTTTTTTCATTACTTATTGTAAGTTCCGAGGACACTGTGTTATATGGAGTATAGGCTGACTCAGGCACCACTGGCAGGGGTTCCAGGACACTGAGAATATCTGGCATCAGTAATGGATGGCTGAGTTGATTTCTGCTTATGGCTAGGTCCTGGACCACTAGTAGAGGTTTCAGGAGCCTAGGGATATAAGGAACAGTTGCTGTAACCTGGATAGTACGTTGTCGGTTAGGTCCTGGACCACTAGTAAGGGTTTCAGGAGCCTATGGCATATTACTCGATTAGAATTGCATCTATGGCCAGCCTGGTGGTGCAGAGGGCTGAGGCACTGGTGCCTTACATCGCACCACACTGGCGACTTGGGTTTGGGAATGGATTTGGGCACCAGAGGGTCAGCAGGGGAAGGAGTAGGATTGAGCGTCTGGAGGGCTGCTCTCCTCTCCTGGGGTGGGTTGGGGAATGGTGTCGCTCTGTAGCAGCCCCTGGTGGAGACCAGGGGAAGCTCAGTTGCGACATGAGTAGGGGAATCGGAGGAGAAACTAGAAAATGGCATTTCCTCTTACCAGATGATGGCCGCCTGGACCAGTACCTCCCTGAGCTCCACAACAGTCGACCTGGCAGCAGCAGCACCCAGGGCCAATGCCTAGGCCATTAGGCCATTTCTCCTTGGAAGAGGAGGACCCACCCAATGAAGGGTCATGTTGGGTTACCCTGAGGTGGCTGTGGTGTGGGCTCGAGATCAGTGGCAGTGACGGGAGAGGTGACAGTCCCTGTGGCAATTGGCCTGAAGGAGAAGTAGGTGAGTATCACAGGAGAGATGAACAGATAAAGCAAAAAAAAACTGTGGAGTGCCTCAGAGATCATCCCTCACAATCTTTAGTCTTCCAAGTTTTCCTGGGTCAGTGGTGACAGCCAGAGGTGCTACATTTCTTCAGTTTGTTGAGTCTTCAGTTTTCAAGTTTTCCTGGATCAGTGGAGATGGCCCGGAGGTGCTTTTGTTCTCAGTTCATCACTCTTCAAGTCTTTCCCAGGGTCTGTGGTGACAAACCAGAAGCCTTCAGTTTGCACCAGTCCTGTGGAATACAAGTGTGTTGGTTTATTTATATCGCTGGGTCTGATCGATGCCCAGTGATCAAGTCTTTGCCTCACCTGGTCTACAAGCCGGTCAACGGAAGCATGTGCGCAGTTATCTTGTTCTGCATTCCTCTGCAACATCTATTTATGGTGCCTATGAATCTAAATGTACTCTGGGGAGAAAACAGCAAACTGTGCAAATGTTTCAGTGTTAGAGTTTTGCAATAGATCTCAGTACAATTCTTAGTGACAGTAATCTTAGTAACTATAGTTTTAGTAGTGTTTTTTACAGATTTTATAGCAGTATTTGAAAGTGAGAATCATTGTCTTATCACCCTTTTCTCCTGCTCTGAGTTCTGTGGTTGGTTGCTTAATAAACCAGTCCTTTTTGTGAGTTGTGCCTCCTGGATCTTCATTTTGGTGAAATTACACTGTGTAGCCAAATAGTCAAAGAACCACCTTACCACCCAGTTGGTTTATCTCTTCTTCACCCCAACAAGAGACTCTCATCTCTTCCACCAAAAAGGGGCACCATATCTTCAGCTCACTACACCTGGCATGCTCAGCAGCATACGTGTGTTGGACAGATTGGTCCGTGTGTCTCATCTACTACAGCTGTCGTGAATTTAACTATACATATTGACACAAATCACACTTTGTAGTGATTTTTTGCCTTGAAGGGCATCAATTAGTATAATTAAATTTGCCGCGAATGCATAGTGCATGTGTAGTGTGCCAGTTTTTGTAGTAAAATGTGTGTGGGTGCATGAATTCACTATGCAAAGTGTGGAACAATGCTCTGCACTATGCAGATTTTTCAGAGTTTTTTTGTCCTTGCATGGAGCTAGTTGCTGGATACCATACTTTGATTAAACCCAAAACTAAGAACCACTCAATGCTGCTTCCCTTCTTCAGAGCTTCCAGCAAAGCAGTGTAAAATATTTGTGGCTATAATTTTGGGGAGTTACTATCTGCCTAGTAGGAAATCTTCACAGTGTGTGGTTTGTGAGAGGAGGTAAAGGCCCCCCCCAAATAAAAAGCTATCCACCGCTGCTAACATACACTGATTGTAATTCTTAAGTGCACGAAGTGCATTGATCTGTGATATTTTCATGCTACTCTGCAGTCATTTAAGGAAAAATGTTTTGATGTTTAAATGGACTTGTTCATAAAATTTCACATGAAGTATGAACATACATACGAACGTATGAACATACAAAAACTGCCAGTAGAAGAAAGCCCAGTGATCTCTCAAGTCTGCTCATGTTGTGGAGTGCTTACTGGCAACTAACTGCCCCCCCCCCCTTTTCTTGGCCACCACCCCCACTCCATAACCATGACCTTCCCCTTTAAACCATCCCATGCTCTTTTGAAGCCTTGCACTATCTCCAGCGAGACCACCCCTCAGGGAGCACATTCCCCCCTCCCCTGCAACTGCCCTCTCAGTAAAGAAATGCCTCCTGAACTCTCTCCTGACACCCCCCAGTTTAAAGAGTTAGTGGATCCAAAACTGGCAGAAAGGCAAATGATACAAATTTTAAGAAGCAGTTAGTTGTGACTTTTTATTTGAAGTTTTTTTTCTTTTTCCTTTTGGTCATTGAATGTTTTCTAGGTGTGTGTTGGATGTGTGGAATAACTCTCAGCCTTGCAAGCGACATGGCTATCTCTGTTCTACCCACTACATCATCAACACTGTGATCTCACTGACAGTGACATCACAGCTGACTGACCTGGCAGTCACTGAGTTGCTGTTCCTAAGCAGCAGTGATATCACAGTCATTGAAGTCACAATGTTGATGATGTAGTTGGGGGGGAGGGCACAGCTAGGTATGTCAGCTACCAGGCAGAGTGCTGTTCCTTACATCACACCTACACACCTACTAACATCAGGTAATCAATCTTCTAAATAACTGAAGGGAAAAGAAAAAGTACCTTCGATATAAAAGGTAATGGTTGACTGCTTTTAAAAACTAATATTGGTTTTCAGCAGTACATTAGCTCTTTAAATAATTGCTGAAGGAATGGTACCCCTAGTTCCCAGACCCATAATTAAACAAACTCACTTTGTGAAACACATTTACTAATCCAACATTTTTAGAAAGCATTTCTGGCTCTCCTTCTATTATAAAATAGGGCTGTGGAAAACACATACTATTTGGGACAAATACGCACAAACACGGCCCTTTTTACAAACTCAAATATCACGCTTAAGCATTTTCACTGGGGCAGCCCGGATGGTCTGCGGTAGATTGCGCTCCCGTGCTGGCGCTAGAGTTTGGGGGTGAGCTTGTGTCACCATGTTGGGCAGTTGGTTGGGCCGAGGCAGCTGCCGCTCATCGTCCTCTGATCATCCCACAGAGTTCCTGCTGGAACATCATGGAGTAAAGCTACAGCATGGGGACTGCTCCTCCCATCACATCTGCTGGAGAAGGGAGTGTATTGATGCATGCCACGCCCCTTTCCTTCTGGTCTTATGTAATTCTTCAGGCATGGGGCCAGTGGCTTCCCAGTCGTCAGTCTGAAACTAACTTATGTTTTTTAATACAATTACAAAACAAACTACATTTTGTGTTAATCTGCATTCTGGGTAAAGATAGACTATTTCTGAATTAAAGCTGTATTTTTGTAAAAAAAAGAAGGAGTCAAAATATTTTATTTTGTGTATTTTAAACCCAGACAAAATGCAGCTGGAGAGAAA
Source organism: Neoceratodus forsteri (assembly GCA_016271365.2). Classification (NCBI taxonomy): domain Eukaryota; kingdom Metazoa; phylum Chordata; order Ceratodontiformes; family Ceratodontidae; genus Neoceratodus; species Neoceratodus forsteri. The sequence goes on along the minus strand of JADMNL010000027.1, from coordinate 308,124,275 downwards.
TTCAGTAGGTGGCATTGAAGAAATAACTAAAAACCAAAATCCTTTCTCAGTACAGAATGTTACATTTATCTCCTGTCCCCATGGACCCTGGCAGGAAGGTGACTCTGTCCCCAATGAAAAGAGGGCAGATTTGCATGAAGGGCAGGGTTCAGTGTTTTAGAGATTCTTAAGGAAACAGCTGCACTTTGATAACAGAGAGAAGTTCATCCAGATTCCGTGACCCTCCGACTGTAAGCAGAAATTCCACAATGTACTGGGCTTCTGTACTCACCCTGATCATATCCTACTGGCCATGTAAGGGGTTTCTCTTGTTTTTAGTTGTTATAAGTCTAGAGTCCTACATTTGACACCCAGTACTGTTTGCAAGTGAAGTTATTGTATTTGTAGAAATTAATAAGTAAACTAGTTTTGCTAACCTGGTTGTGATTATATTTCCCTAGGTTCCAGGGCCCAGCGTTACCTGACTCAGCCTCCGTCAATGTCAATATCTGCTGGAGAAACTGTTAAACTCTCCTGTACCATGAGCGGGGGCACCTTATACAACACTTACTGGTACCAACAGAAACCCGGGAATGCTCCACGATACCTTATTTACTACTACTCTGATTCTGATAAGAACACAGGCACAGGTGTCCCAGACCGGTTTTCTGCATCAAAAGACGTCTCTAAGACTGTTGCTATTTTAACCATCTCTGGTGTGCAGGCAGAGGATGATGCTGATTATTACTGTGCTAATGGAGATAGCAGCTATAGTCCTCTATACACAGTGATACAGTCACAGAGGGAACTGAGAGAAAAACCTTCTGCATCACTGAGTCTGTCTCTACAGTTGCACAAGACAGAGAGTTCAGATAAAAAAATAACGTATTCTCTTAACTATAACAAGTATGGCAATGTTATATGCATCCCCAAATGAGGAGGGGGAATGCTTGAAGTGTGCACATTTGAGATCTGGGTAACTTTGCTGAAGAAGATTATATATGTATTTATGAAGAAGTTCAATTCAGTTTATTTGAACATTTGCATGTATAAAAATCACAACAGTTACATACACATCATTATAGAAACATAACACTAGATTAAAAACACCTTTTATGCAGCTCATAGTATACAAAACACAACCCTTCTGATTCTTGTTAGGGTTCTCATCATATTATATCATATCTTCCATTTTAGTTTCAGTGCCATTTTATGTGTAAAACGTGCTAGTGCAAAGATCTGTTTGGAAGTATCTGCATTAAATATTAGCTTTAGTTGTTCATTTTTGTCTGTAGAAGTAACATTTTTAAACATTTCCCTGATAAATAAGTTTCTCTCCTGAGAGAAAAAACTCACATTTTAGCACCAGATGTACTGTTGTCATTTTCGCATTATTGTAATCCTGGTATGTTTGATTATCTCTTTCTAGCTGGTCCCAATTACCCCATTTTGTGTGTATTCCAAACCTTAGCCTGGTCAGTAGCTTCCTATGCCTGGCTTTATTGCACAAAGTCAGATATTTTTCTTGCTTAAAATTCATTTTAACCATTTTAAGATTTTAAGGAGCTACAGTTCCAGGCTTCATTTACATTATACATATCTATTTGTATTGCATGGTCTGTTGTTCTTTGTACTCACAAAGACATGACATTTTCTGGTCCCATGGCTCTTCCCATAATGTAATTGTACTGTAGACCACACCAGTTCAATTTCTTATTTAATTTCCCAAACCAGGTCAAAAGATTATAATCCTTTCTATTTACAATGTCAAGTTAGCAGTTATGTATTAACCTATTTTGGGGTGCCATCCTTATTTTCTTACAGAAAATACTGCATTTTTAACCATGGTTGCAAATAAAGATACTACACCCATTTCTGCCCAAATACCAGCATTGGAGGCCACCATCAGCACTCCCAACAAATTCTTTAAATACTTATTTTGGATCGATTCCACCTCCTTAAAATTACTAGCCAGCCCCCATCCCTGTGGGCCTCTATTCTTACTCCAATTTTCAATTATTTGGTAACTGAATTAACTTTTTCTAAATCCTGGAAAGGGGCAATAATAATATCCATTCACAAGAAAGGCAATAAATCTGATCCCCGTATGTATCGGCCAATCTCTCTGTTGGATACCTAGGCAAAATATTTGCAAAAGTGGTACTGGAGAAATTACTGGAACAAATTAAACATCTGGGTGACTTTTCAGAATGCCAAGCTAGCTTTCATGTAGGTTACTCTAGAATGGACAATTGCTTTACATTATTACATCTTTATGAGAAATATGTGACTCTTCATAAACAAAAACTATATGTGGTATTTATAGATTTTAGTTCAGGCTTTGATTCAATTTCACTCAATTTACTTTGGGTATTAATAAGGGATTGGGGTATAACCAGGGATCTGATTGCAGTCATTAAAGAAATATATACTGATACATGTGCTCAGATAAGAATAGGTAATCCTTAACAATTGTCAGGCTGTTTTAAAATAAACCGCGGCATGAGACAGGGTTCTGTTATGGCTCCCACACTATCTTGTATTTATGTAAACAAGTTACTTCTGGAACTGGAATGTTCAGATACTGATTCGCCCAAGATTAAGAATAAAATGTGCCCTTCTTTAACTTTTGCTGATGATCTTGTCCTGTTATTCCTGTCTCAAAGGGGATTACAGGGAAAGTTGGACATTTTGCGTGAATATGCAACAAAATATAAACTTTTTATAAATGAGACAAAAAGCCAGGTTATGATATTCAGCTCCAATAAATTGAAGCAACTTTGGAAGGTGGCAGGAAAAAAATCTTAAAATTACTAAATCATATACTTATCTGGGACTCTATCTAATGACGGCCGCTGGTCCAAGTATATGAAAATGATTTTACCTAAACTTAAATTAACAGCTATTTCATTAAAGGTATTCAACCATTAATTTGGGGGAATTCTATAAAATCACTTATAGTGGCAATCAGAGCTAAGTATTATTCCCAGATGTTATACCAAACAGAAGTGTGGTATTTTGAGAATTGGCAGACCCTGGAAATACCAATGAATAAATTATTCATAAATTCCTTGGGACGTAATAATTCAGTTCCAGCTGCTTTCATATGTGCAGAAATTGGTTTAAACTCTCCAAAAGTTTATGCATGCGTTAGACTGATCAATCACTGGATAAAAACCCTATCCATGGGCAGCACAAGATTTCCTACACTTTCGTTACAGGAAAAGTGTGATTGGGAAAAAATAGGTTGTTCCAGATTCAAATGGTTAACAAGAGTAAATAAAATCTTGGAGCAAACTGATCCTCTTTATTTGAAGAAATATCTCAATAATAATATAACAATAAGACTCAAGTATAAATCATATGAGGCCAATAAGCTTATTAAACATTGTAAAACTTTGGACCTGGAGCTTGTTTCAAGAAGTAGAATATCTCCTTGGTTATGCGATAATGATTCTATGTTTTATCATAGAGAATATTTAGATATTCTGCAGAATCTCAAATATAGACAATTATTTACCAGATATAGGCTTGAGATGTTTCCAAGTAATGTACTATCAGCTAGATATAATAAAACTGCTAGTGTAACTACTACCTGTTGCTCTTGTTCAAACAAAGAAAAAGAGGATCTGTTTCATGCAATTATGAAGTGTCCTTGGTATAATTTTCCAAGAAAACATTGTCTCACTCCAATTTGGGAAAAATTGCTACAGATGATAACCAGCCTTCAGTAAATATTTTATTCACGACCAAGGATGAACTAATAATCAATAAAACTGCTGGTTGTCTCTTGGCAATCTCTAAAATAAAATTGCAACAAAAGCAAGATTAAAAACCTCTATCTGCTTAATATATTGGATAACAGTCTGTATTGGTAGAATGCTAAATTAAGAGAAGTTTTATCATTTTAAAAACGGATACAAGCAAATTAATATAATATTTGTATTTATGTGCATTGTAATTTATGTGTGCCTAATTTTTAGTCCAATGTTTATGTGTATTGTGTTTTTTATTATTGTCATGGTCATTGACCAATCAATAAACTTACTTACTTACTACTAGCCAACCCCTATGTTTCAGCCCCACATAAGAGTTGAGCTTTTACTTTTACAAACAGACACCTATATTGTGCCAGGGATTAATTTTTTGCTATTACACGGCTGATGCAAATTAAGATCTTCAAGGCATTTATTTTCAACTTTTCTATGTGTTTATTCCATGTCATGTTATTACTGAATGTGACACCCATATATTGAAAGTCATTGATGTCTGTTGTATTTACTTCCTCCACTTTCCACGACTGACCATCTGCTTTCTTGTTCCATGAAGTCTACTATTTTAGTCATCTCCAAGTTAAGTGTGATGTCTAATTTCTCTAAAGAGTCCATGGCTGACTTTACAGCTCTTTTCAGGCCTAACGGTGTTTGTGATATCAGCACTGCATTATCTGAGTAGAGTAATACTTTCACCGCTGTCTCATTTATTTTTGGTGGAAAAGTATCTACTGCTTCCATGTCTTCTACTAGTTTGTCCATATACAGATTAACCAAGGTCAGAGCAAGCAGGCAGTCCTGCTTCACTCCTGCTACTACATTTATTTCATCCATCATGGCTGCTTCTTTTCCATATCTTACTACTAGTTTTGTGTCTGTGTATAGCATTTTAATAATCCAAAGCAGCTGTTTCCCCATTCCCTTTCCCTCTAAGATTTTCCACAGAATGTTGTGGTTAACTGAATCAAATGCTGCCTTTATATCCAGGACAGTGAGGGTGGGGGAGGTGTGGGGGTGGCATGGGATGGCAAAGGGGAGGGGTTGGGGTAGCTGCAAACTAGGGGTGCTAGCTGCACACTAGAGCAGACTTAGATAGACCGGGTGGTCTGTTCCTGCTGGCACATTTGTATGTCCGTATGTACGTAGAAAGGCTGTGTATATTTTCCTTTTTTTGATTAGAACATATTTATCTAAGATGTATCTCGATGTGAATATTTGATCATTCATTGATCGGCCTTTACAAAATCCAGCTTGATAAATGGACAGAATGGAATTGTCCTCCATCCAATAAAGTACTCTATTCAATATCAACCGTGAGAACATTTATTGGTTTATATTTAGCAGGGTTATCAGCCTGTAGTTCTCCAGTTCTGTCCCTTTTTGTGCAGAAGTACCACCACTCCCTCATTCCAGTCTTTCGGTAATATTTTATTATGTTTTCAAACAGCAGAATCAATACTTCTGCTCACCATTCCAAGTCTGCATATTGCCAATTCCTGCAGCTTTATTTCCTTTTTTCCCTTAATATTGCTTCTGTTTCCTCTTCTTTTGTCATTTGCACCCATTCCTCTTCTAACCTGCTCTTTTGCTGTTCAGTTTTCTTCCCTTGTTACAAGGCTTTATTTTCCTTTTTAGTGTTCCCTTAAATATCTTTTCAAAGTGGTCCATTCAAATTTCTGTGGATATTACTGCTGTTATAGCGTATCTATTTCCATTTGTTCCGTGGGCCATCAAATTCCAGAATGTACACTTGTCCTTTTCTTCTATTGCTACTTGTAATGTATCTCACATATTTTTATTAAAGTCCCTTTTTGAAGTTAATCAAGGTTTTATATTCTGTTTTTAAATTGTTGAAGGTCACTCTGTCTTCATATGTAAATTACCAGCATGGTTAGGTTATTCTTGTGGGGCACCAAACCACCCAGGCTATCTCTACCCAAACTCAGAGCCCACTGGTCTCAAGGAGGTTTTGGGCTCCCTTGGTGGGAGATGTATCAGCTAGCCTTCCTTTTTGAACAATCTGTTTATTACCTCTCTTCCCTGTCCAGGACTTTTCAACTATGGTTTGAAGTGGAGAGAGTTCTGTAAGCCTGCTAAACCTTCAGAACTGTTATTCAACAAGGGGATGGGAGCCGGAACTAATCCTTGCATTCTTAGTTCTCTTAAATCAATTAAGTTACTACAAACCAAACTTCATTTGGATACTTTTCCATCAACTCTGGGAGGTCTGTGGTCTACCCCTAGCATTCAGTTGGGAGGTAAATCCCTGTCAAATATGGATTGGCTCAAACTTGGTATTTCCAGTATGGGGGACCTGATAGATCCAAGCTCTAAAATATTAAAATCCTTTCCGGAGATCAGTCAGGAATTCAAACTTCCAAAGTTTCATTTTGTTTTCTATCTGCAAATCAGGAAAGTCCTAGAATATTCAATCCTTGGACCAGATTTTAAACTTCCCAATGGGGGTTGGAAGGGAATCCCATCTGTAGTGTGGTTTTTCCTCCAAAGGGGGGGTTCCAAGCTATATAAGTTAATATCTAACAACCCTGACCATTCTCTAGTGTGTGAGGCCTTAAAATCTAAATGGGAATCTGACTTGGGGTTGAGTTTTTCTGCAGCAGATTGGTCCTCCGCTTGGGGCAATGCTTATCATGCATGGAAGGAGGTACAAGGCAGAACTCTGCAATTTAAGATTCTCCATCAGTATTACTATTCTCCTGCCAGGCTGGGACTTTGTCTGGGGGGTATCTGTTGGAAGTGTGGTGATCCTCATGCGAACCAACTACACGTTATGGGGATGCCGTCAAGTATGTAAACTGTGAGAGCAAATTCATGGGATTTGTGAGTTCATTATGGGGAAACAGATCTTGTTGTTCCCTCAGATTTTTATTCTGGGTTTTTCCTCCCTAAGAAATTTGCTCTCTAAATGTCAGTTCTACTGGATCCTGTCAGCTTCCTTGGCTCTCAAAAGATTACTATTGGCAAATTGGAAAGAACAGTCAGTACCCTCTCTATCGGAATGGTTTAATAATATGACTGCCTTAGCGCAGAATGAAAAGATTTGTTATTTACTGCTTAACCAGACACCTAGATTTCTTGAGATATGGTCACCCTTCTTAGAGCTAACAACTCGATTACAGGTGTATAGTATTACATGTCTATGGAAGGTTGTATTGTATCAGTCTGAATCCTTCTCTCCCCATATATTTTTTTTCTCCTCTTTTTTACAACTTTACTAACCTGTAATTTGCTGCTCTGTTAATTCTTTAAGCCATTAAGTATATTTCTCTGTAACTGCTGTTTTAGGATAGTACACTGTTGTTTTTATGGATTTGTATAATTGTAATTGTTATGGCTGGAAACAATAAACAAGCATTTGTCAATGCCGAATGTTGTCTCGCTGGCATTGGCATTGGTAGTGCAGGAGTTAGAGATGCATACTAGGAATGGCAGTGAAGTATTGAACTGATGCCAAATTTACCCCCACCCTGCAGAGACACATTTTCAACATAGGCATTTTGCAACCTCCCCTCATGAATAGTGGCACTGTGATTTTGTTAAGCTGTCCCAAAAGTTGATTTCAATCAATCAATCAATCAATATCTTTATTTATCCAAGTGGGCACCATTGAGCAAGCTCATTTACAAGGTGGACCTGCGGTCCTACAGTAATAATACAGAAAGATAAGTTACAATAGTACAAACAGTAAAAATAGCTGCTATTGTAGTAAAAATGCACATTTACAGGTAATATACATTGAACACAGAACTACAAGGAGTCGTGGATAATGAACTTGTGCTGGATCCAAGCCCAAAAACTGCATTTTGTAGTGGGAAATGTTAGGGAGAGGGTAGGCATACCAGATAGAAGATATCAAGCATATAATGTAGGGAGAGGTGGCGAATAGGGGCGCAAGTGAGAGGACCCAATTGTTAGAGCAGAGTGAAGGATTGGGAGGTGGAGGACCGCATTAAAGGCTAATAAAGCACCTTTTTGCCCCAAAACGCGTTACATAAGGAGAGGAGAAAAGCTGCCATTGTACTTAGTGCAAGAGGGAGGAATAGTAGCAGGGGATAACTGGGAGGGTCCTGGAGGTTGGGGCAGAGGAGGTGTTGGATGGACGAGGGACCGAATATTTTTGGGGGCGAAAGACGATAATTATCCCCAAGTGCGGTAGCATTTGCTAGAATCAGGCTGCAGCTGTTCAAAGCATCAAAGAATAAGATATGGGAGTTCGGCAATAAATCCTGTGGATCTGTTGCTGGGCATGCTAGAGGCAGAGGCACACATTTCAGCTGGGGGCCGTCGTTTGCGGGCTGCTGTTTGAGGGAGGAAGGTTAGTTAGTGTCTAGTAAAGCAGTTGCAAATTTCCGTAATGCCATCACGGTAAAGCCTTTAGAACAAAAGGGTACTTGGGGTTTTCATCTTAAGTATTTTTGGGTTTTATTCCATATTGATGGAGTGAGAATCCAAGGTGGTTCTCCCAACTCGTGTGAGTGCCCTGGGTATATTTAGCAGGAGTTGTGAGCAGCTTCTAAGGGAATAATTCCTGGGCACAATCGGAGACAGACAGTTGACGATGTATTGAGGGAGTTTGCCATTGAGGGCTCTAAGTGTCCAGAGTGTTGCATTAAAGTTGCGCCTATAGTGAAGTGAGGTCCAGCCCGTGGCGGCATATAGTGTGCAATGATGGGTAGAGAAGGAGAGATCAGTGATAAAGCGTATAGCTCTGTGGTAGAGCATATCCAATTTTCCAAGATAGGAAGCCTCACAGCTACTGTGTATGAAGTCTGTGTAGTCAATTAAGGACAGGAACATGGCTTGAACTAGTCGTTTCTTTGCATCTGCTGTAAGAAGTCTTCTTATCCTGTAAAAAAGGCCAAGTCTTTGCCTTAATTTTTTCAGCAAGTCTTCCAGGTGGTCAGTGAAGGAGAGTTTACAGTCAATCCAGACCCCAAGATATCTGAATTTCAGAACGTACTCTTAACACTTTCCCAGCATCGAGGTTATTGGGGGGAGGGAGTCAGTAGCACTTGTGTAGTTTTCAGGGGAAAATAACATGACTTTAGTTTTCTTAGCATTTAATAGCAGTTTTTTATTGATTAGTTGGAGTTGCAGGAGGTTGAAATCCTTTTGTAGGTCAATACAAGCTTCTTTTGGTGTGGGACAACTCAGGTACAGCACTGTGTCATCCACGAATAAGTGAATACTTGCATCCTTGATTCCCTCATCAAAATGTTGTTGATATACACTGTGAAGAGGAGGGGGCCTAATATGGATCCCTGAGGGACAGCTCTTTGTAAGAGTTTTAGGGCAGATAGTTCGCCATCCACTTTCACCTGCTGGTATCTGTCTGTCAGATATTCAGAGAACCAGTTTAGAGAAGTAGCCTCCAGTTCTAGTGTTTTTAGCGAGTTGAGGAGCAGGTCATGGTCGACTGTGTCGAAAGCTTTGCTGAGGTCAAGAAACACAGCACATACTGACTTTTTATGCTCCAACTCCAGTTGCCAGTCATTGGTTACTTTAGCTAATGCTGAGACTGTACTGTGGTTGGCTCTAAATCCGGATTGAAGGGGGTTTAGTAATTTTTCTCTGTCGATGAAGGATCTTAGTTGGCCGTTTACTATTTTTTCCAGTAGCTTCGAAAGTGTGGGTAGGAAAGAAATTGACCTATAGTTATTAAGGTCGCAAGGATCTCCAGATTTAAAAAGCAGGATAACGTGTATGATCTTCCCTATTTGAGGGAGGGTACCTTGTGTTAGGGACAGGCTGAATAAATGAGTAACAGGCACTGCCAATACGTGGCATGCTATCTTTAGGAAGTATGGTTCAAGTACATCTGCGCCGGCACTTTTCTTAGTATCCAGGTGGAGAATCAAGTCTTCCACTTCCTTGAGGGAAACCAATGAGAATGAAAAATGTTGACTAATGGAGCCAACATTTGGTGGGCTCATGCCAAGTTGGGTGCACAGGCTATGTGCAGGCGAGTTATTGAAGGCTAAGCCTGCTGTGGCGAAATGCGTGTTAAGTGCCTGCAGTATCTCTTTTTTGTCATTGATTACTGTATTGTCAGAGGTAATTTTTGTAGGGAGCATATTTTGTGACGTGGCTCCCGACAGTTCTTTGATTGTGGCCCAGAATTTGGTGGGACAATTGGCTGCAGTATCTAGTTCTGCTTGGTAATAGCAGGCTTTAGCTTCCCACAGTGACCACACTATTGTGCGTCACAGATGCGAAAACACATATTGGGAAGGATGTGAAAAATGACATCTGCACTGTTCATAAGAAGGTGCGAAAAAATGTCAGTGTTGAAAATCTGGCATGAAAATATTGCAAATTTGCCCCCTGCCCAGACAGACCCTGCAGGATAGTGATCCTGTTTGAGGACTCCCACCCCCCATGCCTGTTCTGCCCTCGGTACCCTTGTTCTGCTCTCCCTTTTTACTTCCCATGTCTATTGCCTTCTCCGGATTGCTTCCCCTCCCCACCACCACCCAGTTCCCCCCTTCTGGCCCCCTTGGAAACTGTGTCCCATGTGCCTCCTGCCTCTGTAGTGACCACCTAGTTTTCTGCCTAGCTCCACTCTCAGCCTTGACCCCCTGCAATCTTCCACCTCTTCTTCCCAGTTCCCCAGCCTCACTACCCTCCCCCCTCATTCTCAATGCCCATAAAGCCAGTCATTTCCTCTTTAAGTTGCCCAAGATGTCTGCAGACCAGACAACCTCCACAATGCCCCAAGGAAGATGGCAGTGCCACAACCATCATAGCTGACTATCCTCCCATTCCCCCCTTGCCACCCCCATCTATTTCTCCAGCCCACCTACCTCCTATCATTCTGTACCCTTGCCTGATGGTGAGGATGGAGCAGATTGTGAGTGAAAAAACGGAATCCTGGATAGATATTGTTTGACAGTTCCATAAGATAAGTGCAGGGCTTGATGGCAATATGTAGGAAATGCTAAAACAAGGTCCACTGAGATAGAAATCAATCAATCAATCAATCAATCAATCAATCAATCAAATCTTTATTTATCCAGGAGAACATCGTTGAGCAAGCTCACTTACAAGATGGACCTGGTTAAGTCCGGATTATATTACAAACAAGCAGCAATATTTATATTTGGAGTAAAATACAGTAGAAGTGCAAATCAGGATACACAACATACATAACATAACGGATGATTCTAGAGCATCAACAAGACCAGTGAGCAGTTGGAGCTAACAAGTCCACAGAGATACGGAGATGGATATTGTTACAGAGTTTTTCATATGGAAAAAAAGGGACAGGTGAGATCCAGGTATCGCTATCATGGCAGCCAGACAGAAATAAGTGACAACAGCTTTTTCTTGACTGATTCATAATGAGTAAAACAAAAAGAAAAAAAACAGGTATAGCTATGTCTGAAGGAAGCAGGCAGCCTACCAGGCACTAACACAGCATCTCCAGGGAACGCTTACATTGGGGCTGAGGGCGGCTGTACCGTGGTGTACTGGAGGAAGGTGTGGGCGGGGTACTGAGGCACGGGTGGAGCAGCACCTACTGCATATAGGCGCCTGGGGCCAGTCATGGTCAATGATTTAAAAGGGGGCTTAATCACTCATACACCCGATAATAATACTTTAGCCATATGGAAGGATTGCATCGGTCAGGGAATGAAGCGGTTATAGCTATATTAGCAGAGAACGATAGACCATTCAAATTTTTGCCAGCATTGGAAGGATCACTGAAGAGAACTGCAGGAGCCAATCGGGAGCAGGTGCCGGAAGGCACTTTTGATCCGATTGGTTGGTGGCTTTAGCGGTACTTTGTTGGAGAAGAGACCGGGCAAATGGTCTCAAATTATGGCTTGTGAAGGTGCAACCATCCAGAAGGTAGAGATTGAACGCTTTGGGTTCAGGTGTCTCTGTGAGACTCACCTATAATGCGCGAGAGGGGTACGGGGACTGGAAGTAGTAAGTTCATACGGATTAATAAAACATGCACAAATTAATCTGGGGTATGGCCGGTTATATCTAGACCAGTCTCTGGGGAGCAAGGTAACAGCTGTTAATGATTAGGAGCCGGGGTAACAGTTGCAATGCTCACACATACCTTGGGCATATAATGTCTTGAAAGCATTAACACTTCAGAGGTAACTTAGTTTCAGTAGTTTTTGCATTTTGTTCCACAGGGTCGTCAATGTAAAGCTAAAGGCCATTGAAGCATAGTGGGTGGTGGCTTTAGGGATGTATAGAGAGATATATGAGGCACTCCTTAGGCCGTATGGTCCCGGCTCACTTATGGGAAGACATTCAGAGATATAATGTGGGAGCCTTTTTACGATAGCTCTGTAGGTCCAAAGGACTGCATTTGTTTCACGTCTGAATGTAAGCGAGGACCATCCTACAGCTTTGTACAATAGGCAGTGATAGGTAGAGAGGGGAAGAGCGGTAATGTACTTGATTGCCCTGTGGTACAGCATATCCAACTTGATAAGTGAGGCTCTGGGTCAGTGGCTGCATAGAAAATCTCCATAGTCGATTAGGGAGAGAAAGGTTGATTGGACTAGTCGCAGTTTGGCATCACGAGTGAGGAACTGACTGATTCTGTGGAATAGGCCCAACCTCTGCCTTAGCTTCATTGCCAGGTCTTCAACATGCTCAGAGAATGCAAGGTTCTGGTCAAGCCACACTCCTAGGTATTTAAACTTGGGGATAAAATCCAATTTCTCTCCCAGAATTGTGGTGATCAGAGGCAGTGACCCGGAGCTGGCAGGATTTGTCATTCGGCTATAGGGTGTGAACAGCATTGCCTTTGTCTTTTTCGCATTTAAAAGCAGCTTTTTATGGAGGAGCTAAGCCTGAAGCAGGTCAAATTCTTCCTGTAGGTCTGCAAAGGCAGCTCCGGCAGCCGGATGACTTATGTAAACCACTGTGTCGTCAGCAAACAGATGTATGTTTGCCTTGTTGATGCCCAGATTGATAGTGTTTATATAGATTGCGAAGAGCAGCGGGCCAAGAATGGATCCTTGAGGCACTCCCCAGAGCACAGGTTTGAGTGGGGAGAGCTCCCCCTCAGCTTTGATTTGTTGCTGCCGTCCTACCAGGTATTCTGTGAACCAGTGTAAGGATGCCGAGTCAAGACCGATGCTCTTCAGTGTGGAAATTAGCAGCCTATGGTCCACAGTATCAAAAGCCTTGCTAAGGTCTAGGAATACTGCACAGACAAAGTTTCTGCTGTCAAGGTCACTATACCAGTCATCAGTTACTTTGGCAAGGGCCGAGACAGTACTATGCTTAGACCTAAAGCCTGATTGCAGAGGGTTTTGTAAGTTGTTAACTTCCAGATATGCTCTAAGTTGATTGCTGACAACCTTTTCCAGGATCTTAGACAAGATTGGCAGTAGGGAGATAGGTCTATAGTTGTTGCGGTCTCAGGTATCCCCAGATTTGAACAATGGGATAACATGGGCAGTTTTCCAGATGATACGAAGGGACCCTTGGGAGAGCGATAAATTAAATAGATGTGTGATAGGGACAGCAAAGACGTGATAAGCTATTTTTATAAAGCAGGGATCCAAAGAATTAGCTCCAGCACTCTTCTTTACATCCAACCGAAGTATCAACTCTTCAACCTCCTTCAATAGTACACGTTAGAAAGGGAAGCCAGGTACTGGGGCAATGGTGTCTACATATGGGACACTTAGCTTAGAGCAGGCCCGGGCTGCAGGAGGGGATTGTCAAAGGCGAGAACAGCTGTGGCAAAATGATTGCTGAAAGCTTCTAAGATACCATTTATCACATATAGTTTTCCCTTCAGGTGTGATTTTTGGTAGCAAGGAGTTACCTGGGGTATGACTGGACATATCCTTGATTGTCCTCCAGAATTTAGAGGAGCACTTTGCAGCAGAGTCTAGCTCCTTAAGGTAGAATGATGCTTTCACATCTCTGATCAGTTTTGTACATGCATTAAGTGCCTTCCTAAACTGGCACCAGTCTGAGTCCAATTTCGTCTGCAGCGCCTTTTTCCACAACTTGTCCCTGCCTAGCAGGGCGGTTTTCAGTACAGGTGTGAACCAGCAACAAGTTTTACTTTTTACTTGGGTTTCTACCATCGGGGTGTGTGAATCTAGGGATCCTACTAGAATTTCATTAAAGATATTGTACGCCGTGTTGACCGTGGTGGCTAGGTAGAAGTCTTGCCAGCATGGTGAATGTCCCAGTTAATATGTATAGGCAGCCATATCAAAGTTGCGCTGTGTCCTTTTAGTGATAAATTTAGTTGAAAGGCCTGTGTGATGTAGTGACCTAACTACAGCAATAAAACAACGGTCACTGACATCGGCAAAAAGGGTCCCAGCATGCATGTAAAGATGTGGCTTATCAACTAGTATAACATCCAATAAAGAGCTATTACATGAGTTCGTTTTTATTGGGACGTGTAGGTTCTTGAATTAACTGTGCCAACCCGTGAGCATTACAAAAGGTGTTTAGGGGTGAAGGAGCCTTGGAGAGCCAGTCAAAGTTACAGTCCCCAAGTATGATCGTTTCAAGATTCTCTTTCTCAATGATATTACCAAGGTGATATAAGAGTAGCGTTCCTGCGGATGGGGGTCTATAACAACCGATCACTCTAGTGGCCAGAGAAGTGGATAATTCAATCTTAAGCGTCACACATTCAAACTCTTTTTTAACATAGCTTGAATCCATACAGGACATTGCAAATCTTTCCTTAACATATATAGCCACTCCACCTTCCCTAGTAGATCTATCAGTTCTGAATAGCTGGTAGGAGGGGATGCCAATCTCACTGTCCTGGGAGGCTGGCCTGAGCCAGGATTCGGATATTGCCAGGACATCAGGTTGGGAATGGCTGATCCACGTCTGTATCATAGTGAACTTTTTTAGGAGGATACAGACATTGACATGCCAGAAATTAATTTCTTTGAGAGTGGCCAATCCAACAGAGAAGAGAGGGGAGAGATGGGACCAGGGTTTACTTCGATGTTTCCCAAGCATATCAGTTGGAGAAGTAGCAGCTTCATTAAGGCAACTAACGTTAGTTTGAGAAGCTTGGCCTTGGTACGCTTATGATACTTAACATGTTGTGCAAGCCTATCACCAGTCCTAAGGGTGTATCGCCCTAATACAAGGTGAAGCAATACCCTGACCGAGATGTGCAGATGGTGGTTAATACATTAAGAAACAGAAAGGCTAACTTGAGGAGGTGGCTCAGTATGGGTACCAACACGATAGGTATCCAGGTTGTGCTTACAGTAGACAGTAGAGCTATCTGCATGGCACAGAAGTAACTGGTGGATAAATCAGTGTATGGGGAGAAAATCTTTAAGGGGTCAGTCTCAGCATGCACAGGCTTCAAAGGATAAAATGCCACCTGGACACAGCAGAGGATGATCAGTATAGATATTAGCGAGGAACCCTTCGTGAGGGTGCTATCCAGACCCCCCATGCTAAACGCAATAGGAGGTAATATTCAATACAGATTGGGGCAAAGGACCTCAGGAGGAGGCATCTGAGATATCAGCCGGCTAACTCAGGGGCGTTCCTAAATGGACAACTGAGGAATTGGAGAGGTCGACGAAGACCTTCATAGGCGTGCTTTTAGAAGTGAGTGGGAAACAGTGTATTTAATAAGTGGAGAGGCGGGGATGGGTGGGTGGGCACGAAATTAGCAGCTTTTGCCACACCTTTGAGCCTGGAGAGTCCAAGCTTGAGGTCTCGGGCGGCGGCTGTGGAAGTGCTGGCTACCCGGTGTCCGAGAGCCTGCGCTTGTGGGGCAGGGAGCCCCTGGAGAGCTGGAACTCAGATGGGGAGAGAGGGAAAAGCACAGGTTTAAGCATTGGCCATGGACAAAGGACTGTCTGAACCAGCAGGAGAGCCAAATTTACAGGACAAAGGAATGTGTATTCCCTTGGCGCCTAAAGTCTGGTGCACACACCGGTTTCAAAAAGGAGCTGAATCACCTAAAATCTTAGCCCTTTACACTCTAAACATTGTTAGAATTTAATTTAAGCAAAGAGGAAACAAGTAAATGCAGTTTTTTTGTGCAGATTTCAGCAAGCAAGTACAATTTTGGCAGGATTTTAACAGAAGAACAAGAGTAGATTGCAGGAGCTAATCGGAAGCCAGCACCCAAGAGCGCTCATGTTCCGATTGGTTTAATGGCTTTTGCTGTACCTTTGAGCTTGGAGAGTCTGGACTTGAAGTCTTGGGTGGCGGCTGTGGAAGCACGACTGCCCGGTGTCTGACAGCTTATGCCTGTGGAGCAAGGAGCCCCTGGAGAGCTGGAACTTGGCTTTGAGCCTGGAGAGTCCAGGTTTGAGGTCTCGGGCGGCAGCTGTGGAAGCACCAACCGCCCGGTGTCTGAGAACCTGTACCTGTGGAGCAGGGAGCCCCTGGAGAGCTGGCACTTGGCTTTGAGCTTGGAGTCAGGGCTTGAGGTCTCGTGTGGCGACTGTGGAAGCGCTGACCATCCGGTGTCCGAGAGCCTGCTACTGTGGCACAGGGAGCTCCTGGAGAGCTGGAACTCGGCTTTCAGCTTGGAGAGTCTGGGCTTGAGGTCTCGGGCGGTGCCTGTGGAAGCACCAGAAATAGGATGGGGTGACTGTGATGCACAAAAAGAAGAGTACTTTTTCCAAGCTATTGTATAGGTAGCTCTAGTGGAAGAAGCTAGTCTTCCACATGATGGAGGTAGCTTGCTGGCGATAATACTCCATGCCATTATTAGGTCTCTGAAGGAAGGTGAAGGAGTCATCGTTGGATCTACCCAGGGATGAAGGCAATGAAGTGCCTGAAACTGAGAACTGGATAGAGCATCAGCTGCTTTGTTTACGGAAACACGCGAAAGTAAAATTATGGATGAGTGATAGCCAGGTTAGCCTCCGCATGAACAGCATGAAGGAATGGGATGAGAATCTTCCTTTGTTGATGGTGGCCATAGTTGTTTGGTTATCGGAAAAGATGGATATAGATTGAAGGGACCAATGGTGACCCCAGAGGAATGCAGCTGCCAATATCGGGTATACCTCGAATAGAGGAGATGTGGAAGAAAAGTCAGAGAGTGATGAAATATCCAGAGGACATGGAGCGGTGATGCAAGATTGCTGAAATAGGTTCTATGTGATATTGGTGAAAGCTTAAAGGCGATCACCGTTATCGCAAAGTCAGACTGCCAAAAATGTATTTTGGCACTCTGACACCCGGGCGCATAATAAGCGGCATTGGGGACTTAGATTTTAATGTTTTATAAGGGACTCGCCCCCACACACTCTCTACTTAAGGATTCTCAGCTCCAGGTTGGTGCATGTCGGAGTGGCGGGGGGGAACATTAAAAAAATGTTTTGGCCGGGTGCAACAAAAACTCACCAGAGCCCAGACCCGAACCCAGTACCCAGTGCACCAATGCCACCAACCTGCTCACCACATGATGGGGTCAGCTCAGCAACCCATTACGGCACCACCCCTCACAAGCCCTCCTGCCCTTTGCTGTGCATGCTCGTCCCCCCCCCGGGTGTACATATAGCGACATCTTGCTGCTATATTTGCCAACCCTCCCCCCCAATCCAGTCGCCCTACCCTACACATAGCCCCAATGACATGAGTCGGGGATTGGGTCACCGTTATTGTAGGTGTCCAATCGCCAAAGCCCATGTTACGGGCTACCCTGAAATATGGCTGCATAGCCATGAGTAGGGGAAGCATCTGTGTATATTCTGGGATTAAAGTCTGGAGAAGGGGTTTTGTGAAACATCGAATGGCCATTCCATTTGGCTAAAATTAGGGACCACATGGCTAAGTCAGATTTAGCAGCAGCAGTGATTTGGACATGGTGTTGTAGTTCAGAAACTGATGAAGCTCGGGACAAGAGGTATGAAATGAAGGATCAACCTTGTGGAATTAGTCTCATGGCAAAATGAAGGTATCCCAGTAAAGAAAAAAGTTCTTGTTTTTTTTTGCAGAAGGAGCTAGCTGAAAAGGACTTCATTAGTGCTTGGATCCTAGACAGTTTGTCGAGTGGTAAATGGGCTTCCATGTGTTCAGTGTCCGGAACTATGCCCAAGAATTCTAGGCATGTTGCAGGTGAGTCCTACCACTATTGCTAAAGCTTTCAATAAACATTACTCTGATTTATCTAGTTATATGAGCTCCCTCTTTACCCATAATACTTCCACCCCTGATCCTTCAAACATCCCTTCAAACTCATCTCTCCATTTCCGTTCTTGCGTAGTGACTAAAAAGGAGGTCTATAAGCTTCTCAGCTCGATCTCTGACAGTTGCAGCATTGATGCTGGTGGCTTTGAGCCCAGACTTCTCAAACGGGCTGCTCCTCGCCTCGCCTCCCCTCTGGTCAGAATTTTCAATCTATCTATTCACTCCAGAATTGTCCCGTATCTGGAAGATCGCTAGGATCATCTCAGTTTTCAAGAAGGGTGACCCAAAGTCCATCTCTGATTACCGCCCTATAGCCAATCTCCTAGCTTGACATGACAATTATCTTCGTGACAGACAGCAGTTTATCAGATTAAAGGTGACATGTAAAGAAGATGTGCAGCCCGTTCCCATCCCCACATACCTTTCAATGCAGCTGCGCGAGTCAAGGGCTGCTATTATCATAATTTTTAAATCAACATTATTTTAATAAGCTGCCAAAAGTTAAAGTTGAATGCAGAAGTGCTGTGTGGGTCCCGATTCAGCGGGCACAAGTTGTCGTGAGTATTCCACCCATTTTGTGACGTGTCAAACCCCACTGCCCTTATTGTAGCAGCAGTGGCGGCAATTTATTATACTTATTTTATTACTTCCACAGCGGTCTTGATATCTGAAATATTACGTATGGCAACAGCCTGTCCAGGTGTTGACATACATTTGCCCGACAGGCAACTGCCCTACATGCAGTTGCCTGACAGGTGTTCAACCCTAGGAGGCAGTATAGCGCAGTGGTTTAAGGCTCTGAGCTGCAAACCTGGAGACTTGGGTTTGAATTCCACTGCCCCCACTTGTATACTGTGTGACCCTGAGCAAGTCACTTAACTTCCCTGTGCTCCCAGGATGCAACTGTAAACAAGCTTCCAGCTTGGTGCGTCTCTCCCCTGGTAAAACAAACAACAAAACAACAAAAAAAAACCCTGACAAGGGATTGCCCGACATTCATAATGTCAACAACCTGGAGTTATATTAAGTATATCAGTTTCCACATCTGGCACTTGGGTTAATATCCCAGTACTGACACTGTAGTGCAGCAGGAGAGGGGTGCTGCACTTCTGAGGTGCCGTCTTTCGGATGAGACGTTAAACCGAGGTCCCATCTGCCTGGATTGGTGGTAGTTCAGGTGGATGTTAAAGATCCCATGGCACTTATCGAAAAGAGTAGGGGAATTTCCCCGGTGTCCTGGCCAAATTTCCCTCATTCACTAAAAATACCGCCAACAGCTTAATCTGGTTCAAGGTCAGTTGGCATTCACCTGTATCCCTTCCCCAGGTCGCATGAAAATAGGCAGGATTTGTCTAGTGCACTTACCGCCAACAAAACTAACTAACTAAATAAATAAATAAATAAAGTTTGGGTGCTGCGGGGGGGGGGCAGAGACCCCCTGCATGTAGTGTGTGTTGTGATCCTGCACCCCTGGACTTAACTAACTCCAAGTTGCCTATCCTAGGTATGAAATAAAATTGAATACCCTCATGAAGGCTTTAGAGGCCTCCCATATTGTGGCAGGTCAGACATCAGCAGCAGCATTACCTAGTACCTCTTGTGTAGCCAGTGTTTGACAATACTTATCTTTTACTAAAAGGGGGTCCAGTCTCCCCCTGGGAGAGCTATCATTTTTCTACTGAGGCCAAAAGCAAAGGGAAATTAGATCATGTTCCAATATTGTATAGTGTAATATTAACTATAGGGGGAGGAGCCATAATACCAACTGTAGGCTCACAATTAGTAAGAAAAGAAACTCAGTTCTACTGTATTTTTCCTTTAACCCTTCAAGACTCTCTAGTAACTGGCCTCAGGCTGAGTGAAGAGAGAGGCTGGTTACACTGGCACAAATAGAAAGTTCTCTTTCGTGGCTCTTCCTTATGGTGTTTATAATTTGCAAGTTCTCTACCACAGCATATGGAACTGACAAAATGTTTCCTGGTTGTGACACTTCTCCGAAAAACAGACTCTGACATTAGTCGACTATCCCCTGGGACCCTGTCAGGGAAGAGACCAGAGAATGAGCCAATGAAAAGAGGGCATATCTGCAGGAAGGGCAGGTTTCACTGCTTGAGAGGTTTTTAAGGAAACAGCTGAGCATTAACAACAGAGAGAAGTTCATCCGGACTCTGTGACCCTCTGACTGTTGACAGCATTGCCACAATGTACTGGGCTCCTGTCCTCACCCTGCTCATAACATGCTGGACATGTAAGGGGTTATCTTTTTTATGTTTTAAATGCATTTAATCTTTAAAGGCTAAAAGATGGCTTTTAAAAAAAGTCGATTCATTGATAAAGTAGCAGCAGATTTAAAGTATAACATGATTATTTATTACAATACATTTTAGTAGCACTTGTTGAAAAAGAATAAACTGTTTTTGCTGACATGTTTGTTGTTACAGTTTTCTCAGGTCACATGGCCCAGGCTAGCCTGACTTAGCCTCCCTCAATGTCAGTGTCTCTGGGACAGAATGTCGAACTCTTCTGCAGTGGCAGCAGCATCAATAGTAGCCGGCTATCTTGGTACCAGCAGAAACCTGGGAACGCTCCACGACTCCTTGCATATGACAGCACCACAGCCTCAGGAATCCCGGGTAGGTTCACTAGTTCCAAAGACAGCTCTGCTAAAACTGCCAAATTAACAATCTCCGGTGCCCAGGCAGAGGACAATGCTGATTATTACTGTGGCACATGGGTCAGTGGCTCTAACCCACACACAGTGATATAGTCTCATAAGGAAGTGAGACAAAAACCTTCTGCATCACAGAGTCTGTCTCTGCAGCTGGATAAGACAGCTACTGATTCTGATATCGATAACTTAACTGTCCTAGTTATGTGATCACTTTTTCCTGACCTATGAACTTTGTTTGCCCAGTGGAGGAGCACGCTCCATTTTCCAGGGCCCAGGATCTTCCCAGTCTAGGGGTGTTGCTTAACGGGAGGATCCCTCACAGCAATATTTATATTAATTCTAAGTTCTGTCAATTGAGTGTTCATGCTTAACTACACCTATGGCAACTTGGGGCCAGTCACCACTGGAGACAGCACTGACATGTACCCACACATAGAGATTTATTTTTATATAAATTGCAGAAATTGATAGCATAAGTGGTTGATCATCAGTCATCCTGGACCACTTCGCTACTGCCTCGGGCATTCTTTTCTTTGAATCCAAAAGTTGCTGCAGCTTAGACATAACAGTTCTATGAGACCAGGCTCTTTCAGCAACCCCCCCCCAACTGCCATTTTATCACAGCCAGTGTTCAGGTCATAGCAAGATAAGACCCTCTGTAGCCCCTCCCCCACCTCATCACAGCAGGTGTAGAGGTCATGGCAAGGCAAGACCCTCTGTAACACCCTGCCACATCACAGCAGGTGTACAGACCATGGCAAGGCAAGACCCTCTGTAACACCCTGCCTCACCACAGCAGGTGTAGAGGCCATGGCAAGACAAGACCATCTGTAGCCCATCCCACCTCATCACAGCAGGTATAGAGGTCATAGCAAGGCAACACCCTCTGTAGCCTACCCACCTCATCATAGCAGGTATACAGGCCTTGGCAAGACAAGACCCTCTGTATCCCCCGCCTCATCACAGGAGGTGTAGAGACCATGGCAAAGCAATACCCTCAGTAGCCCTCCTGCCTCATCACAGCAGGTGTAGAGGCCATGGCATGGCAAGATCCTCTGTAGGCCCCCCGCCTCATTACAGCAGGTGTACAGGCAATGGCAAGGCAAACTCTCTGTAGCTCCCCATGTGTAGAGGCCATGGCAAGGCAACACCCTCTGTAGCCCACCCACCTCATCATAGCAACTGTACAGGCCTTGGCAAGACAAGACCCTCTGTATCCCACGCCTCATCACAGCAGGTATAGAGACCATGGCAAGGCAAGACCTTTTGTAGCCCCCCACCTCCTCACAGTAGGTGTACAGACCATGGCAAGGCAAGACCCTCTGTAACATTCTGCCTCATCACAGCAGGTGTAGAGGCCATGGCAAGACAAGGCCATCTGTAGCCCCCCCCCACTTCATCACAGCAGGTGTAGAGGCCATGGCAAGACAACACCCTCTGTAGCCATCCTGCCTCATCACAGCAGATGTAGAGGCCTTAGCATGGCAAGATCCTCTGTAGGCCCCCCGTCTCATTACAGCAGGTGTACAAGCCATGGCAAGGCAAACTCTCTGTAGCCCCTCCCATGTGTACAGGTCATGGCAAAGCAAGACCCTCTGTAGTTCATTCAGAGTGTATGGTAACCCTTCCCTACTCCCACACACATCTGCACTCCAGGGCAGGCAAATGTTACTGTGCCCCCCAATACTAAGGACTACCAGACAGTGCAGTGCCGAATTTTCAAATGGTCGCGTAGTGTCTTTTGCAACCCACCAATATGCAGACATGCCTTGGAAATTTTTTTGGCCTTGGGCTCGAGATTAGCAACCTTGAGACTGATCTGGTTAGCTAGCTGGATCATTGTAGGGTGAAGTTTTCCTTTGGGGACCCCCATGTTGTAGCCCACCCACTATGGAGATGGTTCAGTACTGGCCTTTAAGACAGCTTCGGCCAGAAGGACTGCAGGTGGTATTGGACATCTCTGAGATGTTGGCAGCTTGTGAGACATGTTTGGAGAATGCAATGGTGGCTTATGACAGGGTCATGATAGGGCTTTTGATATTGTTGCACCTACTTGTGTATGTCCCCAGGGTCACACACTTGGGTTCCCCATGGTTTGATGGAGAGTTCAGAGAGCTGAAGACAAGGCGTCAGAGGTCAGATCACTATTGGAGGAGATCCAAGGCTCAGAAGGACAAACTGGCTTGGAATAGTCATTATGATGAAAATCAAAGGGCAATTACCTGTAATAAGGCAGCATTTCTGTCCAGGGAGGTTGTGGCTGGGAGGAATCGACCAGCTCAGCTCTTCCTTGCTGTAGACAGGTTATGACATCAGTAACATTTTTTCATGTCTGTTCTGTCTTCTTTGAAAGGCTGAAAAGGATATATATGGTGCATTGTTGCAAGCTGGTCATTTTTGCCCTTATGGCAGCCAAGTAATGCATGGAGTTATGTTTGATATCTGAGCCCTTCCCCTTCACCAAGAGAGGGATTGGGGGGCTCACAAGCTTTGTTCCCCACAGATTTTTTTTTTTTTAATCTGAAAATTGATAAAAAGGAAAAGCATGCTGAGCAAAATCTCATTCCAGGTGCAACCTGGGGTGTGGGGGTGAAGAGGATCAAGTGGCTTGCTCACCTCTGAGCTAGAAGGTTGTGGGATTGAGTCCCACACAGGAGGATCTGGGCTTGTAGCCAACACTGGCACAGCAGAGCGGTATTGAAGGGGGCTCTTGTCTGTACCAGAAATGAAACATTTTCAACTGATTAATATGTCCATGTAATGATCGGTAGTGTTTGCTGAGACTGTTGTTCACCTCTTTATAAAAATGCAATTAACATAAAAACTTCTAATTGTCTGCAGAAGGACAGATGGATAACCCACCATGAAATCTCCTTATGGCAATGCAAACTGCACCTTTACTTCCTGTTAATTACTGGCACATTGTCAGTTTTCTGACTGTTACACACAGAATATTCCACAAGGTGTCACGTTTGAACTGTACTGACATGGTCACCAATCCCCAGAGTCTAACACTGTCTACTCCCTCCAACAACACACACACACACACACACACACACACAAGGGAAGAAATCTGGAGAAGGAGCCAGTGAAATAGAAACATAGAATTTGATGGCAGATAAGGACCGCTTGGCCCACCCAGTCTGCCCATTTCCCTACCTGATGGATAAGCTGCAGATTCTAGTTAATCAACAGCTTACTTCCTCCTGCCCCCCCACTAGAATTGCTTTATGCCTGTCCCATGCATTCTTGAATTCCCCCCACTGTTTTTGACTCCACAGCCTCCTCAGGAAGGCTGTTCCATGCATCCACAACTCTGTGTGAAAAAAATACTAACATTACCTCTCAGTCGCCCCCGTATATTCAGATTATGCCCCTTGTTCTTGCACATCTCTTCTTCTGAAAGATACTACCCTCTTGTACCTTGTTAATTCCCTTGAGATACTTGAAAGTTTCTATCATGTCCCTCCTCTTCCTCCTTTCCTCAAGGGTATACATAGTAAACTGCTTTAGTCTCTCCTCGTATGTCTTCTGGTGCAGACCTTGCACCATTTTGGTTGCCTTCCTCTGAACAGCCTCCACTCTGTCTATGTCTTTTCGGAGATGGGGTCTCCAGAATTGCATGCAGTACTCCAGATGAGGTCTCACTAACTGTCTGTAGAGAGGGATAACAACTTCCTGTTTTATACTGTTGATGCTTCTCCCTATGCATCCCAGTATCCCCCCAGCTCTCCTTAGTGCCTTCTCACATTGCTTGCCCAACTTTAGGTCATCTGATATAATTACTCCTCGGTCTCTTGACTTTTGTTATCAACTCACCCCCCATTGTGTACTCTTCCCCTGGGTTTTTGTTTCCCAGATGCATTACTTTGCACTTCTTTACCGAGGCTTTCTCCTGGCCCTGAGAGCTACTGGACTACTGAGGTGGACTCCCTTTGTCTGGACTGTTCTTCGTAAACCATGGTCAGACGTTATTCATTTTCTATTTAAACTGTAGCACTTAGAGGGCTTTACTAGGTTGTGCACAGTGAGAATGTGCTTTGCACCTTAAATTTGGCTATATATTAATTTTCTTATTGAAGTAGATTTGTATTTGGTTCTTTTTTGTTCTTTACAAAATCTGTAAGGCAGTCAGAGTGCCTCTCTAGGTCTGAGCACAGTGAGAGTGTGCCTAGTACCTTGAGCCTGGTCATTTATCATTTTAATATTTCTTTATAAAAAATTTTTATGTTTACGAGTTAAGTGTTTTTCCCTGTCACGTGAGAGGTGGGAGGGGGGTTGTGGGTTTACTTCTTTTCTTTTTCCTTTTGGTTTAATTTATATTAAAAAAGTATTGCTGTTTTTTAAACTTTGGATAGTATGTGTTGGGACTGAGTCTCTGTGGACTGGCGCTACTCCCCCTCTAGGCTTAGGGACCTGTGCCCCTTTGACTGCCCCCCATTGAAACCCAAGGTATATACACTCGCTGTCGTGCCTTGGGAATTTCATGTGGGGGGAGGAGAAGGAGGGCAGTTCCTTGCCTGGGGGGATGAAGCGGAGTGGACGAATAAGGGTGATGAGGTCTAGGAGACACCCTGGGACAAAATGGGTCCAGGATAGGGGTTTACAATGCCTGGTGCCCATACCCAAGGGTTCCACTGATAGTGGGCAAATGGCCCATTCCTCCACAGCCTCTCATCCAACCCGGACGGTGTTATGCAATGCCAGGTCTATAAAAAAACAAGACAGCAATTATTGCTGATCTTGTTGAATCATCTGACCTGGCTTGCATCACTGAGACCTGGCTGGATGGAAATGCTGGTCCCATATTGGAGTCAGCTATTCCAGCCGTGAGGCAGATTTGCATAAAGGGCAGGGTTCATTGCTTCAGAGGTTCTTAAGGAGGCAGCTGAACATTAATAACAGAGAGACGTTCATCTGGACTCTGTGACCTTTTCAAGTTCAAGTTTATTGCAGGAAAACTCCATTGAGCAAGCTCATTCACAAGGAGGTCCTGCGACATAAACACTTAAAGTACAAACACAGATAGGTAATAACAGTATATACATGAAATGCATGTTACATGATACAGGCTGGATATACATACAAGGGTACCACATAGGGTGACTGCAGGTGGTAAACATTGATATGAGACAGGGAAGCGACTTACAGGTTGCATACTGATAAATGAAACATGATGACTGGAGTCATCTTTTGACTGTTGACAGCATTTCCACAATGTACTGGGCACCTTTCCTCACCCTGATCATAACCTACTGGCTGTGTAAGGATTTTATTTATGTTTTAAATTAATTTCCTCTTAAAGATACAGAAAGCATACATTTAGTAAAGCTAATTTAGCCATAAAGCAGTGGATGATTTAAAGTCAACTATTTACAAAAAAAAGATTTATAATTCAATGTTTGGTGAATAGTGTGAGATGTATGGTGAATAGTATCAGTGCTTGTGCATACTGTAACTTTGGCTTTTCTCTATTCCCACCCTCAGTAGAGGTGTCAGGTGGTGTTATGGGAATAGGAGGCCCAGCACTGAGGGTGAGCAGAGTTCTGCAGGAGGTGGGGAGGATGGAGGATTTGAGATGTGCTAAGTGTGGCAGTGTAGAGAGAGGCAGGCTTTTTTTTTCAGATTTAATATACTGTATTGATTATGAAGTGAGGCAGAGTTACAATCACATACATAACAAGGGTCAGAAAGAATAGTATAACATAACCAAATTCCTATACAACAGGAAGTACTTATCTAAACCCATAAACTCTTCCCTGAACTGTAAGAAGAATAAAAGGTACAGTTTTATGCATGAACACAATACCCCCAGCCTGCCAACCTTCGTTACCCCTCAAAACCACCAGAGTGAATAAAATAGCATGTTCCTCGTATTACCAGTCCTCACATAACGTTTAACCTGTAGGGTAAAAAATTGTTAGGAAAAAGTTACTTGTAGGGCAAAAGAAAATTTAAAAAAGGGGTGGTTCTGACCTAATTTCTCCCTGGTTTGATATGGTTAAGGGAAAGGCAGGCTTTCATTTAGCTGTCGGGAAGAGTTATTCCCCCACACTGAATCTCGGGCAAAGCCCTTCCATTCAGTGTTTGGTGAATAGTGTGAGTGCTTGTGCATACTTTAACTTTGTCCTCTCTCTCTCTTTTCCCACCCTCAGTAGAGGTGCTGGGTGGCATTACGGGAACAGAAGGCCCAAAAGAAAGAAGCGATTACCTCCTCCAACTCACAGAGAGTATGAACATTGGTATGCAGAACCCGCCCCCCCATGGAGTAAACCTCTTCGTAATGATAGCTATTTAACTGCCTTTCCTCTGGGCATACTAATTGAAGATAATCCTAAAAGCTTGTCTGATTTCCCGTTCTGGATTTGGGATGTAAGTTTCAAAACATGAGGAGGTCCATTTTCCAAGTTTTTTGATGATGCGAGCAGGAACGTTGTTTTTGGAAGCCGGAGAAGCTGCTCCAATCTGGAATGAATTACCTGTGAAAGAAAAAAGATTGAGACAGAGTCATAGTAGAATTCTCACATTCTCCATAAGCCATTTGGTGGTCATTGCAGAACGGTTGTTAACAGACAGGAGAGGTTGCGAGTCTGATGTGATATTTAATTTAGTTTTTGTTGACCGGGTAAGTGCACAAGACAAATCCTGCCTATTTTCAGGCATGACCTGGGGGAGGGGGATACAGATGAATGCCAACTGAGCTTGAACCAGATTAATCTGTTGGTGGTATTTTTAGTGAATGAGGGAAACTTAGCCAGGACAACGGGGAAATTCCCCTACTCTTTTCGATAAGTGCCACGGGATCTTTAACATCCACCTGAACTACCACCAATCCAGGCAGATGGGACCTCGGTTTAACGTCTCATCCGAAAGACGCATAAGATGATTGAAGATAGTTTCTGGGCACCAGTTGTTATGAGCTGGGTAATATGTGATCTGAACTCCTTTGTTCAGTCTATCAGTTTTTGAATATGGAAGAAGCAGGATGTTATGATCAGCTTGTTTTCTTAAATTAGTGATTGTGAGAAAATTAGTAGCGGAATCTGAGATTACCGTAAACTCGCCGTAGCATAGGAAACCATAAGAAGCTAAACAAATAGCTTAAGAAATCATGTTGTTTGTGGTAGGATCAAAAGGATTAGAACATAGCAAGTCCAACAATTTTCGAAATATAGGTCCATTAATAGACAAACGTTTAGGAGCTTTTCGGAGACATTCTCTAAGAATTCCAAGAAGAAGGAGTTTAACAGAGGCATTGCATAGAATCAATGACATGAATGGATTTGATTGAGATAGGAAGAACTGTATTCCAGATAAGTACTGTTTTATGGTCCCATACAACAACTTCAGTGCTTGATGGCGATAAGTTATGAAAGTTAACATATGATTGATAGAAAATGGTTTCTTATGAAGTCACTGAAAGGCACAAAACAAGGAATATTTCTTCCACGCAGTAGTAGATGTCGCTTGGATATTGGGAAGCTAGTGCTGACTACATGAGGGCTTCAACTGGTTGATGGCAGTATGTTAGATCATGACGAGATTGACAAATCAAGGAGGAGGAGTCATGGTTGTGTCTGCTGAGGGACAGATATGACTGAATTCCTAGAATTGAAATTGAGATAAATAAATAATTAGAAGCTTCATTCACATAACCAGGAACGTGAAAGCATTTCATAGCAAAGTCGTGGTACAGTGATCACCAAGTCAACCGCCACATAAATAGCACGATGGAATGAGACAGTGACCTAGTTTTAATAATATTTTTGTCCATGGCTTGATTTTCTGAGAATTAAACCGTATGTTTAATTACGTCGGTGGGGGGGGGCGATCTTTAACCAGTATAGGATTAGAGGAATTTGGGTATCAGAATCGGTAATGACCTTAACTTTAAACTGCATTGTAACCAGGTGATTAGAAAAGCTAGTGGCATCTTGCACTGCACTAACAGGCATTTCATAAGCAGGGCCAAGGAGGTATGGCTCCCACTTTGTACCTCGCTAGTAAGGCCCCATGTTGAATATTGTTCACAGTAGTGGGCTCCGAGTGGAAAAGGGGACATAAATGCAAAGAAAGGCATCACACTGTATTACTGAAGTATCAGGAAAATGTTGTCAGGAAAGATTACAGACATTGGGGTTATATTCCTTGGAATATTGAAGGCATAGGGGGGATATGTGCCTCATTTTCAGAGGACTTGCAGATGCTCTGTTACAGAAGCAGTTAGGCTTTCTTCTTAGGGACATGGTAAACTGTGCAAGGGCTGACCTTTGCAACTGTATGGAAAACATTATAAAACCAATAGAAGGAAACATTGGTTTAGTGCCAGGGTGGTTAACGTTTGGAATGAGCTACTGGTTGAAGTAGTGGCAAGCAAAACTATGGCTGAATTTAAGACCAAACCGGATAACCACTTGATTTCAAATAATACAACAGAGTATAACTAGTTCTACTTGCAAGCTATAATGGACCTATCGGTCTTCATAGAGCTTTGTATACTTCTATGTAATCTTTGTAAAGACTAAGACGGTCTGCAAAGACCAGTGATAACCCCATATGAAAGCAGCAGCTATGAGCAGGTAAATTTCAAAATGAGCAGATGTCTTTCAGAAGTCTCAGAGCCAATATATATTGGGGGGGCGGGCAAGGAGCAGTGAACCAGGAGTTTTCACAAACTGCAGCAAGGCCATAGTTTGGAAATACATCAGTATAAATTCCGGAATGAAAATCTGGAGATAGATCCTTGTGAAACAGAGAACATCTGTTCTGAAATGTCAGAAAATGGGATCACATTGCTAGATCCGACTTTGCTGCAGCAGTAATAGTAATGTGATGATGCAGTTTCTCTTCAGATAAAGACACTGCTAATTTTTTAAAGAGTCAGACAAGTGCAGTGATACCAGCAGCAGGAGGAGATGAATCTGGGAATGGATTAATGAGTGAGGAGCTGGTAAACAGGTGATCTGCCGACACTGTCTATGTATCTATGTAATCAGGCAGATTGTTTGGCAGGAAGCTGTCTAGGAGATGAATAACAGCTGAACGATGGCAAACATTGAGTAATAAAACACACTGAATAGTTTGGGGCTACTTTTACAACCAAAGATCAGATGAACAGCGAAGTAGTAGCAATCTTCCTATTTAATACCATAGAGATGCCAAAGAGATGGATGGGTAGTAATTTAAATGTATCTGAAATGTCCACTTTTGAAAGCCAGGAGCCAGAGCCAAATCATTGAACAATGACGATGGCGTCATCGATGTGAGCGCACAACAGAGAGTAGTCATCAGATGGGACCAGTGAACTGACGCTGGGAATGGATTAATGAGTGAGGAGCTGGTAAACAGGTGATCAGTCATTTCTTGTCTGAAAACTTTCTGGTGGTGATGCCAATAGGGCTAATCCGATAGGAGGGAAATGGTGGATGCATAAAAGGCCCAACGAGAAATCCCTTTTGTAGTTCTTTTTGCAGTAGTTGCTGAATGACATCTGGTTCCTTTAAAGCAAATTGTAAATTCTTGCATATGAATGAATTGGAGCGGAGTACAGTAATGCCCCTATAGAAACCTTCCAAGAAGCCAGAAATTAGATAATCCACCAACAGGCATGAAGAATGGGAGACTACAACTTGAGCGAAAGGTTGTACATTAACAGGGGCAGAGGTATGCACTAATTGCCATTGTGCAGTTCTGAGACATTTTCGGACAAATGATTCGAGCATGTGCATCGCTGCAGAAACTGCAGAGATGAAGAAACTGACAGTCAGAGCCAGAGCATGCTTCATCATTGAAATTATTGCAGATTGTCTTGTTTCCCATGTATTTAATTTGTCTGCTTTGTCTATTCAAGTTGTGTCAGGCAAGAGCATTAGGATTAGTAATTGTGTGGGTCAGTCTTGAAGAAGAAAAAGAAGGAGGAGCTGATTTTTGGTGGCAAGAAGTTACCTGGGGTATGACTGGACATATCCTTGATTGTCCTCCAGAATTTAGAGGAGCACTTTGCAGCAGAGTCCAGCTCCTTAAGGTAGAATGATGCTTTCGCATCTCTGATCAGTTTTGTACATGCATTATGTGCCTTCCTAAACTGGCACCAGTCTGAGTCCAATTTCATCTGCCGTGCCTTTTTCCACAACTTGGCCCTGCATAGCAGGGCGGTTTTCAGTACAGGCGTGAACCAGTGACTAGTTTTACTTTTTATTTGGGTTTTTACCTTCAGGCGTGTACATCTAGGGCTTCTACTAGAATCTCATTAAAGATATCGTATGCCGTGTTGACTGTGGTGGTTAGGTAGAAGTCTTGCTAGCGTAGTGAATGTCCCAGTTCGTATGTATAGGCAGCCATATCAAAGTTGCGCCGTGTCCTTTTAGTGATAAATTTAGTTGAAAGGCCTGTGTGATGTAGTGACCTAACTACAGCAATAAAACAACGGTCACTGACATTGGCAAAAAGGGTTCCAGCATGCATGTAAAGATGCGGCTTATCAACTAGTATAACATCCAATAAAGAGCTATTACATGAGTTCATTTTATTGGGACATGTAGGTTCTTGAATTAACTGTGCCAACCCGTGAGCGTCACAAAAGGTGTTTAGGGATGAAGAAGCCTTGGAGAGCCAGTCAAAGTTACAGTCCCCAAGTATGATCGTTTCAAGATTCTCTTTCTCAATGATATTACCAAGGTGATATAAGAGTAGCGTTCCTGCGGATGGGGGTCTATAATAACCGATCACTCTAGTGGCCAGAGAAGTGGATAATTCAATCTTAAACATCACACATTCAAACTCTTTTTTAACATAGCTTGAATCCATACAGGACGTTGCAAATCTTTCCTTAACATATATAGCCACTCCGCCTCCCTAGTAGATCTATCAGTTCTGAATAGCTGGTAGGAGGGATGCCAATCTCACTGTCCTGGGAGGCTGGCCTGAGCCAGGATTAGGATATTGCCAGGACATCAGGTTGGGTATGGCTGATTCACGCCTGTACCATAGTGAACTTTTTAAGGAGGCTACAGACATTGACATGCCAGAAATTAATTCCTTTGAGAGTGGCCACATCAGACGGAGAAGAGAGGGGAGAGATGGGACCAGGGTTTAATTTGATGTTTCCCAAGCATATCAGTAGGAGAAGTAGCAGTTTTGTTAAGGCAACTAACGTTAGTTTGAGAAGCTTGGCTCTGGTATGCTTATGATACTTAACATGTTGTGCAAGTCTATCACCACTCCTAAGGGTGTACCGCCCTAATGCTAGGTGAAGCAATACCCTGACCGAGATGTGCAGAGGGTGGGTAATACAATAAGAAACAGAAAGGCTAACTTGAGGAGGTGGCTCAATATGGGTACCAACACGGTAGGTATCCAGGTTGTGCTCAGACAGTAGAGCTGTCTGCATGGCACATAAGTAACTAGTGGATAAATCAGCTTATGGGGAACAAATCTTTAAGGGGTCAGTCTCTGAATGCACAGGCTTCAGAGGATAAAATGCCACTTGGACACAGCAGAGGATGATCAGTATAGATATTAGCGAGAAACCCTTCGTGAGGTGCTATCCAGACCCCACATGCTAAACGCAATAGTAGGTAATGTTCAATACAGATTGGGGCAAAGGACCTCAGGAGGAGGCATCTGAGGTATGGTCCGGCTAACTTAGGGGCATTTCTAAATAAACAACCGAGGAACTGGGGAGGTCAAAGAAGACCTTCATAAGCATCTTTTTAGAAGTGGGCGGGGAAATGGTGTATTAATTAAGTGAAGGGACGAGGGATGGATGGGTGGGCACAAAATTAACATCTTTTGCCATGCCTTTGAGATTGGAGAGTCCGGGCATGAGGTCTCGGGAGGCGGCTGTGGAAGCGCTGACTGCCCGGTGTCCGAGAGCCTGCACCTGTGGGGCAGGGTGCCCTGGAGAGCTGGAACTCAGCTGGGGAGAGAGGGAAAAGCACAGGTTTAAGTGTTGGCCATGGACAAAGGACTGTCTGCACCAGCAGGAGAGCCAAATTTACAGGACAAAGGGATGTATATTCCCTTGGCACCTAAAGTCTGGCGCACACACAGGTTTCAAAAAGTAGCTGAATCACCTAAAATCTAAGCCCTTCACACTCTAAACATTGTTAGAATTTAACTTAAACAAAGAGGAAACAAGTAAATACAGATTTTATGTGCAGATCTCAGCAAACAAGTACAATTTTGGCAGGATTTTAATAGAAGAACAGGAGCAAATTGCAGGAGCCAATCAGAGCCCAGCACCCGAGAGCGCTCATGTTCCGACTGGTTTAATGGCTTTTGCTGTACCTTTGAGCTTGGATAGTCCGGGCTTGAGGTTTTGGGCGGAGGCTGTGGAAGTGCCAACCGTCCGGTGTCTGACAGCTTATGCCCGCGTGGCAGGGAGACCCTGGAGAGCTGGAACTTGGGTTTGAGCCTGGGGAGTCCGGGTTTGAGGTCTCTGGCGGTGGCTGGGGAAGCACCAACCACTCGGTGTCCAAGAGCCTGTGGAGCAGGGAGCCCCTGGAGAACTGGAACTCGGCTTTGTGCTTGGAGAGTCCGGGCTTGAGGTCTCGTGCGGTGGCTGTGGAAGCGTCCGGTGTCCGAGAGCCTGCGACTGTGGGGCAGGGAGCTCCTGGAGAGCTGGAACTCGGCTTTTAACTTGGACAGTCTGGCCTTGAGGACTTGGGCAGCGGCTGTGGAAGCACCAGAAATAGGATGGGGTGACTGCGCTGCACAAAAGGAAGAGTACTTTTTCCAAGCTATTGTATAGGTAGCTCTAGTGGAAGGAGCTAGTCGTCCACATGATGGAGGCAACTTGCTGGCGATAATACTCTATGTCATTATCAGGTCGCTGAAGGAAGGTGAAGGAGTCATCGTTGGATCTGCCCAGGGATGAAGGCAATGAAATGCCTGAAACTGAGAACTGGATACAGCATCAGCTGCATTGTTTACGGAAACACGCGAAAGTAAAATTATGGGTGAGTAATAGTCAGGTTAGCCTCCGCATGAACAGCGGGAAGGAATGGGATGAGAATCTTCCTTTGTTGATGGTAACCATGGTGTTTGGTTATCGGAAAAGATGGATATGGATTGAAGGGACCAATGGTGACCCCAGAGGAATGCAGCTGCAACTATCGGGTATATCTCGAATAGAGGAGATGTGGAAGAAAAGTCAGAGAGTGATGAAATATCCAGAGGCCATGGAGTGGTGATACAAGACTGCTGAAATAGGTTCTATGTGATATTGGTGAAAGCCTAAAGGCAATCGCCATTATCGCAAAGTCAGAGTGCCAAAAATTTATTTTGGCACTCTGACACCCGGGCACACAGCAAAACGACATTAGGGACTTAGGTTTTTAATGTTTTATAAGGGGGGACTTCACCCCCCACTCTCCCCTACTTAAGGATTCTCAACTCCAGGTAGGTGCATGTCGGGGTGGCGGGGGGGGACATTAAAAAAAGTTTTGACCGGGCGCAACAAAAACTCACCTGCGCCCAGACCCGAACCCAGTACCCTATGCACCAATGCCACCAACCCACGCACCACATGATGGGGTCAGCTCGGCCACCCACTGCGGCACCACCCCTCACAAGCCCTCCTGCCCCTTGCTGTGCGTACTTGCCTCGCGGGCGTACATATAGCAACATCCTGCTGCTATATTTGCCAACCCCCCTCAATCCGGTCTCCCTACCCTACACATAGCCACAATGACATGAGTCGCGGATTGGGTCACTGTTACTGTAGGTGTCTAATCGCCGATGCCCATGTTATGGGCTACCCTGAAATATGGCTGCATAGCCATGAGTAAGGGAAGCGTCTGTGTGTATTCTGGGATGAAAGTCTGGAGAAGGGTTTTGTGGAACATCGAATGGCCATTCCATTTGGCTAAAATTAGGGACCATATGGCTAAGTCAGATTTAGCAGCACCAGTGATTTGGACATGGCGTTGTAGTTCAGAAACTGATGAAGCTCATGGCAAGAGGTATAAAATGAAGGATCAACCTTGTGGAATTAGTCTCATGGCAAAATGAAGGTATCCCAGTAGAGAAAAAAGTTCTTGTTTTTTTTTTGCAGAAGGAGCTAGCTGAAAAGGAATTCATTAGTGCTTGGATCCTAGGCAGTTTGTCGAGTGGTGAATGGGCTTCCATGCGTTCAGTGTCCAGAACTATGCCGAAGAATTCTAGGCATGTTGCAGGTCAGTTCTACCATTATTGCTAAAGCTTTCAATAAACATTTTTCTGATTAATCTAGTTATCCGAGCTCCCTCTCTACCCATAATACTTCTACCCCTGATCCTTCAAATATCCCTCCAAACTCATCTCTCCACTTCCGTTTTCGCATGGTGACTAAAAAGGAGGTCTATAAGATTCTCAGCTCAATCTCTGGCAGTTACAGTGTTGGTGCTGGTGGCCTTGAGCCCAGACTCCTCAAACTGGCTGCTCCTCGCCGCGCTTCCCCTCTGGACAGAATTTTCAATCTATCTATTCACTCCAGAATTGTCCCGTATCCGGAAGATCGCTAGGATCATCCCGGTTTTCAAGAAGGGTGACCCAAAGTCCATCTCTGATTACCGCCCTATAGCCAATCTCCTAGCTTGACATGACAATTATCTTTGTGACGGACAGCAATTCGTCAGATTAAAGGTGACGTGTAAAGAAGATGTGCAGCCCGCTCCCATCCCCACATACCGTTCAATGCAGCTGCATGAGTCAGGGGCTGCTATTATCATAATATTCAAATCATCATTATTTTAAAAAGCTGCCCGAAGTGAAAGTCAAATGCAGAAGTGCTGCATGGGTCCCGATTCAGTGGGCACAAGTTGTCGTGAGTATTCCACCCATTCTGTGATGTGTCAAACCCCACTGCCCTTATTGTAGCAGCAGTGGTGGCAGTTTATTATACTTATTTTATTACTTCCACAGGGGTCCTGATACCTGAAATATTACGTATGGCAACAGCCTGTCCAGGTGTTGACATACATTTGCCTGACAGGCAACTGCCCAACATGCAGTTGCCTGACAGGTGTTCAACCCTAGGAGGCAGTATAGCGCAGTGGTTTAAGGCTCTGAGCTGCAAACCTGGAGACTTGGGTTTGAATCCCACTGCCCCCGCTTGCATACTGTGTGACCCTGAGCAAGTCACTTAACTTCCCTGGGCTCCCAGGATGCACCTGTAAACAAGTTCCAGCTTAGTGTGTCACTCCCCGGTAAAACAAACAACAACAAAAAACCCTGACAAGGGATTGCCCGACATTCATAATGTCAACAACCTGGAGTTATATTAAGTCTGGGGGGTGCAGGGGGCAAAGCCCCCCTGCACGTAGTGTGTGTTGTGATCCTGCACCCCTGAACTTAACATAACTAACTCCAGGTTACCTATCCTAGGTATAAAATAAAATTGAACACCCTCATGAAGGCTTTAGAGGCCTCCCGTATTGTGGCAGCTCAGACATCATCAGCAGCATTACATAGTGCCTCTTGTGTAGCCAATGTCTGACAATAGTTATCTTTTACCTAAAGGGGGTCCAGTCTCCCCCTGGGAGAGCGATCATTTTTCCACTGAGGCCAAAAGCAAAGAGAAATCAGACCATGATCCAATGTTGTATATTGTAATATTAACTATAGGGGAAGAAGCCATAATACCAACTGTAGCCTCACGATTAGCAAGAAAGAAACTCAGTTCTACTGTATTTTTCCTTTAGCCCTTCAAGAGTCTCTAGTAACTGGCCTCAGGCTGAGTGAAGAGAGAGGCTGGTTACATTGGCACAAATAGAAAGTTCTCTTTCGTGGGTCTTCCTTATGGTGTTTATAATATGCAAGTTCTATACCACAGCATGTGGAACTGACAAAATGTTTCCTGGTTGTGACACTTCTCTGAAAAACAGACTCTGACATTAGTCAACTATCCCCTGAGACCCTGTCAGGGAAGAGACCAGAGAATGAGCCAATGAAAATAGGGCATATCTGCATGAAGGGCAGGTTTCACTGCTTGAGAGGTTTTTAAGGAAACAGCTGAGCATTAACAACAGAGAGAAGTTCATCCGGACTCTGTGACCCTGTGACTGTTGACAGCATTTCCACGATGTACTGGGCTCCTGTCCTCACCCTGCTCATAACATGCTGGACATGTAAGGGGTTGTCTTTTTTATGTTTTAAATGCATTTAATCTTTAAAGGCTAAAAGCTAGCTTTTAAAAAAGATGATTCATTGATAAAGTAGAGGCAGATTTAAAGTATAACATGATTATTTATTATAACACATTTTTGTAGCACTTGTTGAAAAAGAATAAACTGTTTTTGCTGACATGTTTTTAATTACAATTTCTCACGTCACATGGCTCAGGCTAGCCTGACTCAGCCTCCCTCAATGTCCGTGTCTCTGGGACAGAATGTCGAACTCTCCTGTAGTGGCAGCAGCATCAGTAGCAGCTACTGGCTATGCTGGTATCAGCAGAAACCTGGGAATGCTCCACGACTCCTTGCATATGACAGCACCACAGCCTCAGGAATCCCGGGCAGGTTCACTAGTTCCAAAGACAGCTCTGCTAAAACTGCCAAATTAACCATCACTGGTGTGCAGGCAGAGGATGATGCTGATTATTACTGTAGTACATGGACTGGCTCTAGCTCACACACAGTGATACAGTCACAGAGGGAACTGAGACAAAAACCTTCTGCATCACCAAGTCTGTCTCTGTAGCTGGAGAAGACAGCTACTGAGTCTGATATCGATAACTTAACGGTCCTAGTTATGTGATCGCTCTTTTCTGACCTATGAGCTTTGTTTGTCCAGTGGAGGAGCACACCCATTTTCCAGGGCCCAGGATTTTCCCAGTCTAGGGGTGTTGCTCAATGGGAGGATCCCTCACAGCAATATTTATATTAATTCTAAGTTCTGTCAATTGAGTGTTCATGCTTAACTACACCTATGGCAACTTGGGGTCAGTCACCACTGGAGACAGCCCTGACATGTACCCACACATAGATTTATTTTTATATAAATTGCAGAAATTGATAGCATAAGTGGTTGATCATCAGTCATCCTGGACCACTTCGTTACTGCCTCGGACATGCTCTTCTTCTTTGAATCTAACAGTTGCTGCAGCTTAGACATAACAGTTCTATGAGACCAGGCTCATTCATCAACCCCCCCAAATGCTATTCTATCACATCTAGTGTACAGGTCATGGCAAGATAAGACCCTCTTTAGCCTTCCAACTCATAACAGCATGAGTACAGGTCTTGGCAAGCCAAGACCCACTGTAGCCCCTCCCCCACCTCATCACAGCAGGTACAGAGGCCATGGCAAGCCAAGACCCTTTGAAGCTTCTCCCCCACCTCATCGCAGCAGGTGTACAGGCCATGGCAAGGCAAGGCCCTCTGTAGTCCCCTGCCACCTCATCACAGCAGGTGTAGAGGCCATGGCAAGGCAAGGCCCTCTGTAGCCCCTCCCCCACCTCATCACAGCAGGTGTACAGAACATGGCAAGGCATCACCCTTTGTAGCCCCACCTCATCACAGCAGGTGTAGAGACCATGGCAAGGCAAGACCATCTGTAACACACTGCCTCATCACAGCAGGTGTAGAGGTCATGGCAAGACAACACCCTCTGTAGCCCACCCACCTCATCATAGCAGGTGTACAGGCCTTGGGAAGACAAGACCCTCTGTATCCCACGCCTCATCACAGCAGGTGTAGAGACCATGGCAAAGCAAGACCCTCTGTAGCCCTCCTGCCTCATCACAGCAGGTGTAGAGGCCATGGCATGGCAAGAACCTCTGTAGGCCCCCCGCCTCATTACAGCGGGTGTACAGGCCATGGCAAGACAAACTCTCTGTAGCCCCCATGTGTAGAGGCCATGGCAGGGCAAGACCCTCTGTAGTTCAGAGTGTATGGTAACCCTTCCCTACTCCCACACACATCTGCACTCCAGGGCAGGCAAATGTTATTGTGCCCCCCAATACTAGGGACTACCAGACAGTGCAGTGCCGACTTTTCAAATGGTTGCGTAGTTTCCTTCTGCAACCCACCAATATGTGGACATGCCTTGGAATTGTTTTTTTGCCTTGGGCTCGAGATTAGCAACCTTGAAACTGATCTGGTTAGCTAGCTGGATCATTGTAGGGCGAAGTTTTCCTTTGGGGACCCCCATGTTGTAGCCCACGCACTATGAAGATGGTTCAGTACCGCCCTTTAAGACAGCTTCGGCCAGAAGGACTCTGAGATGTTGGCAGCTTGTGAGACGGGCTTGGAGAATGCAATGGTGGCTTACAACAAGGTCATGACAGGGCTTTTGATACTGTTGCACCTACTTGTGTATGACCCCAGGGTCGCACACTTGGGTTCCCCATGGTTTGATGGCGAGTTCAGAGAGCTGAAGACAAGGGGTCAGAGGTCAGAGCACTATTGGAGGAGATCCAAGGCTCAGGAGGACAAACTGGCTTTGAACTGTCATTATGCTGAAAATCAAAGGGCAATTACCTGTAATATGGTGGCTCAGACATCAGTGGCAGCATTACCTAGTACCTCTTGTGTAGCCAATGTTTGACAATAGTTATCTTTTACCTAAAGGGGTTCCAGTCTCCCCCTGGGAGAGCTATCATTTTTCTACTGAGGCCAAAAGCAAAGAGAAATCAGATCATGATCCAATGTTGTATATTGCAATATTAACTATAGGGGAAGAAGCCATAATACCAACTGTAGCCTCACGATTAGCAAGAAAGAAACTCAGCTCTACTGTATCATGAGCAGTAGAACAAATGGAGAAATATCTCGCTGTTGGATTTTCCCATCTCCAGATAACAGAATTCAAAAACTCTTGCATGAGGGGATTTGGAGGCATTTTTATGTTTGCTTACGTGCATGCGCAAGAAACATTATGTGGCAACTTAGGAGAGAAGCAGGATGTGGAGATGCAACACTGTGGCAGCCAACAGCGGCACTGCATTTGGGGGTTTGGCACTGGTGGACCAATGCAGACCCAGTGTCCTGATGACACTGGTTCTGCAGAAGTGCCACCAAGTTGAAATATTTTGCTGCTGCAATGAGGGGCCCATCATTGCAGGGGGCATTACCTGCACCATCTGCATGCATGACCCAGTACATTTTGCCAGCGGGGAGCCCACACCCAGTCAGTATACTGTAGCCCCTCCCCATTTGTTGTGTGCGGCGGGTGCCAATTTCGCCATCATAAGCCCCAAACAGTCTTTCTTTGCCGATGGGAGCCCGCTCCTGTCGGCATAATGTCCCTCTAAATTTGTTGTTGCCGAGGGGTGCCCAATCCCCTCGGCTCTCAACCTCGGTATGTGCCGACAAGGGGGTGCCCAATCCCCATCGGCTACAACCTCCCCAACGAAAACACTCAGGTGGCAAGCTAGAGCACACCCCAGTGTGCAAATGTCCCTGTAAAAAAAACTTCCTGCAAGGTTTATCATTTTTTTCTTTATTTAAAACCTGTAAAACAGAACGGTCCCTCAAGAGTTCGTGACCCCTCCCAACCCACGCCCACCTTCTGCGCACCCCGCCTCCCCACACACACACCCACCCTCATCCCATAATTACCTCCGAAGCCCAGTGCAAAATATTTGGTGGACCGGGAACACATCTGCACTCTTCAACAAGGGCGTAGCTACCGATACGCCAGACACGCCAGGGCGTGCAGTAGTAAATACAGGGGTAGTAGGAGCAGATGGCCACTGGCACCCGTATTCCTTTGTTTGTGCACTTTATTCGTGGGCTTTTCCTGCCCACTCTGAAGCCTTTCTAGTTTTAAGAAATGGGGAATCACGTGACACAGTGGAC
The DNA here is from genome assembly GCA_016271365.2 of Neoceratodus forsteri. Lineage (NCBI taxonomy): Eukaryota > Metazoa > Chordata > Ceratodontiformes > Ceratodontidae > Neoceratodus > Neoceratodus forsteri. The sequence goes on along the minus strand of JADMNL010000027.1, from coordinate 308,083,920 downwards.
CTGATTGTCCCACAAAAGAAAGGAGGCGTGGCAAATGACTGGTAAGGCGGAGCGGGGTCGAAAGGGCTCCTTAAATGCCGTGAAATCCTTTATATGAATTACAGTCATTTCGCATGTTTCCTTAGTGAGAGACTAGAAGAGGGCAAGATTACCTGAGAAGCGAGCCAGCCATGTAGAAGAGGACTGGGCAACCAAACCTGGAGAGTGAGTGAAGTCAGTCGGAGACTAGTCTGAGGCTGAGCCGCTGCTTGCAACGTCGGACATTCAAGGGGAACTAAATCCTGAGCTGCTGCTGTTCCAATCTTGCCGACGGTTGCGCCTTGTTGCCAAAGAGTTACCCTTACTGAGTTGTTTGTCCTGATCAGTTTGTAGTTGAATTTATTAATAGCAGTCGGTGGCGCAGCAGTACCTCCGTGACGACTGATGAGTCCGTGTCTCCGGGGTGTGTCCGACCGTGACCAAGGAGTCAAGGAGGAGGTAAGAGATCTTGACTTTTAATTACTAGAGCAGATTCAGAAGAGACACTTGGCTCCTTTAGTTTATTCAGTGCAAAATAATTTGAGAGACATCTGTGGACTGCAAATGGGCAGCTCTTATTTCCAGTTCCTGCCAAACCCCTTTTATTGTGCTCATAATAGGCCTATGCTCAACGATGGCTATGAAAAAGCTGAGAGTTTAAGATTCATTACCAAATAAAAAAAATGTATTATATAAGCTTGAACCTTTACTGTTTCATTAAACAGTATTTTGTCCTTGAGTACCAATGTATACAGTTGGACTCTCAAAGACAGAACAGGTTTTCATAGTTTGGGGGTGAACACATAACAAGTTTCAGACAGTTTAGGCTGTTATCTTTGAGACATTCTCACTGATGTGATTTGAATCTAGCTCTAGTTAACATGGGTGGTTGTGTTCCCACTGGTGCCCGTTTGAGCATATGTTGTCTCTAACAGTCCCCATATCAATGGTCCTTAAGAAATAAATTAAAAAGTGCAAAGGAAAGAATGGTCTGACAAAAACAGGATGGATTATGCAGACCAGCCTCCTGCACAGCTGAAATCTTCTCCAAGAAAAAAAAATAAGCCATTGAATCAATCACTCCCCCATTCACATGGATGACTATGTACAGCAAAATTCTAAATGGCTTTCAGGGTATCTGTGCCAACCATGCAGTACTTTTCCTGTAAAGGTATTTTTTTTCTTTCAGTCACAATGGATGTACGTATATCAGTTCTGTACCCCTACCAGGGTGCACTGGAATGACTCAAAGGGACCTGGCATTGAATCACAGGGATTTTGCTGCCTAGTAAATACAGGCCCTGTCCATTATTAATTCTGACAGACAACTAAACACCAAAGTCTTCTGAACAGGTCTTGAACCCATTAATTTGATATGTTTATTAGACAGTGCTTTGTTACCACTGTGATTGTAAACTTGGTCCTGATTCATGTCTTGAGAAACAAAAAAACCTTAATTAGTTGAAAAAGAGCGAGTGATCACATCCCCTTGTTTGCATGCTCAAGCCAGACGGACGGGCACCAGCTGAATCTCTCTTCTTGTTTGTTTCTTGTGTTAATTTTCGGCTCCCCGCCTGCCTATAGTGTGTGTGTGTGTGTGTGTGTGTCCGCGTGCACCTCTGTGGGACTGGCTAGCTTGATGTGGTACAGAGGCTTGTCACAATGCAATATTGTAACCAAAAGCCAGTCTGTTACACCTTTTGGTGGTGTGCTGGTATATAATACAGAAAATAACATGTTGGGTGAGGGGGTATAGATGGGGGAGGGGTAGCTCGCCCTAACAGGATGGGGGGTTGACACGTTGGGTGAGGGGTTGTGGATGGGGCAGGGGTAGCTCACCCTAATGGGGGGGGTAGCAGTGACTCCACACTTGGTGTGCAGTTCAGAAATTCCTGGCTACACCCCTGCTCTTCAAAGCCGACCGCGAACTGAAGAAATCTCTGTAAGCTGTATAATGGCATAAATAGGGTTTCTTCAACTTAGGTGCATATCTCGGGCATTTTGGGAATTTTGGCACCAATTTTCCAACTATGGGGTTATTGGGACTTTATGAATTCAGTCTCTCATGGCGTTATTCCGTCTCGAAAAGTGATTTTGCAGTCACTGCGCAGCATCACTTTTCGGGACCGATTAACAAAATGACAGTGCCACTGTTCATGAGGTGGGCTCTCAAAAAGCCTATGTTGCAAACTTGGTGAAAAAAATGCAAAAAAATTACTGTTTTACGAGTGTGTGTTGCGCAATTTCCACGCACACTCATAACTTCGTGAATTTGTAATATTTTCACTCCAGATTTTCAACACTGGCATTTTTCTACACCTCCTTATGAACAGTACAGCTGTCATTTTTCACATCCTGGCTAAAATGTGTTTTTGCACTTCCAGCACAGAACAGTGCGGTCGCTGTGGGAAATCAGTTTTCGGGATAGATTGAGAAAATGACAGTGACATTGTTCATGAGTAGAGGTCCTAAAATGCCTATGTTGAAAATGTGGTGATGAAAGTCCATAAAATGACTGTGTTACAAGCGTGCATTGTGCAGTTTCCACGCACCCTTGTAACTTCACAAATCTGTAATATTTTCACGACAGATTTTCAACACTGGCATTTTTTCACACCTCCTTATGAACAGTACAGCTGTCATTTTTCACATGTTGGCTGAAATGTGTTTTTGTACTTCCGGCTCAGAACAGCGCGCGCTGTGGGAAATCAGTGTATGAGACAGATTAAGATTGAGCAAGTGGGGGGGGGTGAACAAGCTCAACTGAGCTCTGTTGGAACTGCTGCGGATTTCTTTGTGGGCAGAAAAAGGCGTCGATGCAGGCAGGAGCCCAGTACAAAAGGGCAGCCTGCAGCGTCAGGAGAAACAGAATAAGCAAGTGGGGGGGGGGGAGTGAGCGAGCTCAACGGAGCTCTGTCGGGACTGCTGTGGATTTCTTTGTGGGCACAAAAAGGTGTCAATGCAGGCAGGAGTCCAGTACAGAAGATCAGTCTGCAGTGCCAGGAGAAACAGAACAAGTGAGTGAGAGAGGGGGAGTGAATGAGCTTAACGGAGCTCTCTCGGGACTGCTGCGGATTTCTTTGTGGGCATAAAAAGGTGCCAATGCAGGCAGGATTCCAGTACAAAAGGGCAGCCTGCAGCACTGGGAGAAACGGAATGAGCGAGTGAGAGAGGAGGAGTGAGTGAGCTCAGCTGAGCTCTGTTGGGACTGCTGCAGATTTCTTTGTGGGCAGAAAAAGGTGCCAACGCAGGCAGGAGCCAGTACAAAAGGGCAGTCTGCAGCACCAGGAGAAACAGAACGAGCGAGTGAGGGAGGGGGAGTGAGCGAGTTCAACAGAGCTCTGCCGTGACTTTAGAGTTGCCACCCTCCCGCCCAGGGTCCTGTGGGGTCCTATATTATAGCAGGGTCTCTGGGGTGGAAACAAAGCAATGATTGGCTACTTTTAGGATTGCTGTAATAATACAGATTTAGTTGTTCTGTTTATTTATCTAACTGAGCTAAGTACTGAGTTATACTGTTATGATTGCTGCAATAATATATATTTGTTCTATTTATTTTTCTGACTGAGCTAAGTAATACTCGGAGTGCAATAGGATTTCTAACTGGGCTATGTGAAACTATATGAGAGCTGAGACCAAAAAGTGTGGTAGCTGAGGGGTGAAAAATGGACAAGGAGGCTTTAGCATTGCTACAGTAATACAGTATCTAACGGATGAGATTTGAGACTGAATTAACCCAGTCGGCAAGGGGTTAGTAGGGGGAACTACTGTGGGGGAGACAGGAATTTGAGTAAATAGGGGCCTAACAGTTGCAGGGTACAGAAACGGGGAGTAAAAGCCCGTAACATAAGATGGGGGCCAAAATGGGGCAGATGCCACATGTCAATAGGGTGGGCATCTTTGGAAGGGTGGTGGGGTGTACAGGGTGTGGGTCTGCCATGATCTTGGACTGGGCTAGGAGGGTGGGAGGTGTATGGTCTGAAGATGACTGGCTAGTTTGAGGGAGGAACTGTGGAGGTTAGGAAGGAGTCTAAGTGGCAGGGCAGACAAGCATGGTAGGCATCCTGGCTGTGGGGGAATAGGGGATGGCAAGGGGGGATGGAAGAAGAACAACAAGGGATTGAAACTGACCCCAGTCTCAGAGGCACTAGCAGAAAAGAGAGGAGAAGGGAGGGGGTGCCCGAGGCAAGGGGGAGGGCCTCCTGTTGGGGGAGAAAGAGACCATGAGGAGTAGCAGGGGAGAGAGCAGATGACTGCGGGTAGGGAGGGACCAAGGGTGGCATGGAGGGGAACAAGTAGGAGGGGAACCAATAGGTGGAAGAGATGTAGGAGGGGCATCGGCTAGGAATAGATTTGAGTCTCTGCTATGGGAGACACAGGGAGCAGGAACATACTGGGGGACAAGCGGGGCATGAGAGGGATGGCAACAGCTAGGGAAGAGATAGCAAGGATGAAAGGGTAGAAGGGGGGCTAGCAAGTAAGGAAGGAGGGAGTGGTGACTGGAGGAGAGTAGGCTATGGGAAGGGGGAAGGATGAGAGGGGCATTACTATTGAGGTAGAAAGGAATGGGGGCTCTACATCGACAACAGCGGGGATAGGAAAGGGGTTGGAAATCAGCAGGGGAGGAGGGGAGGTCGACATGGGAAGCCCAGTAGGAATTAGTCAGGCTGGGAAGGGGTTCAAGGGGATGGGAGGAATAAGGCAGAGAAAAGGGGTGAAGCAGAAATAGGGGGTACAGATACAGAAGTCACAGTGAGTGCAGCTGGCGGGGGTAAGGGCCAGAGAAGAACGAATACTGGGGTGGTGGAAAGGGAATTAGAAGGGAAAGGGGCTAAGGGACAGGGGTATTCATCATAGGGGATTCTATACTGAAAGGAGTGAGATGGGGTGGATGGGGGGAAGACACAGCCATATTTGGGTTGAAGCTATGCCCAGGTTGACTGCAGGAGGGGCAGGGCAGGCACTGCTCAAGTGTGCAGCGAGGGGGAGGAAGAAACATCATTTAGTGTTGCATGTGGGTACAAACGACTTGGCAGGGGAGACTGTGGAAGTAGTGAGGGGGAGGTTCAAGTAGTTGGGCAGGCAGTGTGAGGGGTTGGGGGAGTCGGTGGCATTCTCTGAGGTACTCCCGGTACCATGTGCAAGCATGGGGAGGAAGGGTAGAATTGAGGAGTTCAATGAGTGGCTGAGGGATTGGTGCCACACTAAAAATGATGGGTTAGTGACTAACTGGGGTAGGGTCTGGGGAAATAGTGACTTGTATGCTGGGGACAGGGTACACTTGAGCAGGAAGGGAAGGGGAGTATTAAAGGCAGGATTAGAGGGGTATATCTCTACTAAGGTTGATTTAAACTGGTGGGGCGGTGGACAAAAGACTAAGGTTAGTAGAAAGGTCCAGACAGGGGAGCTTAATGAGCTCACCCCCCTAGATACAGGTAAAGGCAGAGGCGTAGTAACCCTGGGAGGGGGCGGGCAGAGTGGTCTGAGTGTAATACAGAAGGCACCACCACCCAATAAGAATAATGAGGAGAAAGGGTGCGGACTACCGGGAGGAGGGACACAGGCCAAGGAGGAGAAGAATGAGGAGAAGGAGGAGTACGATTGGAAGGTGGTCTCTCTCAACGCAAGAAGCCTGGGGAACAAAACTGCAGAGCTTCAGGTGCTCCTTTCAGAGGGGAATGCGGACATTGCTGCAGTGACAGAGACTTGGGCCACAGAGTACCATGATTGGGGTTTGGCAATCCCAAAATACAGGATATACAGCAGGGACTGGGGGGGTTGGAAGGGGGGTTGCACTCTGTGTGACAGAAGGGATTAAATGCATAAGGGATGAGGGAGAAAAGGAGAGGACAGAGGTGCTTTGGGAGCAGCACATGGACTCCAAGGGCAGAAAGCGGAGGCTGGGAGTGGTGTGCAGACCACCAGCCCAATCCGGGGAACTGGATGGGGAGTTGGCAGAGGAGATAAGGAGGGTTGTAGAAGGGTCAGTGTGGTAATAGTGGGGGATTTTAACCTACCATGGGTTGACTGGAACACCCCGGCCACTAGCAGTACCAGGGAGCAGGTGCTCCTTGATGCATTCCAGGACAGCCTTCTGACGCAAATGGTAAGTGGGCCTACAAGGCTTGGTAGCACTCTGAACCCAGTACTGGAAAATGAGGAGACGGTGAGGGAGGTAAAGGTGGAGGAACCACTAGCGGGTAGCGACCACCAAACAATGTGTCTCATTGTCGCACTGGGTAGGGAGACAGGAGGCACAAGCAGTAAGGTAGTGGACTTTATTTAGGTGGATTTTGGGGGGATGGGAGCAATACTGCAAGGGAGAGTCCAGGATATAAGGCCGGGGATGGATGCAGGACAAAAGTGGGGAGTCATAAAGACTGGGCTAACAGAGGCCACAGTAGCCTGCACCAGGGCCAGGAGTAAGAAGAGCAGCGCCAAGAAACCATGCTGGCTGAACAAAGAAGTAAGTGAGGGGTGAGGGCAAGAAGGGCTGCATACCGAAGTACAGGAGAAGCGGAAGAGAGAGGATAAAAGGCTTATGGGAGTTGGTCAAGGGGGTTGCCAGGAGGGCGAAAAAAGCTAAGGCCTCCAGGCAATTAAGTTCCGCACAGGGCATAAAGGAAGGGGAAAAGGACTTGTTTAGGTATGTCGGGGAAAAGAGGAAGTGCAAGGAACATATTGTGAGGATAAAGCAGGGAGGGGATTGGGTGGAAAAGGGGGAGGAGCAAGAGGAAATTCTAAATGAGTACTTCTGCTCCATTTTCACTAAGGAGAGGGATGGCCCACTACTAGACTGGGCTGGGGGTGGGAAGGGAGTAACAGACAAAGTGATCACAGGAAGTAGGGTGTTAGAGGGGCTGAGGGCAGTAAGGGTGGACAAGGCACTGAGTCCCGATGCCATCCACCCCAGGGTGCTGAGGGAGATGGCGGAGCTGTTGGCTGAGCTGCTGGCAGATCTGTTCAACACCTCCCTGGAAATGGGGTGTGTGCCCCAGGACTGGAGGGTGGCCCATGTGGTGCCCATACACAAGAGTGGGCCTAGGGAGGAGCCAGGAAATTATTGTCTGGTAAGTCTCACGTCCATAGTGGGTAAGCTTATGGAGGCGATACTGAAGGAGAGGCTGGTGGCATTCCTACAGAGTAATGGCCTCCAAGATGGGTGGCAACATGGGTTCGTCTCAGGGAGGTCTTGTCAAACCAACCTGATAGATTATTGTGACTGGGTGACAAGGGAGTTGGACAGGGGAAATGCGGTACATGTCCTGTACTTGGACTTCAGTAAGGCCTTTGATACAGTGCTTCATCGGAGACTTGGGGAGAAGCTGACGGTAGTAGGGAGTGGGAAAAAAGCTGACTAAATGGATAGAGAACTGGTTACAGGGGAGGGTGCAGATGGTGGTGATAGTTGTGGGGGAGCTCTCGGCACCCAGAGCAGTGTTTCATGGTACATGAGGGTCAGTGCTGGGCCCGGTGCTATTTGGGCTCTTTGTATCTCAATATAGCACACAGAGTGGGGAGCAGGGTTAGTCAGTTCAGCACATTATACCAAATTTGGGGTGGTGGTGGATGAAGAGGATGGATGGGGAAAAACTGCAGGGGGACCTAACCAAACTAGAGACATGGTCGGCGGAGTGGCAGCTAGGATTCAACACAAAGAAGTGTGAGGTGATGCACTCCAGGGCTAAGAACCAGAAGAGGGACTATTGGTTGGGGATCAGAGAGGAGAAGGACCTAGGGGTGCTGGTAACTGGGAGCATGAACAACTCAGTCCAGTGCACAAGAGCAGAAGCGAAGGCAAACAGGATGCTGGGGTGCATTACAAGGGGGTTCTCATCTAGAGACAGGGATGTGATCCTACCTCTCTACAGATTATTGGTCAGATTGCACCCAGAGTACTGTGTACAATGCTGGAGGCCATACCTCAGGAGAGATATAAAGTTACTGGAGGGGGTGCAAAGGAGGGCAACAAAAATGTTAAAGGGGATAGAAGGAAAGTAATATGAAGTTAGACTGAAGGAGCTGAACATGTACACACTGGAGGAGAGGAGGAATAGGGGTGATATGACTGAACCGTTTAAATACCTGAGGGGGTAAATAAACCTAGCACCACAGGAGTGTTTAAACTGAGGAGTGGAAGAGAGATGAGGGGGCATGGACTAAGGTTGAAAGGGGGACATTTCATGAGGGAAATGAGGAGGCACTACTTCTCTGAGAGGATGGTGTATAGTTGGAATGCGCTGCCAGAGGGGGTGGTAACATGTAGGACAGTCAATAGCTTTAAGAAGGAGAGGAATAAAGCAAGAGGAAGAGTTGGGGGGCAGGGCCTGGGACAAGTGGTGGAGGAACTGAGGGGGAGGAGGCTGGAGCAGCTGCAATCTAGGGTGCTAGCTGCACACTTGGGCAGACTTACATAGACCGATTGGTGTGTTCTGCTGGCACATTCGTATGTTCATATGTTCGTATGTATGTTTGTATGGAAAATCACAGTAACTCTGTTCACAAGCAGAGGTCCTAAAATGCCTGTGTTGAAAATTTGGTGACAAATGACCATAAAATGACTGTGTTACAAGTGTGCGCTGTGCAGTTTCCATACACCCTCGTAACTTCGCAAATTTGTAGTATTTTCACTCCAGATTTTCAACACTGGCATTTTTTCAGACCTCCTTATGAACAGTACAGCTGTCATTTTTCACATCCTGCCCGAAATATGCATTTATTCATCTGCCACAGAATAGCGCGGTTGCTGTGAGAAATCAATGTTCGGGACAGATTAAAAAAAATCATAGCGACAGTGTTCATGAGCAGAGATCACAAAATGCCTATGTTGAAAATTTGGTGAAATAATTTCACTAAATGACTGTTACACGCATGCGTTGCGCAGTTTCCACGTACGCTTGGAAGTTCGAGCATTTTTAATATTTTCACTACAGATTTTCAACATTGCCATCTCTTCACACCTCTCTATGAATGGTACAGCTGTCATTCTTCACACCTTGCCCGATCTGTGTTTTTGTACATCTGGAGCACAACGGCATGGTCACTGTGGAAACTCAAAGTTCAGGACACATTGGCAAAATCACAGTGCCACTGTTCATGAGAAGAGGTCCCAAATGCTTTCATGAGGTGGGGGTCACAAAAAGACCATGTTGAAAATGTGTATTGCAAACACCAACAAATGCCCGCGTTAGGGTTTCTAACCATAACATCCCACTCCTGTACAGACTGACAGGCATCAGGGGTGTGTCTTGATTGCTGACTGTAATGCTCATGCTATTCCACCCCCACCCCCACCCTGCAGCCAGTGACAGTCATCGAGGTGTGCCTCAAACTCTTCGTCCCGAAGTTCACTCCATTCTTCATATTGCACCCATTTCAGCATATGTCCTTATGGAGTGGGTGACTGTAGTCAACACCCCAAGGCACACCTCAACACTCGTCAGTGTCTGCAGGATAGGGTGAGATGAAAAGGCATGAATGTTATGGGCGACAACCCAAATGCATACCCCAATGCCTGTCTGTCTCTGCAGGTTGGATGTGGGGTTGGTGTGATGTTCAATACTTCACTGCCGTTTCTACTCTGCATCTGTCTAACTCCTGCATTTCCAATGCTAATACCAGCAAGCAAACATTCGGCATTGACAAATGCTTGATTAATCGTGCTCTGTAACTTCCATTGTCATCAGAAGTCACCATCTCATAGGCAGGGTGCACTTCCATTATTCGCTGCATGATAATGCACCCTGCTGACAATTAGCAGAGGACAGCAGGACATATTAGCACAGAGAAAGTGGTGGAAGTGTGCACAGCCATGAGATGTGGTGGCAGCTGTTTACAGTTAAAGTCATGGAGAAATCTTAAAAACATCTTAAGTGTCTCAGATAATGGAAAAAAAAATATTACTAGCATAAAACTGCTTGGGAGGGTAGCTTTGTGAGAGGGATGATTTATTAGAGATTCATAGAGTTCTCATTTATGTATGTATGTACGTATGTATGTATGTATGTACAGTATGTATGTATGTATGTATGCATGTATGTATATATCTACAGTATGTATGTACGTGTGTATGTATGTACAGTATGTATGTATGCATGTATGTATGTACAGTAGGTATGTACGTATGTACTTATATATGTATGTGCGTATGTATGTACGTGTGTATGTATGTACCGTATGTACAGTATGTATGTACGTATGTATGTGTGTATGTACAGTATGTATATATGTATGTACAGTATGTATGTATATATGTACAGTATGTATGTACGTATATATGCACAGTATCTATGTACATATGTATGCATGTATGTATGTACAGTATGTATGTATATATGTACAGTATGTACGTATGTATGCATGTATGTATGCACAGTATGTATGTATGTACAGTATGTATGTATTTATTTAAAAGTTTAACCAGGAAGTACACACAGAGCTGAAAATAGCTCGTTTCCAGAAGTGTCCCAGGGAGAGGGTAGGACATAAAAACAACAAGGTAAAATACAATAATATAGTTTTACAAACAGAATCATAAATATTATCAGCTTTAAATGCAAGCAAATCGATAACAAGTCACTTAACCTGCTGCAGCTTGTTTACTGAACCTCTCTGCAATGTCTCTGTCATCTACCTTTGTGCTGTTGTAATCTCTCTGTGAGATGAAAATGGCAGAAACATTCCCTCCCCTCCCTCTCCTGGATTGTAAAACACTTTGGGGTACAGTTAGTATGAGAAGCACTGCATAAAACCAAATCCCTTCCTTAGTGCTAAACTAATAAGCATGTCTGATGGATAGACCACTAGGAACCTTTGTGATAATAACAAGCTGCAAATATCTGGAAATGGCACAAAAACAGCCTGTTAGCTGGATGTAAAATGCAGAATGTTCCACAAGGTGGTGCACATGAGACATACAAGCATCAAGGACACTGCACGCTGAACTGGAATCTGACAATCTTCTACTGTCCCCTGGGACCCTGGCAGGGAGGGGACTAGAGCAGGAGTAGCCAATTAGTAAAGGTCAGATTTGCATGAAGGGTGCAGATTTCAGTGCCATAGAGGTTCTTAAGGAAATAGCTGAGCATTAATAACAGAGAGAAGTTCATTCAGACTCTGTGACCCTCTGACTGTCGACAGTATTTCCACAATGTACTGGGCTCCAGCTGTCCTCTTTTTGATCATAACATGTTGGCCATGTAAGGGGTTTTATCACAAAAACTATTTCCACTTTTAATAGAACAATTTTCATTGTATTTGTGTAATCATCCTCAATTGTAAAGCAGAAATACTTCTGACGTGTTTAAATTACTCAGTTATGGAAAAAATGTAATCAAATTATATTTAAAATTCTTCCTCACCTAGTTTTGTTGATACGATGTTTGATGTTTTCTCAGGTTCCAAGGCCCAAAGCCTGTCTCAGCCTCCCTCGGAGTCAGTGTCTCTGGGACAAACTGCTAAACTCTCCTGTACTATGAGTGGGGGCAGCATCAGTGGCTACGCTGTGTCCTGGTACCAGCAGCGACCTGGCAACGCTCCACGATACCTTCTGTCTTACTATACCAGCACTAGCATGGGCCCTGGGATCCCCGATCGGTTCTCTGGATCTAAAGACAATTCCCAGAACATCTGCTATTTAACCATCTCCGGTGTGCAGGCAGAGGACGATGCTGATTATTACTGTGCTATATGGGCTAGTACTGCACACAGTGATACAGTCACAGAGGGAACTGAGACAAAAACTTTCAGCATCACCGAGTCTGTCTCTACAGCTGGACGAGAGGCTGAGTTTGCTATTCACCTCCCTTTGTTTACCCCCTTAGTCCTGCTGAGATAAAAGAGCCTGTAACAGGACAGAACTGGTCAAGAGGGAAGTGATACAGCAATTAACAAATTCAGATATAGCCCACACAAAAAAATACCTAGACAGAACCTGGGACACATAACATAACTCCATTCTTCTAACTTTCTGTTTTAATAATATAACTTCATCCTCCCAGCTTTCTATTTTAAGGCTGCTCTTAAAACCTCTGAAAGTTCTGGATTCACCAAATGAAAGATTTTTATTAAAGAACTCACAAATACTCCTTCAATTAGATTTAGCCTAGGTCAGAGTCACTCATCTAAACGTCAGTCTAAGTCAGGGTGGGAAAAATTAGGTAGCCAGGTGGCCCAAGGCCACTAATTAAATTGACTTGGCTACAAGATTCTGAAAGTTAGTGGTCCATTGTCCACTTGTCCACAGATAGATTCTTTTCCCCACAGTGGAAGTGGTGCTAAATAGAATCTTAAAAATGATTGTCCCTAACAAATTTGGTTTGGCTACCAGATTTTGAAAGCTAGTGGCCAGCTGGCCACCAGCCCACAGACAATTTTGCCTCATCCTGGTTTAAGGCCAGAGCTACCTTTATTATGATGGCCCAGTGCAGAAATCAGCAATGGTCATATTTATTGTGGGATGAGATGCAAAGATGGAGACAGTGTTATGGGAACAGGTAGACTGCTTCATTTGTACGTTTGCTTGTGCATGCGCAAGAAACATTTTGTTACACTTTCTGGTGTTTCAGAGGTGTGTCGCTGCTGAGCCCACTGCAGCTCAAACTGGAAGGGGGTTGGCAGTCCAGATCAATGACCACACACTGTGGTCATGATGCCACTCGTTGCTTGCTGGGCTGAAATGTTGTGTAGTTAAAAGGACCAAAGCCACTCCAATCAGAGGGGGCTTTGGTCCTCTCATTAGTATGCAGCCGGTCAGCAAGCAGCTAATCGACTTTCAGCATCAGGAGCCTGAGTGATCCCGCTATCTATCTATCTGTAGATCTGCAACAGGGTTGACACTCCAGAGGGGGTGGAGAGAATGGGAAAGGACCTAAGCACTTTGGAGGAGTGGCCAAGAGTGTGGCAACTAAGATTCAGTACAAAGAAGTGCAATATCATGCATTTGGGGTGCAGAAATACAAGGGAGGGGTACAAAATAGGGAGAGTTACTGGCAGCCACCAATCAGGAAAGGGACCTGTGGGTAATCATTTCTGATGACCTAAAGGAGACCAAACAATGTGAGAAGGCTGTGGCAAGAGCCACTAGGATACATGGGTGCATAGGGAGAGGCATTGCCAGAAGAAAGAAGGAGGTGGTTATGGCACTGTACAGATCACTGGTAGACCTCAGCTGAAGTACTGTGCCCAGCTCTGGAGACTGCATCTGCAGAAAGACAGACAAAGTGGAGGTGGTCCATGGAAGGGCAACTAAAATGGTGCAAGGACTGCAGCAGAAGTCATATGGGGACAGACTAGGGGACCTCAACATGTATTCCCTGGAGGAGAGAGGGGGGATATGATAGAAACATTTTTTTTAATTTATTTTATTTATTTATTGAAATGTTTCACCAGGAGGGCACACTGAACAACAAGTTGATCATCTCACGGTGTGACCTGGGGGGAAGGGGTTACATAGGGTTGGGAAGGATGATCAGTTACAATAGTATGTGGGTAGTACAAACAATACAACATTGTAAGATTGTGCAACAGTTGGAACACAAGGTATTGTACAATAAACAGTAGTGGAACATTGGGTAAATTACAATACACGTCCAAAATCATACAAAAGAACATATAAATGTACAAAACAGTAATAATGCAACAGAACCATTATAGTGCATGAGTGTACCAGGAGCAGGCTTGAGGTAGTATGTAAGTGCTGTTGGAGTAAAAAGGATGGGGTAGGCTGTGCACACGGGTGACCCAGAAGGGCACAAGGAGAAGAGAGGGGGAGAGGCAAGAACTGAATATGAGGAGAAGGGGTAGCCATTTCCTGATTCCCTCTTCAGGATGTTGAGAACCCTGCTGGGGGGGGGGCAGGGTAGGAAAGCAGAAACTGGGGATAGGTATTAAGAAGGGTTAACAAAGAAACATAGACTTTGACGGCAGATAATGACCATTTGGCCCACCCAGTCTGCCCATTTCCCTTCTATTGGATAAGCTGCAGATTCTAGTTAACCAACAGCCTACTTCCTGCAACCCCCCACTACAATTGCCTTATGTCTGTCCCATGCATGTTTGAATTCCCTCACTGTTTTAGACCCAGCAACTTCCCCAGGAAGGCGGTTCCACGCGTCCACCACTCTCTCCGTGAAAAAAAATTTCCTCACATTACCCCTGAGCCGTCCCCCATCTATTTTTAAATTGTGCCCCCTTGTTCTTACACATCTCTTTTTCTGAAAGATGCTACCCTCCTGGACTTTGTTGATTCCCTTGAGGTACTTAAAAGTTTCCATCATGTACCCCCTGTCCCTCCTTTCATCAAGGGTATACATATTAAGCTCTCTCAGTCTCTCTTCATATGGTTTCTGATGCAGACCCTGCACCATTTTAGTTGCCCTCCTCTGGACTGCTTCCATCCTGTCTATGTCCTTGCATAGATGGGGTCTCCAAAACTGCACACACAGTATTCCAGATGGGGTCTCACCAACTGTCTGTACAGAGGCATAACCACTTCCCTTTTTCTACTTGTGACGCCCCTTCCTATGCACCCCAGTATCCCCCCGGCTCTCCTTACTGACTTCTCACATTGCTTACCCACCTTTAGGTCATCTGATATGACTACCCCCAAGTCCCTTTCCATTTTTGTTGTTGTTAGTACCTCCCCTGCTATTGTGTACTCTTCTCCTGGGCTTTTGTTTCCCAGGTGCATTACTTTGCACTTATTTGCACTGAATCTAAGTTGCCATATGTCTGACCACTCCTCCAACCTTGCCAAGACCCTTCTCATCCTTTCTACCCCCCCTTGTGTATCAACTCTGTTACAGATCTTTGTGTCATCTGCAAAGAGGCATACATTTCCCTCCAGACCCTCTGCAATGTCACCTATAAAGATGTTAAGGAGGACTGGACCCAGTACTGAGCCTTGTGGTACTCCACTAGTAACCCCCCTTTCTTCGGAATGTGTTCCATTCACTATTACCTTCTGTGTCCTGTTGTGCAGCCAGTTTGCTACCCAGGCTACCACCCTGGGACCCACTCCCAGGCTGGCTAACTTGATTATTAGTCTTTTGTGCGGGACTGTGTCAAATGCCTTGCTAAAGTCTAGGTAGGCTATATCCACAGCCCCTCCCTGGTCTATTACTTTGGTCACCCAGTCAAAGAAATCAATTAGATTCGTCTGACATGACCTTCCTGCTTAAAGGAGGTCATGCTGGTCAAAGCAGGAACAGCTGAGGGAGAGGTAATTGTGTAGGACAGAGGTAAGGGAGTAGTTGGAGGAGGAGTGTCATATTTCAGAGGGAGAGAATTCCAGATTTAAGGGAAGCGTTGGGCGAAACCAGTCTGACCGATGAGGGTGAAGCGGCAAGGGACTGTCAAGATGCGGGCATCATTAGATCTGAGAGAGTGGTTGGGGGGAGGTGGAGTGGAGAGAGAGGATGAGAGATGGAAGGGGAGCACTCCGAACCAGAATTTGAAGGTTAGTTTGGCACAACATGAGATGCGTCTGTGAGATAGTGGAAGGAAGGTTAAAGAGCGAAAGAGTTCATAGTGGTGGGAGCAGGAAGGGGAGTCGAGAGCAAAGCGGCAGAAGGAGTTAAAGAGAGTGTCCAACCTGGTCAGGGAAGATTTGGGAGCAGCAGCATAGTCTACATCACAGTAGTCAAACATGGGGAGTATTATCTTCTGTACAATTTCATGCCTCACAGTCAATGGGATTCAACTACGATTCCTGTACAGTGCACCAAGCTTGGGGCACAGTTTCTTCAGGATAGCATCGATATGCACAGAGATGTTGAGGTGCTGGACCAGCCAAACCCCCAGATATCTAAATGATGATGTGTCCTCCAGGGTGGTCCCATCAAGGGTGTGGAAGATGGGTAGGGCTGGGAGCCTAGACAGTCTCTGCCTGGTGCCAAAGGTCATTGAGACTGTCTTTTTGGCATTTAGAAAAAGCTGGTGAGAAGCAAACTAGAGCTGAACTTGGTTGAAGTCATGCTGTAAGTTGGTTTCCACAGCAGCACAGTTTTTTCCGGAACTGTATAAGACAGTATTGTCAGCGTACATGTGGCTAAATGAAGATGAGTAGGCTGTGGGAAGATCATTAAGGAAAATGGAGAAGAGTAAGGGACCAAGCACTGAGCCTTGAAGGACACCAGTGTTGCTGGGGAGTGGAGGGGAGACGGAATCAAAGATTCTCACTGATTGGATCCTGCCAATGAGGTAGGACTTAAACCAGTTGGTGGCTGACAGAGCAAGGCCAGCTGAGGAGAGGGAATGAAGAAGCAGGGGATGGGAACCAGTGTCGAAAGCTTTGGCTAGGTCAACAAAGATGGCCGAGGTGATCAGGCAATTGTCCATCCCTGAAAGGGATATAAAGGGATATAAACAAGGTACAGGAGGGTAGCATATTTCAGGAAAGAAAATGTACAGGAACTAGGGGGCATAGGATGAGACTAGAGGGAGTGAGGCTCAGGGCAAAGTGAGATACTTTTTCACAGAAAGAGTGGTGGATGCTTGGCACAGCCTCTCTGCAGAAGTGGTGAGGGCAAAAACGTTTGGGGAATTCAAGACAGCATGGGATAGACATAAGGGTACCCTGGCAAAGGGGGAAAAAAGGGTAAGCCACAGATCAACTAGGGTTTGTGGTGTTTGCAATAGGTAGGGAAAATGGGCAGACTAGGAGGGCCACACGGTCCTTATTGGCCATCAGCTTCTTTCTATCTGTCTGTCTGTCAATCATAGAAACAGAGATTTTGACGGCAGATAAGGACCGCCTGACCCATCTTGTCTGCCCATTTCCCCACCTACTTAAACTCCAGATCCTAAAAGATCAGCAGCTTACCCTCTCTTTCCTATCACTAGGGCTGCCTTCTGTCTATTCCATGCATTCTTGAACTCACAAATCGTTTTAACCTCTACGACCTCCACTGGGAGGCTGTTCCATGCATCCACTGCCCTTTCTGTGAAAAAATACTTCTCACATTCCCCCGAGTCTCCCCCAGCCTCATATTTTGACCCCTTGTTCTTGCACATCTCTTGCTTTGAAAGATGCTGCCCTCCTGGACCTTGCTGATTCCCCTGAGGTACTTGAATGTCTCTATCATATCCCACCTCTCCCTCCTTTCCTCCAGGGCATACATATTGAGGTCTTTCAGTCTTTCCTTATATGTTTTCTGGTGTATTCCTTTCACCATTTTTGTTTCCCTTCTGTGGACTCTCTCCAATCTACCTACCTATCTATCTGTCTGTCTGTCTAGTGGAACGGGGTGTCCACTCCCGCTATCACTTCTTTCTTCCTGTCCCCTCCAAGTTGCTTGCCCACCTGCCCTTCCCAATCTTTGCAAATATTTTAAAAAATATAAGCAAACCAGGGTGCCCACCCCCAGTACCGCTTCTCTTAACCCCTCCTCACCTCAAGGTCACCTGTCTCCATGCCCAATGAGCCTGACACTGGGGTGTCCAGTCCCAGTGTTGGAATATGCCTAAAATACAGAAAACCATCCCTTGATTTTTTTTCCCCCTGTAAAACAGAAAATCATCCCTCGGATCTGCCCCCACACACCCCACCACCCACCTCGCACTCCAGCAGTCACCCCCATACACACACACACCTCACTCACCTGGACAGGTCAGAGGGTGAAGATCCACTATCTCATCAGATATACATGATGCGGCTGGAACCATCGACTGCAATATGAGAAACTAAGGTAAGTGTGGTTCCATGTCGTGAGTATTCCACCCATTCTGTGACGTGTCAAACCTCACTGCCCTTATTGTAGCAGCAGTGGCGGCAGTTTATTATATTTATTTTATTACTTCCACGGGTGTCTTGATACCTGAGATATTACATATGGCAACAGCCTGTCCAGGTGTTGACATACATTTGCCTGACAGACAACTGCCCAACATGCAGTTGCCTGACAGGTGTTCAACCCTAGGAGGCAGTATAGCGCAATGTTTTAAGGCTCTGAGCTGCAAACCTGGAGACTTGGGTTTGAATCCCACTGCCCCCACTTGCATACTGTGTGACCCTGAGCAAGTCACTTAACTTCCCTGTGCTCCCAGGACGCACCTGTAAACAAGCTTCCAGCTTAGTGTGTCTCTCCCCTTGTAAAACAAACAACAAAACAAAACAAAAAAACCCTGAAAAGGTATTGCCTGACATTCATAATGTCAACAACCCAGAGTTATATTAAGTCTGGGGGGGTGCAAGGGGCAGAGCCCCCCTGCATGTAGTGTGTGTTGTGATCCTGCACCCCTGGACTTAACATAACTAACTCCAGGATACCTATCCTAGGTACAAAATAAAACTGAATACCCTCATGAAGGCTTTAGAGGCCTCCCGTATTGTGGCAGCTCAGACATCAGCAGTAGCATTACATAGTACCTCTTGTGTAGCCAATGTTTGACAACAGTTATCTTTCACCTAAAGGGGGTTCAGTCTCCCTCTGGGAGAGCTATCATTTTTCTACTGAGGCCAAAAGCAAAGAGAAATCAGATCATGATCCAATGTTGTATATTGTAATATTAACTATAGGGGAAGAAGCCATAATACCAACTGTAGCCTCGCAATTAGCAAGAAAAGAAACTCAGTTCTACTGTATTTTTCCTTTAACCCTTCAAGAGTCTCTAGTAACTGGCCTCAGGCTGAGTGAAGAGAGAGGCTGGTTACATTGGCACAAATAGAAAGTTCTCTCTCGTGGCTCTTCCTTATGGTGTTTATAATATACAAGTTCTATACCACAGCATGTGGAACTGACAAAATGTTTCCTGGTCATGACACTTCTCTGAAAAACAGACTCTGACATTAGTCAACTATCCCCTGAGACCCTGTCAGGGAAGAGACCAGAGAATGAGCCAATGAAAATAGGGCATATCTGCATTAAGGGCAGGTTTCACTGCTTGAGAGGTTTTTAAGGAAACAGCTGAGCATTAACAACAGAGAGTAGTTCATCCGGACTCTGTGACCCTCTGACTGTTGACAGCATTTCCACGATGTACTGGGCTCCTGTTCTCACCCTGCTCATAACATGCTGGACATGTAAGGAGTTGTCTTTTTTATGTTTTAAATGCATTTAATCTTTAAAGGCTAAAAGCTAGCTTTTAAAAAAGATGATTCATTGATAAAGTAGAGGCAGATTTAAAGTATAACATTGATTATTTATTATAACACATTTTGTAGCACTTGTTGAAAAGAATAAACTGTTTTTGCTGACATGTTTTAATTACAATTTCTCAGGTCACATGGCTCAGGCTAGCCTGACTCAGCCTCCCTCAATGTCAGTGTCTCTGGGACAGACTGTCGAACTCTCCTGTAGTGGCAGCAGCATCAGTAGCAGCTACTGGCTATGCTGGTATCAGCAGAAACCTGGGAATGCTCCACGACTCCTTGCATATGACAGCACCACAGCCTCAGGAATCCCGGGTAGGTTCACTAGTTCCAAAGACAGCTCTGCTAAAACTGCCAAATTAACCATCTCGGGTGTGCAGGCAGAGGATGATGCTGATTATTACTGTAGTACATGGACTGGCTCTAGCACACACACAGTGATACAGTCACATAGGGAACTGAGACAAAAACCTGCTGCATCACCAAGTCTGTCTCTGTAGCTGGAGAAGATAGCTACTGAGTCTGATATCGATAACTTAACTGTCCTAGTTATGTGATTGCTCTTTTCTGACCTATGAGCTTGGTTTGTCCAGTGGAGGAGCACACCCATTTTCCAGGGCCCAGGATTTTCCCAGTCTAGGGGTGTTGCTCAATGGGAGGATCCCTCACAGCAATATTTATATTAATTCTAAGTTCTGTCAATTGAGTGTTCATGCTAAACTACACCTATGGCAACTTGGGGTCAGTCACCACTGGAGACAGCCCTGACATAAACCCACACATAGATTTATTTTTATATAAATTGCAGAAATTGATAGCATAAGTGGTTGATCATCAGTCATCCTGGACCACTTCGTTACTGCCTCGGACATGCTCTTCTTCTTTGAATCTAACAGTTGCTGCAGCTTAAACATAACAGTTCTATGAGACCAGGCTCATTCATCAACCCCCCAAATGCTATTCTATCACAGCCAGTGTACAGGTCATGGCAAGATAAGACCCTCTTTAGCCTTCCAACTCATAACAGCATGAGTACAGGTCTTGGCAAGCCAAGACCCACTGTAGCCCCTCCCCCACCTCATCACAGCAGGTGTAGAGGCCATGGCAAGCCAAGACCCTTTGAAGCTTCTCCCCCACCTCATCGCAGCAGGTGTAGAGGCCACGGCAAGGCAAGACTCTCTGAAGCCCCTCCCCCACCTCATCATAGCAGGTGTACAGGCCATGGCAAGTCAAGGCCCTCTGTAGCCCCCTGCCACCTC
Organism: Neoceratodus forsteri; assembly: GCA_016271365.2. Lineage (NCBI taxonomy): Eukaryota > Metazoa > Chordata > Ceratodontiformes > Ceratodontidae > Neoceratodus > Neoceratodus forsteri. Next base: position 308,063,553 of record JADMNL010000027.1, on the reverse strand, counting down.
ATCACAGCAGGTGTAGAGGCCATGGCAAGGCAAGGCCCTCTGTAGCCCCTCCCCCACCTCATCACAGCAGGTGTACAGACCATGGCAAGGCATCACTCTTTGTAGCCCCCCACCTCATCACAGCAGGTGTAGAGACCATGGCATGGCAAGGCAAGACCATCTGTAACACACTGCCTCATCACAGCAGGTGTAGAGGTCATGGCAAGGCAACACCCTCTGTAGCCCCCCCACCTCATCACAGCAGGTGTAGAGGTCATGGCAAGACAACACCCTCTGTAGCCCACCCACCTCATCATATCAGGTGTACAGGCCTTGGGAATACAAGACCCTCTGTATCCCACACCTCATCACAGCAGGTGTAGAGAACATAGCAAAGGAAGACCCTCTGTAGCCCTTCTACCTCTTCACAGCAGGTGTAGAGGCCATGGCATGGCAAGAACCTCTGCAGGCCCCCCGCCTCATTGCAGCGGGTGTACAGGCCATGGCAAGACAAACTCTCTGTAGCCCCCCCCATGTGTAGAGGCCATGGCAGGGCAAGACCCTCTGTAGTTCAGAGTGTATGGTAACCCTTCCCTACTCCCACACACATCTGCACTCCAGGGCAGGTGCCCCCCAATACTAGGGACTACCAGACAGTGCAGCGCCGACTTTTCAAATGGTTGCGTAGTTTCTTCTGCAACCCACCAATATGTGGACATGCCTTGCAATTGTTTTTTTGCCTTGGGCTTGAGATTAGCAACCTTGAAACTGATCTGGTTAGCTAGCTGGATCATTGTAGGGCAAAGTTTTCCTTTGGGGACCCCCATGTTGTAGCCCACGCACTATGAAGATGGTTCAGTACCGCCCTTTAAGACAGCTTCGGCCAGAAGGACTCTGAGATGTTGGCAGCTTGTGAGACAGGTTTGGAGAATGCAATGGTGGCTTATAACAGGGTCATGACAGGGCTTTTGATACTGTTGCACCTACTTGTGTATGACCCCAGGGTCACACACTTGGGTTCCCCATGGTTTGATGGAGAGTTCAGAGAGGTGAAGACGAGGGGTCAGAGGTCAGAGCACTATTGGAGGAGATCCAAGGCTCAGGAGGACAAACTGGCTTTGAATAGTCATTATGATGAAAATCAAAGGGCAATTACCTTTACTAAGGCAGCATTTCTATCCAGGGAGGTTGTGGCTGGGAGGACTCGACCAGCTCAGCTCTTCCCTGCTGTAGACAGTTTATGACATCAGTATCATTTTTTCCTGTCTGTTCTGTCTTCTTTGAAAGGCTGACAAGGATATATATGGTACATTGTTGCAAGCTGGTCATTTTGCCCTTATGGCAACCAAGTAATGTGTGGAGTTATGTTTGATATCTGAGCCCTTCCCCTTCACCAAGAGAAGGATTGGAGGGCTCACAAGCTTTGTTTGCCACAGAATTTTTTTTTTTTTATTTGCAAATTGATAACCCGGAAAAGCATGCTGAACAATGTCTCATTCCAGGTGCAACCTGGGGTGGGGGTGGGGGGGTGAAGAGGATCAAGTGGCTTGCTCACCTCTGAGCTAGAAGGTTGTGGGATTGAGTCCCACACAGGGGGATCTGGGCTCGTAGCCAGCACTGGCACAGCAGAGCGGTATTGAAGGGGGGCTCTTTCTGTACCAGAAATTATACATTTTCACCTGATTAATATGTCCATGTAATGATCGGTAGTGTTTGCTGAGACTGTTCATCTCTTTATAAAAATTCAGTTAACATAAAACCTTCTAATTGTCTGCAGAAGGACAGATGGATAACCCACCACGAAATCTCCTTATGGCAATGCAAACTGCACCTTTACTTCCTGTTAATTACTGGCACACTATCAGTTTTCTGACTGTTACACACAGAATATTCCACAAGGTGTCACGTTTGAACTGTACTGACATGGTCACCAATCGCCGGAGTCTAACATTGTCTACTCCCTCCAACAACACACACACACACACACACACACACACTAGGGAAGAAGATTGGAGAAGGAGCCAGTGAAACGAGGCAGATCTGCACAAAGGGCAGGGTTCACTGCTTCACAGGTTCTTAAGGAGACAGCTGAACATTAATAACAGAGAGACGTTCATCTGGACTCTGTGACCTTTTGACTGTTGACAGCATTTCCACAATGTACTGGGAACCCGTCCTCACCCTGATCATAACCTACTGGCTGTGTAAGGATTTTATTTATGTTTTAAATTAATTTCATCTTAAAGATACAGAAAGCATACATTTAATAAAGCTAATTTAGCCATAAAGCAGTGGATGATTTAAAGTCAACTACTTTAAAATAAGATTTATAATTCAATGTTTGGTGAATAGTGTGAGATGTTTGGTGAATAGTATCAGTGCTTGTGCATACTGTAACTTTGGCTTTTCTCTATTCCCACCCTCAGTAGAGGTGTCAGGTGGTGTTATGGGAATAGGAGGCCCAGCACTGAGGGTGAGCAGAGTTCTGGAGGAGGTGGGGAGGATGGAGGATTTGAGATGTGCTAAGTGTGGCAGTGTAGAGAGAGGCAGGCTTTTTTTTTCAGATTTAATATACTGTAATGATTATGAAGTGAGGCAGAGTTACAATCACATACATAACAAGGGTCAGAAAGATAAGTATTGCATAACCAAATTCCTATACAACAGGAAGTACTTATCTAAACCCGTAAGCTCTGCCCTAAACTGTAAGAAGAATAATAAAGGTGCAATTTTATGCATGAACATAATACCCACCTCCATCCAACCTCCGTTACCCCTCAAAACCGCCAGAGCGAATAAAATAGTATGTCCCTCGTATTACCAGTCCTCACATAATGTTTGACCTGTAGGGTAAAAAATTGTTAGGAAAAAGTTACTTGTAGGGCAGAAGAAAATTTAAAAAAGGGGTGGTTCTGACCTAGTTTCTTCCTGGTCTGATATGGTTAAGGGAGAGGCAGGCTTTTATTTAGCTGACGGGAAGAGTTATTCCCCCACATTGAATCTCGGGCAAAGCCCTCCTATTCAGTGTTTGGTGAATAGTGTGAGTGATTGTGCATACTTTAACTTTGTCCTCTCTTTTTTCCCACCCTCAATAGAGGTGCTGGGTGGCATTATGGGAACAGAAAGCCCAAAAGAAAGAAGCGATTATCTCCTCCAACTCACAGAGGATGTGAACAGTAGTATTCAGGAGAGCCCCCCATCATGGAGTAAACCTCTTAATAATGATGGTTATTTAACTGCCTTTCCTCTGGGCATACTAATTGAAGATAATCCTAAAAGCTTGTCTGATTACCCACTCTGGATTTGGGATGTAAGTTTCAAAACATGTGGAGATCCATTTTCCAAGTTTTTTGATGATGCGAGCAGGAATGTTGTTTTTGGAAGCTGATGAAGCTGCTCCAATCTGGAATGAATTACCTGTGAAAGAGAAAAGATCGAGACAGAGTCATAGTGGAATTCTCACATGCTCCATAAGCCATTTGGTGGTCATTGCAGAATGGTTGTTAACAGACAGGAGAGGTTGCGAGTCTGACGTGATATTGCATAAGATGATTGAAGAGAGCTACTGGGCACCAGCAGTTATGAGCTGGGTAATATGTGATCTGAACTCCTTTGTTCACTCTATCAGTTTTTGACTATTGAAGAAGCAGGATGTAATGATCAGCTTGTTTTCTTAAACTGGTGATTGTGAGAAAATTAGTAGCAGAATCTGAGATTACCGTAAACTCGCCATAGCATAGGAAACCATAAGAAGCTAAACAAATAGCTTAAGAAATCATGATGTTTGTGGTAGGGTCAAAAGGATTAGAACATAGCAAGTCCAACAATTTTCGAAATATAGGTCCATTAATAGGCAGACGTTTAGGAGCTTTTGGGAGAGATTCTCTATGAATTCCAAGAAGAAGGAGTTTAACAGAGGCATTGCATAGAATCAAGGACATGAATGGATTTGATTGAGATAGGAAGAACTGTATTCCAGATAAGTACTGTTTTATGGTCCCATATAACAATTTCAGTGCTTGATGGCGTTACGTTATGAAAGCTAACATATGATTGATAGAAAATGGTTTCTTATGAAGTCACTGGAAGGCACAAAACACGGAATATTTCTTCCACGCAGTAGTATATGTCGCTTGGATATTGAGAAGCTAGTGCTGACTACATGAGGGCTTCCGTTGGTTGGTGGCAGTATGTTAGATCATGAGGAGATTGACAGATCAAGGAGGAGGAGTCATGGTTGTGTCTGCTGTGGGACAGATATGACTGAATTCCTAGAACTGAAATTGAGATAAATAAATAGAAGCTTAATTCCCATAACCAGGAATGTGAAAGCATTCCATAGCAAAGTCGTGGTACAGCGATCACCAAGTCAGCCGCCACATAAATAACACGATGGAATGAGACAGTGACCTGCTTTTATTAATACTATTGACCGTGGCTTGATTGTCTGAGAATTAAACCATATGTTTAATTACGTACGGTGGGGGCAGGAGATCTTAAACCAGTATTGGATGAGAGGGATTTGGGTATCAGAATCGTAATGATCTTAACTTTAAACTGCATTGTAACCAGGTGATTAGAAAAGCTAGTGGCATCTCGCACTGCATTAACAGGCATATCATAAGTAGGGTCAAGGAGGTATGGCTACCACTTTATACCTCACTAGTAAGGCCCCATGTTGAATATTGTTCACAGTTTTGGGCTCCAGGTGGAAAAGGGGACATAAATACACTTGAGAGGGTCCAAAGAAAGGCATCACGCTGTATTACTGAAGTATCAGGAAAATATTGTAGGAAAGATTACAGACATTGGGGATATATTCTCTGGAATACTGAAGGTGTGGGGGGATATGTGCCTCATTTTCAAAGCACTTGCAGATGCTCTGTTATGGAAGCAGTTAGGCTGTGTTCTTAGGGACACAGTAAACTGTGCAAGGGCTGACCCTTTGCAACTGTATGGAAAACATGATAAAACCAACAGAAGAAAACATTGGTTTAGTGTCAGGGTGGTTAACGTTTGGAATGAGCTACCGGTTGAAGTTGTGGAAAGCAAAACCATGGCTGAATTTAAGACCAAACTGGATATCCACTTGATTTCAAATAATATAACAGAGTATAACTAGTTCTATTTGCAAGCTGTAATGGACCTATCGGTCTTCATAGAGCTTTGTATACTTCTATGTAATCTATGTAAAGACTAAGACGGTCTGCAAAGACCAATGATAACCCCATATGAAAGCAGCTGCTATGAGCAGGTAAATTTCAAAATGAGCAGATGTCTTTGAGAAGTCTCAGAGGCTATATACATGGGGGGCAAGGAGCAGTGAACCCAGAGTTTTCACAAATTGCAGCAAGGCTATAGTTAAGAAACACATCGGTATAAATTCCAGAATGAAAATCTGGAGATAGATCCTTGTGAAACATAGAACATCTGTTCTGTAATGTCAGAAAATGGGACCACATTGCTAGATCCGACTTGGCTGCAGCAGTACTAGTAATGTGATGATGCAGTGTCTCTTCAGATAAAGACACTGCTAATTCTTTAAAGAGTCAGACGAGTGCAGTGATACCAACAGCAGGAGGTGAATCAGGCAGATTGTTTGGCAGGAAGCTGTCTAGGAGATGAATAACAGCTGAACGATGGCAAACACTGAGCAATAAAACACACAATAGTTTGGGGCTACGTTTACAACCAAAGATCAGATGAACAGCGAAGTAGTAGCAATCTTCCTATTTAATACCATAGAGATGCCAAAGAGATGGATGGGTAGTAATTTAAATGTATCTGAAATGTCCACTTTTGAAAGCCAGGAGCCAGAGCCAAATCATTGAACAATGACGATGGCGTCATCGATGTGAGCGCACAACAGAGAGTAGTCATCAGATGGGACCAGTGAACTGGCGCTGGGAATGGATTAATGAGTGAGGAGCTGGTAAACAGGTGATCAGTCATTTCTTGTCTGAAAACTTTCTGGTGGTGATGCCAATAGGGCTAATCCGATAGGAGGGAAATGGTGGATGCATAAAAGGCCCAACGAGAAATCCCTTTTGTAGTTCTTTTGCAGTAGTTGCTGAATGACATCTGGTTCCTTTAAAGCAAATTGTAAATTCTTGCATATGAATGAATTGAAGGGGAGTACAGTAATGCCCCTATAGAAACATTCCAAGAAGCCAGAAATTAGATAATCCACCAACAGGCATGAAGGATGGGAGACTACAACTTGAGCGAAAGGTTGTACATTAACAGGGGCAGAGGTATGCACTAATTGCCATTGTGCAGTTCTGAGACATTTTCGGACAAATGATTCGAGCATGTGCATTGCTGCAGAAACTGCAGAGATGAAGAAACTGACAGCCAGAGCCAAACCATGCTTCATCATTGAAATTATTGCAGATTGTCTTGTTTCCTGTGTATTTCATTTGTCTGCTCAAGTTGTGTCAGGCGAAAGCATTAGGATTAGTAATTGTGTGGGTCAGTCTTGAAGAAGAAAAAGAAGGAGGAGCTGATTTTTGGTGGCAAGGAGTTACCTGGGGTATGACTGGACATATCCTTGATTGTTCTCCAGAATTTAGAGGAGCACTTTCCAGCAGAGTCCAGCTCCTTAAGATAGAATGATGCTTTCGCATCTCTGATCATTTTTGTACATGCATTATGTGCCTTCCTAAATTGGCACCAGTCTGAGTCCAATTTCATCTGCCGCTCCTTTTTCCACAACTTGTCCCTGCCTAGCAGGGTGGTTTTCAGTAAAGGTGTGAACCAGCGACAAGTTTTACTTTTTACTTGGGTTTCTACCATCGTGGCATGTGAATCTAGGGCTTCTACTAGAATCTCATTAAATATATCGTACGCCGTGTTGACCGTGGTGGCTAGGTAGAAGTCTTGCCAGCGTGGTGACTGTCACAGTTCGTATGTATAGGCAGCCATATCAAAGTTGCTCTGTGTCCTTTTAGTGATTAATTTAGTTGATGGGCCTGTGTGATGTAGTGACCTAACTACAGCAATAAAACAATGGTCACTGACATCGACGAAAAAGGTTCCAGCGTGTATAGACAGCCACATCAAAGTTACACGGGTTATTTTTATTAAGATGTGTAGGTTCTTGAATTAACTGTGCCAACCCATGAGCGTCACAAAAGGTGTTTAGGGGTGAAGCAGCCTTGGAGAGCCAGTCAAAGTTACAATCCCCGAGTATGATTGTTTCGAGAGTCTCTTTCTCAGTGATATCACCAAGGTGAGATAGGAGTAGTGTTCCTGCATATGGGGGTCTGTAACAACCAATCACTCTAATGGCCAGAGAAGTGGATAATTCAATCTTGAGTGTCAGACATTCAAACTCATTTTTAATGGAGCTTGAGTTCATACAGGACGTTGCAAATCTGCCAGAAACTCTTTCTTTTGAGAGTGGCCATATCCGACGGAGAAGAGAGGGGAGAGATGGGACCAGGGTTTAATTTGATGTTTCTCAAGCATATCAGTAGGAGAACTAGCAGTTTCGTTAAGGCAACTAACATTAGTTTGAGAAGCTTGGCCCTGGTACGCTTATGATACTTAATGTGTTGTGCAACCCTATCACCACTCCTAAGGGTGTACCGCCCTAATGCTAGGTGAAGCAATACCCTGACCGAGATGTGCAGAGGGTGGCTAATACAGTAAGAAACAGAAGGGCTAACTTGAGGAGGTGGCTCAGTATGGGTACCAACACGATAGGTATCCAGGTTGTACTCAGGCAGTAGAGCTATCTGCATGGCACATAAGTAATTAGTGGACAACCGATGCACAAAAGGAAGAGTACTTTTTCCAAGCTATTGTATAGGTAGCTCTAGTGGAAGGAACTAGTTGTCCACATGATGGAGGTAGCTTGCTGGTGATAATACTGTATGCCATTATTAGGTCTCTAAAGGAAGGTGAAGGAGTCATTGTTGGATCTTCCCAGAGATGAAGGCAATGAAATGCCTGAAACTGGTTATCGGAAAAGATGGATATGGATTGAAGGGACCAATGGTGACCCCAGAGGAATGCAGCTGCAACTATTGGGTATATCTCGAATAGAGGAGATGTGGAAGAAAAGTCAGAGGGTGATGAATATCCAGAGGCCATGGAGTGGTGATACAAGATTGCTGAAATAGGTTCTATGTGATAATGGTGAAAGCCTAAAGGTGATCGTCATTATCGCAAAGTCAGAGTGCCAGAAATTTATTTTGGCACTCTGACACCCCCGGTGCACAGCAAAACGGCGCTGGGAACATAGGTTTTTAATGTTTTATAAGGGGGACTTCTCCCCCCCCCACCCCCCTACTTAAGGATTCTCAAGTCCAGGTGGGTGCATGTCGGGGGGGAGATTTAAAAAAAAAGTGTGGGCCGGGCGCAACAAAAACACACCACGCCCAGACCCAAACCCAGTACCCTGTGCACCAATGCCACCAACCCACCCATCACACCATGGGGTCAGCTCGGCAACCCACTGTGGCACCACCGTCACAAACCCTCCTGCCCCTTGCTGTCAAATTCACTCTCTCCCTCCCGGGCATCGTATAGCGACATCCTGCTGCTATATTCGCCAACCTCCCCCAACCTGCTGCCCCACCCTACACATAGTCGCAATTATATGAGTTGAAGATTGGGTCACCGTTATTGTAGGTGTCCAATCACTGAAGCCCATGTTACGGGCTACCCTGAAATATGGCTGCATAGCCATGAGTAGGGGAAGCGTCTGTGTGTATTCTGGGATGAAAGTCTGGAGAAGGGTTTTGTGGAACATCGAATGGCCATTCCATTTGGCTAAAATTAGGGACCACATGGCTAAGTCAGATTTAGCAGCAGCAGTGATTTGGACCTGGTGTTGTAGTTCAGAAACTGATGAAGCTTGGGACAATAGGTATGAAATGAAGGATCAACCTTGTGGAATTAGTCTCATGGCAAAATGAAGGTATCCCAGTAGAGAAAAAAGTTCTTGTTTTTTTTTGCAGAAGGAGCTAGCTGAAAAGGACTTCATTAGTGCTTGGATCCTAGACAGTTTGTCGAGTGGTAAATGGGCTTCCATGCGTTCAGTGTCCAGAACTAAGCCCAAGAATTCTAGGCATGTTGCGGGTCAGTCCTACCACTATTGCTAAAGCTTTCAATAAACATTTCTCTGATTTATCTAGTTATACGAGCTCCCTCTCTACCCATAATACTTCCACCCCTGATCCTTCAAACATCCCTCCAAACTCATCTCTCCATTTCCGTTCTCGCGTGGTGACTAAAAAGAAGGTCTATAGGCTTCTCAGCTCGATCTCTGGCAGTTGCAGCATCGGTGCTGATGGCCTTGAGCCCAGACTCCTCAAACTGGCTGCTCCTCGCCGCACCTCCCCTCTGGCCAGAGTTTTCAATCTATCTATTCACTCCAGAATTGTCCCGTATCTGGAAGATCACTAGGATCATCCCAATTTTCAAGAAGGGTGACCCAAAGTCCATCTCTGATTACCGCCCTATTCCAATCTCCTAGCTTGACATGACAATTATCTTTGTGACGGACAGCAGTTCGTCAGATTAAAGGTGACGTGTAAAGAAGAGGTGCAGCCCGCTCCCATCCCCACATACCGTTCAATGCAGCTGCGTGAGTCAAGGGCTGCTATTATCGTAATTTTTAAATCATCATTATTTTAAAAAGCTGCCAAAAGTTAAAGTCGAATGCAGAAGTGCTGCATGGGTCCTGATTCAGTGGGCACAAGCTGTTGTGAGTATTCCACCCATTCTGTGACATGCCAAACCCCACTGCCCTTATTGTAGCAGCAGTGGTGGCAGTTTATTATACTTATTTTATTACTTCCACAGGGGTCCTGATACCTGAAATATTATATATGGCAACAGCCTGTCCAGGTGTTGACATACATTTGCCTGACAGGCAACTGCCCAACATGCAGTTGCCTGACAGGTGTTCAACCCAAGGAGGCAGTATAGCGCAGTGGTTTAAGGCTCTGAGCTGCAAACCTGGAGACTTGGGTTTGAATCCCACTGCCCCCACTTGCATACTGTGTGACCCTGAGCAAGTCACTTAACTTCCCTGTGCTCCCAGGATGCACCTGTAAACAAGCTTCCAGCTTAGTGTGTCTCTCCCCTGGAAAAACAAACAACAGAAAAAAAACCCTGACAAGGGATTGCCCGACATTCATAATGTCAACAATCTGGAGTTATATTAAGCCTAGGGGGTGCGGGAGAGCAGAGCCCCCCTGCACGTAGTGTGTGTTGTGATCCTGCACCCCTGAACTTAACATAGCTAACTCCAGGTTACCTATCCTAGGTATAAAATAAAATTGAACACCCTCATGAAGGCTTTAGAGGCCTCCCGTATTGTGGCAGCTCAGACATCATCAGCAGCATTACATAGTACCTCTTGTGTAGCCAATGTCTGACAATAGTTATCTTTTACCTGAAGGGGGTCCAGTCTCCCCCTGGGAGAGCGATCATTTTTCTACTGAAGCCAAAAACAAAGAGAAATCAGATCATGTTCCAATGTTGTATATTGTAATATTAACTATAGGAGAAGGAGCCACAATACCAACTGTAGCCTCGCAATTAGCAAGAAAAGGAACTCAGTTCTACTGTATTTTTCCTTTAACCCTTCAAGACTCTCTAGTAACTGGCCTCAGGCTGAGTGAAGAGAGAGGCTGGTTACATTGGCACAAATAGAAAGTTCTCTTTCGTGGCTCTTCCTTATGGTGTTTATAATTTGCAAGTTCTCTACCACAGCATATGGAACTGACAAAATGTTTCCTGGTTGTGACACTTCTCCGAAAAACAGACTCTGACATTAGTCAACTATCCCCTGGGACCCTGTCAGGGAAGAGACAAGAGAATGAGCCAATGAAAATAGGGCATATCTGCATGAAGGGCAGGTTTCACTGCTTGAGAGGTTTTTAAGGAAACAGCTGAGCATTAACAACAGAGAGAAGTTCATCCGGACTCTGTGACCCTCTGACTGTTGACAGCATTTTCATGATGTACTGGGCTCCTGTCCTCACCCTGCTCATAACATGCTGGACATGTAAGGAGTTGTCTTTTTTATGTTTTAAATGCATTTAATCTTTAAAGGCTAAAAGCTAGCTTTTAAAAAAGACGATTCATTGATAAAGTAGCGGCAGATTTAAAGTATAACATGATTATTTATTATAATACATTTTAGTAGCACTTGTTGAAAAAGAATAAACTGTTTTTGCTGACATGTTTTTAATTACAATTTCTCAGGTCACATGGCTCAGGCTAGCCTGACTCAGCCTCCCTCAATGTCAGTGTCTCTGGGACAGAATGTCGAACTCTCCTGTAGTGGCAGCAGCATCAGTGGCTACAATCTTTGTTGGTATCAGCAGAAACCTGGGAACGCTCCACGACTCCTTACATATGACAGTAACAGACCCTCAGGAATCCCGGATCGGTTCACTGGTTCCAAAGACAGCTCTGCTAAAACTGCCAAATTAACCATCACCTGAGTCCAGGCAGAAGATGATGCTGATTATTACTGTGGTACATGGGTCAGTGGCTCTAACCCATACACAGTGATACAATCTCATAAGGAACTGAGACAAAAACCTTCTGCATCACCAAGTCGGTCTCTGTAGCTGGAGAAGACAGCTACTGAGTCTGATATAGATAACTTAACTGTCCTAGTTATGTGATCGCTCTTTTCTGACCGATGAACTTTGTTTGCCCAGTGGAGGAGCACGCCCCATTTTCCAGGGCCCAGGATCTTCCCAGTCTAGGGGTGTTGCTCAACAGGAGGATCCCTCACAGCAATATTTATATTAATTCTAAGTTCTGTCAATTGAGTGTTCATGCTAAACTACACCTATGGCAACTTGGGGGCAGTCACCACTGGAGACAGCATTGACATGTACCCACACATAGAGACTTATTTTTATATAAATTGCAGAAACTGATAGCATAAGTGGTTGATCATCAGTCATCCTGGACCACTTCGTTACTGCCTCGGGCATGCTTTTCTCCTTTGAATCTAACAGTTGCTGCAGCTTAAACATTACAGTTCTATGAGACCAGGCTCATTCAGCAACCCCCCCAAATGCCATTTTATCACAGCCAGTGTACAGGTCATGGCAAGATAAGACCCTCTGTAGCCCCTCCCCAATCTCATCACAGCAGGTGTATAGGCCATGGCAAGATAAGACCCTTTGTAGCCCCTCCCCCACCTCATCGCAGCAAGTGTAGAGGCCATGGCAAGACAAGACCCTCTGTAGCCCCCAGCCACCTCATCACAGCAGGTGTAGAGGCCATGGCAAGGCAAGACTCTCTGTAGCCCCTCCCCCACCTCATCACAGCAGGTGTAGAGGCCATGGCAAAGCAAGACTCTCTGTAGCCCCTCCCCCACCTCGTCACAGCAGGTGTACAGACCATGGCAAGGCAAGACCCTCTGTAACACCCTGCCTCATCACAGCAGGTGTACAGACCATGGCAGGGCAAGACCCTCTGTAGCCCCTCCCCCACCTCATCACAGCAGGTGTAGAGGCCATGGCAAGCCAAGACCCTGTGTAGCCCCTCCCCCACCTCATCACAGCAGGTATAGAGGCCATGGCAAGCCAAGACCCTGTGTTGACCCTCCCCCACTCATCACAGCAGGTGTAGAGGCCATGGCAAGGAATGACCCTCTGTAGCCCCTCCCCCACCTCATTACAGCAGGTGTAGAGGCCATGGCAAGTCAAGACCCTCTGTGGCCCCTCCCCCATACCTTATCACAGCAGGTGTACAGACCATGGCAAGGCATGACCCTTTGTAGCCCCCCACCTCATCACAGCAGGTGTAGAGGCCATGGCAAGCCAAGACCCTGAGTAGCCCCTCCCCCACCTCATCACAGCAGGTGTAGAGGCTGTGGCAAGGCATGACCCTCTGTAGCCCCCTGCCTCATCACATCAGGTGTGCAGGCCATGGCAAGGCATGACCGTCTGTAGCCCCTCCTCCACCTCATCACAGCAGGTGTAGAGGCCATGGCAAGGCAAGACCCTCTGTAGCCCCTCCCGCACCTCATCACAGCAGGTGTACAGACCGTGGCAAGGCATGACCCTCTGTAACACCCTGCCTCATCACAGCAGGTGTAGAGGCCATGGCATGGCAAGATCCTCTGTAGCCCCCCCCGTATGATTACAGCAGGTGTACAGGCCATGGCAAGGCAAACTCTCTGTAGCCCCCATGTAGAGGCCATGGCAAGGCAAGACCCTCCAGTTCATCCAGAGTGTATGGGTAACTCTTCCCTACTCCCACACACATCTGCACTCCAGGGCAGGCAAACGTTATTGTGCCCCCAATACTAGGGACTACCAGACAGTGCAGTGCCGAATTTCCAAATGGTCGCATAGTGTCTTCTGCAACCCACCAATATGTGGACATGCCTTGGAATTGCTTTTTTGCCTTGGGCTCAAGATTAGCAACCTTGAGACTGATCTGGTTAGCTAGCTGGATCATTGTAGGGTGAAGTTTTCCTTTGGGGACCCCCATGTTGTAGCCCAACCACTATGGAGATGGTTCAGTACCGCCCTTTAAGAGAGCTTTGGCCAGAAGGACTGCAGGTGGTATTGGACATCTCTGAGATGTTAGCAGTTTGTGAGACAGGTTTGGAGAATGCAATGGTGGCTTACAACAGGGTCATGACAGGGCTTTTGATACTGTTGCACCTACTTGTGTATGACCCCAGGGTGACACACTTCGGTTCCCCATGGTTTGATGGAGAGTTCAGAGAGCTGAAGACAAGGGGTCAGAGGTCAGAGCACTATTGGAGGAGATCCAAGGCTCAGGAGGACAAACTGACTTTGAATAGTCATTATGATGAAAATCAAAGGGCAATTACCTGTAATAAGGTGGCTCAGACATCAGTGGCAGCATTACCAAGTACCTCTTGTGTAGCCAATGTTTGACAATAGTTATCTTTTACCAAAAGGGGGTCCAGTCTCCCCTTGGGAGAGCTATAATTTTTCTACTGAGGCCAAAAGCAAAGAGAAATCAGATCATGATCCAATGTTGTATATTGTAATATTAACTATAGGGGAAGGGGCCATAATACCCACTGTAGCCTCACGATTAGCTAGAAAGAAACTCAGCTCTACTGTATCATGAGCAGTAGAACAAATGGAGAAATATCTCGCTGTTGAATTTTCCCATCTCCAGATAACAGAATTCAAAAACTCTTGCATGAGGGGATTTGGAGGCATTTTTATGTTTGCTTGCATGCATGCGCAAGAAACGTGGCAACTTAGGAAAGAAGCGGGGTGTGGAGGTTCGGCACTGTGGCAGCCAACGGCAGCACTGCATTTGGGGGTTTGGTACTGGTGGATCAATGCAGACCCAGTGTCCTGATGACACTGGTTCTGCAGAAGTGCCAACAAGTTGAAACGTTTTCACTGCTGCAAACAGGGCCTGCCTTGTCATTGCAGTGTCAGCCGTTTCGCTGAAATGAGGGAGCGACCCGTCATTGCAGGGCATTACCTTGTCGTCTGCATGCCCCCGACCCAGTACATTTGCCTACAGGGGAGCCCACACCCAGTCAGTATACTGTAACCTCCTTCCTCATTTGTTGTGTGCCTAGGGGTTGCCCAATCTCCCTTGGCATCATGCGCCCCCCAACAGTCTTTCTTTGCCGATGGGGGATCCCAATCCCTGTCGGCATAATGTCCCTCCCAATTTGTTGTGTGCCGAGGGGGGCCTATCCCCGGCTCCCCACTCGGTATGTGCCGACGGGGGTGCCCAATCCCCCGTCGGCTACAGCCCCCCACCCAAAACACTCAGGTGGCATGCTGGGAGCACATCCCAGTGTGCCAAATGTCCCTTTAAAAAAAAAAAAAAAAAGTCCTGCAATGTTTTTCATTTTTTTTTCTTTATTTAAAACCTGTAAAACAGAAAACGGTCCCTTGTTGAGTTCGGTGGCCCCTCCCCCAACCCACGCCCAACTTCTGCGCACCCCGCCTCCCCACACACCTCCCTCACCCCATACTTACCTCCAGAGCCCAGTGCAACAATATTTGGTGGACCGGGAACATGTCTGCACTCTTCAAAGCTGACTGCGAACTGAAGAAATGCCGGTAAGCTGTATAATGGCATAAATAGTGTTTTTCAACTTAGGTGCATATCTCAGGCATTTTGGGGAATTTTGGCACCAAATTTTCAACATGGGGTTATTGGGACCCCTCCTCATGAATTCAGTCACTCTCATGGCGTTATTCCATCCTGAAAGGTGATTTTGTAGTCACTGCACGGCATCACCTTTCGGGACTGATTAACAAAATGACAATGAGACTGTTCATGAGGTGGGCTCTCAAAAAGCCTATGTTGCAAACTTGGTTAAAAAAATCTAAAAAATTACTGTTTTATGAGCATGTGTTGCGCAGTTTCCATGCACACTCATAATTTCGCGAATCTGTAATATTTTCACTCCAGATTTTCAACACTGACATTTTTCCACACCTCCTTATAAACAGTACAGCTGTCATTTTACACATCCTGGCCAAAATGTGTTTTCGCACTTCCAGCGCAGATTAGCGTGTTTGCTGTGGGAAATCAGTTTTTGGGATAGATTGAGAAAATGACAGTGACACTGTTCATGAGTAGAGGTCCTAAAATGCCTATGTTGAAAATTTGGTGACGAAAGTCCATAAAATGACTGTGTTACAAGACTGTATTGCGCTGTTTCCGCCCACCCTTGTAACTTCGCAAATCTGTAATATTTTCATGCCAGATTTTCAACACTGGCATTTTTTCACACCTCCTTATGAACAGTACAGCTGTTATTTTTCACATCCTGCCCGAAATATGCATTTATTCATCTGACACAGAATAGCGCGGTTGCTGTGGGAAATCAATGTTCGGGACAGATTAAAAAAATCATAGTGACAGTGTTCATGAGCAGAGGTCACAAAATGCCTATGTTGAAAATTTGATAAAATCATTTCACTAAATGACTTAGACGCATGGGTTGCGCAGTTTCCACGTACGCTTGGAAGCTTGAGCATTTTTAATATTTTCACTACAGATTTTCAACATTTGCCATCTCTTCACACCTCTCTATGAATGGTACAGCTGTCATTCTTCACATCCTGCCCATTCTGTGTTTTCATACATCTGGAGCACAATGGCACAGTCACTGTGGAAACTCAAAGTTCGGGACACATTGGCAAAATCACAGTGCCACTGTTCATGAGAAGAGGTCCCAAATGCTTTCATGAGGTGGGGGTCACAAAAAGGCCATGTTGAAAATTTGTATTGAAAATACCAACAAATGCCCGAGGTGTTAGGGTTAGGGACCTGCAGAAACTTGAAGAATGGTCAGGGGTTTGGCAGTTGAAATTCAATGCAAGGAAGTGCAAGATAATGTATATGGGGCACAAAAACCCTGGCACAATTTATCATTTGGGGGGTGAGGATATAGCATGCACCAAGCAGGAAAGGGATCTTGGGGTTATCATCTCTGATGACCTCAAGGCAGGGAAACAGTGTGACAAGGCAGCAGGTAAAGCAAATAGGATGCTGGGATGCATAGGCAGGGCATCACCAGCAGGAAAAGGGAGGTCATAATTCCACTATACAAGACACTAGTGAGGCCCCATCTGGAGTACAGTGTACAGTTCTGGAGACCTTACCTACATAAGGACATTGACAGGATAGAGAAGGTTCAGAGGAGGGCAACAAAGATGGTGCATGGATTGCATCACAAGTCCTATGAGGACAGGTTGAAGGAACTGAACATGTACTCCCTGGAGGAAAGGAGGGAGAGAGGGGATATGATAGAGACATACAGGTATCTTACAGGGAGGAACAGGGTGCAGGAATACACTATTTTAAGTGAAAAAGATGTTCCAGGACTAGAGGCATGGGATGAAGTTGGAGGAGGGACATTCAGAGGAAACGTGAGGAAGAATTTCTTCACAGAATGGGTGGTGGATAAGTGGAACACCCTGCCAGAGGAAGTGGTGGGGGCTGAAACAATCACAGGATTTAAGAATGCATGGGATAGACATAAAGGAATTCTGGAGGTCAGGGTAGGGAGGCAAACAGACTTCTTGGAAAACATAAACTGAACTTACACGCTCAAATGGGCAGACTGGGTGGGCCATAGGCCCTTATCTGCCGGCACTGTCTATGTATCTATGTATCCCACCCTGTACAGACTGACAGGCATCAGGGGTGTGCCTTTGGATTGCCGACTGTAATGCTCATGCCATTCCACCCCCAGCCCCCACCCTGCAGCCAGTGACAGACATCGAGGTGTGCCTTAAACTCTTCGGCCCCAGAGTTCACTCCATTCTCCTATACTGCACCCATTTCAGCGTATGTCCTTATGGAGTGGGATGACTGTAAAGCCGAACACCCCAAGGCACATCTCAACACTTGTCGGTGTCTGCACGATAGGGTGAGATGAAAAAGCATGAATGTTATGGGCGACAACCCAAACACATACCCCAATGCCTGTCTGTCTCTGCAGGTTGGAGGTGGGGTTGGTGTGATGTTCAATACTTCACTGCTGTTCCTACTCTGCATTTGTCTAACTCCTGCATTTCCAATGCTAATACCAGCAAGCAAACATTTGGCATTGACAAATGCTTGTTTAATCGTGCTCTGTAACTTCCATTGTCATCAACAGCCACCATCTCATAGGCAGGGCGCACTTCCATGATTCGCTGCATGATAATTCACCCTGCTGACAATTAGCAGAGCACAGCAGGACATATTAGCACAGAGCAAGTGGTGGAAGTGTGCACAGCCCATGAGATGGTGGTGGCAACTGTTTATAGTGAAAGTCATGGAGAAATCTTAAAAGCATCTTAAGTGTCTCAGATAATGGAAAAAAAAATATTACTAGCTTAAAACTCTGATTGGGAGGGTAGCTTTGTGAGAGGGAAGATTCATTAGAGATTCATGGAGTTCTCATTTATGTATGTACGTACGTATGTATGTATTTATGTACAGTATGTATGTACAGTATATATGTACATATGTAGGTATGTACAGTATGTATGTACATATGTGAGTATGTATGTATCTAAGTATGTATGTGTGTACATATATATGTACACTATGTACGTATGTATGTACAGTATGTAAGTATGTACAGTATGTATGTATCTAAGTATGTACGTATATATGTACAGTATGTACATATGTATGTACAGTATGTATGTACAGTATATATGTACAATATGTATGTATGTATAGTATGTGCGTATGTATGTACAGTATGTATGTACGTTTGTGTGTATGTATGTATATATGTACAGTATGTACATATGTATGTACAGTATGTATGTTCATTATGTACAGTATGTAAGTATATACAGTAAGTATGTATGTACAGTATGTATGCAAAGTATGTATGTACATATGTATGTACAGTATCTACGTATGTATAGTATGTCTGTACAGTATGTATGTACAGTATGTATGTATGTACAGTATGTATGTATGTATGTATTTATTTAAAAGTTTAACCAGGAACTACACACTGAGCTGAAAACAGCTTGTTTCCAGGAGTGTCCCAGGGAGTGGGTAGGAGATAAAAATAACAGGGTAAAATACAATAATATAGTTTTACAAGCAGAGTCATAAATATTATCGGCTTTAAATGCAACCAAATCGATAACAAGTCACTTAACCTGCTGCAACTTGTTTGCTGAACCTCTCTGCAATGTCTCTGTCATCTACCTTTGTGCTGTTTCAGTCTCTGTGTGTGATGAAAATGGCAGAACCATTCCCTCCCCTCCCTCCCCTGGATTGTAAAACACTTTGGGGTACAGTTTGTATGAGAAACACTGCATAAAACCAAATTCCTTCCTTAGTGCTAAACTAATAAGCATGTCTGATGGATAGACCACTAGGAACCTATGTGATAACAAGCTGTAAATACCTGTAAATGGCACAAAAACAGCCTGTTAGCTGGATGTAAAATGCAGAATGTTCCACAAGGTGGTGCACATGAGACATACAAGCATCAGGGTCATTGTTCTCTGAACTGGCATCTGACAATCTTCTACTGTCCCCTGGGACCCTGGCAAGGAGGGGGACTAGAGTAGGAGTGGCCAATTAGTAAAGGGCAGATTTGCATGAAGGGCACAGGTTTCAGTGCCATAGAGGTTCTTAAGGAAACAGCTGAGCATTAATAACAGAGAGAAGTTCATCCAGACTCTGTGACCCGCTGACTGTCGACAGCATTTCCACAATGTACTGGGCTCCAGCTGTCCTCTTTTTGATCATAACATGTTGGCCATGTAAGGGGTTTTATCACAAAAACTATTTCCACTTTTAATAGAACAATTTTCATTGTATTTGTGTAATCAGGCTCAATTGTAAAGCAGAAATACTTCTGACGTGTTTAAATTACTTGGTATGGAAAAGACGTAATCAAATTATATTTAAAATTCTCCCTCACCTAGTTTTGTTGATATGATGTTTCATGTTTTCTCAGGTTCCAAGGCCCAAAGCCTGTCTCAGCCTCCCTCAGAGTCAGTGTCTCTGGGACAAACCGCTAAACTCTCCTGTACTATGAGTGGGGGCAGCATCAGTGATAACTATGTATCCTGGTACCTGCAGCGACATGGCAACGCTCCACGATACCTTCTGTATTACTATACCAGCACTAGCAGGGGTCCTGGGATCCCCGATCGGTTCTCTGGATCCAAAGATAATTCCCAGAACATCTGCTATTTAACCATCTCAGGTGTGCAGGCAGAGGACGATGCTGATTATTACTGTGCTGCATGGACTAGTACTCCACACAGTGAAACAGTCACAGAGGGAACTGAGACAAAAACTTTCAGCATCAATGAGCCTGTCTCTACAGCTGGATGAGAGGCTCAGTTTGCTATTCACCTCCCTTTGTTTACCCACTTAGTCCTGCTGAGATAAAACAGTCTGTAACAGGACAGAGCTGGTCAAGAAGGAAGTGATACAGCAATTAACAAATTCAAATATAGCCCGCACAACAGAATACCTAGACAGAACCTGGGACCCATAACATAACTCCATTCTTCTAACTTTCTATTTTAACAATATAACTCCAGCCTCCCAGCTTTCTATTTTAAGCCTGCTCTTAAAACCTCTAAAAGTTCTGGATTCACCAAATGAAAGATTTGTATTAAAGAACTCACAAATACTCCTTCTATTAGATTTAGCCTAGGTCTGAGTCACTCATCTAAACGTCAGTCTAAGGTAGGGTGAAAAAAAAATTAGGTAGCCAGGTTAAATTGACTTGGCTACAAGATTCTGAAAGTTAGTGGTCCAATGGCCACTTGTCCACAGATAGATTCTTTTCCCCACAGTGGAACTGGTGCTAAACAGTAGGGCTGCGTGAACCTCTAAAAGTTCTACCTTGTGAACTTTCTGAGTAGAACCCAAAAAAGTTCTACCTGGTTCTATCAGGTAGAACCCAGTAGAATCGGGTTCTACCAGGTAGAACTGTGTTCTACCATTTATAATCAAGTTCTACCAAGCAAAACCAGGTTCTACCAAGTAGAACCAGGTTCTACCAAATAAAACTAGTTCTACTATGTAACACAAGCATTTGTCAATGCCGGACGTTCGCTTGCAGGTATTTGCAGTGGCGTTTGGCACGTATGGTGCTTTACCCTAATGCCCTGTGCGATTGCGGGTATTTGCACCACAAATTTTCAGCATGACCTTTTTGTTACCCCCACCTCATAAAAGCATTTGAGACCTCTGCTTATGAACAGTACCACTGTTATTTTGTTAATCTGTCCTGAATGTTGATTTCCCACAGCGACCACACCATTCTGCTCCACATGTGCAAAAACACAGTTCGGGCAGGATGTGAAAAATGACAGCTGTAGCATTCATAGGGAGGTGTGAAAGGATGGCAATGTTGAACATCTGGAGTGAAAATACAACAATTTCTCGAACTTACGAGCGTACATGGAAACTGCGCAATGAACGCTCATGACACAGTCATTTTGTGGACTTTTGTCACCAAATTTTCAACATAGGCATTTTGGGACCTCTGCTCATGAACAGTGTCACTGTGATTTTCATAATCTGTCCTGAGCATTGATTTCTCACTGTGACCACACCATTGTGCGCTGGATGTGCAAAAACACATTTCAGCCAGGATGTGAAAAATGTCAGCTGTACTGTTCATAAGGAGGTGTGAGAAAATGCCAGTGTTGAAAATCTGGAGTAAAAATATTTCAAATTCTCGAAGTTATGAGTGTGCGTGGAAATTGCGCAATGCACGCTCGTAACACAGTCATTTTTTTAAATTTTTTCACCAAATTTGCAACATAGGATTTTGGGAGCCCACCTCATTAACAGTGACACTGTTGTTTAGTTAATCAATCCCAAAAGGTGATTTTGTGCAGTGACCATGAAATCACCTTTGGGGACCGAATAACTCACATGACAGTAACTGAATTCATGAGGTGGGGTCCCAAGAACCCCCTGTTGAAAATGTGGTGCCACAATTTGCAAAAATGCCCGAGATAGCCACCTAGGTTGAAAAAAAAAACAACATTTATGCCATTATACAGCTTACAGCCATTTCTTCAGTTTGCGTTTGGCTTTCAAGAGTGCAGACATGTTCCCACTCCACTGAAGATCATTGCGCCAGGCTCCGGAGGTAAGTATGGGGTGAGGGGGAGGTGGTGTATGCAGAGGGTGGGTGAGGGTTTGGGGAGGTGGCACAAGACACAGCGAGGGCCGGTTTTCTGTTTTCACAGGTTTTAAAAAAACAAAAGATGTTGCGGGACAGTTTTCCCATTTACAGGGACAATGGGCACGCTGCGGTGGGCTCCCAGCATGCCACCTGAGTGTTTGTTGGGGGGGCCTGGAGACAATGGGGACTGGGCACTCCGTCTGCACATACAATGTGTTTGGTGGGGGCAATAACAAGGGAGCAGGGTAGACAGCAGCAGAGGGAGGAAGTGGGAGGGATTTTATTAGCAGCCAGAGGGAAAAGGATGACGTCAATATGTTAAATACACACACGTCACCACCGGTGATTGCAGTGGTGCTTTTTTTTTAACTGAAGACCACTGCAGCCAAACTGCTGTCATAGACAGCTTATGCATCCATTGGCAGTAGGGTTGCACACATTACACTGAGCACTGCATTGGACAGGAGGGTCATACACCTTCAAAAAGTCGTACTGTCCCAAAACGTTCCTTGCACATGCATGCAAGCGAATGCAAAAATAAACAAGCATTTGTCAATGCTGAATGTTGCTTGCTTCTATGTGCTATTTAGGTATTTGGAAGTCATTGGAGTGCAAATATTGAAAATTCGCGAACTTACGAGCGTGCTTAGGAATTGCGCAATGCACGCTTGTAAAACAGTCATTTTTAGGAATTTTTTCACCAAATTCTCAACACAGCCATTTTAAGATCTCTGCTCATGAACAGTGTCACTGTGATTTTCTTAATGTGTCTCATACATTGAGTTCGCACACCGACTGGGCCATTGTAATGCGCTACATAAGTCAGAAACACGTTTTAGGCAGGATATGAAAATAACAGCTGTACTGCTCATGAGGAGGTATGGTAAAATGGCAATGTTGAAAATCTGGGTAGAAAATATTGAAAATTTACCAAACTTACGGCGTGCATATAGGAACTACATGCCGCCTTACACTCGTAAAACAGTCATTTTAGAATTTTTTCACCAAATTTTCAACATAGCCATTTTAAGACCTCTGCTCATGAACAGTGTCACTGTGATTTTCTTAATGTGTCTCATACATTGAGTTTGCACACCGACTGTGCCATTGTGCGCTACATGGGCGGAAACACGTTTTAGGCAGGATGTGAAAAATGACAGCTGTACTGCTCATGAGGAGGTGTGGTAAAATGGCAATGTTGAAAATCTGGAGTGAAAATATTGAAAATTCATAAACTTACGAGCGTGCGTAGGAACTACTTAACCCCGTAAAACAGTCATTTTAGGAATTTTTCACCAAATTTCAACATAGCCACTTTAAGACATCTGCTAATGAACAGTGTCACTCTGATTTTCTTAATGTGTCCCATACATTGATTTCGCATACACCGACTTCCTCATTGTGCGCTACATGGGCGGAAACACGTTTTGGGTGAGATGTGAAAAATGACAGCTGTACTGCTCATAAGAAGGTGTGGTAAAATGGCAATGTTGAAAATCTGGAGTGAAAATATTGAAAATTCACGAACTTACGTGCCTGCGTAGGAACTGCGCAACGCACGCTCATAAAACAGTCATTTTTAGGAATGTTTCCACCAAATTTTCAAAATAGGCTTTTTGAGAGCCCACCTTATGAACGCTGGCAGTGTTGTTTCATTAATCAGGCTCAAAGGTGATTTCCCATGCAGGATCTGGAATCACTCCTTCGGTCCAATAACGCCATGACAGTGACATCATTCATGAAAAAGGGTCCCAAAACCCCATGTTGAAAATTTGGTGCAAAAATTCCAAAAAATGCCTGAGATATGCAACAAAGTTGAAAAACCCCTATCTAGCCCATTATACAGCTTACCGGCATTTCCTCAGTTCGCGGACGGCTTTGAAGAGTGCAGACGATTCCCGGTCCAGCGAAGATCGCCGCCGCCGGCTCGAGAGGTATGGGGTGAGGGGGGGTGGGGAGGCAGGGTGCGAGTGGGTGGGTGCGGGTTGTGGGAGGGGGTGAGGAGACAGCGATGGAATGTTTTCTTATTTACAGGTTTTTTGTATTCAGACGACGCTGGACGTTTGCCACGCTGGGGTGGGCTCCCAGCGTGGCAGCAGGGAAAGCTGTTTGGGGACGTGGAGCCAATGGGATTGGGTACCTTCTGTCAGCCAATACAGTTTTGCCATGCTGGGTGGGCTCCCAGCATGGCACCAAAGCTTTGGGGCGTGAGGCGCTGCCAGCACACAGCGGTGCGACGCGGGACGTTTGCCATGGTGGGGTGGGCTCCCAGCATGGCAGCAGGGAAAGCTGTTTGGGGGGACGTGGAGCCGACGGAGGATTGGGCACCCCCGTCGGCCAAAACAAGATTTGCCATGCTGGGGTGGGCTCCCGGCGTGGCACCAAAGCTTTGTGGGGGCGTGAGGCGCTGCCAGCACACAGCGGTGGTTTTCTTTGAAGTGAACACCACCGCTGTCATACACAGCACCCGCATCCATTGGTGCAGGACTGCCACGCCTGCTTAACGGAGCAGTGGATTGCACAGGACAGTCACACCTCCAAACTGTCCTATTCTCCCAAGACGTTCCTTGCACATGCGTGCAAGCGAACGTAAAAACAAGTTCTACATAGTAAAACCAGGTGCTACATGGTATAAAAAAGTTCTATAATATATAACGCAAAAAAAAAGTTTACATGGTTCTACTTAATTAAGAAATCCACAGAAGTATTGTTTTTTGTTTGGGAAAGTACATGTAGTACTAAGAATGGTATAAATACAATTGAGTGTTGCAAAGCTTTGGTGCATAGGATTCTGTCTCGGTGCTCAAAAGCTTTACAAAACTTACCATTCTTAAAGTTAGAATCTTGGTATTGCATTTATATTCCCAAACATGCAAAATAAAATATGTGGATTTTTTTTGTAGTTAAGTAGAACCAGGTGGAATGGACTTACTGCTTATATATTATAGAACCACCTGGTTACCCAGCAGATGCTTAAAAATACTAGTGTTGAAACAGATTTAACAAGCGGTAAAGGTCAGGGATGATATATGACTCGTATATTATCCCTGACAACTTTAGCTTTTTAAATCTGGTTACAGGCAGCACAAAGGGCTAACCCCCTGAGCTACACCCTGTTACAATAATTTTAAATCTTCCCCCACTGTTAGACTCAGGTACTAATAGAGCCCAGTTCAAAATAACTGGCGCCTGTGGTACCTATAGCTTCAGCTGCTTTTGTATCAAATAAGTACATGGACAGAAGTTTACAGTACAAAATGTATTTAATCCATGCAATGTGGTAAAGCAAAATGCCACATTGCCCCAGGGCTTCTGTACCTTACCTTCCTCAGTGCCCCCGAGGAAGGCATGGTGCTGACGCACTGGGGCAATGTGGCATTTTGCTTTACCACATTGTGTGGATTAAATTATGTTAGTACTTTAAATTTTGTCTGTATAGTTATTAGTTTGAGGCTTTCTGTTATTCTGAGTAACTAGTGTTGATGTTAGTAATACATTACCCATACCTCCCATAGGTAACTATGTCAATACTGTATTCCTTTATTTGTCCCACCCTCCCAAACATCTGCCCCTTCCTCATCTTTACTCAGAATAACTGAAAACCCCATAACAGTATACCATCTGCAAATTGTGTTTATTTATGATGCCAGGTCAGGTGCATGGTTTGGTGTCTAACAATGGAGGGTGAATAGTATTTGTAAGAGGTAGTGTCCCAGGGGGGTTTGGAGGGCTTGGAGTTTCGGACAGGGGCTAGGGTAAGATCAGTGATTTTTTTTTTATTGTCATGATAGTCAGTTAGTGCAGTATGTGGGAACAGCATTTTGTAAAATCTATTTTTTTTATTTTCATTTTACAGGTTATAATGAAAACAGTTTCTGTCTAGTTAATAGTTCCTTCAGATCAAAATATTGGATGTCATTGGGTGCAACATTGAAACTGGGAATGTATTGTAAAGTTGACATTTTACAGCAAAAAAAAAAACCAACATTTTTTAAATTAAATTCCCATTAAATTCCCATCTGGAACTGAACCAGAAGAACAGTTATTTATTATTTATTTATTTTATTAATGTTTTTGTTTGTTAGCTGGCCCATGACAAATGCCAGCCGACTGCACTACCTCTATTCTTATCCGCCTTTCCACCTCTCCTCTCTCTGTCCTTCCAAATCTACCTCCTCTTTTCTCCCATCCACGTAGTCTCCCTGATTTCACCCTCCTCCTTTCCCTTTCCCCTCCCTAAAGTTTCACCTTATTGTTCTTTTTTCATCTACAAGACTATGTGTTTTTTTATTTTATAAACTGTTATTTTTGCTTATGATTGTCTCAATTGTACCAATGACGTGGAACCTTTGTAAAAGAGCCTCGGCTCAAAGGTATACGTAATCCTAGAACAAATAAATAAATAAAAAATAGTAATAAGTATTCATTGAGTGTGTATTTTGTAATAAAAATCCAATAAAACAAATGGATGAAGACAGAGCTGTGTGACGATGTGTAGTCGTTTCTGGTTATTTTAGTTGAACTGCCATATGCAGTGGTCCTTCAGTTTCTGGTGCTAGTCAGATTGGGCCTTAGTGGCACATGAGAACCAGCAGTGGATGTTTGTTTCTGAAATTAATGGAATTCGAGGATGAGGAGGAGACAGGGGAACCATCAGTGGATTAAAGACAGCTGGAAAGGCTAGTGGCTACTAGTGGCAACAGACTCCTTCACCATCATCGTCATCATCATCAGTGTGGCATGATGCCATCTGTGTGCTGTCACCCTGCATAAGTTTGGGACAGTATATGTTTTTGAATTGAGGTTTTTTTAAAAAAGTGAGCCTTTCTACATTCTTCGTGGAAAGACATGTTCTTTTGTCATTCACTGTTGCCCCAGCAGCACTAACAATTCTCTCTGAATATGTGCTGGCAGGTGGGCAACTGAGGCATTCAATTGCGATCTTAGTTAAAGAAGGCCAGATCAATTTTTTCTGTTGTCAATAAATCAATGGTTCATCACCTGCAGTGAGATGTACAGTCTCCTCCATATAATCCTTAACCATTTTTGCAACAGGGACTTCTGGTACCACTATTGCCGCCTGAGCCTTCCCAGCTGTCTTTATTAGACCAAAGTCTGACAGCATGTCTCACAGTGGTCTGTCCTCTTGTGGTGTAGCAGCAGTTCTGGTTTGCATTTGATGAGCCAAAACATCAGTAGTGGAGGCAGCAGCAGCAACAGCAGATTGTGCTCCCTCCCTCTCCACCAGATTTTGGTCAGAATTTGAATGTTGCCAAAAGGGCACTGATGATGTACTACTTTTCTGAACTATACGTGCTGACACTTTCTCAATTAACAGTTCATGATATTGTTCCAGGTCTTTAAAGTCATGTGGTTTGAAGAATGTCTCAATCGTAGCCTTAAACCGAGGGTCCAGAAGCGTGGCCAAAATGTAACGTTCTGCTTTGCACATATTTACAATGTGCTCATCATCCAGGAAGTGTTGTATCATTTTTCCAAGTGATGCAGCACTGATGTCATCATTGTCAAAGAACTGTGACTTGAGACGCTGCAGTCTCATCCTGATGAGTGAAATTAAGGGCAGGATCTGACTTAGTCCGGCACCATCAGAGCTCACCGCTCGGGTAGCTCCTGATGAGTGACATTAAGGGTAGGATCTGACTTAGTCCGGCACCATCAGAGCTCACCACTCGGGTAGCCTCCTCAAAGGGTTTCAGGATACAACAAAGATTCTCCATCAGACACCACTGATTGGGGCCGATATTCACATCTCCTTTCCCAATGTCATGTTGGACTGCATATTGATGGATGGCTTTCTGTTGTTCAAGCATTCTCTGCGTCATATAATAAGTGGAATTCCACTGGGTTGGAACTTCCTGTATCATCTGGTGGAGAGGGAGGCTGTTTTCAATCTGAATCTGCTGCAACAACTTTCGGGCTTTCACAGAATGGCTAAAATGAGTGCACACAGTGCGGGCAGCTGCAATCAAGTTCTGCACATTTTGGTCCTCACTGATAAAGTCTTTTACCACCAAGTTAATAGTGTGTGCAAAGCATGGTATGTGTGTAAACTTACCAAGTCTTAATGCTTTCGCAATATTTGAAGCATTGTCAGACACTATAAACCCTGGTTGCAAGGACTTTGGAGTCAGCCACTCAGCAAACTTTTCTTCGAGGCCCTCCAGAAGATGTTCCGCTTTGTGATCTTTTTCAAAACCATAAATACATAAAGCTGCCTGCCTTCGAACTGTGAAAGTCCCTTGCTTCTTGCTGCTGTGCTGCTGTCACCAGTGCCACCACATGATGATGATGATGAGGAGGAGGCGGAGGGAGGAAAGTTTACCCAGTGGCCAGTCACAGCCATATATTCAGTCATCTTTTTGCCCACTGAACCTTTCAGAGCATCAGACACACTTTTCTGAACAGCGTCATACAAATCTGGAATGGCAACACTGGAGAAATAGGTCCGGCTGGGGACCTGATACTTTGGCACAGCGATTTCCATGAGTGCTTTAAAACCTGGCAGCCATGTGGTTTGCAAATTACGCAAAACAAAATTAACTCACAAATAAGAATGGGAGCAAGTCAGTGGCTGTCATCTCTCCAATTGTCTTTGTCAATCGCCTTGCCTCAGGCCTGTTGGGCTTATATTTCTGTGACCGCTCAAAGCAGTCTTTCAAATAAATTTGATGCCCGCTATGCTTGCTGCTATCACCTGATTTTCTGGGCTGCTTCCCTTGACCTTTACCACCATGAGGGGTGGATGTTGTGGGCATGGATGGTATATGACTCCGGTTGGGCTGTGGTGGTGGACTCAGAGGGGTAAAGAAATGAGAAATAGAGGATGCTGTGCTTTGACTGGAAGGAAGACGTTCATCATCCTCCGCCTCCGCATCAGTTACTTCATCGCCTCGGTAAACATCCATTACCTCATCCTCCTCCTCAGCTGAGTGCAGAACTGCAACAACGTTTGTGTGCTCCTTTGGTGCTTTTTGATACTGATAAATGTGAGACTTGTTCATATGTCTTATCATTGTCGATGTTCCCAGTCGACTACCCACTTTACCACGACTTAATTTGGTTTCGCATAATTTGCAAACCACACGGCTGCCAGATGATTTATCTTGTGTGAAAAAATCCCACACAATGGATTTCATAGATTTTGTTGCACTGCTGCTTATAGGGAGGATAGGTTCATTACTACCACTGTCACCACCACCACAGCCACTAATATTTCCACTACCTCTTTGAGGTCTTTCCATGCCCATCTGTACATAATTTTGAAGATGCACAACCTCTCTGACTGGTTGAACTGCATCTCTTTCTTCCCCTCGTGAAGCCTGTCCATCTTCTGTCCTCTGTTGTTCCTCTGCATGTGTGGGTGTCTGACTCTCCAAGTTATACCCCACTATCATTAATGTTTTTTTGCACCACAGCCATCCTTCTGAGAACTTGTTTTTGTTCTTTTTCTGCCTCTGCATTCCTTCTTTTCATCTCGCTCCCCAGAGCTACTACTATTTGACATACCAACTGCTGCCTTATCTACTACAAACTCAGGATCTGTTCCACTGATTTCCCCCTCACTCTCATCAGTTTTCTCCTCCTCCTCATCATCATCCATCACTCTGCTTACTAAAACTGGCTGCTGCACTATTATGGCCCTTGTGCTCATCCTCTGAGTACCACGATGGGTTACTCCTGCAACGTCCTGAATTTTCTGTACTGTTGTTACTGTTGCCTGGATTGCCTGAGAAGTGCTGCAATTTTTTTTACCACTCATGGCTGCATCGAGTCAAGTACTTTTAGTAAGACACAGGGAAATTTACTCCCAAACAGGAAAATACAGCACTGCTTGCTGCGTCGAGTCAAGTATTTTAAGTAGTAAGGCACAGAGACATTTTCTCCCTAACAGGTAAATACAGCTCTGCTTGCTGCGTCGAGTCAAGTACTTTAAGTAGTAAGGCACAGGGATATTTTCTCCCTAACAGATAAATACAACAGTGCTTGCTGCGTCAAGTCAAGTACTTTAAGTAGTAAGACACAGGGATATTTTCTCCCTAACAGGTAAATACAGCACTGCTTGCTGCGTCGAGTCAAGTACTTTAAGTAGTAAGACACAGGGATATTTTCTCCCTAACCGGTAAATACAGCACTGCTTGCTGCATCGAGTCAAGTACTTTAAAGGGACACTGTCAGCCTGTTTTGCATCTTATTATTTCGAGTTAAAACCCACATTTTATGATTGCTTACCTTCTCTAAAATTCATTGATGTTGCTGTTTGTTTTGTCTGTCTTATTGTTTAGTAGAACTGAAATGCATGCTAATGTATATTTATAAACAACCTTGTTTTGTTTAAAATCCTAAATCTGTTCTTACTGCATACTTTCTGAACATCAAAAGCACCCCCAAACAGTGCAGTCATTCATGAGGTAGTAGCCACCTAAACTCCCACTGCATCATGAGTGACTGGACTGTGTTGTGGGTGTTCCCAAGTCCAGGAAAGATACAGTTGATGCTGATCAAGGAATGTAAACAAACTTGTGTTGGTGTGGTAACACCAGTATGGTGGGCAGTCTTTTTTTCACTTTTTTAAAAGAAAGTAATTATCAGAAAGAATCAAACTAACAGCTACATCAGCAGTCATTACAGAATGTTGGCAGTCAGAAAATGTGTTTTTTAAACAAGGGACACTTTGAGGCCTAAGGTGGTTGACAGTGTCCCTTTAAGTGGTAAGACACAGGGATATTTTCTCCCTAACCGGTAACTACAGCACTGCTTGCTGCGTCGAGTCAAGTACTTTAAGTAGTAAGGCGCAGGGATATTTTCTCCCTAACAGGTAAATACAGCACTGCTTGCTGCATCGAGTCAAGTACTTTAAGTAGTAAGACACAGGGATATTTTCTCCCTAGCAGGTAAATACAGCACTGCTTGCTGCATCGAGTCAAGTACTTTAAGTAGTAAGACGCAGGGATATTTTCTCCCTAACAGGTAAATACAGCACTGCTTGCTGTGTCGAGTTAAGTACTTTAAGTAGTAAGGCACAGGGATATTTTCTCCCTGACAGGTAAATACAGCACTGATTGCTGCGTCGAGTTAAGTACTTTAAGTAGCAAGGCGCAGGGATATTTTCCCCCTAACAGGTAACTACAGCACTGCTTGCTGCATCGAGTCAAGTACTTTAAGTAGTAAGGCGCAGGGATATTTTCTCCCTAACAGGTAAATACAGCACTGCTTGCTGCGTCGAGTCAAGTACTTTAAGTAGTAAGGCACAGGGATATTTTCTCCCTAGCAGGTAACTACAGCACTGCTTGCTGCGTCGAGTCAAGTACTTTAAGTAGTAAGACACAGGGATATTTTCTCCCTAACAGATAAATACAACACTGCTTGCTGCATCGAGTCAAGTACTTTAAGTAGTAAGGCACAGGGATATTTTCTCCCTAACAGGTAAATACAGCACTGCTTGCTGCGTCGAGTCAAGTACTTTAAGTAGTAAGACACAGGGATATTTTCTCCCTAACAGATAAATACAACACTGCTTGCTGCATCGAGTCAAGTACTTTAAGTGGTAAGGCACGGGGGTATTTTTATTTTCTCCCTAACCGGTAAATACAGCACTGCTTGCTGCGTCGAGTCAAGTACTTTAAGTAGTAAGACACAGGGATATTTTCTCCCTAACAGATAAATACAACACTGCTTGCTGCGTCGAGTCAAGTACTTTAAGTAGTAAGGCACAGGGATATTTTCTCCCTTTCAGGTAAATAAGCACTGCTTGCTGCGTCAAGTCAAGTACTTTAAGTAGTAAGTCACAGGGATATTAGTTTTAACTTTCCAGGCTCTTTTAATACTTTTTTTCGGTTTGTTCTGTAAGCCTGTAGAACAGAGAGATTTTTTTTTTTTTATGACTGTTTTTAGCCAGGTTATTAGTGTGTGTGCTGCTGTACACACTCCTCTAAGACTTATCTGAATTAACACACACACTAAGTAACAGCACAGTCTGCACAGTGCACACTTCAGTCAGTGTGTGATGTTTGTTGACATCAGAGTTTCAGAGAGCCCGCTGAAGCCCATAATTTTATTTCATATCACACAACACATATGGTCAGATCACACCAACACTACTCCACCAACTTGTTGTCTGCACAGGTATTCTCGTTTTTTTTTTTGGCTTTTTTTTTTTTAAGGCTTAACGTTTTCTTTTTCTTCCCTCCCAAACCAAAAGCTGCCTAAGCCAGCTCGTCCAGCTGGCTATCACAAAAAGAGAAGGGGGAAGAAGTAATACATGTTTTAATTTTTTAACTGATCCACTGCCGCGCTGAATGCCAGATAGACGACACACTACAATGTTCACTCCACAACAACCACTCTCATTCAATGCCCTTAAGAAATGTGCTGCGCACACTGCAACGAGCAACTCCACTACTGTGACCCACGTGGGTATCTGTGACCCACTCCAATAGCTGACTGGCTTGCTGAGGGGCAAAAACTGAAACACCAATCACCATTTCCCATCTAGTATGTTCCCTCCCTTCCCCACGATCCTCCTTCTCCACAGTCTCTCTGTCTCCACCTCTTTTGAGAGTCCCGACTGGCGCCTGCGTGCTGTGAGCAGCATCACGTGTGCTACATCGGAGAGACAGTGAGGGAGCATGCGTGGTAGTGCAGTGCATCTGGTGTGTGTGTACTACTGTTAAGTACTGTTTTAGCAGTTTCTACAGGTGAACCAAAGTTCGCATTTTTGGGGGTGACCTTCTACCATGGGCGGACTATGGAGAACAATGAAGGTTCAACCTTTTTTCAAATTTAGTTGAACCGAACTTGCAGCCCTACTAAATAGAATCTTAAAAATGATTGTCCTTAACAAATTTGGTTTGGCAACCAGATTTTGAAAGCTAGTGGCCAGCTGACCACCAGCCCACAGACAATTTTGTCCCATCCTGGTCTAAGGCCAGAGCTACCTTTATTATGATGGCCCAGTCCAGAAATCAGCATTGGTCATATTTATCGTGGGATGAGATGTGAAGATGGAGACAGTGTTATGGGAACAGGTAGACTGCTTCATTTTTATGTTTGCTTGTGCATGCACAACAAACATTTTGTTACACTTGCTGGCATTTCAGAGGTGTGTCACTGCTGAGCCCATTGCAGCTCAAACTGGAAGGGGGTTGGCAGTCCAGACCAATGACCACGCACTGTGGTCATGATGCCACTCGTTGCTTGCTGGGCGGAAATGTTGTGTAGTTGAAAGGACCAAAGCCACTCCAAACAGAGGGGACTTTGGTCCTCTCATTTGTATGCAGTTGGTGAGCAAGCAGCTAATCGACTTTCAGCATCAGGAGCCTGAGTGATCACGCTATCTATCTATCTCTCTCTCTCTCTCTCTATCAATCTATCTCTCTATCAATAAATCTATCTAGCTCTCTATCAATAAATCTATCTCTCTATCAATCTCTCTATCTATCTCTCTATCTCTCTCTCTCTATCTCTCTATCTCTATCTATCTATCTCTCTATCTCTATCTCTCTATCAATCTATCTCTCTATCTCTCTCTCTTTCTATCTCTCTCTCTATCTATCTATCTCCAGGCAGTATCTGTCTGTCTGTCTGTCTGTCTGTCTGTCTATCTATCTCTCTATCTCTATCTCTCTCTCTCTCTCTCTATCTATCTATCTCCAGGCAGTGTCTGTCTGTCTGTCTGTCTGTCTATCTATCTCTCTATCTATCTATCTGTAGATCTGCAACAGGTTTAATACTCCAGAGGGGGTGGAGAGAATGGAAAAGGACCTAATCACTTTGGAGGAGTGGCCAAGAGTGTGGAAGGTAAGATTCAACACAAAGAAGTGCAAAATCATGCACTTGGGGTGGAGGAATCCAAGGGAGAGGGACAAAATAGGGAGAGGTACTGGCAGCCACCAATCAGGAAAGGGACCTGCGGGTAATCATGTCTGATGGCCTAAAGGTGACCAAACAATGTGAGAAGGCTGTGGCAAGAGCCACTAGGATACTGGGGTGCATAGGGAGAGGCATTGCCAGCAGAAAGAAGGAGGTTGTTATGGCACTGTACCGATCACTGGTAGACCTCATCTGGAGTACTGTGCCCAGTTCTGGAGACCGCATCTCCAGAAAGACAGACAAAGTGGAGGTGGTCCAGAGAAGGGCAACTAAAATGGTGCAAGAACTGCAGCAGAAGTCATATGGGGACAGACTAGGGGACCTCAACATGTATTCCTTGGAGGAGAGAGAGGGGGGATATGATAGAAACATTTTATTTATTTTATTTATTTATTGAAATGTTTCAACAGGAGAGCACACTGAACAACAAGTTGATCATTTCACTGTGCGACCTGGGGGGAGGGGTTACATAGGGTTGTGAAGGATGATAATTTACAATAGTATGTGGGTAGTACAAACAATACAACATTGTAAGATTGTGCAACAGTTGGAACACAAGGTATTGTACAATAAACAGTAGTGGAACATTGGGTAAATTACAATACAAGTCCAAAATCGTACAAAAGAACATATAAACATACAAAACAGTAATAATGCGACAGAACCATTATAGTGCATGAGTGTACCAGGAGCAGGCTTGAGGTAGTACGCAAGTGCTGTTGGAGTAAAAAGGACGGGGTAGGCTGTGCACAAGGGTAACCCAGAAGGGCAGGAGGAGAAGAGAGAGGGAGAGGCAAGAACTGAATATGAGGAGAAGGGGTAGCCATTTCCTGATTCCCCCTTCAGGATGTTGAGAACCCTGTCGGAGGGTGTGGTCAGGGTGGGAAAGCAGAAACTGGGGATAGGTATTAAGGAGGGTTAAAGCAGAAACAGCTGAGGGAGAGGTAATTGTGCAGGGCAGAGGTAAGGGAGTAGTTGGAGGAGGAGTGTCATATTTCAGAGGGAGGGAATTCCAGATTTTAGGGAAGCGATGGGCAAAACCAGTCTGACCGATGAGGGTGAAGCAGCGAGGGACTGTCAAGGTGCGGGCGTCATTAGATCTGACAGAGTGGATGAGGGGAGGTGGAGTGGAGAGAGAGAGGATGAGAGATGGGAGTGGAGCACTCTGAACCAGAATTTGGAGGTTAGTTTGACACAATGTGAGATGCGTCTGTGAGATAGTGGAAGGAAGGTTAAAGAGCGAAAGAGTTCACAGTGGTGGGAGCAGGAAGGGGAGTTGAGAGCAAAGCAGCAGAAGGAGTTAAAGAGAGTGTCTAACTTCGTCAGGGAAGATTTGGGAGCAGCAGCAGACTACGTCACAGTAGTCAAAGATGGGGAGTATCATCTTCTGTACAATTTCACGCCTCGCAATCAGCGGGATGCAACTATGATTCCTGTACAGAGCACCAAGCTTGGGGCACAGTTTCTCCAGGATAGCATCGATACGCACAGAGATGTTGAGGTGCTAGTCCAGCCGTACTCCCAGATATCTAAACAAGGAGGTGTCCTCCAAGATGGGCCCATCAAGGGTGTGGAAGATGGGTAGGGCCGGGAGCCTACAGAGTCTCTGCCTGGTGCCAAAGGTCATTGAGACTGTCTTCTTGGCATTTAGAAAAAGCTGGTGAGAAGCAAACCAGAGCTGAACTTGGTTGAAGTCATGCTGTAAGCTGGTTTCCACAGCAGCAGGGTTTTTGCCGGAACAGTGTAAGACAGTATCGTCAGCGTACATGTGGATAGATGAAGATGAGCAGGCTGTGGGAAGATCATTAAGGAAAATGGAGAAGAGTAAGGGACCAAGCACGGAGTCCTGAGGGACACCAGTGTTGATGGGGAGTGGAGGGGAGATGAAATCAAGGATTCTCACTGATTGGGTCCTGCCAATGAGGTAGGATTTAAACCAGTTGGTGGCTGATGGAGCAAGCCCAGCTGAGGAAAGGGAATGAAGAAGCAGGGGATGGGAACCAGTGTCGAATGCTTTGGCTAGGTCGACAAAGATGGCCAAGGTGATCAGGCCATTGTCCATCCCTGAAAGGGATATAAAGGGGTATAAACAAGGTACAGGAGGGTAGCATATTTCAGGAAAGAAAATGTACAGGAACTAGGGGGCATAGGATGAGACTAGAGGGAGTGAGGCTCAGGGGCAAAGTGAGGAAGTACTTTTTCACAGAAAGAGTGGTGGATGCTTGGCACAGCCTCTCTGCAGAAGTGGTGAGGGCAAAAACGTTTGGGGAATTCAAGACAGCATGGGATAGACATAAGGGTACCCTGGCAAAGGAGGAAAAAAGGGTAAGCCACAGATCAACTAGGGTTTGTGGTGTTTGCATTAGGTAGGGAAAATGGGCAGACTAGGAGGGCCACACGGTCCTTATTGGCCATCACCATCTTGTCTGCCCATTTCCCCACCTACTTAAACTCCAGATCCTAAAAGATCAGCAGCTTACCCTCTCTTTCCTATCACTAGGGCTGCCTTCTGTCTATTCCATGCATTCTTGAACTCACAAATAATTTTAGCCTCTACGACCTCCGCTGCGAGGCTGTTTCATGCATCCACTGCCCTTTCTGTGAAAAAATACTTCCTCACATTTCCCCCGAGTCTCCCCCCAGCCTCATATTTTGACCCCTTGTTCTTGCACATCTCTTGCTTTGAAAGATGCTGCCCTCCTGTACCTTGTTGATTCCCCTGAGCTACGTGAATGTCTCTATCATATCCCACCTCTCCCTCTTTTCCTCCAGGGAATACACATTGAGGCCTTTCAGTCTTTCCTTATATGTTTTCTGGTGCATTCCTTTCACAATTTTTGTTTCCCTTCTGTGGACTGTCTCCAATCTACCTACCTATCTATCTGTCTGTCTGTCTGTTTGTCTAGTGGAGCAGGGTGTCCACTCCCGCTATCACTTCTTTCTTCCTGTCCCCTCCAAGTTGCTTGCCCACCTGCCCTTCCCAATCTTTGCAAATATTTTAAAAAATATAAGCAAACCAGGGTGCCCACCCCCAGTACCGCTTCTCTTAACCCCTCCTCACCTCAAGGTCACCTGTCTCCATGCCCAATGAGCCTGACACTGGGGTGCCCAGTCCCAGTGTTGGAATATGCCTAAAATACAGAAAACCATCCCTTGAATTTTTTTTCCCCCTGTAAAACAGAAAATCATCCCTCGCTGATCTGCCCCCACACACACACACCCCACCCTCGCACTCAACAGTCACCCCCCCACATACACACACACACCTCACTCACCTGGACAGGTCAGAGGGTGAAGATCCACTATCCTATCAAAGATACATGTTGCGGCTGGAACCGTCGACTGCAATATGAGAAACTAAGGTAAGTGTGGTTCCATGTATTTTAATGCGGTTTTGAACTTTGATGCATAACTTTGTAGTTTTTGCATATTTTGGCCCCAAATTTTCTAAATGACCTTTTTGGGACCCCATCTCATGACCAATGACAGTGGAATTATGCAAACCAGGCCAAAAAGGTGATTTAATGGTTGTTTTGCAAAATCACCTTTCAGGCAGGATTTGAACATTTTCACAACCCTTGTTCATGAGGTGAGGTTATAAGAAGGATATGTTGAAAATTTGGGATCAAAATCTGTAAAAATGGCAAAGTTATTTGCATACGATGAAATTTTTCTATGCTCGCTTATAAGTTTGGTAATTTTAAATATTTTGACCCTAATTTTTCAACATAACCATTTTTTCACAGCACCTCATGAACATGACAGCTGTCATTTTTCAAACCCTGGACAAAATGTGTTTTCCTACCTGTGGCGTGGAATGACGTTTCGGTGGAATGCAATGACATTTTGGTGGGGATTTGAAAATTTTCACCTACTAAATTCTTGAGGTGGGATAGTAAGAAGGCTATGCTGAAAATCTGGTGTACAAATACGGTAAAATATCCAGGTTACGACTGAACGTTACACTGTTTCAACATTCACTCATAACTTTGCTAATTTTCAATATTTTGACTCCAAACATTCAACATAGCCTTTTTTCCACACCACCTCATAAACGTGGTTCCATATCAAAAGAGCGAAGAAAAAAGAACTACCACGAAAAGACCGATGCAAAAATAATGAGTGCACATACAGCAGCCAAAAATAAAAGTGATTGGTGCATATCAAAAAGACAGTGCCACAGTGACTTTCTAAGGGGGGCTTTGCCCCCCGCACCCTCCTAAAATAGTATAACTATCACTTCATGGGACATAACCCTCTGCTTGTTCCTGTTCATCCTTCTTCCTTGCTTGTACCCCCTACCTCTCCCCCCTCTCCCTTTAGCCCCGTTACCCTCCCCACTCCTCGCCCTTCTTGTTTTCCACTTCTATACTTGTACCCCTTCTAACCCCCTTACAAAATCATCACTTTGCTTTACATATTCCTACTACACTGTATTGTACATTTGTCCATTTTGCAAATATATTGTATGTAAATATTGTATATAATTGCTGCTTTTTATCTTCTACTGTTACTGCTCTTGTTCCACAGTACTCTACGCATCGTTGTCTATACTCTCTATTTTCCTGTTTTATTGTTTGTAGCACTTTGTCCTTTTGTTATGCTTCTGTACCCAGGTCCACCTTGCAAATGAGTTTCCACTCAATGGTGTTTTGCTTGGTTAAATAAAGACTGATTGATAACTCAGGGACAGGGATAAACTTGGGAGGGGGTAGATAATCTCAGACTCTCGGGGGTGCAACTCAGGGAGGAGGAGAAACCCGGGAGCGGGGAAGACTTTATATTCTCTATGGGGGGCTGGTGTGAAACTGGGTGCAAGACTTAACAATCAGTAATGCTGAGTCCTGATTTCAGGTCTGGGCATAGAAACCCTACACAAAGCTGGTGACTCCATCCTCTAGGCTACAGAGCAAGCACAGCTTTCGCCCAGACACTGGCGACTACATTACTCCCTACTTGTAGTTCCTACAACGCTAAATGACACTAGTCATCGCTCGGATAACCCGATCCTATTAACACAAGGTCGACATAATGACATTCGCTATTTCTGAATCGCTCTTGCTCCCGTTGCATTTGCTCTTTTCACAGGATACCATAAACATGACATGTGCCATTTTTAAAATCCTGGATAAGACGTGTTTTTCCACTTCTGGTGCAAAATGATATTTTTGGCCAATATACTAACTGTCCTCTTGGCATAGGGCCCTGCACCTCTCCACCTATAGGTTTCAGAGTGTTCTGTGCATTGGCTGACAGATGCAGTTTGCCCTGTGCATCTATATCTGTGGCCACATGGAAGAGCAGGGACCACAGGGCCCTGTGCCTTTGCAGCCTGCCAGACAGATCCATGAATTCTTCATATCTGTTGCTGCGCTAAAGTGCAGGGCCCTTGGATGGAGGCTTCCCTTGGCGCAGGGCATCTGCATCCATGCACTATCAGTACCAAACACCTGTGTAGCACGTACATGCAAGCAAACATTCCACATTGGCAAATGCTTTCTTTGGGATTACTTTTAGGCATACTGTTTCTTCTGCCTAATATGGAATGCATTACCACTGTACCAGTACCTGCAGATGTTTTCATACATGGTACAGAGCATACCATATGACTGATTGATTGACTGAGGGATTGATCGATCAATTTAAATTGATCATTAGGATATGGGCCACGCACACAGACTGAAAAACATCCAGCTCCTGCCTGTGGCAGATTAAGTTTGAATTGCTCTGTGCTGATGTTTTTTATGTAATAGTATGGTCATGCCTCTCTTAGTTTTTCCATCCATGCTTATCCCTAGCCCTTGCTGTGTCACCTTCTCGTCTACTCCTTTAACTGGATCCACCACTCTGGCTTCCCCTCTGGGACACCTATTAGGACTTTGAGGCCACCTGCCCAGATCCCACTCTGCGCTCCTCGTCATGTGGCTTTTTCCCTCCAGGGAGGAAACCCCCTTGTCAATTGAGCAGACACTATATGGCCTACTGAGGGAGAGGGAGTCATGCAGACCTAGCTTAGAGGATGGAATGAGGGGCCCAGTCTGTTAAGTGGCTCCAAGGTGGGTGGCAAGTGCCCAGCATCATGCACGTGGGGATGGGCATTTCTCTCCAGTGATTTCCCTTGTACCACCCAATGGCGATAACCAAAGCTTCCACAGTGAACTCTTATTGGCTAGGGATGACAGACGTCATGATGTCAATGTCATCCCCCCCCTCGTCCTCCCTTACAAGAACTGTGAGTGATGACTCCACATCTCACCCTGGCCCCACTGACCCAGGGCAGGGGAGTCAGATTTTGGTCTTGTTCCTGAGTCTCCCACATAGCAATGCGCGGCATCACCAGTCAGCACTGCCAGGCTGGACGCAATACCTCCTTTCCTGAGCGAAGCAGAACTGGAAGCAATCTGACCCACCTATCCCTTTTTTGCAGATCAGTATTGCCAGGTGTTATGAAGTAATGGTTTTTGTATTACTGTCGGGCTTTTGCTGTATTTTGGGCTTGCTGCACTTCTTACAGGCAGAGGCCCCTACACGAACATACGAAGAAGCCAGCAGAAGAAGGCCATTGGGTCTATCAAGTCTGCTCTTATTGCAGGGTCCTATGCACTAGTGTGCCCGATACGAGTCTGTAGGGATGTGTACTGAGCTGTGCAATTACATGGCATGTAGCTGCTCCTGCAGGATGCATGGAATTGGGATACATAATCCCCAGCAAACCTGGTGCACAGCTGCATAGGTCCACCCAGGGGGTGGGGCCAGCCAGGAGGCCATATCATAGGTTACAATCAGAAGTCTCAACTGGCCCCACATTGGATTCCCTGCTCTGCAGGAGGAAGGGATCATGTGACGTGACTGCAATGCCCCCTACAGCACATCCTTAAATTCTACTTTTGCTGTAAACTGCACCTCTCAGATGACATTAACTGGCCCTCTGTGCCACGGAGGAGGGTTGGGGTTGATGACTGCAAAGTACCATGTGGCTGTGTGGCCTTCGATTGAGTGGGGTACACACCTGTTATGGCTGCCTTCTGGATGGCTTAAGGGAGAGCCCCCCCTCCCATATTGGCCGGCTGTATCGCAAAGAGCATTGTGCATGGTGCGAGGCGCAGGCCCTCTGCAGGTGTGCCCACTCACTGCCCCTACCCAGACTGGCAGTATAGTTGCACAGGATCTGTGTGGTTTGCCCCTAGCAAGAGAGTGCAGCAGGCACTTGCCGTTCATGCATCCATGGGTGTCCATTTGACACCTGGGATGTGCTTATCCTGGCCTTACGTGTCACATATCATGGGATCACTTTATGCACAGGGCCCAAAATGAAGAAATATTCCATTTATTTTCAGCATTTCTTGTGTCCTGGGACCCTTATTTCCTTCATTGTTGTATTTTAATGCTTTTTAACTGGATAGTGGGCTTTGAAGTCTCATTGAATACCTAAGACTATGACATCACAGCCAGACGTACCTTTGTGTTTAAGGTTGACACATGTTCTGTGATGTCTTTTTTGGGTCAGGCCCCCTCTCCCCTTAGCTGTCTATCTCCAGTTCAGTCACCGAGTTCTGATTATCATACCATGTGATCCATGAGCCAACGATAACATCACTGAATATGAACCAACCATCAACATACTGTACAGGTAAGCCTTTCCTACTCCTTCTAATTTCAGCATGACATCATTCTGTTTTCTGGATGTGAGACACGGAATACTCCACGTGGTGTTGCACTTGAGATGTACTGACAATCAGTGCTCTGTACTGTCTACAGAATCTAACACTGGTCTACTCTCCCCCCAGGAGTGGGGGAGCCAATGAAAAGATATGCATGACAGGCAGGTTGCAGGGGTTTAGATATTCTTAAAGGGACACATTCATGCCCAGTGAGCATCACAGTCTGAAAACCTATGAAAAGCTCTTTCAAATGAGGTATTGGACTCATCTGTATCTGGAAGCACCCCGGAGATACAGATGACTGAGTCTGTTCAGTAATAGTTAATAGCATACATTACAGCCATTTTTAGAACATCATGATGTCACTGAGGAACAAGCTGTGCCTAACTGCTCTGACTTAAGCACAGCTTGTTTGTCATTGACATCACAAGATTCTAAAAATGGCTGTTATGTGGTATTTATACTGAACAGACTCGGTCATCTGTATCTCTGGGGTGCTTCCAGATGCAGATGAACCTAATACCTCATTTGAAAGCGCTTTTCGTGGGCTTTCAGACGGTGAATGAGCTGGTAGCTACTGAGTGGCTGTTTCCGAGCAGCAGTGATGTCACAGTCAGTGAAGTCACAATGCTGATGATGTAATGGGAGTAACAGAGCTAGATAAGTCAGTTACCAGGCAGAGCGCTGTTCCTCACATCACACCTACTAAGGTCAGGTAAAGATTTTTCTAAATAACTAAAGAAAAAAGAAAAAGCACCTTCGATATAAAAGGTAATGGTTGCCAGCTTTTAAAAACTAATATTAGTTTTGGGCCATACATTAGCTCTTTAAGTAATTGCAATGGTACCCATAGCTCCCGAACCCATGATTAAACAAACTCCCTTTGTGAAACACGTTCAGTAACCTAATATTTTTAGGAAGCATTTCTGGTTCTCCTTCTATTATAAAATATGGCTGTGCAAAACAAATATAATTTGGGACAAATACACACAAACACAGCCTTTTTTACAAACTCAGATATCACTCTTAAACATTTACTTCGGGGCAGCCCCGATGGTCTGCGGTAGACTGCGCTACTGTGGAACCCAGAGTTCGGGAGCGAGCTCGAGTCACCGCATTGGGAGGGAGGTTGGGTTCAGGCAGCTGCTGCACAGCATCCTCTGATCATCTCACAGAGTTCCTGTTGGAACACCACGGGTCAAAGCTACAGCAGGGGGACTGCTCCAACCACATTCCCTGGAGAAGGCAGGGTACTGAGGGGTAGCCATGTCCCTTTCCTGCTGGTCTTATGTAACGTTTTAGGCATGGGGCTAGTGACTTCCCAGTCGTCAGTCTGAAAGTAACTAATTTTTTTAATACAGTTACAAAACAAACTACATTTTGTGCTAATATGCATTCTGGGTAAAGATAGACTATTCCCAATTTAAAGATAGTTAGCTGTATATTTGTAAAAAAAGAAGTCAATATATTTTATTTTGAGTATTTTAAACCCAGACAAAATGCAGTTGGAGAGAAATCCAGTAGGTGGCACTGAAGAAATAGTTAAAAACCAAAATCCTCTCTCAGTACAGAATGTTACATTTACTGTATGTCCCATCCTCATGGACCCTGGAAGGAAAGGGACTCTGTCCCCAATTAAAAGAGGGCAGGTTTGCATGAAGGGCAGGGTTCAGAGCTTTAGAGGTTCTTAAGGAAGCAGCTGAGCTTTAATAACAGAGAGAAGTTCATCCGGACTCTGTGATCCACTGACTGTCGACAGCATTTCCACAATGTACTGGGTTCCTGTCCTCACCCTGATCATAGCCTGCTGGCCATGTAAGGAGTTTGCTTGCTTTTATTCATTATATCATAAATCTAGGATCCTTCATTTGAGGAAAGGAAGCCTGTTTGAACAGATTAATTGTGCCAGACAATTTAAGCATTCTATCCAAAGGTTCACAGTTCTATTTGTAAGTGATATAAGTAGTACATTATATAGCTAGTAAACTAGTTTGCTGACTTGTTTGTGATGTATAATATTTTCTCAGGTTCCAGGGCCCAGCGTTACCTGACTCAGCCTGCCTCAATGTCGGTATCCGTTGGAGAAACTGTTAAACTCTCCTGTACCATGAGTGGGGGCACCTTACACAACACTGCCTGGTACCAACAGAAACCTGGGAATGCTCCACGATACCTTGTTTACTACTACTCTGATTCTGATAAGAACACAGGCACAGGTGTCCCAGACCGGTTTTCTGCATCAAAAGATGCCTCTAAGACTGTTGCTATTTTAACTATCTCCGGCGTGCAGGCAGAGGATGATGCTGATTATTACTGTGCTAATGGAGATAGCAGCTATAGTCCTGTAAACACAGTGATACAGTTACAGAGGGAACTGAGACAAAAACCCTCAGCATCGCTGAGTCTGTCTCCACAGCTGCACAAGACAGAGAGTTCAGATCACAAAATAATGTTATCATCTTAACTGTAACAAGTATGGCAATATCATCTGCATGCCCAAGAAGGAGGGGGAATGCTTGAAGAGTGCACATTTCAGGTCTTGGTAATTTGGCTGAAGATTATATATGAATTTATAAAGAAG
Source organism: Neoceratodus forsteri (assembly GCA_016271365.2). NCBI lineage: Eukaryota > Metazoa > Chordata > Ceratodontiformes > Ceratodontidae > Neoceratodus > Neoceratodus forsteri. The sequence goes on along the minus strand of JADMNL010000027.1, from coordinate 308,019,815 downwards.
TTTAGTAGCTATGTTGATACGATGAAAACTGTCAGTGCCACATTTATTGACAATCAGAAAAGTGATTCTTGAAATATGGAGAAAAATATAACATTCAGTCGCAGGCCAGAACTGCTGTATAATTGAATAAGTATAGCTCATATCCTGAAACCTTCAATAACATTTAGTATTAAATGTTTATACCAAGGTTGCTGATGATCTAATCAGTGGTTCTCAAATATGATCAGAAGTATAGCTGCCTTTCACAGGAAATAATTTACAGTACTTGTAATATTTGACCAGGACTGGCACACTGAGCAGTGACAGCTTGACTCCAGAGGCATCCCAAGTAGGGTGAGGGGGTTACTGCAATATATTTCAATGGAGGAAAGTTGACCAGAATGCTGGGAGAAATCTCCCACTTTTTATCACAGAAGAGTTTTTCATTTTCTGTTTGCTTATGAGAAGATTTTCTGTCTGATAGTACTAGGGGTGAGGTGTGATGTGAAGAGTGGCATCTAAAACCAGCCCATTGGCACAAAGGAAGGGCCTCCACTCCCAATACTGGCAACCTGGCACAGGCTTGGATCATTGGAGGACTGGCAGCTTGACCATCCCAGAGGATACTCCATTCCTCCAGGAGGGAATAAGACATGTCCAGCTATTACACCACATGGGAAGGGGGGTATTGATGGAATGTGAATGGAGGGATATCACCAACATCAACCTATGAATTCAAATGATGTGCACCAGTGCATCCAAAAACACCTGGGAACTGAAGGTGTAAATCCCCACTCACAGCCAGCATGATGGACCCTCACCCACCAACTCAGGCTAGTCTCCCCCATTGACTGGCAGATAAAGTGTCCAAGGGAGCTTGGGGAACCCTGATAACAGCCCCTCCATGGGGTTACTCCATAGTAACCCTATGGGGAGAGGACTTCAAGCCTTGGGAGAAGGTGAGATGATGAGGGTGGAGCATGAGTCATTCCAGAGATGGAAGAGGTTCCTTGGAGGTTGGGCAGAGGAAAACTAGATTCAAAAAACAAAAGAGGTGTCTGGGAGCAGGTGAGTGATCAGTTGTGATGTCACAGTGTTGTCAAAATGATAATGAGATATGAGAGCGACCAGAAGAACATCCCAGCTGCAGGTGAAAGCTGCTACAGGCCGAAGCGGCTGCTCCTACACAGGACTTGTGGTGACTTTTAAAACCTGCTTGTTTACTTTACTTGTGTATCTGCTGCTGAACTGTCCATCGATGCTCAGCTGTTGAGGGTATCTGGTAGCAGATCAAATGCTGAGCAAAACACTAAAGGAGTGGGGTTGCATTCACTACAAAGCCCGTGCCTCACGATGGTGATAGGTTTTGTTTTCCTGGTCACTTGACAGCATGGAACAAGAGGAAATACATCCAACAATAACTAACACTAGATTGAACCTGACTAAAGATCCTTACCATCGGGGGCAGGGTTTAGTATAGTACACTTCAGTGCTAAGTATGCTAAAAAATGATTTAATCAGTACACGGTTGATAGAGCATAACCCAGGCCTTGTTGTGATTACAGAAAGTTGGCTAAATAATAAGGTTGATGACACTGCTGAATATCACTGGTTATAATGTATGGTGCAATGATAGGAGTGGGGGGGTATTGATATATGGGAAAGAAGATTTAATTATACTACAGCTAGATGGTAACAGGGACCTAGAGGGGCTAGATGTACTGCTCCTAGAGCTGAGATTATCATATAGAAGGAAAATGTTAATAGCAGAAGTGTATTGCCTACCTAAGACCAAACCATGTGCCTTTGACTGCTTACAGGAGTATAAAAACACCCATGAAATTCTTGTGACAGGTGACTTTAACACTAATTGGCAGATTATTAATGAGACCCATCCATTGTCTGATCTCCGGGTAAATCTGGGATTTACCCCGCTGATTAATGATACGATGAGAATTAATATGGGGGATCCTGTATCCTCAGCGATACTGGATTTGATTTTTACTAACTATCCACATAATATTTTAGGAAATGGGGTTCTACCAGACTCCATTTCCGATCACCAGTTCATTTATTGCATAAGGAGCAAATTAGCAAACTGGAAAGGTAATGAGCTTCAAAAAGTTTGATTATGTAAAATTCATGCTGGATATGAGCAATGTAAACTAGGATCGTATAGAACTGATTCCAACTGTCGATGAGGCATAGCATACTTTGTAAGTGAATTTATGGCTGTTTGTAATAAACATGCTCCCAAAAGAATTAAAACCATAAAACAAAATAACGCATTTTGGCATTTGGATGAATTAAGGAAATTTAAGAAAGACAGGGATAGAGCATGGTATCAGGCAGAAAGAAGTGGCAATAAACATGATTGGTAGAAATATAAAAAAAAACTTTGCAATCATTACATTAGTGAAGTAAAGAGGGCCAAACAAAAGCATTATCTGCAATTGTTGGATAATAATTGTACCAAACATCCCAAAGATTTCTGAAAAACAATAAACACCTTATTAAAAGGTCATGGTAATGACATCTCAGATGTATTTAATATAGAGAATCAGATGCTACCGACGTCCCAAACCGTAGTTGATAAATTTAATGATTACTTCAGTAAAATGGGTAGCTCGGGCCTAAATAGCAACAATTCTCAGGTTCTGGCCCAGCAATCGGCAGATGTTAATATTGCAGGACAATTTGTACTCTCCAGTGTAACTGTAGGACCAGTTATTAAAGAGTTATTAAAGTTAAACACTACCAATGCCACTGGATTAGATGGTATCCTACCCAAGTTACTAAAATATGCCACTCCTATAATTGCATACCCCTTAATGTACAGTATATATTTAATTTTTCACTTAGAACTGGGAAATATGCTGCAGCATGGAAACAATCTAAGGTTGTGCCTATTTATAAAGGGGCAAAGGAAACTGAGATAGGGAACTACCATCTGATTTCCTTGTTGCCTCAGATATCTAAAATATTTGAAAAATGAATATCTCTCCATATAAAAGAGTACTTAGACTCATGCTGGCCCAGTTGTGCGTCGAGTTGAGGTGCTGGATTCCTTACCTCGCGCTATGCCGGTGACCCGGGTTCGAGACCGACCCCGGGTCGTTGAGGTGCTGGGAAGGGGAGGGTGGAGCAGGGCTGAGCATGCTGGGGGGCAGCTCTCCTCTCCTGAGGGTGGTAAGAGTGGGTTTGCACCCCCATAGTTTTGCTCCCATTGGGTGGAGGTCCGGTGGGTAGTGTAGGCTGGGGGGGGCAGCAAAGTAATGGGAGGTGGAAGGGAGCTGAGCTGGCACCACGGGGTGCAAAGCGTGCCTCCACACACTTGCACGGCCATGTGCCAGGGCCTTGGGGGGGGTCGGGGAGAAAATCAAGAAAAATTCATATGTGTCCCCATCGCCAGTTGGCGGGAGGAGGCGATGGGGACCAAACAGCTATAATAAAAAAAAAAAAAAGAGTACTTAGACTTACAGGGTAAGCTCAACAACATGCAATTGGGGTTCAGATGGTATCATAGTACTACCATGGTTTTGGTTAAGGTTGTAAGTGATGTGCAGGTGGCCCTGGACAGAAGTACAGCAGCGGGTGCAATATATGTGGATTTATCTAAGGCATTTGATTCCTTGGACCACGGCATCCTTCTGTCCAGGGTAGCCTCACTAGGTATAGTAGGTGATGGATTAAAATGGATAAGTTCTTACCTAATGGGAAGATCACAGTTGGTAGCTATTGGGAACTCAGTCTTGGGACTGGTACCTGTTACATCGGGGGTACCCTAGGGTTCCATATTGGGCCCTCTTTTGTTTAATATTTACATTAACAGTTTATCCTTTTCGGCTCCATCTATCATGTTTCATCTATATGCAGATGACACTATCATTTATACATCTGATTCCACTGTAAATAGGATCCAAGGTAAACTTCAGCAAGATTTAATGAACTACAAGTTTTCTTTGAGAGTAGCAAATTAGTCTTGAATGTGTAGAAAAAACAATCAATGTTGTTTTCACATATTTATGAGATGTCCAAGAGTTTGTCCCCGAATGCGGTTACCCTGGGAGGATCCCCGATCCAACAGGTCCAGTCATACAAGTACCTGGGAGTTTGGTTGAATAACTCACTCAGGTGGGATGTCCACATAGGCAACCTAATAAATAATGTAGGGAAAAGACTGGGGGCCTTATATAGGGCCAAAATGAATATGAGTATGGAGATCAGAAAGCAGGTGGCAAACTCTATGATTATACCAATTTTCAACTACAGGGACATTTTGTATGTAAGTGGGCCTAGGGGAGACTTGGCAAGACTGGACGTTTATGACAGTAGGCTTGCTAGGTTTATCCTAGACACCCCTCATTTGACAAACAGATGCCAGTTATATGACTATCTGGGCTGGCAAAAACTTGAGAGAAGACAGAAGCATTTATTTGCTTTCATACACAAGGGTTTGGGAGGTAAACTCCCATCTTACATATCTACCCATTTGGTATGTGAAAAAATGGGTATGGACCTGGTATTACCAAAATGTAATTTGGAAGTCGGACGTGATTCTATTTATTATACAGGGGCCCTGGGATGGAATAGTATCCCAGACAACCTGAGAACCTCAGCTGGGAAATACACCTGGAAAGGAATAAAAAATTGGTTGAATAATACAACGTTTAAATTAAGACAGTGTTGTACCTTATAAGGACCAGTTCTATGGATAGGAGTGTGTTGTTGTACCCATCAGTGTACTATACTGTAATTCTTGTTTGTCTAACTTTGTCTTTGTTCCTTTAAGGATTTTTGTAGTGTGTCATGTACTACATATGTTGTATTCCCTGTATTTATGTAACTGAAACAGTGTTGTTTTTTAATACGCTCCATGGACCTCGTAAATGAATTGTAAACTCTGTTGAGTTAATCCTGATTCATAGAATCGTATGAATAAAATATTTGACTACACCTTGCTCCAGCCCTTGTTCCATTGGCTTCATTGTTTTAGGGAGTCACATATGATATAACTCCAAGGTCCCTTTCCTGAAAAGCAGTGTCCAGCTTAACCCCTCCCATCCAATATTCTGGGTTCTTGATCCTTATGTGCAGCACCTTGAACTTTTTGGCATTGAATCTCACCTGACAGATTTTGGGCCACCTGTCTTGCTCATCCCTCTGCATCTAACATACTCTATACTCACTGTCTACCTTGCCACAGAGTTAATGCCATCTAGGATGAGACACATCTTGGCCTGTATGCCTTCTCCATTTTGCTGATAAACATATTGAAAAGGACTGGTCTCAAGACTTACCATTGCAGCCGGCTCCCTGCTTGTGACCACCCCCGCTCCTCCACCCCCTCTCCTAACTTGACCCCATTTACATCCAAACCACACCTCTGCTGTCTCTTGCCAAAGCTGAATGCATTCCCCTTTCTTTTGAGACCTGTGTTGATCTTGTGCCAGTGGGGGCTTTGTCTGTTTCATTTGAATGAAGGTTAGATCTGGGGTGGCCAGTCACAAACTGCAGACAAGTCCAGAAGTTTTTAACTTGGTAGCCAAGGAATGACTCGTAGCCTTTTGATGGTGACATCTGTAAATGTTTATGCAAGTGCAAGGCATCTGTGAGGAGGATGGATGGATGGATGGGGGGTGATTCCAGAGCTCCTTTAGCGGCACTCACTAAGTACTGAGCCTCACATGCAGTCTGCTTCCTCGATCAAGTTTTAATCAGCTCTGCATCTTCCCTGATGATCTTTCTTAAACAACTCAGGTGCGTTACAGGTCCCTTAAAAGGAAAGGTTGTGTCACAGATGTGTCTTTGCTGTGAGAATCGACTTGATCTGTGCTTCATATCTCGCATGTCGGTCAAGCCCCATGACACTTTTAAAGATTTGTTTTTTTCTTCTGAAACTAAACTATTAGCTATTTAGTGGCATCCAAGGCTAGGGCTGCACGAGTCCATAGGCTGTCTTGACAAGTTATACTGCCATCGTGCCTGGATGGATACACCCTCGCCCTGCCTCTCTGGGGATGCCATGCATCAAATACAATGAAGTCCTAAATACACTGAGAACCTTGTGTATCATAGATGGCATGAGTTATCTGTTAGCAAGCCCAAGACATGCAGTGCAGTTTATTCATTTAAGAACACAATGGCCCAGATATTCCAAAGTGTTGCGCATGGCACAACAGTGTTGCGCCATGCGCAACCCACTGATGCGCCCCGGCACAATATTCAAATGGAAATTGCACCTGGCACAAATTCCGATGCGCCAGAGCGCATCAGTAATGTATGCAGGCGCAGGTGGGGGGGCGTGCCCATGCATACTCTGCACAGCCTGATATTCAGCCCAGGATGTGCGGAGCCATGCATGTGCAACCCCTACCCGTGCCGCACAAAGTTAAGCAAAAAAAAAAAGGAGCAATGGCCGGCCACCCACAGGTGAGCTGCCACATTGCAGGGCGCAACACGGCAGCTGCCACCTGTGGGTGGCCACCCGAGCTCCGGCTGCACCTCTGTGGTGGGGCCCCCCATGCCCGATCGCGGGCATTAGTAAAATAAATAAAACCTCCTACATCCCTGGTGGTCCAGTGGACTGCTGCCCGCCTGATTGTGGGCTTCAGTAAATAAATAGATTTATCCTATATCCCTGGTGGTCCAGTGGACCTGTCTGCCCAATCGCAGGCTTGAGTAAAAAATAAAGACACCTCTATCCCTGGTGGTCCAGTGAACCACTGCCTGCCTGATCACGGGCTGAAGTAAAAAGAAGATGATTTCCATATCCCTGATGGTCCAGTGGACCCCCCCACCTGCCCACTGCTCCCCACGGCCCCGCTCCCCCCCCCGGTCAGCGGGCGGCAGGACCCCACCCGCCACCACCCTGCCACCCGCCGACTGACACCATAGGTAGGGGCTGTATGCCCATTGGTCCACAGCAGGAGCCAATGGGCGTGCAGCCCATATCGTAATACACTCCAGATATGTGAATGGATCCATTCACATATCTTTTTATTTATACTTGAGCCCGCGATCGGGCAGGCAGTGGTCCACTGGACCACCAGGGATATTGGGGTTTACATTTATATTACTAATGCCCACGATCGGGCTGTGGGGCACATTGCCACGCTGCAGGGGGCATCGGTCCCTGTCGGCTGCTGCCTGGCAGGGCGCCAGGCACAAGTCATTGGGGATCGGCGCACCTGCATGCAAATGGAGCCATAATGACATGCAAATGGCCCCATTTGTGCCTTGCATACATTATGGCCCCATTTGCATGTCAACTTTTGAATATCACAGTTGTTGCGCCTTGCATAATGGAACTTGCTCCACTCTGGCCACTGGCGCTGGTGCAGTGCCACTGCGCCATGCACACTGCGGGTGGCCAGGGTGCGATATTCAACTATACTGAGCCATGGCGCAGCTCTGTTGAATATCGCCCAGTTCACACCCCTGTGCAGCCAAGTTGAGCTGCGCCCAGGCTTGCGCCACAGCCTGGCACAGTTTGAATATCTGGGCCACTATGTTGAATAACACTGCCTGCTTTTTTACTGCTTGTCAGTGACTATACAGATTGATCTTACTGTAAGCAGCTGAACTGGAAGCAAAACATACAGTAACAGTTTCTATGGATTTAAAAAATTGATGTCCGGCCCCAATGTTCAAATGTCTAGATATACACAGTTCTCCTTATTAATATTCGAAGTTGTGAAGATCATTATAGCACTGAAGAACTGTAAGGTTGAACTTGTGTGCATGAATCACATTTTCAGCATCCTGAACCAGAATACCAAGTGAGAACCACGTTTTTGGTTCACAAATTAAAATTAGTAGCCCAAACCACTTCTTCTGAACCACAACATTTTTAGTTCAAACCTAACAAAGTATTTTGAACCAGAAATTGCTCAGGTGGGATCGTGAATGTGAAATACAAAATTTTGGTAAATCTCTGGTAGCCCATCAAAAGGGCGACTGCCGAACGGCAAACCGACAGAAGGGCGACAGAACAACAGCATCGACCTGTACGGCAACCCGGGTTTGCCCTCTTCCCTAGTTGTGCCCCCCAGAGTTACTTTGTTGTCAAATGTCTCTAACTGTAACTATCAGGTTAGGGTTAGGAGGATAGTGCACTTGTTTAAAATGTTGTTTTATTCCTTTTATCAAGGGATGTAGAAACTAATCCGGGCCCCCCTTGTTTTAGTCAGGAGTCCTCTAGGCCAAATCTTCCTCCACAGCATTTTTGGAAAGGCTTCAAAGTAGTTCATTTCAATGTCAGAAGCTTGGTTCCTCAGTTAAGTGAGTTGGAATATTCTGCATATCATCAGCAACCTTATGGCAATTTCTGAGACTTAGTTGAAACCTCAAATTCCTAATAGCCTGTGTACACTACCGGGCTATAATTTACTTAGGGCTAATCATAAGGGTAAAAAAAGGGTGTGGGGGTGGGTTGTGATATATTTCAAGGATCATTTACAGTTCACCACACTGCTCACGTAATGATGTTATATTGGTAGGAGAGCCGTTAATTTGAATTGGGAGCATAGAAATGGTCTTGGGTTGGAATCACTGCTGCAGTCCCATGCATCGATCCCAAAAATCCACAATCCTACTCATTTAAATAGTCACCCAGCTAATCATTCAATTCTTGTTCGGGTTATTACCAGTCATGAGAATATTATAATAGCCTCGGCTGTTATGCCAGATTCAGTAAGTGGTCAAATGGCTATTTTTTTTTATTTTGCGTTTTAAAACTGTAAAGATCCCTCCTCATGTCTTTAAACAAAAATGTTTTAAAAGGGTTAATATCAAAGCAATCAACGCGTCTTTGTCTTCTGTTGAGTGGGCATATCTTATTTAGTTCCTAACATGGACTGCATTTTGGATTATTTCCTAGAGCAATTGTTAACTGTTCAAAATACCTTTTTTCCTTTGCGTACCGTTAGATTTTGAGGTAAGCTAAATAAATGGTTCACTGATGAAATCAAATTTCATATTAAGCAGAGGAATCATGCCTGGGTAAATTATAAAAGAAACACTTCATCCATCTCCTTGGCTAATTATCGTAGCCCGAGAAATAAGGTTTCTGAACTGGTGAAGACTGCCAAAAGAGAATTCTATAGGGAACAGTTTACAGCTAATTTGTCTGATTCTAAGAAGTTTTCTGACAGGATGGAAATTCATTGTCATCACCTAGAACTAATAGAGAGGGGGATAGACTGCAGGTGCATGATGAAGTAATCACTGACCCAGCTATGACTGCTGATTTATTCAATACTAAGTTTTCTAACTACTCAAGCTATAGGTCTGGTTTATCTATGGCATGTGTGGGTGTGGAGGTTGGACAGGTAGAGAGACCACAATTCCAGTTTAGGGCAATTGAGCCGCATGAAATGCTTAATTTGCTTTGCACTTTACCAGATGAGAGTTGTGATTGTGGGAGTGATCTGGGTGTTAGATTTCTGAAGTGTGCAATTTCCTTTATTGTTGCTCCGTTATGTTACATTTTTAATTTATCTTTAACTACGGGTCAATTTCCGCTAGATTTAAAGAGTGTGAGGGTTGTCCCAATCCTCCCCAAACACATGCTGCTGTTTTGAATGACTTTATACCCATCTCTATTCTTAATCCATTAAGTAAATTGTTAGACAAAGCAGTGTCTAATCAACTGAAGGAATATTTGGATTTTCATGGTATTCTTAGTTCACAGCAGCATGGGTTCCAACGGGGATATGGAACAGGTACAGGTTATCCGTTCTCTACTCCCTAATTTAAGATCTGCTAAAGGTATTTTATTGAATTCACCTATAATGGTTTATGGTCCTTTTGTATCGCAGCTCCATCCCTTTGGAATGCTTTGCCTGTAACCCTTTGCCAAACATCATCCTTACTTAGTTTTAAGAATAATTTTAAGTTATTTTTATTACAGCAGTTTAAGTGTAATTGTTAATTAACTCTGTATTGTGTATGTTTGCTTGTTCAATGTTGAATGTTGCATGTTCTGGGTCAGACCTGAAAAAGGACCTTTCCAGTATCGCTACCCGGTTAACAAATAGATAAATAAAATAAAAAATAAATATTATATTGGCAAAATAGCACCACTGTAGTTAGGGTTGTGTAGGGTGCTCAATGTTAACCCCTAACTTTGCACATTAATATCTTTGGTACCTTTGAGAAAATGAGTAGAAACTTTGCATGTGTTGTCTAGTAGGCAAGGTGCTGACTTTTTGAAAATTTTGTGACAGCAGCTTATGCGGGTTCTGAGATCTGCATATGTCATTTTTAGCCCTGCAGACCTCTTTCAAGAAGAAAAGGACTCCACTCTGACCAAATAACATTTGGGACTTGCATCACAGTCGCTTCCAAGGCCTGTGAAGCACTCCACTGTGTCAATACAGTCTTCCCATAGGCACTATTTTTGTGCCATATGAGTGAAATAAGCAGGAAAGGAAAAAAACTTTTTAGCCAAAGCATTCCAAACTGGTGACTGACACATTCCTCTGTGCATTTTGTCTCGTCCACTTGGAAATCCAACAAGCTTCAAGTACCAGTGCTGTTGTATCGCCTGCAAGCTTGTAAATAACACCCCCCCACCACCAAAAAAATATTTTAGAAGTTTGATTAAAAATTGTTTCACTCCACAGTGACTACTGCCTTGAGTACTATGAAGTTGGCTGGTTGTCCACGAATGGGGCTACAGAAGTCAAATGAAAAAACACTTACTCTCAGCTTTTTTACTAAATGAGGTGAACCTGTCCTCCTTTACAAAAATGATGAACCTTTTCTTTCAATTCTGTAGCTATCTTACCACTCATTACTACTAGCTGTGGGGTATCACTCTAGTTTCTTGGGCTGAAATCAACTTGGTGACATGGCAACCTAACCCAACCAGAATGTGAGTGAGACGGCACATTGGCATGACTGGCAACATATTTGTTCACTGTGAGTAATGCTTCTGTTGTCTTACCCATTGGAGAGTGAGCAGTGCAGAGGGGTAGAACAAAAAGTGCCGTTGCAGCAGACCAACTGTAAATGCACATGTATGCCAGGCAGTGAAGGCTGGAATGACAGCTCCTGTCTATCTGCCCCTGTAGACACTGACAGCTTCTGTCCATCTGCCTCTGTGGGCACTGGCATCATCCTGTCCATCTGCCTTTGTGGACACTGGCATCATCCAATCTATCTGCCTCTGTGGACACTGGCATCACCCTGTCCTTCTGCCCCTGTGGACACTGGCATCATCCAGTCCATCTGCCTCTGTGGACACTGGCATCATCCTGTCCATCTGCCCCTGTGGACACTAGCATCATCCTGTCCATCTGCCCCTGTGAACACTGGCATTATCCTATCAATCTTCTCCTGTGGACACTGGCAGCTCCTGTATTACCAAAGCTTTTTCACCTTTCGCAGCCTCACTGCCTCACGCCCCTCTCTATATACCCTGTTCACACCTCATTTACATTATAAAAACAAGCAAGCAAACATTGCTGGCATTGATCAATGCTTGTTATTACTTGGTAATGTTGCTTTTCCTTCTTTCTCAGGGATAATGTTTGCACACCTCCCATTTAAAGAGCTAGTGCAGTGCCTGAAGCTAATATTATCTTTTAAAAGCAGTAAACCATTACCTTTTATATCTGAGGTACCTTTACGTTGTCCTTTGTTTAATTAGAAGATTGTTTACCTGATGTTAGAAAGTGTGAAGTGTGGGGCAGCCTGGCAGATGACTTATCCCCCCCCCCCCCCACAACATCATTAGCATTGAAAACTCACTGACTGTGACATCACTGCTGTTTAGGAACAGCCACTTGGTGGCATTCAAGTCAGTCACCTGTGACGTCACTGTCAGTGAGATCACAAAGCTGGTGATGTTGGGGAGATAGAGATAGATATGTCAGCTGCCAGGCTATGAGCTGTGTCACACACCCAGTACAATAGTATCACAAAAATAATTTTCTAATCAGCAAAAGTAAAGAAAAATACTTCAGAAACAAAAAGTTACAACTGATTGCTTCTTAAAATTTGTATTATTCCTTCCGGACTGTTTTGGCTCCACTTGCTCTTTACGCCCACTGGTGCTCACTTTTGCTGGCACTGCTGTATGTGTGGATAACGTGTGTACTGGGTAGGGATGCCACTGTGCCCCCACCACTTCTCTGAATTTCTAGATTTGCCCCTGCACAGTATTCAAAATGTGGCTCTGTTTTGAAATACGAACCTTCCCTAAAATACTGAGAGCAACCTAAATCCTGTTCGCTGCTTCTGATTCAGTAACTCAGCCAGTGACATTACAGTCACTGCTCTCCAAACTACAGTCTACCTCCCTTTAGGGAACGGACTGTAGTAAAAGGAGCCAGTGGAAAGAGGGCAGATTTGCATAAAGGGCTGACTTCAGTGCTTTAGAGGTTATTAAGGAAACAGCTGAGCATTAATAACAGAAAGAAGTTCATCCAGTCTTTGTTACCCTCTGACTGTTGACAGCATCTCCACAATGTACTGGGCTTCTGTCCTCACTCTGATCATGTCCTGTTGGCCATGTAAGGGGTTTCTCTTGTTTTTTAGTTGTTACAACTCTAGAATCCTACATTTGAGACCCAGTACTGTTTGCAAGTGAAGTTATTGTGTCTGTAGAAATTGATAAGTAAACTAGTTTTGCTCATCTGGTTGTGATAATATTTCCCCAGGTTCCAGGAAGGATACACTATCTACAGGAGGGACAGGGAGCGTAAAAGAGGAGGAGGAGTAGCTCTCTACATAAGAGAAGAAATCAAAGCAACAGAACAAAAGGGTAAACAGGGAGGAGAAGAAGCACTGTGGGTCAATTTGGAGGCAGGCAATGGCACCACAATCCGCACAGGGGTTGTATACAGACCCCCCTCTCAGGGGGAGGAAATGGACAAGGAAATGATAGAAAGTATACTTAGAATGGCAGATAAAGGGGGATATATTGCTGATGGGTGATCTGAATATGTCAGATGTTAACTGGAATGCAGTTGCAGCAGCCACTTCTAAGAGTGGGGTTATTATAGGTGCCCTACAAGGGGCATGCCTTAGACAACTAGTATTGGAACCCACTCGAGAGAGAGCAATCTTAGACCTGGTCCTCTCAAATGGAGATGGAGAGAGGATCACAGATGTAGAAGTGGGTAGCCATCTGGGAACTAGCGACCACCGAACAGTATAGTTCACAATAAACACAGCAATAGAGTCAAGCCATACAAAGGCAAAAGTACTGGACTTCAGGAGGGCTGACTTTGCCAAAATGGGTGAGTGCCTAAGGAATGCACTAGCAAATGGGCAGGAAGGAGGGGTGGAAGAACAATGGGGAATAATAAAAACTGCCATCACAGAGGTAACAAGCCTTTGTGTGAAGCAAATAAACAAAACAAAACAATGTAAGAAACCACTATGGTTCTCAAAGGAGGTGAAGGTTCAAGAGAAAAGGAAAGCATTCAGAAAGCACAAAGAATCACAGAAGGAACAGGACAGAGAAGTGTATCAGTTAAAGCAAAAGGAAGCTGGGAAGGCAGTCAGAACAGCAAAGGCCCAAACTGAGGAAAAGATAGCCAACTCAGTTAAGAAGGGGGATAAAACCTTTTTTAGGTACATCAGGGACGAAGGAAGACTAAGGGAGGGATAGTGAGGCTTAATAAAGGGGTGGGGGGTGGGCAGAGGGTGACTGTGAAAAGGCAGAGATACTAAACAAATATTTTTGCTCCGTATTTACAAACGAAGAGGGGGAGGTACCTAAAACAAACAATAGAGACACTCTGGATACAGAAGTTGATACCAGCCCATTTACAGAAGAAAGGGTCTTGAAAGAACTCTTAAAACTGAAGGTGGACAAAGCCATAGGGTCTGATGGGATTCATCCCAGAATTCTAAAAGAACTAAGGGTAGAACTAGTGACACCACTGACTACCCTCTTTAACAAATCATGGGAGGATGGGGTGGTACCTGAGGACTGGAGGAGGGCCGATGTGATTCCCCTTCACAAAAGTGGGAGCAGGGCAGAAGCAGGAAACTACAGACCAGTTAGTTTAACCTCAGTGATAGGGAAAATGATGGAATCACTTCTGAAGGAAAGAATTGTCGAGTACCTAGAGGCCAGAGGGGCACAGGACCCAAGGCAGCATGGATTCACAGCGGGAAGGTCATGCCAGACAAATCTAATAGATTTCTTTGACTGGGTGACCAAACTAGTAGATCAGGGAGGTGCTGTGGACATGGTCTACCTAGACTTTAGCAAGGCATTTGACTCAGTTCCACAGAAAAGATTAATATACAAGTTAGCCACCCTGGGAGTGGGTCCCAAGATGATAGCCTGGGTAAAGAATTGGCTGGAGAATAGGACACAGAGGGTAATAGTAAATGGAGTCCACTCTGAAGAAAGGGGGGTTACTAGTGGGGTGCCGCAGGGTTCAATATTGGGACCGGTCCTCTTCAATGTCTTTGTAAGTGACATTGCAGATGGACTGGAAGGAAAAGTATGTCTCTTTGCAGATGACACAAAGATCTGCAACAGAGTTGATGCACAAGGTGGGGTGGAAAGGATGAGAAGGGACTTGGCAAAGGTTAGAGGAATGGTCAAATGTATGGCAGCTTAGATTTACTGCTAAGAAGTGCAAGGTAATGTACCTGGGAAACAAAAACCAAGGGGAAAAGTACACAATGGGGGGTGAGATACTAACAACAACAAAAATGGAAAGTGACCTGGGGGTAGTAATATCAGATGACTTAAAGGTGGGCAAGCAATGTGAGAGGGCAGTAAGGAGGGCTGGGGGGATACTGGGATGCATAGGGAGAGGCATCACCAGTAGAAAACAGAAGTTGTTACCCCTCTGTACAGACAGCTGGTGAGACCCCATCTGGAGTACTGTGTGCAGTTCTGGAGACCCAATCTCCGCAAGGACATAGACAAGATGGAAGCTGTCCAGAGGAGGGCAACTAAAATGGTGCAGGGTCTGCACCGGAAGACATATGAAGAGAGACTAAAGGAGCTTAATATGTATAGCCTCGAGGAAAGGAGGGAGAGGGGGGACATGATAGAAACTTTCAAGTACCTCAAGGGAATCAACAAAGTCCAAGAGGGTAGCATCTTTCAAAAAAAGAGTGTGCAAGAACAAGGGGGCACAATTTGAAGATGGGGGGGCAGCTCAGAGGTAATGTAAGGAAGCATTTTTTCACAGAGAGGGTTGTGAATGCATGGAACGGCCTTCTGGAGGAGGTTGTGGAGTCAAAAACAGTGACTGAATTCAAGCATGCATGGGACAGCCATAAGGCAATTCTAGGGGGTGGAGGTAGAAGGAAGTAGGCTGCTGGTTAACTAGGATCTGCAGCTTATCCATTAGGTAGGGAAATGGGCAGACTGGATGGGCCAAGTGGTCCTTATCTGCCGTCAAATTCTATGTTTCAGTTATCAGCGTCACCTGATTCAGCCGCCCTCAGTGTCAGCGTCTACTGGAGAAACTGTTAAACTCTCCTGTACCATGAGCGGGGGCACCAT
This sequence comes from Neoceratodus forsteri, assembly GCA_016271365.2. Lineage (NCBI taxonomy): Eukaryota > Metazoa > Chordata > Ceratodontiformes > Ceratodontidae > Neoceratodus > Neoceratodus forsteri. The sequence goes on along the minus strand of JADMNL010000027.1, from coordinate 308,004,346 downwards.
ACATGACATTTCCTGGTACCAACAGAAACCTGGGAATGTTCCACGATACCTTTTATCCTACCATTTTGATTCTAGTAAACACAAAGACTCTGGTGTCCCGGACTGGTTTTCTACATCCGTAGATGTCGTTAGGACTATTTGTAATTTAACCATCTCTGGTATGCAGGCGGAGGATGATGCTGATTATTACTGTGCTAACTGCGATATCAACTATAGTCCTGTACACAGTGATACAATTACAGACCGAACTGAAACAAAAACCTTTTGCGTCACCAAGTTTGCCTCTACAGCTGCACTATGTAGATTGTTAATTAGGTACAACTTTTTCCTTATAGAACAGATTATGAGTGATTCCATTTTAAATACCTGTGTGCTGCAGTACTACCTCCAGAAAGACTCAAATGTTCCAGGTTTCATTTTGATTTTAGAAAATATCTTCAAGCTGTGTGCAGAGTTAACAACTTGACCTAAACATGACTTGTTCCCCTTTTCTACTTAGTCTGTTCCGAACTTCAGCATTTCCTGTCTTTGGTACATTAGTGAGCAGCAAAGACTGCAGGTGGCAATCTGTTCTCAGATAAATAATCCAAACATTGGAGTCAAAACTTGCTAACCAATGGAAATCTTTGTGTCTGAATGGATTATAGTCAGTAACAGAACCTTCCTCCTCATCTCCCCTACACAATTTAGTAGCCAAGTCACTACATCAGGGTAAATCAGAACTTCTATCTGTGTGTGATTCACTTTATTCCCAATATTTGGATAACCGTTCTACTCAGCCCCCTCTCTCAAAAGTGTGTGCTGTATCTGAACAATGCCCCCAGTGCTAAGTACACTATCCCTACAGGGTTGGCCCGTCGGTGCAGCACTTGCATTTCCGCTTGAGACTTCGACGACCAGAGTTCAGAAGTGAGCTTGGGAGTCAGAGGGCCGGCAGCGGTGGGGAGGAGGATTGAACTTCTGACTGGCTGCTCTATTCTTCCTGTGATCAGCCCCTAGCATAGGCTGGGGACTGGGCCAGCCTTAAGGATGGGCGAACTAGGCGGTTGCCTAGGGTCTTATAACAAGGCGATAATAACCGAATGGTTAAATATATATTTATATTTCCCCTCCCCCGAGCACAGACTACAGTGTTTTTAAAAGTTACCAAATGATGTGTTTTCGGGGGTAGGGGGGGCAGCGTGTCTGTGTTATGCGACTGTCAGTCCCCTCTCTGCCATGCAGCACGAACAAATCCAAAAATCCAGCCAGCATTTCATGAAGCCAACCACCCTACACATCAGCAGCCAGCCAATTAAGTTCGCAGACTGCAGTCAGAGGTGGACCAGACAGGCGGCAGTAGTGTGCATGCAAGCACCCCGCCCACCGTGCACCAGACAGTCCCGTCCCATTGATGACCCCACTGCCGTTGCCCCTCCCTACTAGAGCATGCCAGCCACTCACACCACCAGAAACCCAACTGTTACTTGTGTGCGCTGTCTGAATCCTCCTCAGCACACTGGCGGGCCGAGATCCTCGATGATCGTCGACATGTGGAGTGTCGGTCAGTTAGGCTGGTTAATTGATATGTCCAGGGCAAGGCCAGGCCAGTAGCCACAGCCAGAAGGGCTCATCCAATCCACCACATCATCGACGCCCGGGACTGGAGGAGAAGAAGAGGACTAGTCCATGACTGGAGCGAGCGGTTAGGTTTTTACCTTTTTTCCCCCAAGTGTGTTGGCCTTATTAACCTTTGACTTGTTGTTTGCCGCAGCCTAGTAGTATAATTTAATTTGAAATTCATTGTGGTGGTCTGAGTTTCAGCCAGGCTCTCAGCACTGGTCTAGTGGTCTGGGTCTGTCCCACTCCCGGATGCCCCGACTCCCTCCTATCCCATCCCATTCCAAATCCCATCCCACTCCCACACATGCCACGGCCACATCCCAGGCCAGCCACCCTCAGTCATAGTCTCAGACACAAGGACTCAGGAGAGTGATACAGTGTGGGAAGGTAAGGGGGGGGGTCTCTCTGTCTCTCATCCTGGCTGCAGAGACCATGCTCCTGTGTTGTTGTTGTTGTGGACAGATCTGGGCTTTCCCCTCTTAGTCACAGAGCAGGGTAGGGAGAGAGAGAGAGAGGCGGGGGTGGGTGCCACTACCACTGGCTGACTCCTCTGATCACTCCTTCAGGAACACCGCGCCCTCAACCTCACTGTCATGAAGTTGTGTTGTCTATAAACATCATGCTTCTTTTCAAACTTCGTTTTTCATCAGTTTGCATGTGCTGTTTTTTTGGTTTTTTTTTGCCTAGGCCGTGGCAAGGACTTTTACTGTTTGTAGCACCGCAGCCACCCTTTCATTAGTGCATAGTGTGCACTGTGCAGTAATAACGCCCTTCCCTAAACACACATACCACCAAATGGAATGAATAGCACAATAACAGCAGCAGTAATCTTTTATAAGAGGGAGATCCATTTTTGCAGAATTGCAGTACATACAAAGACAAAGTCATATAACTCTCTGCTCATTTCTGCGACACCACATGGAGAACTGGAGGATGATTATGATCGTGAGATAATGCTGTATCATTGGCGGATTATGTATTTTTTCTGTATGGCTCATTACTAAGTTATAGAGGAAGCAAGTATAATATATTATAACCAAACATAGCCTAGAGGTTAGAGGAACGAGGTGTGAACGAGCTTGATACATCCAGCAGACCAGACCTGAGTTTGAGTCTCACAACCTCCATTTGCATACTGTGAGACTCTGAGCAAGTCGCTTAACCACCCCAGAGCTCCTGGGTCACTCCTGAAAACAGGCACTTGTGCCTAGTGGGCCTTACCCAGTTACCAAAGACTACAAAAAAAAAAAAAAAAAAATACGTAAGTGTTTGTATTGACAAAGTATTCTGATGTGGCACTGCTTTATTACAGTAAAGCATGCATCTCTTAGGCAGTAGATAAACTGGTAATTGTCAATACCAGGGACCTGATTAGTTTTGTGTTGTATGTATGCCAGCACATGATTGTAGAAGTGCAGCAAGTTCTCTGTCTTCTCCGTTCTAAAACTGGCAAGAATAAAAAATGGTGGTGGTAGGGGGGGTGCCGCTGGCAAGTTTGCCTAGAGGCACCATATACCCTAAGGCCGGCCCTGGTTGGGGACCAACGCAGGTGAGGCTTAGCAGTTCTGGGAGGTGTGCTGGATGTGGGCACATGTCTCCTTACATCATTGCACACCACACCTCACCTCCCATCACTAAGGGGATAAAATGGATGCCAGAATCCTGTACCCCGGCCCCATGGAGCCGAGCCCAGAGATCCTCAACCGACAGACTAGACAATGCGGCACTGCTCAGAGTACTCGGGGTGGACCCTTCCAGTGGCCTCGCCCAGGGGGGCAATCTGGGTGAACGCCAGCAGGGGTGATGATGGTGCTGGGGGATGGGGAGAGGTGAACCGGAGGAAGGTGAGTCCAAAAAAAAGAATATTCCAACAGAACACTATAGAATTTCAGAAAATTCCACAACTTTTGTGAGGAGTAGAATTTCAGAATTTCGAAAGCAGAATGTTTTTCATGGATAAGTGGGAGAACAGTCACCCCAGAGCAGTGCCAGCTTAAGAGGAGAAAAATAGGGCAAATGCCCCTGGTCGTCTGCCATGGAGTATACCCCCATGAAACCAGCCCACACTGCGGTCACACACATAATGCTATCCTATTCCTCCTCCTCCCCTAGCAGCCTAGATGCATGTGCACTTGTAAATAGTTTTTTTTCGTTACCAGCAGTGGCCACGTGCCTGAGCCTCAGTGTCTACAAGCAGCGGGGGTTGGTGGCATGTCGGAGACAGCAACACTGGGACTCAGGGTGCTGGGGGGACTGTGTCACATGGTGTGCCACTACAGAATCAGGTGGTACAGAATAGCCAGTCAAGTAGAGTGCCTGTGTAAGCAGGGGGAATCAGGAGCTATGCAAGAGGTGGAATGAATCGATGGAGAGACAGATGTATGTGTGTTTCTCGGCGGCTAGGAACTGGATGCCAGGACACAGGGCATTTGTCAGGTAGGATCAGGTTTTCCAGGCTGAGCTGCCCTGTATGCATAAAGAAGATTGGCTACTGATTGTGGAGGTTAGTAGAGGCCTGATCTGGCCCGTAAAAAACAGCCATCTGCCAATGACACCACCAGCTTACGGAGAGCAAGAACAGCGACAGAGAGAGTGAAAGCAGCCTGAGAGGGACTCGCTGCAACTGCAGTATCACCCCTGTGCATCAAGGGAGATTCCAGAGTCTGGAATATCATGAGTAAACACAGGGCTTGTCTTGCAACAACATCCCTCTGTATCACAGTTGGGGAAGCATTTAATGGAACAGGCCATCATGACAAGATTTACAGATACACCTTGCAGGTTAAGAGCATTTTGGTTTAGGAATTGTTGTTGCAAAGTATTGCTTTATTTTGATGACATGCAGCCCTGCCAGCCGACAGCATATAACATCATTGGGCCTGATACACTCCCACAGTCTGGTACCCAGTAAAACACTGGGAGCTACTTAATAGATGTAAAGTCACACTGGTGCCAACAAGCAGCTGTACTGTGCACTGTGTGATGTGCAGGTAAACTGTTATTGGTCTGAATCTGGAATGGCACCGGAAGCACAGACCCAGGTTCTGTGTTACTGTGGCTGTACCTAGAAGGGCAAGGGAAGGGGAAACCTTGTGTAATATATATAGGCTGGGCCCAGAGAGGAACAGCAGAATCAGGACTGTACATATTACCTCATTGACTAACTTAATTTACCACGTTAGTGTTCTGCAGCAACCCTGATAAAGTCCTTGTTATTTTATCTGCACTTATCGCTTGAACGTACAGTATATCCTTTAAAAGTATAAGCTGCATGCTTTATGAGGACTGTTACTGCAGTGAGTTGGTCCATAGGGCTGTTCATCCATTCCCCTCTGCCAAATAAAAGAAACATCCTCCTGCTCTCTCTCTGTGCTGTCTCAACCCGCCCTCCATTTTCCTCCACCAAATACAAGACCCCCCCGCTCTCTCCATGTGCTGTCCCACCCCCGCCCTCCATTCCCATCCTGATAGCTGAGTGCTTAGCTTTACTCTGGTAGGTGCAGAGGCTCAACTACTCGCACCAACCTAAGAGTCAGTAGGAAGTCATCTTGACACCCCACCCCATTGGTATCCTGACGAGTATGGGTGTCAACCAAATTACAACAACAAAAAAAAAACACTCTCTCCCTCTGTACAATGTCCTACCTTCCTCTGTTCATGTCCAGAAAATACAAGAAAAACCCTCCCGCTCTCTTCATGTGCTGTCCCACCCCTGCCCTCCGTTTCCATCTGCCAGATAAAATAAACCCTCCCGCTCTCTCTGTGTGCTGTCCCACCCCTGCCCTCCACTCCCATCCACCAAATACAAGAACCCCTCCTCTCTCCATGTGTTGTCCCACCCTCACCCTCCATTCCTGTCTTCCACATACAAGAACTCCCATGCCCTCTCCGTGCGATGTCCCACCCCACCCTCCTTTCCAATCTGCCAAATACAAGACCCCCCACTCCCTCCATGTGTTGTCTCACCCCTGCACTCTGTTCCTGCCCCCAAATACAAGAATCCCCTACTCGCTCTGTGTGTTGTCTCACCCCAAACACCATTCCATACTAACTGCACCACCAACAGCAATACCAACAGTGAACTTCGGCATTGACAAATGTTTGTTTAATTTTGTTTTTAATTTTTTTAAACTGTTCAAAAAAGGCCACATATTGCCCATTTTCTAAGCGCAATAATACCCTCTAGGGTGGGTGGCATTGTGCTAGTCCAGATCTTCCAGGGGCTATAAGGCCCCCATCTTGTGGGGTCAGGCCTCATTACGCCCCTGGGTGGTCCGGTATAGCACAACACCTCCCACCCTGTTGGGTGTTATTGCTTATGCACCGTGATCATCCACTGGTAATGGTCATTTTGTCTACATTATTTTCATACATGTTAGACTGCGATGTGGGTATAGTGAGCCAACCTTCAGGAGACGTCTGTACATGTGAAATGTCAAACAAGGCTTTCCTTGTGCAACACATTTGTTTTGTAGGTTGGAGGTGGCAATGAAAATATTCATATTTATCTGACAATAGGATTGGTGTGCTTTTTATCAGATATCTGATGAAGAAAATGTACTGACGGATGGTTCCGGGTGTGCACATCGTGGACAAGATATCACCGAACAGTACAAAACAGGCTAATCATCACCATCTACAATGTCGGCATGGAAAGATATCGCCAACCCAAACCCCATGGGCAGTGCACAGGACAAATAGGCAAGGTGCCGACTGAGAACCCATCCCACTTAACGATGGCCCCAGGCACTGTAACTGCAGCCAGCCGCACTGTGATGGCCAGTCCCCCGCCAACCAGCTATGATGCAGGTAGACTACATCCCTTGTGTCTAGTGGCCCCCAACCCTACACCACCCCAGCAGGTAGATGCCCACCCCACACCCCCCAACATACCCTGACAACAGGCGGGGGGCCAGCACAGCCCTCCACACACTGTCACGGCTGGCTGCTCCACTGAATGAACTCAATGAGCGCTACATGTATACACGCCATTCAGTTCTGCTCAGTGGAGTGGCCAGCCATGGCGGTGTGTGGAGGGCTGTGCTGGCCTCGTCCATTGTCGGGTATGCTGGGGGTGCGGGGCATCATCTGCTGGGGTGGTGTAGGTGGGGTCCACTAGACACCAGGGATGTAGCTCTACCACATCGCGGCTGGTTGGCGGGGGATCAGCCATCACAGTGTGGCTGGCCGCAGTTACAGTGCCTGGGGCCATTGTTCGGTGGGATGGGGTCTCGGCCGGCTCCTTGCCTATTCGTCCTGTGCACTGCCCATGGGGTTTGGGTCGGTGATATCTTTCCATGCCGACACTGTAGACGGCGATGATTAGCCTGCTTTGTACTGTTCGGTGATATTTTATCCACAATGTATATGTCCGGAACCACTGACGGATTAACAAGAGGATGACTCTGTGTTATGTATTACATTGCATGCAGTATGAAATACTGTTCTCTCTCTGCTCATTAGATTTTGTTCTTGTGTGTTGTAGTAGTCATTGAATGTTATAATGAGACCAGTGCTGTGTCAAGATGTGGTCAAATGCTTTACGTAATGTACTGAGTAGAGCAGTCTGACAGCAGAGGGGTGTTTTGGGGGTTTTTTTCTGCGCCAACCATGCCCACAGGAACATTCCTCCTTCAGACTCCCACATTACCATCTCTTTACCTGTGTGGCTCACACCTGGACTGTACTTCACTGAGACGTACTCCAACCCAGACCTCTTGGAGCCCATATGGCTGACTTAGCCCTGCTGGGATCATGTCCATCGAGTGTGTTGAGGAGGGTCCAGGTACGGGGAGAGGCAGAGAAGCCATCACCTGGTGTAGCGGTGTGGCATTTTTCCTGTTCAAGTCCCCATCCACCCTTCTCTCCATTTGCTCGCGCACGTGATTGACTGGCCTGGGGAGGGATGCCTGATGGTGCATGGTCACCCATGCTGTCTCCAGCACCTCCAGCAGTCACCACTAGGAGGCACTAGCAAGCAGTGCTGCAAGCTTCCTCTCCCAGGAAGCAGCACATCATTTCATTTCATTTTATTTTTATATTTCTTCAGGATAAGGCATCAGGCAAGCCCATTTTTAATGCTGTCCTGAGTACAAAATTGCAAACAGTACAAGGTTACAAAAGTGATGAGTTTCAACATTCATCAAAACATACATGTGCAAAATTGCAAAAAGACCAAAGTCTCAACACTCATCAGTAACTTACATACACAACAGATTAAGTACAGTACAAATACAAATTAAACCGCCAGTAAATACATTCACTTAAAATATTTACACTCAAACACATAACACTCCATTAAAGCAGATTTAAATGCTGGTAAAGTTGGCATGCTTCTGACTCTTGGGGGCAGAGTATTCCAAGTATTAGAGGCAATGTAGTCAAATCTTGCTTTGCAATATCTAGTTTTTATAAGTGGGGCTTTAAAACTCTTCCCTTTAGATGATGTAAAGTGAAACGTGAATTTTCTAAGACCATTTTGTTGGCTAAATAGGTAGGAACAGACTCATAGAGACGTTCATAAGCAAAATTGCTCAAAATGCCACCCCTTCTAACATCTAAGGGGACCCATCGCAACTGAGAGAGTAAATTGCAATGATGAAAGTGATAATTTGGATCCTTAACACCTAATACAAATCGAGCTAATTTATATTGTAAAATATCCAGTTTGTGGAGATTATATTTACTGGTATTTAAATATTTATATATTTATTTCAGTTCCAGAATTGCAACCTTTGAACCAAACTGGCTCTTTTACAAAGGCTCCAAGTTAGTAGAAGAACAGACAAAACAATACAATTCACATCATATGACAAGAACATAAAATAGTCAAGTGACAAGACTATTTTACAAGCAAGATAAATGTGGAGTATAACCTCAAATACAAATACTTTTATTACAGATATCTCTCATAGATACATAGACAGTGTCGGCAGATAAGGGCCTATGGCCCACCCAGTCTGCCCATTTGAGCTTGTAAGTTCAGTTTATGTTTTCCTAGAAGTCTGTTGCCCCTTACCCCTGACCTCCAGAATTCCTTTATGTCTATCCCATGCATTCTTAAATCCCGTAATTGTTTCAGCTCTCTAGTCTCTAGTCTATGGGTCTAGTTACTAAGTGCAGGTTGCTTGTAGTTGGCAGCCATAACTGGCTTTGTCAAAGAAAAGGGGAGGAGGTATGAAGAGTATTGTCATGGGTACAGAGGAAGTATACTGTATAGTATTATTAGGGGATACTTACACTGTATATAGAAGCAAAAAGTCTAGTACTCACCATCTCCACATTAGAAAAGAGACGCTGCTCTGTTCAAAGTGCAAACATTCACTTTATTGTGTGCCAACAGATATACAAACATCACCTTAAGTAAACAATAATATGTAGTGGGGTGTGCATGGAACAGATTTTACTGCATGCTTAAGGGTGTAGTGAGGCATGAGGCTGCAGGCCAAGTGCATTTAGCCACTGGAAGTGTGGTAAAATCTGTTCTATGCACACCTGAAGTGTCTTATTGCACTTCTTAAATGGGATTTTTTTACTTAATACAGTTAGAAAAATCATATTTATAAGTAGAAAAAAAGATTGGCTCATACTAATTTATAATAACATAGTCCCTCCCCATGTTAAATAATGACATCACTTTGCATGTGCTGTGCAAAAGTTTGTCCTTCTGTGGCATCCTTTAGTGGTTTCATTTAGCTTCATTTTCATTTCATTGACCCCACCACCCACCCCACCCCTCATTTGGTGTGCGGTTTGTTTTATCTAACTGGAGCACACAGGACAGAAAGAGAGATGGGGGGAACTGTGTCTTTCTTTTATTTATTTTTTTTAATTGAGCTGCAACTGATGGCAACACTGAGCGGGCACGAACTGCAGCAGGAGCGGGCATGGAGTTGGAAAAACAGTGGCCATATGAGAGAGAAACGGGATTTAGAAAGTGCATTTTTTCCTCAATGAAATTAACAAGGATTGTTATGAGACATACAGGAGGGAATGTCCCCTCCTCCTCCTGTGACCGAGCAAATTGTGCAAGCTACTAACATTCATCTTCCACCTGGTTACTGGTCGTTCTCTCCCTGTTTCTGTATTTAACCTGCATTTAATAATCATATGATCAAATAAAGCAGTAGGTAAAACAAATACCTTCAGTGACTCAAGTCTGTTGGGTAAAAACAAGTAATCAATACTAGAAAACAACTCTCCCTTCCTAAAAGTAAAATGGATAGGAGCTGATGCATTATCAAAAATATTTCTCAATTCAGCTATTTGAATAATCCTGTTTGAAGCATTTGCATCATAATACATTTTTTTTCACATTTCTGCCTAGCCGTAGTCTGAAGAGAACAATTAAAATCACCTCCATAGTAAATATTCCTTGAGGAGCACAAGTACAGCTGAACAAGTTCAAACAAACCCACCCTTTCTGCTTTGAATTGAGGGGCATAGATACAAATAAACCTACTAGGCTGCCCATGCCAGATCCGGTCTATTATCAACACCCTTCCAGGTTGGAGAGCTACGATTTTTATTAGTTTAAACCCATTTCCTGAAAAAAGTACCCCACCCCATCTGCTTTATCCAACCCGAAAACCTGGTAAGAAGGCCCCCAAATCCGTTCCCTCCTTGCCTGATCCATTGAAAGTACAGAGTTCAGCCATGTCTCTTGTAGAAATATCACTTCACATGCTAGATTCCTAGACTCAGCCCATATAGCCTCTCGCTTAGCCCCATTCAAAACACTGTTCACGTTAATTGGTGCCACAGATGAGCACAATTTTTTTTTTTAAACTACCCGTCACCAAGAATAACAATCTTCCCACAGACATCAACACTTCCTCTTTTCCTTTTTCTTCTTTTTAACCAGGACTTCCTGTTCCCCAAGCTCCTGGAGGTAGGATTCACTCTGCATTCCTGATGACACATCCAACCGTTCTTCACCTGAGGGGCCTTCCTCTCTCACCAGACCTCTTAAAATGTCAAAGGGGTTCTCCAGTTTAAGGTCGAAAGTAGTTCCCTTACAACTTCTCAGACTCCATTTTCTACCAGAATCCTGGGAGCGCCCTGAAGGTTGGGGGGGGCATGTTGTTCTCCCTCGGATCCTGCGCTTTTGTTTCCCCTCAACCTCATCTTCAGTTCTTCCCTTCACTCCATCATTTCCAGAAATCTGCCCCATTAAGGATTCTTCCACTAGGGGGCACTTGCTCTCCTCTGCCTCCATTATACCTTGCTCCCTTTTTTCATCCACAGTTACCACCAACTGAGATGAAGACTGCGGGGCCTCCTCCTCGTTTCCCTGATCCTGTGCAGTGTGGCCGCGGGTTCACGTCTTGCTCCTGCTCGTTGTGATTTATTAATCGACTCTTCCCGATTCATACTTCTACTGTTATTTCTGGCTGCCCACGGGCAGGTATTAAACATATGCCCATACTCCTCACACAGATTACAGCATACATGATTTGCACATTCTGAGTTGCTGTGCCCGCACTTCCCCTCATAACCCACATCTAATCACATCACACATGCTAGATAAGTGTGTACGAGACCCACACCTGTAGCATGCTTTGGGCTACCCCGGGTAGAAAACTACCCCTCTGTCTCTTCCCAAGAAAAAGCTATTAGGAATATGTACAATGCCAGTATCCGAGAGGTCCAGTTACACTTTAAACCTCCATCCTCCTGTCCAGAAAAATTCCTCATCAATTATTGCCTCAGGAAATCCCAGAACAGTGCATCTCTGCTGTAACCACTGCAAGGTATCTCCCATGTGTACACACTCTGACGAAACATTACAGTCACATTTTTAATTATAGGTTTGGTAAGGGGGATTGCCAAAAAAGGAGCCCACAGAGGTGTGTTTTTCAGGGCTTCATACTTTGCCCAGAGACGATCCGGCCCTTTCATTGACCGAAAGCTGACATCAAAAACATCTTCACCAGCTATATAGATAAGAGCATACGCCTCTGTAGCTATAAACCCCATAGAAATTTTAATTACATTTCTCCCCACATGATACCAATCTGGGAAGTTTTCCATACCCCTCTATAATGCAGATGCACCTCAAACCTTTGAGGGCGGGGCACTAAATCCTGCCTGGGAGGACTACCCTGATCTCCTTCTTTCTCTCTGAGGAGGTTCACCCCTTGCTTTCTGGTTCAAAGGGGACCTTTACTTTTTAAAGTCTCAGCATAAGTTTTGCCGGGGGTTAATGCCAGACTTGGTGCTTGGTGCTCTCTCTCTTTCAGGGAGCCTGAAACCTCCTGTTGCCCCTTACCTTCTCTGGCCACAGTTTTGTCTTTCAAGTCAAGAGCTCCTCCACTGATAAACTCTCCTTCACAATATGCTTCTCTCCAACCCCTTCTTTGTAACACACAGGGCCCATTTTAAAATCTCATTGGAGATTAAGCGATCATTTTCTTCATTCACAGACTCTGCACCCCACTCTTTCTTAGCTCCTTCAATTTTACACATCAGGATCCCCTTACTGCTCTGGATGAAATCCTCCCACTCCATTTCTGGCTTCCAGCTGTCATCCTGCTCCTGTATCCATCCTGCTCACTCAAGTGATGTCCCCAGGGACAATGTTTCCTCATTCCAAATAGTTTGCAGGCCAAACGAATGCACCACTACTTCCTTTACCAACAGAGATGTTCTGTCGTTTTATTTTCTTCCCCTCGCACATTTCTGCCTTCCTACTGGGCCCCGCCTCTGATTCCAAGGCTGCACTAGTGTCAACATTTCTCCCAGGCTTTCTCCTTCACTCCTCCAGGCAATTCTCATCATCTTCCTCCAAGATTTTCAGCCCAGACATCCACTTCTCTTCCATTGCTTGTTCCAGGTGAGCTGACGCCAATTCTTTATCCTGCTTTGTGGTTTCCAAAGCCTCCTCTGGTTTAGCAAAGCTCCTATTCAATATATCCTCCTCCTCCTCTTCCGATTCATCTGATGCTGGCAGAGATGCAAAAAACTCTAGCTCCTCTTCAGAATCAGGAGCAGTCGCATCTCTTTCTAATTCTCCGTCGATATCGTGCACCTCCATAGCACACTCCTTCCCCTCTGCTTCTTACTCCTGACTGGACATGGCTCCAACAACACCACAGCACCCCCTACCTCAGAGTAGGGGAATTTCCCCAGTATCCTGGCCAAATTTCCTCCATTCACTAGAAATACCACCAACAGCTTAATCTGGTCCCGTTTCAGTTGGTTAGATCTGTATCCCCCGCCCAGTCACCCCTGAAAAAGGGACTTCTAGTCTCAGTGGCCTTACCCGATCAATAAAATTCAATAAATAAATAAATGAAATAACTGAAAAGTACCCATCTGTTATTGTACTGAGCTGAGCAGTGGACTAGGTTTTAGTTCAACTTTATCTCATCCTTGACTAAACACAGAGTCACTCCCTGGCCAACACCCACCCAGGTCCCACACATACATACACTTACTATTACCTCACTTCTCAAGCTAAGTAACTGACAAAAAGCACACACACTGCACTGCAGTCAGCGTAATAATTCAAATACCAATTAAAATACCCGAATGCTTGAATGAATGCTTATGCAAAGATCTGATCTTTGGCAAGGGATTTACACAGCATGTGAAACAGTTGTCAGAAGCTGCAATTTTTGCCGGGGCAGGACACACTTAACTGAAACGAATGACTAAAATGAACAGGAACGAGAAACACACTGCTGCAGGTAAGCAGTCAGAACTCAGAAGCTGCGGTTATTTCCAGGGCAGGAAGAGTCGCACACTCTCCCCACAAGTTATTTTATTTATTTATTTAAGATATCGGAATTACAACCCTTTGAGTCAGAGACTCGTTTACAAAAGCTCCACGTCAGCAAGATACAGGAAATAATACATACAGGTAAATACAACATACGGCAAGTGGTACAGAGCAAACAAGGTGTTAGCATGCATTTTGTGGAAGGTGTTTAAAAGGGTGCACCGCAGCTTGACAAACAGAGGGATTGTTAAAAACTGGACTTTTTATATTACAACTATGAAAAAGCACAGCAAGAGTCAAGGATAAACGTTAATATTCTTCAACGAAGAAGGACCAACACTAGATGGCTCCAGACAGTGCAGAAGCGAAAGGCAATGTGACAGGGCTAATACCTGTCACGTACTAATGTGTCATTCCTTTCTTGGTTGCAACCATCTATTTTCCTGTCTTCTAGAGCTAACCCTTTCTTTTTCTGATAAGAAGGCAGGCCACCTCCTTATCAAGTACCCCCCTCCCATAAAGTCTTCTATAATCTCTTCCCCTCTTTTTATTATTTTCTTTCGAATGAAACATTAGTACAATTCTTCCAACAGAAGCCCACCTCAGTCTTTGCGGAAAAAGGATTATGGCTCCCTTAAATAATTGTTGTTGTGAAATGATAACCCAAATAAACAAAAATATATCCACTGTGGGAGTTTTGTAACCTTTTGAGTTTTCTGTGAAGCAAGGTCCAAAGGATGCCCCCCTAAGGGATAATAATAACCTTTTAAGCTTATTTAGCCTGCTTTAGTAGCTCTTCCCCTTTTTGTTCCGCTTTGTGAACGCTTTGCAATAGCTGCACGATAATGCGATCGTGCACACGTTCATGCAGCGAAAATTCACTCCCCAAATCTGGAATTTAAGGGCGGTATTCTTTTAAATGCTGCCTAAAGGTATGTTGTTGCCCAAAATCGCAAAGCCCCTAGTCCTAGTGAGAGTGCAGTGACTCTCTGAAGAGATTCCAAGCTCAAATGCCAAATGCTAAGCCAATGGTTCAGAAAAACATTGCCGATGGCTTAGCCTGTCAAGTCTGCTCAGTATTTAACTGTATAGTGCAAGAAACCTGGTTTCCTCCGGTTTTTATGCTGTGAAAGATTGTGCTTCCCAATAAAAAGGACCTGGCTGCAACAGAATGTGAGCAGGCTTAAAATAAGTTTTTTTCCTTGTAGGAAACCCAGCAAACTATGTCAATGTAAGCATAAGCCTAAATTCCCTGTGAGAGTTTTCTTTTCTCCTTTTCTTTTCCCCTGGAGCATTTTATTAGCTGTGTGGCTTCCACTTATACCCCCTGCACCATTAAAGAGTTACCCTCCATTTATTCCACATTAGTATCATGAATGTAAAATGACAGAATAAAGGAATAGGTAAACCTTTACCTTAGGCTAGGCAGGAGAAATAAAAATGAAGCTGCTCTGGGATTTAGCTGTGGCATTCTGTCCTTGAGCTATAGGGGAATGGCGGCCCCTAGTGGGCTATTTTTATACTGTAACAAAGCCATGGATAGTGTTTTAATACACTGAGACTTTGTGTATAGAAATTTGGTTACAGCTAGTAGTTCTAAAATCCATTTGAGTTCTGTACAGTATTTCATGTGTGCTATAATATGTTAAGACAAGTTTTTAAATAATTTTTTGCCTTGTTACATAATAATACTGAGTCACATGATTTGGTGGGAAGATATAAATGACCTATAGTAGGCTGTCTTTTTTTTTAGATAAGGTCAGTGTTTTCTGATCAGTGGTGGAGGAAGGTTCCACTGGTTTGAGGGAACGCCATTTATGTTTTTGTTTTTTTCTTGTATTTTGTTTTACAAACTGGTACAAGTTGAAGTCAATGCTGGAGAAGGTGCCAAAGCTAAGACTGAGATTTATATATATATATTTTTTTTGTTATAATAAAATTCCCACTTAACCAGGTGGGTTGCACCTTTTTCTGGAGCATCTGTCCATCTCTTTCATCCTACACTGTAACAGGCAAGAAGGTAATGATCGAAGTACTGAACTTGACATATTTTACATCATGCAATAGACAGCAGTCTGGGACTTCTGCTTAATCCATGCCTTTAGTGCTTTTCCGTCTGACTCTGTTTATTAGCTATCACTATTCTCAACAGTATGGATATAGTTCTATGTCCTATTATAGGACACAGAAATATCTATACTGTTGAGAGTAGTAACGGCGAATAAACAGAGTCAGATGGAAATATTTAGCTTGTACTCCCAGCCCACATACCTCTTTCCTTATCTGGTGCTCAGCAGCTGTTCATTCATTCTGAGAATGGCTCTGAATAGCTTCACAGCATCAGATTATGAAAGATATATGTGGGCTGGGAGTTCTCTCCAGAAACCGTTCATAACCCCAGTGGCTTTGCATACCATAGCGAGACCCTGGGGGAACACTGGGCCCAAGCATGCAGCTGCCATGACTCAAACTAAGGCAAGAATGGTAGCAGGGAGGAGGCGGGGAACTACAGACCAGTCAGTCTTACCTCAGTAGTGGGCAAGATTATGGAGGCACTCCTTAAGGAAAGGATAGTGCAACACCTGGAATCCATAGGGGCACAGGATCCAAGACAGCATGGGTTTACAAAAGGAAGGTCCTGTCAAACTAATCTCATAGATTTCTTTGACTGGGTAACCAGAGTGGTGGACCAAGGGGGAGCAGTTGACGTCGCTTACCTTGACTTCAGCAAAGCTTTTGACACTGTTCACATAGAAGATTGATAAATAAGCTAGGTAGGCTTGGGGTGGGTCAGAAGTTGGTCAACTGGGTAGCAAACTGGTTGACTGGCAGAAAACAGAGAGTGGTGGTAAATGGTATACAGTCAGAAGAGATGCAAGTCACAAGTGGGGTACTTCAGGGATCAGTCCTGGGGCCAGTCCTATTCAACATCTTCATTAGTGACCTCATGAGATGAACTAGAGGGTAAAGGCTTGTCTGTTTGCAGATGACACCAAGATCTGCAACAGAGTAGATGATCCAGATGGGTGGGCAGAATGAGAAGAGATCTGGATAAACTAGCAGAATGGTCAGAAAAGTGGCAACTGGGATTTAATGCAAGAAGTGCAAAATCATGCACATGAGGAAGAGAAACCTGAAGCCACTGATAGGCTGGGAGGAGTTGCTAGCAGTCACAAAGGAAGAAAGAGACTTGGGCACCATCATCACTGATGACCTAAAATCATCCAAGCAGACCTCTAAAGCAGTAGAGTGAGGCTAGGGGGTGTTAAGGTGTATTAGTAGAGGTATCATAGGATTGTAAGAGGAGTAATAATCCCTCTGTACAAGACTTGTAGTTAGGCCCCATCTGAAGTACTGCGTGCAGTATTGGAGCCACACCTTCACAAGGACATTAACCAAATTGAGGCAGTCAGAGAAGGGCAACCAAAATGGTGCAGGGACTACATCAGAAGACATATGAGGACAGATTAATGGAGCTCAATATGTATACCCTTGAGCAAAGGAGGAGAGAGGTGATATGATCGAGGCATTCAAACACCTTAAGGGCATAAACAAGGTGAAAGAGTCTAACATGTTTAAATATAAGAAAATAGCAGGACAAGAGGACACAGCATGAGATTAGAGGGAGGCCGATTAAGGGGAATGTGAGAAATTCTTTTTCACAGAAAGGGTGTAGATACATGGAATGGCTTACCACAAGAAGTGGTGGCTATGAATACAGTGCAGGGCTTCAAACAGGCATGGGATAGGCATAAGAGAGCAATACAAATGACTATGAATAGATAGGTCACTGACACAGCAAAGGCCAATGGCACATTTATAAGGTAGAAAAAGAAATGGGCAGACTGGATGGGCCTTGCGGTCCTTATCTGCCGTCAACTTCTATGTAAGAAGGACTCGATAAAGATGAACAACAAATACACTGTGCGGTCTGCACTCGGTACACTGCACTGGCAGCCACTGATTGCTATAAGAATACAAAAGTAAAAATGATTAAACTCAAATACCTGCTCACCTCTCTCAAGCACTCTGCTCTCTGCCTCTTGTTGTGCTCTGCTACACCGACTGGCCCGCCAAGGTACCAGTTCTCTCACTGAGTCTCCAGTCCCGGAATTGGATTCTGACAAGCATGCATTAAAAATGAACAGGTCTTGAGCAGCAGCGGAGATGCAGTCATGAAAGGGGTGACAACTGAATGAAGGATGACATGGGGCACAGGCAGAAGTTCGGGGATGAAGCAGCAGCAGTGGGATCCAGTAATCCTGAGGCAAAATGTACACCTCGGGACTGCTAATCACACTGGTGGGATTTGCAACAACAAAAAAAAAAAACAACAACAAAAACATTCCTCAATCAACAATCAATACGGATTGGTCCAGTCTCCAGTGTCCATGTGCAACACACAGGAGTGGAGTACAGGACCAATCCAACAGAAATACTGGCTGTAAATTTATGGCTCTTATCAAAGTGAGCCCAGAACTGACACTGGCGCCAACCCCTGCTTCTTTTACAACTCCTGCAGCTGGTATGTATCTTCCCCTGCGTAAGTGTCTGTTTCTTCTCTTTTAATTACACGGGGGAAGATTACACATACCAGGCAGCCAGTGTTTGGCATTCCACATTCCTGACTTTTCAAAAAGACCGCCAAGGAGTGTGGTGCATGCCCCACTCATGAAAGGGGTGGCGCACGCACATGCATGCGCCAATGCCTGAATCTGCCACTGGTAGTCCATAGGAGGATGTTAGAAGGAGCAGCAATGAGGCGAGTTTGATAGGGACATTAGACCTAATAGTACTACCTATCAGTGATACTAGGGTGAGGCTATGGTGGGAAGAGGGAGGAGACCAATTGAGAACATAGTAGAGCTGATGGTGATGTTTTAGTCATGGGGAAGATGAGGCAAAGCAACATATATTACTGTAATCAACATCCCATTTCTTGAGAGCAGAGTTAGTGGCATTTACATATGCGACAGCCCCATAAGTAAGTGCAGGAAGAAAGATACTCCGGGCAATTGCCAGTCTCGGAATGCTGATGATGTAATGGGAGTAACAGAGCTAGACAAGTCAGTTACCAGGCAGAGCGCTGTTCCACTCATCATACAAAACACACCTACTAACATCATGCAAACAATTGTCTAAATAACTAAAGGAAAAAGAAAAAGAAAAAGTACCTTCGATATAAAAGGTAATGGTTGACTGCTTTTAAAAACTAAAATTAGTTTTATGCAGTACATTAGCTCTTTGGGTAATTGCTGAGGGAATGGAACCCATAGCTCCTGAACCCATAGTTAAACAAACTCCCTTTGTGAAACACGGTTATTAATCCAATATTTTTAGGAAGCATGTCTCGTTCTCCGTCTATTATAAAATAGGGCTGGGCAAAATAAATACTATTTGGGACCAATACACACAAATATGAATAGCTCTTTTTACAAACACAAATATCACTCTTAAACATTTACTTCCCGAATACATGCACCAAAATGTAAAGTGGTCCTGCTCTAGGGTTTATTCCTTTTGGGAGGAGGTATTGGGTCTATTGTCCAATGTATTAAAATGTTCCTGCCCAGTTGATCCTCTAATGGTGCTAGTGCTTTCGCTTGCTATGCCCCCAAATACTGGAACTCCCTTCTGCTAGCCTTACGCCATCACCATCTCACGCATCATCTAAGAAAGAATTGCATAATTATCTCGATATTTCCCACAAGTGCTCCTGTTTCAAACCCCCCCAGCTCATACTTTCTTCCTAGCCTCGTCTCTCCTTACCATTTCTGATCTGTCCTTCTAATGCAAAGCACTTCTAATCTACCTGTCTGTCCCACCTCCCACCTTGCCGCACCCTCAACCTTTTTCTTACCTCTTACTTCTATCACTTACTATTATCCCTCCCCTAAACTGCCTATACTCAGTCCCATATTAGCACTAAAATATTTACAATCCTTCTGTGTTTCTCCTCAGAACAAATTGTGATGTCATTTTTGGTTATTGAACTGTTTCTTTATATTTTTCCTACGCTGTTACTGCAACTATCTTATCAGTAGCTACTTTTTTCTATTTGCTCTGTATACTATTGCCAACTGTGTCGAACTTGTATTGGAATGTTTGCCTGTATTGTTGTACTGTACCCTCCCGAGTCGTGCCTTAAATTAATCATTGCTATGGCTAGTGCACTTACCCAGTAAACAAAAACTAAATAAATAAAATAAATAAATAGATGCACTTCTGGGCCCACCCTTAGGGGGCAGTGGAGAACAGTTATTGAACCATCCTTGTAGGCATCTTGGCATCGTGGTAGGGAA
This sequence comes from Neoceratodus forsteri, assembly GCA_016271365.2. Lineage (NCBI taxonomy): Eukaryota > Metazoa > Chordata > Ceratodontiformes > Ceratodontidae > Neoceratodus > Neoceratodus forsteri. The sequence continues at coordinate 307,984,720 of JADMNL010000027.1, read as the reverse complement.
GCAGGTTTTGGCACAATACTGGATGTCTGATTCAGCTCACCCAGTTGCTCACTCAGCACAGTTGCTGCTGCAAAGCATGAAATTAGTGCACACACAGTACCCAGTAAAGAACCGGACTCATGTATATCAAGGAATGTGGGCACCCCTAAAAGAGGCACTGAGCATGCCATGGTTTCCAACCTTTGGATGAAGCTACCTGGTACTGCTCTATGATGACAGTGATATAGCAATTGGCATTCCATGCTGACCATTGGTGGACCCTTAAAAAGTGGTTTGCCCATCCGCCCACCTCTTAGTTAATGGGCACTGTCCTTTTTCTACTTGTGAACTGGGATGAGCCATTGATAAAATATACTTTAGTACACTATGTATCCTAATAAAAATGGACCCCAAACAATAAAGAGGCAGTATAGTGCAGTGGTCTAAGGCTCTGAGCTGAAGATCTGGTGACATCCAGCAGACCAGACCTGGGTTTGAATCCCACAGCTTCCACTTGCATACTGTGTGACCCTGGACAAGTCACTTAACCTCCTTGTGCTCCCAGGTCGTTCCTGTAAAAAAGCTCTCAGCTTAGTGTGCTATACCTGGTTAAACAATAAATAAATAAGATCACGGTTCTGAATTTTATAATGTACTCTGAACCTTGAGGCCATTGCTATTGCTATATATTGCTGCAATGGAATTACTTGACCTATTTGTTTGTTAATTATGTAATGCTGACTTTTAAATAAAGTTTACAAAAAAAAAAAAGGTCTGTGGTAGATTGCCCTACCGTGCTGGAGCCCAGAGTTCAGGAGTGAGCCTGAGTCACCACCGCATTGGGAGGTAGGTTGGCCCAAGGCAGCTGCCTCGCAGCATCCTCTTATATCCCAGAGTTCCTGCTGGAACACCACGGATCAAAGCTACAGCAGGGGCACCACTCCCACCACATCCACTGCAGAAGGGAGTGTACTGAGGGGGTGCAACATCCCTTTCCTGCTAGTCTTTTGTAATGCTTCAGGCATGGGACTAGTGACTTCCCCAGTCGTCAATCTGAAAGTAAATTATTTTTGTTTAATGCAACTACAAAACAAAATACATTTTGCATTAATCTGCATTCTGGATACAGATGGACTATTCCTGACTAAAAGGTAGTTAACTGTATTTTTTGTAAAAAAAAAAATGTATTTTACTTTATTTTAAACCCAGACAAAATGCTATTGTAGAGAAATCCAGTAGGTGGCGCTGAAGGAATAGTTAAAAAACAAAATCCCCTTTCACTACAGAATGTTAAATTTACTATATCTCCTTTCCCCGTGGACCCTGACAGGAAAGGGACTCTGTCCCCAATGGAAAGAGGGCAGATTTGCATTAAAGGCAGGTTTCAGTGCTTTAGAGGTTCTTAAAGAAACAGCTGAGCATTAATAACAGAGAAGTTCATCCAGACTCCGTGACACTCTGTCAGCAACATTTTTTACAATGTACTGGGCTCCTGTCCTCACCCTGATCATAGCCTGCTGGCCATGTAAGGAGTTTGCTTGTTTTTATTCATTATATCATAAATCTAGGATCCTTCATTTGAGGAAAGGAAGCCTGTTTGAACAGATTAATTGTGCCAGACAATTTAAGCATTCTATCCAAAGGTTCACAGTTCTGTTTGTAAGTGATATAAGTAGTATATTATATAACTAGTAAACTAGTTTGCTGACTTGTTTGTGATGTATAATATTTTCTCAGGTTCCAGAGCCCAGCGTTACCTGACTCAGCCTGCCTCAATGTCGGTGTCCGTTGGAGAAACTGTTAAACTCTCCTGTACCATGAGTGGGGGCACCTTATACAACACTTACTGGTACCAACAGAAACCCGGGAATGCTCCACGATACCTTATTTACTACTACTCTGATTCTGATAAGAACACAGGCACAGGCGTCCCAGACCGGTTTTCTGCATCCAAAGACGCCTCTAAGACTGTTGCTATTTTAACCATCTCTGGTGTTCAGGCAGAGGACGATGCTGATTATCACTGTGCTAACTGGGATAGCAGCACTCAGACATACACAGTGATATAGTTACGGAGGAACTGAGACAAAAACCTTCTGCATCACCGAGTCTGTCTCTATTAAAAGAGAGTTCAGATCATGAAATAACTTTATTCTCTTAATTGTAACAAGTATGGCAATATCTTATGCATCCTCAAGGAGGAGGGGTGATGCTTGAAGGGTGCACATTTTAGATCTTGATAATTTTGCTAAAGATTATATCTCTATTTATGAAGAAGTTTAGTAGTTCTGTTACTACTATGAAAACTGATAATTCCAAATGTATTTTATATAGAGAATACTGGATGGGCAAGTATGCACAACCGGTGTGTTGTGCCACTGAGGGGTTCTGATTCCCAATGACCTCGAGAAGCGAAGCTTGAAGTCCATGAGAATCAGAACCCCAGAAAATAGCGCCAACTTACCTAGTTGGGTATAACCATCCATTATTATTATAGTGTATGGTGCCCTTACGATAATTTAAGTGAGCATTTAATTTTTTGTTTTACGCCGTAAAAGGAATTCTTTCTATTACGTTTTAATCTGGTATTCGTCAGGCTGCTAATGTTAGTGCTGTGGTTGTTAGGGACCAAGCGTCCCTACGTCTGTAGCGTGGTCTGTCATTGGCTGTCAGTTCCCTGTGGGCGGGGATTCCGGGAAAAAAAACATGACGGACGTATCTCTTGCTAAGCGAGAGGAGCGTGAGTGAAATGCTTCACCTGTTAATGTGAGTAGTTTAAAATATCTGGTTGATCCTGCATTTTTTTTAATAGTTTAAAGTAGCTGGTCAATCCTGCCTTTTTTCGTGGTGCCCTGTTCGTCATCAGTTCGGTGGATGATCGTGCCGCTGGCTCCGAGTTTTTCTGTGTCTGGTCCAGTTTTAAAATGAGCTGAGTGCGTGCAGCCTCTAGAGGCTTTCAAAATGTTGTTGTAGTACAGTGTGGTACAGTCACGTTCCATGACCTTTTGAACTGTAGTACTACAACATATTGAAAGTCACTGAATTCCATACACAACAAGCCCTCACCATACACTATGTATATATATTACTTGCATGGTAGTGCAGGTATAGTTAGGGTTGCGCAGCCACTTCTATGTTAAACCCCAAAGTTTGCACTTTAATAACTTTGCAACTGTTTGTCTGATTTGCCTGAAGTTATGTATGCACAGTGTCCAACCATAGATCTCTGCATCTGGAAAGTTTCGTTCTGATTGGATGTACTATTGTGGAACTGTAGAGTGTCAAATAAGTGAAAAATAGCAACTTTTGTGCATTTTTCAGTCGGACTTAAAGGACTAAAGAATGCATCTGAGTGGATTTAAATTTGCTTGTCTACATGTGGCATGGGTTAAACTGCTGCTTTTTGTAGATCTGGTGAAAAAATCTTAATCTGTTCAAAAGTTATACAAGTTTTTCATTTCCAATTTTTGCCTATGGGAACATTTATATGTGCATTGTGAAAACTTTCAGGTACACTTTTTTGTTGTCGTGCTCTGGAATTTTGTTTTTGTGCTGCTGCCATCTCTTTTTCAGTTAGCAAGAGACAAAAAACATTGTAAATCGAGAAAGAGTGCTTCTTGCTAAACACCGACATTTGTATTTACCTAATTGGGTCCTGAGGAACATGACCCTGGCATTAGTTTTTGTGCAGGTTGACTGGAAATATGTTTTTCAACATTTTTCCCACCATCTTGCCATTTTGTTGCCATGAAAACATTTTCTTATGCGTGTAATAACCTCACACACAAAAAAAAGGTGGGTCACCAACATATTTTTTGTGCTCAAAAATATTCGCATTATAGAGATAGAAGTGCTGTGAACACATTAAAGTTTCATGAAAACACTGCTCGAAAACATTCACCCATGTGTTGTTTTCTTTGTCACTGCATTGTGCCAAGGTAGATTGTGCTTTTTGACTGAAATTTGTAGGGTGGCAAGCCCTGGTCTCAGAGATGTGCCTTTTGGATCTTTGGTCCCAAAACATTCAATGTGCCCATAGTTACAGTGTTATGGAGTTGAGACATTTCCCATAGGATAACACTGTGGCACCTTTTGGTGCCCGTATCTCAAAAACAAAGCGAGATACGGATTTTTCGCTACTCACAGCTTAGCCCACCCTTGGGAGAGCTACGCTTGTGGGGAAGTTTTGAAGTCATAGATTACACCTGTAGTGGAATTTTTTCACAGCTGCTACGGTTACTGAGATATTGCCAGATAAGTGTTACATGGGTTACTTTACAGTACTATAGGGCTGCTGTATGGCTTTGTATTTAAGTGTAGGTGGGTGTGCAGGGCCCAGAGGGCCCACAATACCACATACACATACCATTACACAAAAATGGGCAATGTGAAGACAGCACAGGGCCCAGAGGGCCCATACTCCCACAAACATGTACCACTAACCACTTACACAGACTTTGATGGCAGATAAGGACCGCTTGGCCCACCTAGTCTGCCCATTTCCCTACCTAATGGATAAGCTACAGATCCTAGTTAACCAACAGCCTATTTCTTCCTACACCCCACAAGAATTGCCCTATGTCTGCCCCATGCATTCTTGAATTCTTCCACAGTTTTAGACCCTACAACCTCCTTAGGAAGGCCATTCCATGCGTCCACCACCCTCTCTATGAAAAAATATTCCTAACATTGCCCTTGAGCCATCCCCCCTCTATCTTCAGATTGTGTCCCCTTGTTCTTGCATATCTCTTTTTCTGAAAGATGCTACCCTCTTGGACTTTGTTGATTCCCTTGAGGTATTTAAAAGTTTCTATCATGTCCCCCTCTCCTTCCTTTCCTCAAGGATATACATATTAAGCTTCTGTAGTCTCTCCTCATACAGCTTCTCTTGCAGACACTGCACCATTTTAGTTGCCCTCCTCTGGACTGTCTCCATCCTGTCTATGTCCTTGCGGAGGTGGGGTCTCCAGAACTGGACGCAGCACTCCAGATGGGGTCTCACCAAATGTCTGTACAGAGGGATAACAACTTCCTGTTTTCTACTAGTGATGCCTCTCCCTATATATCCCAGTATCCCCCAGCCCTCCTTACTGCCTTCTCTCATTGCTTGCCTACCTTAAGGTCATCTGATATAACTACCCAAGGTCTACATTACACTTTCTCAAAAAAAGAAGGGAAATTCTTTGCAAAAATACTCCAATAATGCATCAGTTAGGGTTGCTGTCACAGCAACAAAAGTTTGGAAATTTGATATTAGGGTTACCACCCCTACCACTCGCCACCCTAAAGGCACCAACAGGCACTGTGGCGTGCCATGGGGTTGTAAGACCTAACTCTCACCCCATTCTCCTATACTGTAGAGTGTCAGCTTGTTTACTCATGGAATGGGGTGAGAGTTGGGCCTGATGACCCCATGGCACGCCCCAATGCCTGTTGGTCTCTGTAGGGTGGGGGTGGGGTGGTAGGAGTGGTAATCCTAACATCGAATTTGTAAACTTTTATCGCTGTGACATCAACCCTAACTGATGCATTAACGGAGTTTTTTTGCAATATATATATATGAAATGAATTACGAGGCTAGAGTGAGAGACCTGTGTTTGTATTCCCTGGCATACAGAAAGCTAAAAGGAGATTTATGCTATGTGTACAAAGTATTTTATAACGAGATTATATGGTGTCTTCCAGTTTAGTAAAAAAGGACAGTAATAAAATCTCACAATTTCATAATTTTCAGCTATTGGGTAAAATTTACAGAAGAACCAAAAGGGTACACTGGTTCAGCCAACGAGCGGTGGAAGCTTGGAATACGCTACCAGAATGGGTGATTACTAGCCCTAGTATGGAATCCTTTAAAAAGGCATTAGATAAGCATAGGGGCAAGATAAAAAAAGCCTTTTACCACCATTGGGGACGAGTCACAATAATGTCCCCCAGGTACGTGACTCGTACTCACAGCTATGAACCTATCTGTGAACCTATATATATACCACGTTTATTGACAATCAGAAAAGTGATTCTTGAAATATGGAGAAAAATATAACATCAAATGGCAGGTCAGAACTTCTGCATGATTGTAAGTGTAGCTCATATCCTGAAACCTTCAATAACATTTAGTATTAAATGTTTATACCAAGGTTGCTGATGATCTAATCAGTGGTTCTCAAATATAATCAGAAGTATAGCAGCCTTTCACAAGAAATATTTTTTTTGTAATATTTGACCAGGACTGGCACACTGGGCGGTGAAATCTTGTATCCAGGGGCATCCGTGGTTGGGTGAGGGGGTTACTGCGACCTATTTTAATGGAGGAATGTTGGCCAGAACACTGGGAGAAATCAATCCCTTATTATCACAGAAGTGTTTTTCATTTCCTGTTTGCTTATTAGAAGATTTACTGTTTGATAGTATTAAGGGTGAAGTGTGATATGAAGAGTGGGATTGAAAACAGGCCCACTGGTACAAAAGAAGGGCTACCACTCGACCCTGGCAACCTGAGTGGAGGCACAGGCTTGGATCATTGGAAGGCCGGCTGTGGGAGGAAGAGTGAACATCCCAGAGGATGCTCCTTTCCTCTGGGAGGGAGACATGTCCAGCTGCTACACCACATGGGGGAGGGGTAGTGCCCAGAGTGTGAATGGGGGGAATCGAGATGCCACCAGTATCAACCTATGAATTCAAACAATGTGCACCAGTGCATCCAACAACATCTGGAGATTCAGAATCATGGGGGATGGTGAACAGAAGGTGTAAATCCCCACTCACAGACAGCGTGATGGACCCACACCCACCAACTCAGGCGAGTCTCCCCCGTTCACATCCACAGCTCATAACTTAAACTGAGTGTAATTCTTTGCTCTTTGATTTCGATGCTGCAGAGTGCATGAAGTGCACTGATTTCTGATATTTTCATGTTGTTCTGTAGTCATTTTAGGAAAAGTGTTTTGGCATTTAAATGGACTTGTCATAAAATGTCTTGTGACGTATGAATGTATTTATGAACATGCAAAAATTACCAGCAGAAGAAAACCCAGTGATCTAACAAGTCTGCTCAAGTTGTGGAATCCTTAGTGGCAACGAAGAGCTCTGCCTACCCTCACCAACAGGATGCAGCAGCAGTGGCCAGCTGGAGTGAGGAGGGTGTGTCGGGCTGTACCATCAGTGCCCAGCAGGAGGAGCCAGAGCGAGAAGGATCAGTCACAAGAAGCAGGACAGGCTGGGTCAGCAGGCTGTGAGAGCAGGCCAAATCGTGGCCCATCGGGAACTTTCTGAGCCAGTCAGGCTCAGAGGAGTAAGCCAATCAGGCTACTCCACTGAAGGAAAGGCGCCCAATCAAACGCAAGGGCGCGACCTTTAAAAGAGCGGCTGGGCTATATAAAAAGGCCCAACCACAGTTCCAGATATAGTGCCAGAGAGAGAGTAGAGGGAGCATCAGGCCACACCACCAGTGGCCAGCTGGAGGAGCAGAGCGAGGAGGATTGGCGCCCAGAAGCAGGATAAGCCAGGTCGGTGTCCTGTGGGGACAGGCCAAATCGCAGCCTACTGGGAACCTTCTTAGCCAATTGGGCTCAGAGGAGTAAGCCAATCAGGCTACTCCAGTGAAGGAAAGGGGCCCAATCAAATGCAAGGGTGCAGGACAGGCCGGGTCAGCAAATTTTTCTCCCACTCACCGGCCTCACACCACTTCCAGATTAAATTGAGCTGGTTCACACCCAATAGGGAGCAGATCCAATCGGGAGAGCTGGAGGCAGGGGCACACAGAGACAGAGTGACCATTGGGCAAGGATAAAGAAACAAAAGGTACTGATTAATATTGGGGCATGGGGTTATGGAGGAAAGGGGTTTAGGAAAATGCCTGGAACCATCCTGTTGTGAACTCGAGTGAGGTGGGGAGGAAAGATGTTAACAACTGCCTGGAACTGTTTGTGGCGAACTCAAACTCGGGTGATCTGTTTATGTTATAACTGTTCATGCTATAACTGTTATTTCACCTTATTCCAGTTATAACTGTTATAAGGAATCTTTCAATGAATGTGGGGGATTGGAGAAGATCATCTCCTGCAAGGGTCTAAGTGAGGTGGTCAGAAGTGGTCTAATCTGCTGCATTTTTGCCTAGTAACGTAACTGCTGTAGGTAGCAATACTAGGCAGGCAATCTTGCAGGTGGGGGTAGGTGGGTTCAAATCCTGTTGATAAGGCTGTATTATCCTTGAGGGCAGAAGCAGAGCATGCCATGGGAAGGACTGTGGAGTGCAATGGATGTGGGGCAGCGGTATGGATGTGGGGCAACGGTATGGATGTGGGGCAGCGGTATGGATGTGGGGCAGCGGTACAGATGTGGGGCAGTGGTACGGATGTGGGGCAGCGGTATGGATGTGGGGCAGTGGTACGGATGTGGGGCAGCGGTATGGATGTGGGGCAGCGGTATGGATGTGGGGCAGTGGTACGGATGATCATGTCGTGGAGGCTGGGAGGATGTCCACTCTGTCACAGGCTGAGGTGGTGGAGGATTTGGTAAAGAGGACTGGGAGTGAACTGGAGAGAATGAGCGGGGGGGTTACAGGATTGGTGGGCATCCAAGTGACGGTGGCATAAGGGCACTGAAGGGGAAATGAGGGGCAGGGGCAGTAAGGCAGGGTGAGGGGTGGAGCATATGAGCGGGGCAGTCTAGCATGGAAGGATGGACCAGGGTCGGGTCTACCAATGGAGGGAGGAAGACTCGGGTTAGGAAGGAATGGACCAGTGGACCAGAGTGGGGGGTAACAGGCTAGAAGTACTGAGGACACTGGGGGAGAGGAGAAGGAGGATGAGGATGAGGTACAGGAGGGAGCAAGAGAAGACAAAACAGTAGAGCAGGAGATGAGGGAAGGCAATGGGGGATGGGAGAGACATTGAGGTGAAGAAGGTGGAGCATGGGGCAGATGGAGGTGGGAGGGAGGATAGTAGCATACAGAAGGGAGGGAGGAGGGACCGGGGTAAGGGGAGCCAATGAAACTAGTGACCAGACCCTGGTAGAGGGAAAGCTAGAAGAGAGAACACAAGAGAGAGGGAGGGAGGAGAGAGGGGAAGAAGGAAGGGGGGTATTGGTGGTGGGGGACTCCATACTGAAGGAGATCAGATGGGGCAGTAGAGAGGGAATGACACAGTTGCATATGGGTGGAATCCATACTGGGGCTGAGGGAAGATGGGGTGGGGCAGTCAATTCTAAAGCGTATAAAGAGAGGCAGGGGGAGACCGGACATAGTGGTGCATGTGGGAACAAAGGACCTGGTGGGAGAAACAGCAGAGGTGGTGAGGGGAAGGTTCGAAGAGATGGCAAGGCTGTGCAAGGGGGCAGGGGAGTCAGTAGCCTTCTCAGAGGTGCTCCCAGTACCCTGTGCGAGCACAGCAAGAAAGGTGAGGACTGGGGAGTTCAATGCATGGCTGAGAGAATGGTGTAAATCCAGGGGGTATGGGGTGGTGGGTGGATGGGGCATAACATGGGACAATAGCGACTTGTATGCAAGGGATAGACTGCACTTGAGCGGGGAGAGGAAGGGGGTTCTGAAGCAGAAATTATTTATTTTATTATTATTTATTTTAATTTTGTTACCTGGGTGAGCCCACTGGGATCAAAAGTTCCCTTTTTCAGGGGTGACCCGTAGTTAGTGACAGGTCCAATCATTTGACAATGTTGACATTACTAGTAAAAAAAAAAAAAAAAAAAAGAAATCAGACATACATTCATTGATGGAGAGCTTCAGACAATCAAGACATAGGTGCATACTGACTAGACATCTAGCAGTGGGTAGTTTAGTAGGTGCTACGTGATAATGGCGACATCCAAAGGGGGGGATTGCCATTACCACACAGAGCGCCAAAAATCAATTTCAGTGCTCTGACTCTCGGCGCACAACAAAGCGGTGCTGGGGGCTTACATTTATTACGTTTATGCAGGGGCTGTACCCCTGCACCCTCCCATAAGTTCTCAACTCCAGGAGGTGCATGTTCGGGGAGTGCAAAACATAAAAATTTAAATTTGGGCGGGCACAACAAAACTAACTGCCTGGACTGAACCCAGCACCCTACCCACCAAGGCAGCAGTCGACCTGCTACACCATGGGATCGGCTTGGCAGTCTACCACAGCGCCACCCCCAAATCCCCTACCACCCCTCACTGGTGTGCCGCTTCCACCCCTCCTCGCTCATACCTGTGAGCTTGCTCCCACCCCACTCCCAGCGTGCATGCCTGTAGCGGCTTCCTGTCACTACAGTTGCCCACTAATCCCCATCCAGTCGCTGTAGCTCCTGGGTTGCCGCTCTGACATGCACTGTGATTGAGTCGCCCTTTTGGGGGTCGCTCAGTTGTGGTCGCCATAGTCACGGTATACTGTTTAGTACAGGGCAGATAATGTACAACAATAACAGATACATAGTATTAATGCCCTCAGACTGGGTATAGCCCAACAGGTTGTTCAGTGTGGTTGTAGGCATGTTCTGACTACTATTCAGGTGAAGGCACACTTGCTATTGTTCGCTAGGTGGTCCTGGAGACCGATTCAGACATTGGAGGGGTACGTAGTGACCAAGGTGGATTTAAACTAGTTGGAGGAGAAGGTGAGTGGACAGATGGTAGGAAGGGAACCTGGGGAGAGGGCCCAACCGAACCTACTCCCATGCTAGTAGAGAAATAGTCAGGGAAGCTGCACAGGGCGGGCATAGAGGGGAGGACCTGTAGAAATAGCAGGAGAAGGAGGCAGGATGGAGGGTGGTCTCACTGAATGTGAGAAGCATAGGCAACAAAGGGGCTGAGTTACAGGCACTCATGGTGGCTGGGAAGGCAGATATTGCTGTTATCACAGAAACGTGGGCCACTGAGTATCAGGACTGGGACCTGACAATCCCAGTATTCAAACTGTACAGGAAGGATAAGGTGGCAGGGAGAGGGGGAGGGGTAGCAATCTATGTGAGAGACTGGATCAAATGTACAAGGGAGGAGGGGGAAGAAAGGGAAAAAGAAGCAATCAGGATGAGGCTTCTGGACTCTAAGGGAAGGAACTTGAGGTTCAGGGTGGTATACAGACTGCCATCTCAAGTAAAGAAGAAGGACAGGGTGCTGACAGAACAAATCAGGAGGGTGCATAGGAAGGGGAATGTGGTCATAGTGGGGGACTTCAACCTACTGGAGCATTCCGGTCACCTCCGGTACTAGGGAGCAGGTGCTCCTGGACGTGATCCAGGAGGGGTTACTGGCGCAGCTAGTGACTGGACCCACAAGGCTATGAAACTCGCTGGACATGATACTGTTGAATGGGGAGGCAGTGAGGGGAATAAAGGTGGAGGACTCATTAGCTGACAACGATCACCAAACAGTGTGGTTTAATATCATGATGAGAAGAGAATCAGAGTGATTGGTAACAAAGGTGGTGGATTTCAGGAGGGCGGACTTCAAGAGGATGCGGGAGTTGCTGAAAGGAGACTTGAGCGCATAGTGATGGGAATGGAAGCAGAACAGAAATGGGACATAATTTAAAAAGAAATCAAGGAAGCAACGGAATAATGTACCAGGCTACAGAGTAAAAAGAGCAGGGCAAAAAAACATGCTGGCTAACCAGCGAGGTGATGGGGGTGGTGAGGACAAAAAGAGCACTGTACCTGAGGTTTGGGAGGAAGACAGGGAGCAGTATGCAAGGTGGTTAAAGGAAGTGACCAGGAGGGTGAGGGAAGCAAAAGCCATGAGGGAACTCAGGTTAGCACAGGGAATCAAGGGGGGGGAAGGGATTTTCAGATACATTAGGGGGGAAAAGGAAGTGCAAGGATAGCATAGTGAGGATAAGAAGGAGAGGGGAGTAAGTAGACAAGGGGTGGAAAAAGCAGGGGCACTGAATGAATACTTTTGTTCAGTGTTCACGCAGGAGATGCCGGGAACAAAGCCACCTTGGACTGCGGGAGTGGTGAGGTGGGAGATGACAGATGGTAGGACTGAGGGTAGTAGGGTACTAGAAGGGCTGAGGGTGCTGAAAGTGGATAAAGCACAAGCGCCAGATGGTATCCACCCCAGGGCATTGCGGGAGATGGCAGAGGTCCTTGCTGAACCTCTGGAAGACCTATTCAACACCTCCATGGAAATGGGTGGTGTGCCTTAGGACTGGAGGTTGGCACATGTAGTGCCGATACACAAAAGCAGCCCAAGAGATGAGCCGGAGAAATACAGGCCAGTCAGTCTCCCTTCCATTGTGGGCAAACTCATGGAGACAATACTGAAAGAGAGGCTGGTGGCATTTTTGGAGGTCAATGACCTCCAGGATGGAAGGCAACATGGATTTGTCTCGGGGAGGTCCTGCCAAACGAACCTTATACAATGCTACGACTGGGTAGCTAGGGAGCTGGATAGGGGCCGTGAAGTGGATGTAATCTATTTGGACTTCAGCAAGGCCTTTGATTCAGTGCCGCATAGGTGACTGGGGGAGAAGCTAACTGGGGTGGGAGTGGGAATAAAGATGGCAGGCTGGATATCCAACTGGCTTTGTGGAAGGTTACAAAGGGTGGTAGTGGGAGGGGTGACTCTCTGAGCATAGGTTAATGACAAGTGGCATGCTGCAGGGCTCAACGTGGGGTCCGGTGCGATTTGGGCTATTTATCTCTGACATTGTGGAAGGGGTGGAGAGCAGGGTGAGCCTGTTCACTGATGACACTAAAATAGGGGCAGTAGTGGATGAAGCAGAAGGTTGGGAGCAGTTACCAAGGGATCCTAACCAAGCTGGAGGAGTAGTCAGAGAGGTGGCAGCTGGGGTGCAATGCAATAAAGTGCAAGGTTATGCACTATAGGCCAAGGAACCCAAGGAGAGAGTACTGGTTAGGTGGGGTGATGCTGGGGACTACTGAGAAGGAAAAGAACCTGGGGTAATGGTAACAGGGAGCATGAACAACATGGCCTAATGCAGGAAAGCATCAACAACGGTGAACAAGATGTTGGGGTGTATAGCGAGGGGGTTCACATCAAGGCGCAGGGAGGTGATCTTGCCCCTCTACAGGGCACTGGTCAGGCTGCAATTAGAGTACTGTGTACAGTTCTGGAGGCCTTACCTGAGGTGGGATATCAGTATTCTGAAGGGTGTGCAGTGGAGGGCAGCTAGGATGATTCAGGGGAAGAAGGGAAAGGAATACAGGGATAGGCTGGGTGAGCTGAACATGTACACCCTGGTGGACAGGAGGGATAGAGGGGACATGATTGAGACCTTCAAGTACTTGAAGGGAATCAACAGGGGGGGAGAGGATGGGGTGCTTTATCTAAGGAAAGGAAGAGACACCAGAGGCCAAGGGTGAAGAATGGGGGGGAGATTTAGGAGGGGGATGAGGAGACATTACTTCATGGAAAGGGTAGTGTCGAAGTTGAATGCCCTACTGGAAAGAGTGATATCATGTAGGACTGTGGATAGCTTCAAGAGGGCATGGGACAGAGAAAAAGGGGGAGCAAGGGTGGGTGAGGGGGATGGCATCCAAGGGGGATCAAGGGTGGGCAGCTGCAACCTAGGGAGCTAGCTGCGCAACTGAGCAAATGTTGATAGACCAACATGCCTGTTCCTGCTGGCTCATTCGTATGTTCGTATGACCTTCCCCGTCACCCTATCCCACCATTTTTTTAAGCCTTCCACCATCTCCAGCGAGACCTGAGGCCACCCCTTCAGGGAGCTCAATCCACCCTGCAACCACTCCCTCGGTAAAGAAATGTCTCCTGAACTCTCTCCTGAACCCTTCCCCCTCCTATTTAAAGAGCTAGTGGATCCAAAACAAGCAGATAGGAAAATTATACAAATTTTAAGAAATAGTTAGTTGAACTTGTAACCTTTTATTTCTGAAATATTTTTCTTTTTCCTTTTGGTCATTGAAAGTTTTCTATGTGTAATACTGTGTTGGAAATGTGGAATAGCTTAGCCTTGCAGCTGATATATCTACCTCTGTTCCCCCCACTACATCATCAACACTGTGATCTCACTGACTGTGACATCACAGGTGGCTGACCTGGCAGCCACTGAGTGCCTGTTCCTAAGCCGCAGTGATGTCACAGGCAGTGAAGTCACAACGCTGATGATGTAATGGGAGTAACAGAGCTAGATAGGTCAGTTACCAGGCAGAGTGCTGTTCCACACATCACACCTACTAACAACAGGTAAACAATTTTTTAAATAACTGAAGGGAAAAGAAAAAGTACCTCAGATATAAAAGGTAATAGTTGACTGCTTTTAAAAACTAACATTAGCTTTAGGCAGTACATTAGCTCTTTAGGCAATTGCTGAGGGAATGGTACCCATATCTCACAAACCCATGATTAAACAAACTCCCTTTGTCAAACACGTTTATTAATCCAATGTTTTTAGGAAGCATTTCTCATTCTCCTCCTATTATTAAAAAGGGCTGGGCAAAACAAGTACTATTTGGGACCAATACACACAAATATGGCCCTTTTTACAAACTCAGATATCACTACTTCAGCACAGCCGTGCTGGTCTGCAGTAGACTGCGCTACTGTGCTGGAGGCCAGAGCTCAGGAGTGAGCTCGGGTCACCACGTTGGGAGGTAGGTTCGGCCGAGGCAGCTGCCATACAGCATCCTCTGATCATCCCACAGTTCCTGCTGGAACACGAAGGGTCAAAGCTACAGCAGGGCGACTGCTCCCACCACATCACCTGGAGAAGGGAGTGTACTGAGGGGAGCCATGTCCCTTTCCTGCTCATTTTACGTAACACTTCAGGCATGGGGCCAGTGGCTTCTCAGTCGTCAGTCTGAAAGCAACTAATTTTTATGTTTGCTTGCACGCATGTGCAAGAAACATAGTGCCATCATCTGAGTTTTTCAGAGGTGTGTCAGCATCTTCCAATTCAGTCAGTGTGTTTGCAGGCATGGTCACAGTTCTCCAATCACTGCTGGAGCTGTCTATGACAGCAGTTGAAAATGCAGTGGCATACAGTTGAAAGAGGAGCTATGCTTCAGTGAGCAGCTCCCCTCCCACACACACACAGATCAACTGTGTCAGTTGCCTGATAGGATGGTGTGAGTCTTGTCTAGCTTAGAGAGACAAGCCACACATCATTACTTTAATAAACTGTTCCCTGCCAAAGCAGGACCACCAAAATATTGTGGGTGCCTAACAGTCCTTACACCGCCAGCTCTCAAGCACACCTTCATGGACTCCATGGGTTCTAATCTTCCAGAAAAAAAATACCTCAGCATTTGATGTGAAAACTCAGCCTTCGTTGTATGTGTAATTCCAAGCGTTTTCTCTTACTAGACTCTGTCAATGTGAACTCCCCACTGCTAAAACCTATGCAAACGAACTTGAGCATATTGTTATACCTGCAGCTGAAGCAAAGAGCTGCCAGAATGCACAAAGGAGAATATACTGCTATGCATTTCAGCAGCAGCCAGTGGGGGAGGTTTTCATGACTGAAGCACTTTAATGCGCCTTTTAGTGCTGTCATATACACACCCCTGTGTGGTAATTCACTAAACTGCACACTTAGTCTGGTAATGCAGCTTCAAAATATTTTTTTCTCTGAATTGCCGTGAGCTGGCATTTAGATAGAATCACACAGCTCTTTCTCAAATCAAATGCTCAATGAAGTCACATCACCTTGTGACCCTAAACATCTTAGGGTTGGAAATGTGCCCTAACAAAATAGCGAAAACTAGGTATAGAAAAAGAAAACACAAATTCAATCGTAGCTCAAAATCAAATCCACCCTTTTCTTCGGTGAATCTGAAGCCGCCTAACAGCCCACCCCTGGGTGCTCATGTACTCCCTCCACCCGCACAACATATGGCAGACGGGGGTGCTGTTGCATTTTATTTAATAATTTCCTGATCCCGTTACTGCCACCATACTGATACAGTAATACTTTTTATGGCTCGAAAACTGCTTGACATTAGCTGAATTATAAATGGCATCCCTGTGTGACGCTGTGGTGCGGAATATAGTGGTGCTCAAATTTTAAGCCAAGTATTACATGCAGATATGTTGTTATTGACTCATGTCACTTACCATTTTATACATCTTGATTTTTTCAATTCACTTTTGCTGACAAATGTTGATCGCAGGGATTCTGGTGTCACAATTCAGTTCAGCGACGTGTAACATCTTAGTGCAGATGCTAAGTAACTGTTTTAAAATGCTGAAAAAGTTAACAGTCATGAAAATGCATGATCTTCTTTCTTCAGTGTCTGGAGCTGTAGTGGTGTTATTGGCAAGTGCATGTCCCTTTGCTCCAGATCTATCAGTGAGATGCCTATTCTGTGCAATGGTCAGTGGCTGAATGTTATCAGCTGACAGTTTTCATTTCATTATCAACAGATAAATATTCAGGGCTTTGCAAATGCAACTTTGCTGGTAGCACAGTTTCATGCCCTCAAGTGTCTCATCAGTTAGTGGTTATATCTTAACCGATGATCACAAAAAGTATGAAAAAGATTTGCCGCTGAGTAATGTAAATGCCAATCCACCTAAGCACCTTTAGGCTGCAAACAGAATTTGAACGTATAGGGATTCTGGACTGGTGTATCACTCTGTGGCACAGCAACAGTTAATAAGTTTAAGCACATTCTCAGGACAATGTTTCACTTTCCCCCTCTCCCCACTACGATCCTGGTCCCCTGAAATAAACCTGACATTTTAGTATCTGTTTTACATCTTGGCTCAGTTAGGCAATCAACGCTGTAAGAACATAAACGGACATATAAATGGGGACTATAAGAACATGGTCAGCTGAAATAAACCTGACATTTTAGTATCTGTTTTACATCTTGGCTCAGTTAGGCAATCAATGCTGTAAGAACATAAACAGACATATAAATGGGGACTATAAGAACATGCCGTGGGTGCTTGTGCCTTAGTCCAGCTGTGCAACATCAGCCTGAAGCTCAGGTAGGGCTTACTGTCTACCACTCTGTTCACCCTCCCATGTACCTGCACCATTTCACATCCTCCCTTGATCTACAGTGAGTGGATCCCTCATTCATACGTCACATATGCATGCAAAAAAAAAACGGTCTTTGAAAATTAAGATACATTTATTATATTTGTTATGTTTGCTTGCACATACTGCAGAAACATAATGCCATCATCTGAGATTTGGAGGTGTGTCACCCGCTCTTCCAGTTCAATCAGTGTGTTGTGAGGCGTACTGTAAGCCAATGCATGCTGGAGCTGTCTATAACAAGCTCAAAATGCAGTGGCATGCAGTTCAAAGGGGAGCTACGCATCAGTGAGCAGCGATAAAATATCGCTTGCTCGTAAACTCCCCACACACACATGCAGGCGTGCACCCCCATGCATGCGCACACTGTATAGCCCGGCGAGGTGCCCAATCTCCCGTTGGCTGTGCTGCGCTCCCCGCCCCCAAAGCCTTCCAAATGCCATGCTGGGTGCCCACCCAGCGTGGCAACTTATATATAGCCAGGGTGCCCAATCCCTGTCGGATCCACTGTCCTCACCCCAGTACTGGGTACCACCCTGGGAGCCCACCCCAGCGTGGCAATCGATGTTTTAGGCGACGGGTGTCAATCCCCATCGGCTGAATATTCCCCGCCGTCCTTGTGCCACGCTGGGAGCCCACCCAGCGTGGCAAATATCCGTGTCGTCAATGGAAACAAAAAGAACACCTGTAAAGAAAAAATGGTCCCACGTAGTCTCCCTGGCCCCCTTCCCACAACCCGCACCCACCCACAGAGAACCCTGCCTCCCAACACCCCCCTCACCCCATACTTACCTCCGGACCTCGGCGCGATGATCTATGGTGGACCGGGAATACGTCTGCACTCTTCAAAGCCGACTGCGAACTGAGGAAATGCCAGTAAGCTGAATAATGGGCTAGATAGGGGATCTTCAACTTTGTTGCATATCTCAGGCATTTTTTGGAATTTTTGCACCAAATTTTCAACATGGGGTTTTTGGGACCCCTTCTCATGAATGATGTCACTGTCATGGCGTTATTCGGGCCTGAAAGGTGATTTCGCAGTCATTGCGTGAAATCACCTTTAGGTTCCGATTAACGAAAATGACACTGCCAGAATTCATAAGGTGGGCTCTCAAGAAGCTCTATTTTGAAAAATTTGGGAAAATTAAAAACAACTGTTTTATTGAGCATGCATTACGCAGTTCCTACTGACGCTGTAAGTTCACATATTTTCAATATTTTCACTCCAGATTTTCAACATTGCCATTTTACCACACCTTCTTATAAGCAGTACAGCTGTCATTTTTCACATCTCACGTATCTTCCTCCCTGTAGCGCTACAATGGGCGCAGTCGATGTGCTAAATCAATGTACAGGACAAATTAAGAAAATCACAGTGACACTGTTCATGAGCAGAGGTCTTAAAATGGCTATGTTGAAAATCTGGTGAAAAATCCAAAATGACTGTTTTATGAGCGCAATTGTGCAGGTTCCATCAAATGCGCTCATAAGTTCGCGAATTTTCAATATTTACACTCCAGATTTTCAGCATTGCCATTTACCACACCTCCTTATGAGCAGTACAGCTGTCATTTTCATCTTGCTCAAAATGTGTTTCTGCCCATGAGCGCACAATGGCGCGAGTCGATGTCATGAAATCAATCATATGGGACACATTAAGAAAATCACAGTGACACTGTTCATGAGCAGAGGTCTTAAATGGCCATGTTGAAAATTTGGTGAAAACATTCTTAAAAATGACTGTTTTACGAGCGTGCGTTGCTCAGTTCCTATGCATGCTCATAAGTTTGCAAATTTAATATTTTCACTCCAGATTTTCAGCATTGACATTTTATTACACTTCCTTATGAACAGTACAGTTGCCATGTTTCACATGCCGCCCAAAATGTGTTTTCGCACATGTAGTGCACAATGGTGCTGTTGGTGTGTGAAAGCAATGTTTGGGACAGATTAAGAAAATCACAGTCACACTGTTCATGAGCAGAGGTTTTAAAATGGCTATGTTGAAAATTTGGTGACAAAAGTCCATAAAATGACTGTGTTACGAGTGAGCATTCGCGGTTTCCACGCACCCTCGTAAGTTCATGACTTTGTAATATTTTAAGTCCAGATTTTCACCAGTGGCATTTTCCACACTGCCTTATTTACAGTACAGCTGTCATTTTCACAACATGGCCAAGTGTGTTTTCATACTTTCAGCGCAGAGATGCGAGGTCGCTGTGGGAAATTATTGTTCGGCACAGATAAAGAAAATCACAGTGACACTGTTCATGATCGGAGGCACCAAAATGCCTGAGTTGACAATCTGCTGTAAAAAAATCCCCAACCTAATTATATTACGGGTGTGCATTGCACAGTTTCTATGTACGCTCATGACTTCACCAGTTTCTTAAATATTTCTACTGCAGATTTACAACATTGCCATTTTTTACACCTCCCCATGAAGAGTACAGCTGTCATTTTTTACATCCTGTTTGGAATGTTTTTGCACCTGTGGTGCTAAATGCTGTAGTCGCTGTGCATAAGCAGCTTTCGGCTAAGAAACTGATATTTCCCTGTTCATGAGGTGGGGTCACAAAAAACATGTTGAACATTTGGAGTGAAAATACCAATGAATGCCTGAGGTATTAGGGTTTCCAACCATAACGCCCAACCCTGTAGAGAATGACAGGCATCAGGGGTGTGACTTGGGATTCTTGCCTGTAATGCTCATACCATTCCACATCCTGCAGCCAGTGAGAAGCATTGAGGTATGCCTTGGACTCTTCGGCCCCAAAGTTCACTCCATTCTCCTATATCGCACCCATCTCACCGTATTTCCTGATGGAATGGGGTGCGCATAAGGACCAAAGACCCCAAGGAACACTGTGGCGCTTGCCAGTGTCTGCAGGGTGGGGTGTGGGGTGTACTGAAATGGCATGACCATTATGCCTGACAACCCAAGGCACACCCCAAGCATGTCACTCTCTGCAGGGTGGTGGTGGGGTTGGCTTCAGTTCAATACTTCACTGCCATTACTATTACGCAGCTCTGTAACTTCTACACTACCACTGCCAATGCCAGCAAGCAAACATTCGGCATTGACAAATGCTTGTTTTCTAATGCAGTTACTAAACAAACTACATTTTGTGTTAATCTGCATTCTGAGGAAAGAGAGACTATTCCCAACTTAAAGATAGTTGCAGTTTTGTAAAAAAAAAAAAAAAATCAATATTATTTTATTTTGCGTATTTTAAACCCAGACACAATGCAATTAGAGAGGAATCCGGTAGGTGGCATGGAAGGAATAGTTAAAAACCAAAATCTTCTGTCAGTACAGAATGTTAAAATTATTTCCTGTCCCTATGGATCCTGGCAGGAAGGGGACTTGGTCCCTAATGAAAAGACAACAGATTTACATAAAGGGCAGTTTTCACTGCTTTAGAAGTTCTTAAGGAAACACCTGAGCATTAATGAGGGAGAGGAGAGAGAGAGGAGAGGAGAGAGAGGGAGAGAGAGAGAGAGAGGGAGAGAGAGAGAGAGGAGAGAGGGAGGGAGAGAGAGAGGAGAGAGAGAGAGAGAGAGAGAGAGGGAGAGAGAGAGAGAGAGAGAGAGGAGGGAGGGAGGAGAGAGAGAGAGAGAGAGAGAGAGAGAGGTGAGAGAGAGAGAGAGAGGAGGGAGGGAGAGAGAGAGAGAGGTGAGAGGAGAGAGAGAGAGAGAGGGAGGAGGGAGGGAGAGAGGGAGGGAGAGAGAGAGAGGAGAGAGAGGTGAGAGGGAGAGAGAGAGAGGAGAGAGGAGGAGAGAGAGAGAGAGGGAGGAGAGAGAGAGGGAGGGAGAGAGAGAGGAGAGGGAGAGAGAGAGAGAGGAGAGGGAGGGAGAGGGAGGGGAGAGAGGGAGAGAGAGAGGTGAGAGGTGAGAGGAGAGAGAGAGAGGGAGGGGAGGGAGAGAGGAGGGAGAGAGAGAGAGGAGAGGAGAGAGAGAGAGAGGTGGTTAGTTAGTTAGTTAGTTAGTTAGTTAGTTAGTTAGTTCAGACTTGGTGAACCCTCTGACTGTCAACAGAAATTCTACAATGTATTGGGCTCCTGTCATCATCCTGTCCATAACCTGCTGGCCATGTAAGGGCTTGCTTGTTTTTATTCATGGTGTAACCCCCTGCAAATGGGGGTTCCTAAAAGCCTCCTAGGAGCTTGCCTAAGTGTTCCTTCTGCCTGTTGGCGTTCGGCACTTAAGCCATTTGAATAGCACAGTGAGTGCTTGTAGAGCCTCCAAGTGCTGTCTCTTTAAGAGCTGTCTGCTTGCAGACATAATCAGTTCTATATGGGGGACTGTGTGCTTAATGCTCGAATCCCGCCTGAGCTGTGGTGTAATCACTCCATTTTACAGTTGAAAGTGTAAGGGGAGCCCATCTGAAAGATGTAACTGTTTGTCTGTAATCGTTTAGAGCATTAGTAAAATTGCAGTTTGTCTAACCTGCCTTTATTGCAGCTGGGACTCTGTGTGTTATGCCCCTCCATTTTGGACCTGAACTGCTGTGCTGGGCCAATTGGGTTTAGGGGAGCCCTAAAATGAAGACTGCTTGGACCAACCAGGACTTGGACTCTCACCTGGAGCCTGTCTAAAGGGGATTATATGGTTAGTGCTTCTGGGAATTGTAGTTTGGACCTTGGCACCTTTTTGCACCAACAGAGGGAGCCCTGCAGTGATTGACAGCCAGATAAACCAACCGAACCTGTCGGAGTCTGAGGGAAATGCCCTGAACTGTTGCTGGAGATCCAGATGCGAGTTGACTGCGAAGGGAGTAGGACCCTCTGTTCTGCTACGGTGTGCAGTTAGCGCGGGAAGCGCGTGTAAGGTCCTGAAGTCGGCCTGTAGCCGTTAGCGAGTGCTTAATTAGACTGAATCCGAGTTGTGGAAAGAGAAGGAGGAAGTGTGCAGAATCAGGCTTGCCCGTGGAAGACCGAAGATTTGCAGAAGTGCCATCGGCATGTCGGGGACTCTGTTGCTGGGTGTGTTCTCGGGTTTTGCAGTATTTGCAATCGGGATCGAGAAGCTGCTGCCTGGTATGGTAAATTCCTTTACATATAAATGTGCCTAGTGTTTGTAGCGGATCACAAAACCTTTTCCCCTTGTTCTGTGAGTTGTGAGCTGAAGTTGGAAGTTGGAAGCTGGACTCAAAGCTAATCTGACTGCATCCATCTGCTTTCCAAACCAGTTAGGCCCTGTCACAGGGGTCTCATCTCCATGCCCTATTCATCCTGGCCATCCAGAGCCACCTCCTCAGTTCAGCTCTCGGTTTGGGGTTTGTGAGTACAAATAGGGGCACCACCCCTCACCTTCATTTAATCAAAGTGTGTCAACTGATTGTTTTGTGTGCTTCTGTTTGTGGACTGAGCCATCCGGCTCCAGCTTACAATTTGTTTGTGCATATATTTTCTTCACACAGGGCCCCATCCAGCTGCTCCAGACGGTCAACCCCAGGCAAAGGAACTGGCTAGCTGCCCTCATCCTGGGTATCCAGAGAGTGACATTTTGGACCCTAAATATATGTGTGCAGTACTGTGATTTGAACTTATCTAAACTAATCAACCTGATTACCCCCTTCCGTGTTACTGTCCCCTGAATAAACCAGATTTGCTTTGGTTATACTATATGCTGGCTGTGGTGTTAATGCATCTAGAATAGCATTGCAAACTGCTGTGTATGTTGTTTAACCTTGTTTTACAGGGGGTCCTCCAAGATGGGCTGCAGAATCAGTCTCGAGGGTAAGTGGTATCTCTATGTGTAAAAGGTGTGCACATGTGGGGTATTGGGAAGGTAACTCCCATGTATTGTGTGGGCCACTAGTGGGAACAAAGGGGGTTACAGTGTCCCAGAGGGCTGTACCCAGGCTAGTTTAACCACTACTAACCCTGACCTCTGGGTGGAGGTATCCATTATAGAACCTAGGCTCTTCAACCTGTCAGTAGCCCAACAGGCAGGGGTAGTAGCCCTTGGGATAGCGCCACCTGGGGGGTTACAATTATATCATAAATCTAGGATCATTCATTTGAGAAAAGGAAGCCTGTTTGAACAGATTAATTGTGCCAGACAATTTAATCATTCTATCCAAAGTTACACAGTGCCATTTGTAAGTGAAGTTATGTAGGTAGTACATCATATTAAAAATTAAATTAAAAAAGGGGGTAGGGGATACCTCTTTCGGGCAGACTGGATGGGCCGAATAGTCTTTTTCTGCAGGCAGGATTCTATGATCACATAACTAGTAAACTAGTTTTGCTGACTTGTTTGTTATGTATAATATTTTCTCAGGTTCCGGGGCCCAGCGTCACCTGACTCAGCCTCCCTCAATGTCAATATCTAAACTGTTAAACTCTTCTGTACCATGAGCGGGGGGCACCTTGTACAACACTGCCTGATACCAACAGAAACCCAGGGAATGCTCCACAATACCTTATTTATTACTACTCTGACTCTGATAAGCACAAAGGCACTGGCGTCACGGACCGGTTTTCTGCATCCAAAGATGCCTCTAGGACTATTGCTATTTTAACAATCTCGGGTGTGCAGACAGAGGACGATGCTGATTATTACTGTGCTGATGCAGATATCAGCTATAGTCCTCTATACACGGTGATACAGTCACAGAGGAAACTGAGACAAAAACCTTCTGCATCACCGAGTCTGTCTCTACAGCAGGATTAGACACTGAGTTTGCTATTAGTAATGAGATGCTAATCTGGATGTTTGCTCACAAATTACCTAAGTAGGCTCATTTGCATGTCACTTTTGAATATAGCAAAGTTTGGCCCCGGGCAAACGTGATAGCACTAGGCAAACGGCTTAGCTCCATGCTAAACATGCTCAAATGTGTTTGTGCTGTGCCAGTGTTTCAGAAACATTGTGCATTTCTGCACAATGTAATTTTACATACACTGATGCTTGCAGCTTTACTGACTAGACTCCTTTGCTAGCACACACATTGGCCACATCGTTCGCCTCTACCTTCCTTCACGTCGCTGTGAACTGGGATGCTGTTGTGGTTTGCACTTCCTGGTAGCTATATTCAGAGCTGTTTTATTCCTGGGCTATTTTTGCACTGCACTCCTAGCCCAGTTTTCCCGGCTTCCTGCCAGAACTAGACACACATAGTGGACTCCCTGCAGGGGGAGGGCCTCAAACAACTGGTACAACAACCCAAAAGAGACAGGACTATCCTAGATCTAGTACTAACTAACAGGGAAAGGATCACAGATCTCCAGGTAGAAGGTCACCTGGGGGCCAGTGACCATCACTTGGTATGGTTCAGTTTGGCCACTAGAACTTAATCATCCCATTCCAAGCCAAAAATATGGGACTTCAGAGAAGCTGACTTTGATAAGTTGTCCAACAGAGTTAAGCTAGCCCTGGCAAAAATAAATACAGATGAGGAGGTACAGGCAGAGTGGGCAAGCATTAAGGATGCAATACTTGAAGCAACATCCCATGGTGTTAGAGAGAAAAGGAAGGGCAAAAGAAGAAGGACACCACTTTGGTTCTCAAAAACAGTAGCAGAAAATGTCAGAGCCAAAAGGCTGGCCTTCAGGAAATATAAGAGAACGCAGCAGAATGAAGATAGGGAGGCATACCAAACTTCCCTAAGGGAAGCAGGGAAGGCAGTAAGGCAGGCAAAGGCCCAACCCGAGGAAACAGTAGCACAAACAGTAAAAGAAGGGGACAAGACTTTCTATAGACACTTTAGTGAAAGGAGAAAGTCCAGAGGAGGTATTGCTAAGATCTAAGGGGATAAGGGGGCATGTGAGGAGGAGGACCATGTAAAAGCATCTGTCCTATATAGATACTTCTGCTCAGTATTTACTGAAGAGAAGGTAGGGCAGGGCCAACAGCTCAGCGCCATGGACACAGGGGGGAGGGAGGTGTGCACTAGTCCCTTAAAAAAAGAAAGGGCCCTACAAGAGCTCGATAAGCTCAGGGTGGACAAGGCAATGGAATCTGATGGCATACATCCCGGGGTACTAAAGGAGCTAAGGGTAGAACTAGCAGAGCTATTAACAGAACTGTTTAGTGAGTCTCTTCGCACAGGAGAGGTCCCAGAAGACTGGAGAAGGGCTCATGTGATCCCGCTCCACAAGACTGGTAGCAGGAAGGAGGCAGGGAACTATAGACCGGTCAGTCTTACCTCAGTAGTGGGCAAGATTATGGAGGCACTCCTTAAGGAAAGGCTAGTGCAACACCTGGAATCCATAGGAGCACAGGATCCAAGACAGCATGGGTTTACAACAGGAAGGTTCTGTCAAACTAGTCTTATAGATTTCTTTGACTGGGTAACCAGAGTGGTGGACCAAGGGGGAGCAGTTGATGTCACCTACCTTGACTTCAGCAAAGCTTTCGATACTGTTCCACATAGAAGATTGATTAATAAGCTGGGCAGGCTCAGGGTGGGTCAGAAGTTGGTCAACTGGGTGGCAAACTGGTTGATGGGTAGAAGAGAGAGAGTGGTGGTAAACAGTATACACTCAGAAGAGATGCAAGTCACAAGTGGGGCACCTCAGGGATCAGTCCTGGGGCCAGTCCTCTTCAATATCTTCATTAGTGACATTGCAGATGGACTGGAGGGTAAGGTTTGTCTGTTTGCAGATAACACTAAGATCTGCAACAGAGTAGATGATCCAGATGGGGTGAACAGAATGAGAAGAGATCTGGATAAACTGGCAAAATGGTCAGAAGAGTGGCAACTGGGGTGTAGTGCAAAGAAGTGCAAGATTATGCACATAGGGAAGAGAAACCCTGAAGTCACCTATAGGCTGGGAGGGGAGTTGTTGGCAGTCACAAAGGAAGAAAGAGACCTGGGCATCATCATCACAGATGACCTGAAATCATTCAAGCAGACCACTAAAGCAGTAGGTAAGGCTAGGGGGATGTTAGGGTGTATTAGTAGGGTATCACACGTCATAAGAGGGAGGTAATAATCCCTCTTTACAAGACGCTGGTTAGGCCCATCTGGAGTACTGCATGCAGTACTGGAGGCCACACCTTCACAAGGACATTAACCAAATTGAGGCAGTCCAGAGAAGGGCAACCAAAATGGTGCAGGGACTGTATCAGAAAACATATGAGGACAGATTAACAGAGCTCAATATGTATATCTTAGAGCAAAGGAGGGAGAGAGGTGATATGATCGAAATATTCAAACACCTTAAGGGCATTAACAAGGTGAAAGAGTCTAACATGTTTCAATATAAGAAAAGTAGCAGGACTAGAGGACACAGCATGAGATCAGAGGGAGGCCGGTTAAGGGGTAATGTGAGAAAGTTCTTTTTCACAGAAAGGGTGGTGGATGCATGGAATGGCCTACCGCAGGAAGTGTTGGATATAAATACAGTGCAGGGCTTCAAACAGGCATGGGATAGGCATAAGGGAGCAATACAGAAGAGTATGAATAGATAGGCCATTGACAGAGCAAAGGCCGATGGCACATTTATAAGGTAGAAAAAGAAATGGGCAGACTGGATGGGCCTTGCGGTCCTTATCTGCCATCAACTTCTATGTTTCCTTAGCGTGCTATATTCAGTGGGTTTAGCACCGGGGCTATCCCTTTTGAATATAGCGGGCTGTTGGTTCTGGACTAATTTAGCATGCTGGGCAGTGCTAGTTAAGCCCTGGTGCAAAGTTTTGACTATCTGGCCCCAAATGTCTTCCCTTCCTTCTAATATGCATTCCTTTAAAGGAGAGCTACACTAATCTATAATGCACCAAACACACACACACCAACTCTCTCAAACAGGGTTTTAAGCAAGTAATATCATTTTTAAATTACCTAGCAAGAAACTTCTGACACTTGTTTAGTTTTGCCCCATCACTTGTAAACAACAGACGACACCTCACAGCACAGTGCAAGCTTGTGCCCTTCACTCTATGATAATGTGCCCTTCTGACTACTGACAGAGATCGACAGAACTTGTTATCATGGCACACGTGATGGAAGCGTGCTCTGTCTGCGAGGTGGTGGCAACAGCTGTTGACAATGAAAGTTACAATCAGTGTCAGTGGCTCAGTAGGTAGCACACTCACCTCTGAGGCCGAGAGATCAGAGGGCTGTGGGTTCAGTTCCCACATCTGGCACTTGGGTTAATATTCCAGTACTGACACTGAAGTGCAGCATGAGAGGTGTGCTGCACTTCTGAGGTGCCATCTTTCAGATGAGACGTTAAACCGAGGTCCCATCTGCCTGGATTGGTGGTAGTTCAGGTGGATGTTAAAGATCCCATGGCACTTATCGAAAGAGTAGGGAAGTTTTATTGAGAAAAACATAACATCACAAAGAAAAGAGCAAACTATAAGTATCAATACAAAGAAATAATTATATATAAGAAGAACAAAAACAATGTGTTACATACAATCCTAACAAAAAATCTTCACGATATAGGAAAGTGTTTCCATAAATTTGTCATTTCTCATTAGAAGAAAACTTCCTATCAGTCATATGTATAGCAAGCAAATCATTGTGAACAGACTCAATTATAACTGAATAAGATATCTGTTGCTGTTGTAACACGAATTTACAGCGAGCTTGCCATAAAAATACTGTAATAAGGAAAGAAAACATTTAAAAGTGCTTTTATGATAAGTGTTCCAATTCCTGTATATTCCCTAAAATGAGAGTATTATAGGTTAATAAATTCAAATGTGGCATCTTCCAGTAAAGTGCTGCTTGAGACCAAAAAGCCTTACTATCCACTAATCTATAAAAATGTTGTTGACTTTCTTCGACATTAATGCATTGTGGTCTTAAACAATATCTTTCATCTAGAGGTTTGTATTTCATATTTCCTCTGACGCCTAATCTTCCGTGAGCTGAAATCCAAATAATGTCCCAAGTTTTGACTGGGATTCTGTAATCTGTTAATTTATGTATTGCAAAAATCATTTTAGTGGGAGTACAATTAGGAAATAACAGTGTAATTTTCTGGACTTCATAAACAATATATGTATAAAAAGATTTTTGAGACAGGGAAAGTAATTTTTGTAGTGGAATCTTCCACTGATATAATTTCTTAAGGGTAGGAAGTCCATACTTAGGTAAAGAATCAGAGGAGATAATTTTCAGAGGAAATAATGACCATTTAAAGAAATATTTATGCCAGATAGACTGGACCCAAAACTGCCATGGTAATGAAGGTTGTGTCCAAATAAACGAAAAAGAAGAAAATAAAAAATTAGAATGGAAAAAAATGACAGGGTTAATCATGTGTAGACCGCCATCTTTCTTTGAAAGGTATGTATAGTCCCTCTTAACAGGGTTAAGTCTGTTTCCCCAAA
Organism: Neoceratodus forsteri; assembly: GCA_016271365.2. Classification (NCBI taxonomy): domain Eukaryota; kingdom Metazoa; phylum Chordata; order Ceratodontiformes; family Ceratodontidae; genus Neoceratodus; species Neoceratodus forsteri. Next base: position 307,956,501 of record JADMNL010000027.1, on the reverse strand, counting down.
GCAACTGGAAAAAAATACAATATAACCTAGTTTCAACAGATGTAGGAGGAGGAAAAATATGACTTATATATGTAAACAGGGGTAACAAAAATTGTTTAATAATAGCTATTCTTTTTAGTTTACTAAAAGTCCAGCTTTTCCAAAGGTTTACTTTTAATTCTCCTATGTCCAATTGTCTTTCCCAATTATAGAGGGCCATATCATCAACTCCGAACCATATCCTAATATTTTTGAGGAGTCGTGATACAGGTATATTAAAATAGTTAGGAACCAGTGAGGGAGTGTGTTGTAAAGGTATTATAAAGCTTTTCTCCATATTTAGAGATGCCCCTGAAAACTCCCCAAAAAAAGAAAAAATCTCTAATGCTCGTTGTAATGACAAAGCATTTGCCAATAACAAAGTAACATCATCTGCAAATGCTGTAACTTTCACTTTGTCTAACCAGGGGAGGAGAAAGCCCTATAATCTGATGGTCAGAAACAATACTTCTGATGACTGGATCCAAAATAAAAGTATACAGAAGAGAGCCAAGGGCAACCTTGCGAACACCTTTATTAATTTTAATTTCAGTACCCATTAATCCGTTCACAATTGGTATAGTAACTGCCTGACTATATAGTTTGGTTATCAATGAACAAATGTGTCGAATACCGTAATGAGTTAAAACAAAATACAAATAGGAATGACAAACCGTATCAGCTTTGGCTTGATCAAGGGCTACTATAATCCCAGGATCTAGAGAGTTTTGTGATAAAGTGGTAAAAAGATCTCTAATCAAAAAAAGGTTTTGTTGAATAGTTCTAGTAGGTATAGAGCAAGTTTGTGCTGGATGAATCAGGATTTTTGCGGCCTTTATTAAGCGATTATGCAGAATCTTAGTTAAAATCTTGTAATCGGTGTTTAATAAACTAATCGGTCTCCAATTAGGTACCAAACTTTTATCGCCTTTTTTGTGTAGAAAGGTCATAAGAGAAATAGACAAGGTTTTATCAGTTGAGATTGAATTTAAAACAGAATTAAAAACTGGAGGCAAAAAGAATTCCATATATTTAGAGCAAGTTTTATAAAACTCATTAGGTATGCCATCCAGACCTGGAGCAGTTCCAGTCTTTAACTTTTTAATAACCCCTGCAACTTCATATGAAGTAATAGGAAGTACCAGGGACTGCAAAGATTATCTGGAAGCTTAGGTAAGTGGAAATCTTTGAGCGGAAATGTTTCTATAGGCAACATGGTTGAAGGCGAGAAATATTCTTGTATATGTTGCTGAATAACAGACAACATACCTATATCGTGGTAATCAATTCCCCTGTGAATTAACAAGTCCTGTCATTAAGGTGTTAGTGAGCAGAGTTTTACAGGCCTGGAAAGGATCAGACATAGGACTTTGTTTAATTCCATATTTAAATTCTAAATCCAAAGATTTAGCCCTATACATATGAAAAGCTTTCATTAATTTCTTTATTGTTATAATTTGGGAATGAACTAAGGAATGGTCTTTAGGCGGTAAGGACATCAATTTGTACAACTGATTTCTATGTAATAAATATTGAAGATATTCTGAATTTGCCTTCATTTGCCCACTAACGAACAAGGATTTAATTTCACCCTTCAGTTGTACCCACCAATCGTGGAAAGGTCAAATAGATCCATAGTAGAAAATTTGGGAAAAAAAACTTCTAATTCAGAAAAAGTATGCGTCCTGTAAAAGGAAGTGTTTAATCTCCACCGACAATTGATAGAGAGAAAATAGGGAATATGTGTCAGTGAGAGATTGCCAATTAAGATAAAATGATCAGAAAATTCAGTAGGTGTGACTGAGCAAGATTTTGGAAAGAGATATCGAGAAACAAAAATCATATCAATATGAGTTGCAAAAGTATGTCTGAAATATGATTCACCGCCCTGTGGGTGTAGACTTCTAAAAACATCTTGGAGACCAGAATCCTTAATAAGTTTGTAAAGAAAATTAGTATCGCAATATATCTTTTTTCCAAGCTGTTTACTCATATTAATGTCTAGGGAGCAGTTAAAATCTCCACCCCAAATTATATGCTTTCTAGTTAGTAAAAAGGTTTAACGTCTTGAAGATCTCTATCCGAGATAACTCGTCTGAGCGCATACAGATTAATCAGGCGAAGGAAAATTCCCCAAAGAAAAATCCAAAATTAACAACCTACCAGGTCTAAGATCTATCACTAGATATTTTAAAAGCGTATTCCCAAATAATATCCCAAGACCATCCACAACATCTGGACCAAAGGTCCAAAGGAAGATCCCAAATCCATTTCCTTTGCAGCTGTTTTTGGTTTCAAAGAGAGCGTCACCTAGTCTCTTGTAAAGAATTATATCAAGTTTCAAAGGCCCCAAATACATCAAAATGGGCAATTGCCTTTGAAATGTTTTTATACTACATACATTGTATGATGCTAGCTTCAAGATGGTCATGGGGAACTCAGGTGTCAAGGGCCATGTTTTTGGCTAACTTTCCTTTTCTTCCTTTCTTTTCTTTCGCTAACTCCGTTGCTTTGCTATCTTCGTCTTCAGTAATAAGTTCTGACATATGAGAAGTATCAGATTCAAGATCTGACTCCCTAGGGTCATCTTGTAGGGGGAAAAAAAATTTTCTGCAGGTAATGGGGTTAGAGGAGGTTGTTTCATAGAGGCTCTAGTGAGGCGTCTGCTCTTGACTGTTTCAAGGGGGCATGGAAGGCCAGAAGTCTGTTTACTGGAGGCGAGAGGGTTTGGGAGTAGCATGGCTGTCTACAGAAGTATGGGGTTCCTTAATACCAGTCCCTGTTGTCTTAGGAGTGACTAAATGATCTACAGCCTGAGGGGTTGGGGGCATAGAAGCAGTTTTATCAAGAGGTCCTTGTTTCTTTGCATGGGCGTTTTTTAATAAGTCATCCTGATCCCAACCTTCAGTACAATTTCTGCGAGCCCAACGGCACTGATGAAAGGCATGGCCCTTCTCGTCGCAGAGGTTGCACTGAAAGATGTTAGTACACATATCTAGAGAATGACCAAAACCTCCACATAAGGGGCATTTCAATACGTCACAGACACTACTAATATGGGTTTTAGCTCCACACTTGTAGCAAGCTCTGGGTTGACCGCCATAAAAGCAGACTCCCCTATCTTTACTCAAAAAGAAACTGTTGGGAAGATGCACAACTTCAGAATTGACTAAAAAAAGTTTCACTTTGAATTTCCAGCCCCCAGTCCATATACCTTCAGAATCTAATAATGCCTCAGGCGGACTCAGAATGTCACATTTAGACTGTAACCAATGATAAATATCACTTACATTTACCCCTTCATTACGAAACATAATAGTAATGTAACGGATTTGTGGCCTAGTAAGTGGGATAGCAAAAAAAGGGGTCCATACAGGTGTGGTTTTGAGAATAGCGTATTTATCCCAAAATTTGTCTAAGTGAATATTAGTCTGGAAACTAATGTCAAGCGAATCCTCACCTGAAATGTGGATTAAGGCATAAATGTCAGAAGGAAAAGCCCATAGAAATTTTCAAAAGCTGTTTAAAACATAATACCTATCTGGATGCTCTGGGAGACCACCTTTATATCGTGTCCGAACAGCATTACGCCTGGGCCTGCTCTAATTTATTTTAAATAACTCTGACATAGGAGGTCTGGATTGGGAGCCTTTACCCCCTCCTGTAATAACATTTCAGCATTATCCCCATGAGTCCCAATAGAATTATTAAAGGAGGTATTTGGTTTCAAAGAAGCAAAGTACTCTCCCACCCTCAGTAATTACAGCGCTTTCAGGTGCAATGTCTGAATGTTGTGTGGAAATACCTGGGCCCAGTGTCTCTGAATCGGTGGCATGCTTTGAAGATGAAGAGTCCGATGAAGAAGGTAGTCCAGGCAGAATCAGGAATCAACGACCGGAATCAGTCTTTAGCCAGCCCGCTCCTGTAGAGCTGAATCTTCAGACCAGTCCAGAGAAGTCCTGTGGGGCCTCATCGTGTAGTCAAAGCGTCGTCGCACAGTTGTATGTTCGAGTCCGTTCGTAGAAACAGTCCCTGTAGCATCAGTTCCCGGAAAATCGTTCCGTGGGCGCTTCGTTTCAAATGTATTTCGGGTATCGGAGAGAAATGCACTGAAGTAGGGTTTAATGCTGCCGACTCCATTATCTCCTCGCCAAGCAAACTCCCACTCGCTGGAATATCCCCAGCTAACTCCTGGACACTCATTTTCTCCTCGGTGCTGTTTCCAGCGAGGGAATATTCAGCGAGACAAACTGGGTGAGTCCTGCAAGGCTGTACACAAGTAGCATCAGATACCTACTGTTACCGACCTCCATCTCCGAGTGCTGTTGCTGAAGTGCTGCCATCATGCAGCGTGATGTCAAGCGAGACACCTACTAGCTGGCGACTAGGCAGCCAGTGAGAAATTTCCCTAGTGTCCTGGCCAAATTTCCCTCATTCACTAAAATACACCAACAGCTTAATCTGGTTCAAGGTCAGTTGGCATTAATCTGTATCCCCCCCCGAGGTTGTGCCTGAAAATAGGCAGGATTTGTCTAGTGCACTCACCCGCCAACAAAACTAAATAAATAAATAAACAAAGCAATTCTAGAAAAATCATGTGTCTTTAAGTAATGAAGAAACTATGTTACTACAGTAACTAAAAACCCCAATTGGGAGGGTAGCTTTGCAAGGGGGAGACTCATTAGAGATAGTAGAGTTCTCCTTTACAAATGATCAAATTGATAACAAGTCACTTACCCTCCTGTAGCTGATTTGCTGAACGTCTCTGTAATAAGCCTGCAATCTACCCCTATGCTGTTTAAATCTCTCTGTGCACTGACAGTAGCAGAAACATTATCTTCCCTCCCTCTCCTGGATCGTTAAATACTTTAGGATACAGTTTGCATTAAAGGTGCTTCATAAAACCATATTATTTTCCTTAATGATAATCTTATAAACAAGTCAAATGGATAACCCACTAAGAGCCTTCATGACAGTGTAGCAAGCTGCAAGTTCTCCACTTGTGTAAATGGCACAAAATAGCCTGTTTATTGGATGTGATACACTAAATATTCCACAAGGCGGTGCATATGAGGTGTACAGCCATCAGAGACACTGCTCTCTGAACCACTTACTGTACAGAGTTTGATATTTGACTGCTGTTCCCTGGGGTCCTGGCAGAAAGGGGAATGGAGTTTGAGGGACCAATGGAAAGAGGGCAGATTTGCATGAAGGGCAGGTTTCAGTGCTTTAGAGGTTCTTAAGGACATACCCGAACATTAGTAACAAAGGGAAGTGTATCTCTACTCCGTGACTCTCTGACTGTTGGCGGCATTTCCACAATGTATTGGACTCCTGTCCTCACCCTGATCATAACATGCTGGACATGTAAGGGCTCTATCACAAAATATCAATTTACTTTAAATAAAATAATTTGATTTTCTTTATATTATTCTGTAACTCAGGATTCATTTTGAAGACAAAGTAGTTTGTATGATGCTTAATAGAAATATGACATTTAAAAGGTTCCCTAGCCAAGTTTTGTTGATATTATGTTTTATATTTTCTCAGGTTGCAGGGCCCTGCCCAGCTTCTCTCAACCTTCATCAGAGTCAGTGTCTCTGGAACAAACAGCTACACTCCCCTGTACTATGAGCAGTGGCTACAGCATCAGTAACTACTGGGTATGCTGGTACCAACAGAGACCTGGGAATGCTCCACAATACCTTCTATATCACAAGTCCGACTCTGACAAAGGGCATGGATCTGGAGTCCCTAGTCGTTTCTCGGCATCCAAAGATAATTCCAAGAACGTCTGCTATTTAACCATCTCCGGTGTGCAGACAGAGGATGATGCTGATTATTACTGTGCTACATGGGATGGTGTCTCTAGCTCACACACAGTGATACAATTACAGGGGGAACTGAGACAAAAACCTTCTGCATCACTGAGTCTGTCTCTACAGCTGCACTAGATAGAGCGGTCAGATCAAAAAATAACTTTATCCTATTAAAGAGCTGGTGGCACATTCAGGAGAACTTTAACAAAACCTAATATTTAGACACAGTCCAGCTTGTATTTCCCATTAGTTCTGTATTCCTCCTCCCAATTATTTATTACCGAGGTTATCTGTATGAAAACAGGATCTTTGTTCGTGAAGAGTTAATCTGGTCCTGTTGTTTTCTCCCTGCTTGAGGCCATAAGACACTGCTTGTGACATCACAATTCCTCTCATGGCAACAGAGTGTGATGTCACAACAGAGGATTATGACTTAAAGTAGGGAGTAAGCTGTAGAAGCAGATGGATTCTAAAGGAACTCTAAGGGATAAAGATCATGGGCAGGATTCACAAAACAGATGCACCAAGCTCAACTCAGATGCTCCGGCGCAAATCAGAAATGTGCTCAAGGCCGATTCAGGAGTAGGGAAAAAGCGCCGGAGCAAACGAGATTCCTGCACCAAAAGGAAGCGTAGCCATAGGTGCAAGCGTGAAATGACATGCGGCGAGCAATAGGGGCACACCATGCACACAGCCCATCCCGATTCACAGAGCACAACCAGGGCACATCAAAGGAGCAAATCCAGCGCAAATCCAAGATGCGCCAAAGAAAGATAAGTACAAAAGGAGGAGACTTAAGTCCAGCACACCAGCAGGCCGTCAATGGAACGACGACTGCAGCACACAGCCACAGTCAGAGGGGAAGTGGAACCAGATAGAGGGAGAGGCACAGGCAGGCAAACTGACAGCAACAACACCGGGCAGCAAGCTACACCAGAGGCCTGGCGACAGAGGATGAACCCGGCAGCAGTTGTCATTGCTGGTGCCCTAATGAGGAGAAGGAGGCAGGGCACCGGAAGGAACCGTAGGCGGCCAGCCCCATGGCGGTACAGTGCCCGGCTGTCCTTCGAGCAGCTAACAGAGGTGGAGACAGTCGGGCAATATCACCTCACCAGGGCCATGCTGAGGCAGCTGTGTGAGCTGTGCCATGATGTGATACAGGCACCCACTGCACGAGGTCATGCCATCTCGCTGGAGACCAAGGTGACAACAGTCATGGCCTGCTCACCACAGGAACCTTCCAGAGGCCTAGTGGGGACACCACTGGCATATCACAGGCCTCGATGTCTCGCTTTCTCACACAGTTCCTGACTGCACTGCTACCGCATGCTTCGGAATACATCACATTCCCCAGCACGCAGGCAGAGTGGACAGGAGCCATGCAGCGGTTCCACAGGGTGGCATGCATGCCAGGTGTCATAGGGGCCATCGACTGCACCCATGTGGCAATCCGCGCACCACCTGGTGAGGAGGGCATCACATACATGAATCGGAAGGGGTACCATTCAGTGAACTGCCAGGTGGTGTGTGACGTCACGGGGCACATCACCAATGTCTGCGCCACACACCCTGGGAGCGCACATGATGCATACATATGGCACCAGTCGGCACTCTGCATGAGGTTTGAGGCTGGGGACATCCAAAGTGGAAACCTGTTAGGTACATGTGACCGAGCGCCAGCAGCACAGGGTGGCACCATGTCCGGGACACATGGGGTGGGCTGTGGGCAGGCAGTCCAAGGCATGAGGGCACTTGGACAGCAGGGGTGTGGAAGGGTGCATTGGTGGATGCAGGGTGGCATGAGACCGATGTACACCGCAAGATGGACGGGGGCAGGCAGGGGAAGCCGGGCCAGGGATGCAGGACTGCCAGACATGCGGCTGCATGGGTGGGGGAGCAGGACAGGGGCACATAACACAGAGGGCGGGACGGGGTCAGGGTACACGCCACAGTGTAACACCATGTACTAATGGACACGCGTCTACCCCCACAGGTGACGCCGCATACCCATTGCGGCCCTGGCTCCTCGCCCCCATCCGATGACCCAGAACAGTGGTGGAAGAACGCTACAATGAGGCACACATCGCGACACACGCCATCATCGAGCATGTCTTCAGCGTGCTGAAGATGCATTTCCGGTGCCTGTGTCGGTCAGGTGGTGCCCTACAGTACAGCCCTGAGAAGGCCTGTGGCATATTCCTGGCCTGTTGTATGCTACACAACATGGCCCGTGACCATGGGATACCTGCTGAGGCCAGTGAGGGCGACAGTTCTGGGGAGGAGGAGAGTGTGGGGAGGGTGTGGCAAGGGCACACCCTGGGGACCATTGAGAAGAAGGCGGTCATGGGCGCAGGCATCCCAGGCTGGCAGCAAGGGCACAGGCATACTGCACACGAGTGGCGGAGGAACACTTTGGGACATGCAGGTGAGTACACAGGTTGGTACATGTGCAGGTGTGAGCACCACAGTGTAGGGACAGCATGACAGAGGAATGGCGGACACCGTATGCCACAGAGGGGCGCATATGCAGGTGCATGCACATGGTGGGGGACATACACACTCACACACAGGCACCATGCATGCACCACCCCAGAACCACACAGGCCATGCCCACACTGTAACAGGTCAGTGTGCACTGCGGCCATCACACAGGCACTGCAAGCACTATAACGCACTCATCATTCCCATGACACATGGTACGACAGCGGTACACACAAACACTCCAGAAACCTGCACAGGCAGCACGGGGGGGGGGTGCCAGGGCAACCGTGTGGCTGGTGACTGCCACACACAGCGGCACTAGCACCACCCACAGGGCAGCCGGTACAGCAGGCATGCCACCCTCCAACACAGGCCCCTGGGCATGGACACCACAGGGCTGCCCCATGACTGCCATGGACACATGGGTGGCCTCAACCACAGCTGCTGGTGATGGGGGTGCCACCACCAGCCACAGGGAGTGTCCCCAGGGACCCCTCAGGGGTGCTGCCCTGAGACTATGAATGGGTGCTCAGTGGGGTGGCTGTCCTATGCCCACCAGCTGAGCCATGGCCGGTGGGAGTGGATGCCAGTGGCGATGGGGTCAGCAGCAGGGAGACCACCTGGCCCCACTGTTGGGGTGTCCGGGACATGCACCTGGGCGTCCAGCTGGATGCACGTTGTCCACGGTGTGCTGTGGATGCAGCCACTGCCTCTGCAGCAGCCGTGATCCACTCCATGGCTGCGGTCATGCCCACCCACATGAGGTATGTTTCAGCCAGCATCTGAGCACGCCATGCCACCACAGACTCATGTTCCTGGACCATGATGGCCCTGTGCCTCCTGACTGTCCACAGTTGCCCGCAACAGGTCAAGGTAGACACCCATATCGTCAGCAGGTGATGTGGCACGGTGGTGGTGCCGACGTACTGAGGATGGGTCAGCCTCACCAGGGTCATCTAATGGGCAGTGGATGCACCCTCTCAGGATGTGCTGTGTGTGGGTCTGGGCTGGGCACAGCCACTTGCTGTCCATGTATGTCCTCCACCGAGCCCACTGTAGCGGGTGCGTGCACACTGGCACCCTGCCTGGATGCCACCAGCACTGCGCTGGGCAGCGGTGCAGGGGGCACACACAGCCCCGGGCAGCTGTGCCACCACTGCACAGGTGTCCAGCATGGTGGGAACACCGTTGGCACCCAGGGTCCTGTGCACAGGCATCCCCATGCTGTGTGCACTGCCATCAACCATGGCAGTGGCGCTGGTGATGATGGAACATGCGTCGGTGCCAATGCCTCACCCTGCAAGCCACTGGTAAGCATGATGAGTGCATCTGCTATGTCCACCGCCTCATCCGGGACAGCATCAGACAACCCAGCCAGGCCCCCCAACCATGCAATGTACCCAGCTTCAGTACCGCCAGCGCTGGTGGAGGGGTCCGAAGGGCCCTCTGCCACAGGGACCGTGACCGGTGGTGTGCAGAGCATGGATGTTGGAGGTGTGGACACACCCACGTTAGTGTCATCAGCCCCATGGAGTGGGCCCACATCATCGCCCATGGGGACTGCACAGTCGGCCATGGCCGCACCCTGGAGTCACGATGGAGCTGTGGAAGACAGAAAGGAAAACATGGTTAATGCACAGGATGCACAAGACACACAGCACAGTCAGCAAGACACTGCCAGGTACACACGCCTGTCCATGGCAGGGCCCAGACAGGATGCACAGCTACTCACCATGCTGCGACAGACTGCCCCCCATCTGGAAGCCACCCCCTGGGACACCAAGCATGCCTGTCCCTGACACACTGGCGGCCAGGAGGGCCTCACTGGGGTTGAGCTGTGCCACTGAGCTGGGTCCTCCCCCTGTCCGCTGCAGGGATGCCTGGATGTTGGCTACCCTCTCATTGGCCCTCCGTCGGCCATCATTCCAATGCTTACAGCACTCCTGCACCGTGCGCTTGAATGGTGCCACCGCGTTCACATGCCGGGCCACCTCCTCCCAGCCCTCCGCATGCACCGTCCTGCTGCCACCCCTGCTGGTGAGTACATCCAGGCATAGATGGCATGCCTCAATGAGTGCCCTCCCCTCGTTCTTCGTGAAGTTTGGTCACCGCCTGGTGGTGGCACCTGCCTCCTCAGACATGTCGAACACTGTAGGGAGAAGCAACCTGTTGTCAGACCCGCCCATGTGTACACATGAACCCGCACCCATCTCCCACTGTCTGCAGCCTCACCATGGTCCGTGTGTGGGCAGCCGAGCACAGGTGGACATGCACCATGGTTTGTGGCCCATGTGGGATGGCGCACATGCCACAGATGACACCCAGGCCACAGTTGGGGTACTGTGTAGCCACCACAGGGTGTGTGACACCAACCCGTCTGCCGTGGGTATGTCCGAATACCCCTGCAGCGTGTGTTCTGCCACTATGGTGCCACATCATACCTGGGTGCCACCCCTGCGATGGCTGCAGGGTGGAGGGGGACTGCCATGTGGTGGCACGCACAGTTAGGGTGGTGGCAGTGTGCGTGCTGGCAGTAGTGACACTGTGCCTGCATGGGTGTTGCACTGTGTGACATACCTACCTGTGGCATGGCGCTGCATCCACCTCACAGTGCAGTCCACCCCCTGCCATACGTCCCACCCTATGTCCCTGTGTACATTGTGTGGTCCTCTGTACACATCGCATCCCCAACCCCCGGTCCCATATTGCACCATCTCAGTGCACTGCCAACCATACCACAGATTGGCAACAGTGCTCCGTATGTGCTGTGCTGTGTGTGTCCCGGTGACCCGGTCATCCACTGTGGACTTGGCAGGGACCAGTCCATTGTCGCCCCGTGGATACATCCCTGCAGTTGTACAACATGGTTTGCCGTGGGTGCCATCTAATGGATGTCTGGTCCCGCATGCGGTGTACAGGGATCCCATCGGTTGTGCACGCTCCGATGCAGGCACACCAGTGTGTGCTGTAGCCCTGTGCATCTTCTTTGTGAATCCTACCTCAACTGTAAATGTGGCTGTATACTCACCCTGTAGGCACTGACTCCTCTCAGTGTCCTGGTCTCAGCTTGCTGAATTGGGAGCATTTATGGCTCGGGGCATGCAAATGAGGCCTAAGCACCTGTTAATGAGATGCTAATTGGCTGAGTTGCCCATGCATGGTTGATGAGGCAGTCTGGGGCGCATTCCCTCTGAATAGCATAATTGCTTCCAGCTCATCTCACTTTGCACGGAGCATCTGTGTGATGTGCCAATTACCGTACAGCGCATTCGCTGTGCATGCGTGGCCTGGGTGATGCATCTGCATGACTTGGGGACATTTTACATGGTGCATTCATCATGCATGCATGGTGTCCGAGTGATACGGCGCATCTCCCACGATGCGCCATTCCACCGCTGTCCAGTGCACCATGGTGCACCTGACAATCGTGGTGCCATGTTCCATATCATGCAGTGTGTCCCACCATATGCTGCCCATGCAACACTAATCTGGCCCTCCCCATGGATCGCACACTATGTGCGGTACACGTTCATGACATATGCCATGCACAACATGGCGCCTGCACGTGCACCACACATGCGCAAACATGTCCTGGCCATGCAGAGCCATTGCGTGGTGGTGTGTGCATGCGCTGGTTCATCACCAGCATCCATTTGCGCTTCACGTTCTGTGTGCACTGTGCTGCACGTGCCTCTTTCACACAGCGCAAAATGTTCGGTAGACGATGCATTTCCTGTTTGCACCGTGCCACTGTTTGATCACAGTATTGGATGCCTAGGGCTGGGAGAATGGGGCCTAGAGCCATGAACTGATCACAGTTGGAGCTGCTACATCTTGTAGCACAGGTCATGGCTGTGGAGAGGTGTCTGTTTGGACAGGAAGACCTCCATGTGCCCAGGGCCCAGGTGCCGGCCACCATTGCATCACGGATTGTGAACCATACTGGGATGCCACACACAGGGGAGCAGTGCCGGCATCACTATGGTGACCTCCAGAGGCAGGACCCAGAGCAGCTTGCGCAGCTGCGGTGCCATGCTCACAGGGATGCACTGCCACGTCCAGGTAGATGTTCTTCGACTGTATCCGTGTGTGGTACATGCTGGGTGTGTGTATCACTGCCCTCATGGTGCTCCCATGCTGCATTGCCCTGGTGCTGGGGGGGCAGGCTGTGTGTGCCTGCTAACACTGGGTGCTTCACGGCCTGGCATCACTGTCTGCTGCATGGCCACGCACTGATGGAGGGGCTGGGGCACTGCATCCTGCACAGTGGCAGTGTTTGCTCATGGTGCTGTTTGTTGTGTTTTGCAGGACCAGAGGCCAGGCAGCATGCCACGGATGCAGCTGAGGAGCATCGTCGGCGATACTTGAGTGCCCTGCCGGGGGCGGGTGAGTACCACTTTCCATGATTGCAGACTTTCTGGTTCTGTGCGGTCAGTGGCGGGTGGGGTTGTGTTCCATGTTCTGGCCCTCAGTGTGTGCTCCTTCTGTCGTTTGCTGTAGGTGTTCTGGATCAACGTGCTGTTCCGGGTGCTGGTGGTGGTGCTGTGCCAGTAGATATGGACCGGAGGATCAGTGTGGCCATCCAGGTGGCCCTGCTCCCTCTCTCATGGACTGTTCAGCGCCTGTCAGCTGCCCTGCGCGGCGTCATGCTGCGCCTTCCGGTCCGTGCCAGGGTGCTGCATGGTAGGGCATGGCACCGCTAGTGTCCCCCTGTCACTTTCTGGGGGACATCCCATGTAGATAGTTGCCCTACCCTGTTCCCTGTTTCTGTCCCTTTCCTGTCCTCCTTCCCGTCCCTGCTCCCCCTCTTCCCTGTCTGTGGATGTTGTTGTTCCTTGCCTGACATTTGCTTTGTACAGTTTATATGCCCATTACCTTTTATAAACATGCTTTACTCTACACTTGTGTCCATGGGTCTGTTTGTTCCAGCTCTGTGGTTGCTCCTCCTGCCCTGCTGTTTTGCCATAGTTGTTCTGCTGGCTCCCCTGTGTGCCTGCAGGGCATCCTGCCTGCCCTGGTGCATCACTGGTTGCACTGGTGCATCTGCGGTTGCACCGTTGTGTCCTGTGGTGATTCACAGTGGTGTTGCACTTGGCGCTTGGCATGGTGCATGCCTCTGTGAATGGCTATGCGTGGGCTCGGCGCATCTGACTTGTGCCGGCGCATCTGAGTTGCGCCAGGTGCATCTTCTTTGTGAATCCTGCCCATATATTCATGCACATTTCCACAGTAATAAATAATGGGGAGAAGAAATATATAAAATATAAATGGAAAGCAGGCAGAATTGTACCTAATTATTGTGTTTTTTACAGTTTTCATTGAGGCATAAGTAGCTCTTTAATTGTGACAAAGTATAGCAATATCACATGTATTCCAAGAAGGAGGGGGAATGCTTGAAGGGTGCACATTTTAGATCTTGATAATTGTGCTGAAGATTATATCTCTATTTAGGAAGAAGTTTGATAGCTCTGTTACAACTATGAAAACTGATCATTCTAAAGGGCGCAACATGGCAGCCACCAGCTGTGGGTGGCCACACGAGCTCCGGAGCCAGGGTCTGCCGGTGTCGCGCCCCCCCATGCTCAATTTCAGGCACTGTAATAGAAATATCATCCCTGGAGGTCCAGTGGACTGCTTCCAGCCCGATCGCGGGCATAAGTATAACAAAAACAATTTAAATTAACCCTGGTGGTCCAGCGGTACCCCACTCCCCACCCGCCCACTGAGCCCCGCCACCCCGCTCACCCCCAGTCAGCGGCAGGCAACTGCTCCCCACCCATTACCTCAATGCCTCTCACTGGCTGCAGGGTGTGGAGATGGTATGAGCATTACAGGCAAGAATCCCAAGTCATATCCTGATGCCTGTCATTCTCTACAGGGTTGGGCGTTATGGTTGGAAACCCTAATACCTCAGGCATTCGTTGGTATTTCCTCCAAATTTTCAACATGTTTTTTGTGACCCCACCTCATGAACAGTGGCAATACCAGTTTGTTAGCCGAAAGCTGCTTATGCACAGCAACTATGGCATTTAGCACCACAGGTGCAAAAACATTCCGAACAGGATGTAAAAAATGACAGCTGTACTGTTCATGGGGAGGTGTAAAAAATGGCAATGTTGCAAATCTGCAGTAAAAATATTAAACAAACTGGTGAAGTCATGAGCATGCATAGAAACTGTGCAATACACACCCGTAATGTAATTAGTTTGGGGATTTTTTACAGCAGATTGTCAACACAGGCATTTTGGGACCTCCGATCATTAACAGTGTCACTGTGATTTTCTTTATCTGTTCCGAATAATGATTTCCCACAGCAACCACGCATCTCTGGGCTGAAAGTGTGAAAACACATTTCAGCCATGTTGTGAAAAATGACAGCTGTACTGTTCATAAGGAAGTGTGGAAAAATGCCACTGGTGAAAATCTAGACTGAAAATGTTACAAAGTCATGAACTTACAGTGCGTGGAAACTGTTAATGCTCACGGCGTAGCGCAGTCATTTATGGACTTTTGTACCAAATTTTCAACATAGCCATTTTAAGACCTCTGCTCATGAACAGTGTAACTGTGATTTTCTTAATCTATCCCAAACATTGCTTTCTTTACCGACTGACCATTGTGCACTACATGTAAGAAAACACATTATAGGTGACATGTGAAAATGGCAGCTGTACTGTTCATAAGGAGGTGTAATAAAATGGCAATGTTGAAAATATGGAGTGAAAATATTGAAAATTGTAAACTTACGTGATGCGTAGGAACTGCATAGCAGCGCGCAATGGCTAGATCATTTTAGGAATTTTTTCACCAAATTTTCAACATAGCCATTTAAGACCTCTGCTCATGAACAGTGTCACCGTGATTTTCTTAATGTGTCCATACATTGATTTCTCAAGATAATCGATCAGCGCCCATTGCGCTGCCAAGCACGGGCGGGAAACACATTTTGAGTGAGATGTGAAAAATGACAGCTATACTATTCACAAGAAGGTGTGGTAAAATTGCAATGTTGAAAATCTGGAGTGAAAATATTGAAACTTTGTGAACTTACGAGCCTGCGTAGGAACTGCACAACGCACGCTCGTAAAACAGTCATTTTTTGGAATTTTTCCACCAAATTTTCAAATTAGGCTTCTTGAGAGCCCACCTTATAAATGCTGACAGTGTCGTTTTGTTAATTGTTCCGGAAAGGTGATTTCGCGCAGTGGCTGCAAAATCACCCTTCGGGCCCGAGTAACGCCATGACAGTGACAGCACTCATGAGAAGGGGTCCCAAAAACCCCATGTTGAAAATTTGGTGCAAAAATTCCAAAAAATGCCTGAGATATGCAATAAAGTTGAAAAACACTATCTATCCCATTATACAGCTTACCAGCATTTCATCAGTTCGCGGTCGGCTTTGAAGAAGCGCAGATGTGTTCGATCCACCAAGAAGCGTCGCACTGAGGTCGAAGGTAAGCGGGGTGAGGAGGGGTGTCGGGAGGCAGGGTGCGCGTGGGTGGGTGCGGGTTGTGGGGAGCAGGGAGAAGCGCCAAGGGACAGTTTTTATTTCCAGGTTTTTGTTTGTTTTTAAATGACGACACAGGACATTTGCCACGCTGGGTGGGCTCCCAGCGTGGCACAAAACTGACTGGTTGGGGGCATGGAGCTGGCGAGTTGGGCACCCGTCGGCCCATAGCATCAGTTGCCATGCTGGGATGGGCTCTCAGCATGGCAACCTGTCTGGGGGGACAGTGGAGCCGGCGGGGTGGGGCACCCCATCGGCTATATATGAGTTGCCACGCTGGGGTGGGCACCCAGCGTGGCATGTGAAGGATTTTGGGGCGCAGCACAGCCGACCTGGGATTGGGCACCCGGCTGTACAGTGTGTGTGCGTGGGAGGGGGCCGCATGCAGTATGCCTGCGTGTGTGTGTGTGTAGGGGGAGCACGCATGAGCAGGCGATATCTTATCGCTGCTCACTGAAGTGTAGCTCCCCCTTTCAACTGTACTCCACTGCATTTTGGAGCTGTCATAGGCAGCTCCAGCATGCATTGGAGGACTGGGGCCGCGCCTGCCAACACACTGACTGAATTGGAAGAGGGGGTGACACACTTCCGAAAACTCCGATGATGGCACTATGTTTCTTGCATGTGCGTGCAAGCAAACATAAAAACCCTTTGACCCCCATTAGGTGGCGAGTCACAATAATGTCCCCCAGGCTACGTGACTCGTACTCGCAGCTATGAACCTATCTGTGAACCTATATATACCATGTTTATTGACAATCAGAAAAGTGATTCTTGAAACATGGAGAAAAATATAACATTCAGTCACAGGCCAGAACTGCTGCATAACAGAGTAAGTGTAGCTCATATCCTGAAACCTTCAATAACACTTAGTATTAAATGTTTAGATCGTCAGCAACGTTGATATAATCAGTGGTTCTCAAATATAGTCAAAAGTATAGCCGCCTTTCACAAGAAATAGTATTTTTGTAATATTTCACCAGGACTGGCACACTGAGTGGTGACAGCTTGTATCCAGGGACATCTGTGGTCAGGTGAAGGGGTTACTGGGACCTTTTTTAATGGAGGAATGTTGGCCAGAACACTGGGAGAAATGCCCTACTTTTTATCACCTAAGTATTTTTCATTTCCCATTTGTACAGGCTGCCTTTTTCCACCATTTCTCCATGCTCTGGAACTCCCTTCCCAGTTCCATCCGAAACACCATATACCTTGTTCTCGCTCTCTCTCTCTCTCTCTTCCCTTCTCCACAGTTACACTGCCCCTCCTGTAGATGCCCCCACTCCCAAAGTTCCTCTTTTCCCCCCAGTAATTCCCTCTCTGTACTACCCCATCACTGTTCCAGGACCCTCTCCTACAGTACCAGCTATCCTTTCCCCTTTTCTTCATTGGACTGCATTACTAACAAGGGTTTCTATCTGCACTATTAGGACTGCCTTGTATTGTGATTGCCTTGCCTCGCGATTGTATGCAGTGCATGTATTTTGTATTTGTGCACCTTATAGTTTGTATTTGTTACTTATTGTATATAGTTACAGTGTAGTATAACAGGGGTGTTTTACCTTGCCAATTGCATCATGTAATCCAGTGCCAGGCATTATGCACCATGTATTTTGAACCAGCAGATTGTTGTCTGATAGCATGTACTCTGCGCCTCCCGCTGCCCTTCCCCTTTCCCTCAGGATGCATGTGGAAATGAGCAATTACTGCTGACTATGCTTTTCCTGGTGACACTTTTTAAATAAATAAATAAATCAGAAGATTTTCTGTCTGATAGTATTAGGGGTGAGGTATGATATGAAGAATGAGATCTGAAACTGGCCCATTGGCACAAAGGAAGGGAGGGCTACCACTCTCAACCTTGGCAACTTGAATATAGGCACAGGCTCGGATCACTGGAGGGACAGCTGAGGGAAGAAGGCTGTACATCCCAGAGGATGCTCCATTCCTCCAGGAGGGAGGGAGACATGTCCAACTGCCACACCGCTCAGGGAGAGATACTGCTGGGAGTGTGAATGGGGGGAATTGGGATTCCACCAACATCAACCCATGAATTCAAATGATGTGCACCAGTGTATCCAGCAACATCTGGAGATTCAGCATTATGGGGGGATGGGGAACAGAAGGTGTAAATCCCCACTCACAGTCAATGGGATGGGTCCACACCCACCAACTCAGGTTAGTCTCCCCCATTGACTGGCAGATAGAGTGTCCAAAGGACCTGGGGAACCCTGATAGCCCCACCATGAAGTTAATCCATAGTGGTCCTATAGGATGAGAACTGCAAGCCCTGGGAGAAAGGGTGATGAGGGAGGGGCATGGGTCAGTCCTGAGATGGAGGAGGTTCCATGGAAGTCGGGTGAAGGAAAACTAGATTAAAAAAACAAAAAGTGGTGTCTGGCAGCAGGTGAGTGATCAGTTGTGATGTCACAGTGATGTCAAAATGATGATGAGATATGAAGTGGACTAGAGGTAGATATGCCAGCCTCCAGGTAGAGTACTGTTCCACACATCACACCTAGTGCTGCCAGGTGACTATCTCCTAATTAGCACATATTTCTAATTTAATAAGCAGCAGCTGGATACTTTTAAAAGCTCATGTTAATTTCAGGCATCATACT
Organism: Neoceratodus forsteri; assembly: GCA_016271365.2. NCBI lineage: Eukaryota > Metazoa > Chordata > Ceratodontiformes > Ceratodontidae > Neoceratodus > Neoceratodus forsteri. The sequence continues at coordinate 307,938,055 of JADMNL010000027.1, read as the reverse complement.
AGCTCTTTTATAACAGAGAGAAGTTCATCAGGACTCCATGACCCTCCGACTGTTGACAGCATTTCCACAATGTATTAGGCTCCAGTCCTCACTCTGATCATAGAAACAGAGAGAATGTTGGCAGAGAAAGACCATCAGTCCATGCTGTCTGCCCTGTTATACCCTCTGCTACCCTGGGACCTAATGTCTGGATGAGATTTATGCCCTCACTTCCTCCCCTTGCCACCTGCCTTACTGCTACCCCTCTGAGTAACAATAAATCCCTTAACCCTGTCCTATCCCTACTTGAAACCACTGATGGTTTTTGCTCCCACCACATCAGCCAGTTGGTGTTTTCACAGCTCAGTCACCCTCTCTGTATAGTAAAACTCACTGTTTACCCTCTTCATTTCTTTCAGGAGCTTGAAGGTCTCTATTATGTTTCCCTTCTACTGTCTGACGTCCAGTGAGAACATGTTCAGTGCCATAAGTCGTTCCTCGTAGGATCTGCTGTGTTGGCCTGGAATCATTTGGCTACTATACACTGCACCATCTCCAGCCTGTCTTTGTCTTTCCTTGGGGACTCCAGAACTGTTCACCTTATTCCAAATGTGACCAGACCAGTGTTCTGTAAAGAGTCAGTATTACCTTTTCCTCCTGCCATTGAAACCCCTCCTAGTAGCACCCCAGCATTCTGGTTACCTTGCTTCAGGCCTTGTTGCATTGGCTTGACTGTTTTAAGGAGTTGCATATGAAAACTCCTTTCCTGAAAAGCAGTGTCCAGCTTAACCCCTCCCATCCAATATTCTGGGTTCTGGTAGCTTATGTGCATCACCTTGAACTTTTTGGCATTGAATCTCAGCTGGCAGATTTTGGGCCACCTTTCTAACCTGTGCTCATCCCTCTGCATCTAATGTGCCCTATACTCGCTGTCTACCCTACCACAGAGCTTAGTGTCATCTGGGATAAGACACAGCTTAATCTGGTTCAGTTTCAGTTGGTAACTATCTATATCCCCACCTTCCACCAGTCACCCCTGAAAAAAGGACTTCTGGTCTCAGTGGGTCTAAGGGGTCAACAAAATTCAATAAATAAATAAATAAATCTTGGCCTATGTGTCTTCTCCCATGTTGCTGATAAACATATTGAAAAGGACTGGTCTCGGAACTGATCCTTGCAGCCGGCAGCCTGCTTGTGACCACCCCCTCTGCTACACCCCCTCTCCTAACTTGATTCCATTTACATCCAGACCACCCCTCTGCTGTCTCTTGCCCAATCTGAATGCATTTTCCTTTCTTTCGAGACCTGTATTGCTCTGGGGGCGTTGCCGTTGCTTCATTTGAATGCAGGTTAGATCTTGGGTGGCCGATCACAAACTGCAGACAGGCCCAGAAACATTTAACTTGGCAGCCAAGGAATGACTCACAGCCTTTTGATGTGACATTTGTAAATGTTTATGCAAGAGTGGGGGGGTGTTGATTCCAGAGCTTCTTTAGCGGCACTCACTAAGTACTGAGCCTCACACGCAGTCTGCTTCCTCGGTTGAGTTTTAATCAGCTCTGCATCTTCCCTGATGATGTTTCTTAAACAACTCAAGTGTGTTACAAGTCCTTTAAAAGGGAAGGTTGTGTCACAGATGTGGCTTTGCTGTGAGAATCAACTTGATCTGTGCTTCATATCTCACATGTCAGTCAAGCCCCGTGACCCTTTTAAAGATTTGTTTCTTCTTCTGGAACTAAACTATTAGCTAGTTAGTGGCATCCAGGGCTGGGTCTGCACGAGTCCATAGGCTGTCTTGACAAGGTATGCAGTATCGCGCCTGAATGGATATACCCCCTCTCTCTCTGCTTCTCTGGGGAGGCCAGGCGTCAAATACAATGAAGTCCTAAATACACTGAGAACCTTGTGTATCGTAGATGGCATGAGTTATCTATTAGCAAGCTCAAGACATGCAGTGCCATGTAGTTCATTCATTTAAGAACACAATTTATACAATAGGGGTGAATGATAAATGAGGGTGATAAAAAACATGTATTTTCTCACTGCAGTGTGATATCTCATTGTGGTGACATCACCACAAGTGATAAATCATGTTGTGACATCACCAGAGTGAGATGTCTAACTGCTGCCTGCAGCTAACTCAGCACTGCAAAACACTCTCAGCTGTTTCCTATACTTTTCTGACCCCCAGACCATTACTATGATGCTCTCAGCTTGACTGCAGTCAGAATTCTTAAGGACACTACTTCACAGAACAGTCTGTTCCTCACTGCTGCCTGCAGCCAACTCAATTACCATTGCAAAACAGTCTCACCTGTTCCCCACACTCTTTCTGACTCCCAGCCCATTACTGTGATACTCTCCGCTTGACTGCGGTCAGAATTCTAAAGGACACTGCTTCACAAAACAGTTTCTCACTAAAACCTAAAACTATCTCAATTAGCATTGCAAATCAGCTGTTTCTCACAGAGTTTGTAGCACTACCAGCCCATTCAGAAAAACTCACGCACAGAAACAGCAACAGAACACAAAACATCAGAACAATTCTTCTGAAACTCCTACCCCATTGTATAAATTGAATAATTGATGCACAGATCGTGTGCTATGGAAAATATCCTCGCTCCTGCATCGTGGACTTTGGATACACTCACTCATGCCTTTGGCACTCGTGAGTCTCCAGAGCTCACTCTGTAGGAGTGAAGATATTTTCCATACCACACTCCTGCCCATCATGTATCCCCTATTTATTGAATAACACTGCCTGCTTTTTATTGCTCGTCAGTGACTATATAGATCGATCTTACTGTTGCAAGTGAACTGGAAGCAAAACATAACCGTTTCTGTGGATTTAAAAAAAATGATGTGTGAACCCTGTGTTCAAATGTTTAGAAGTACACAGTCCTCCTTATTAACACACAAGTTGTGAAGACGATCATAGCACTGAAGTACTGTAGGGTTGAACTTGTGCGCATGAATCACGTTTTTGGCATCTCGAACCAGAATACCAAGTGAGAACCACTGTTTTTGGTTCACGAACTGGAATTAGTGCTTCAAATCACTTTTCCTGGTTTGCAAACCAGAAAAGTTTTAGTTCAAACCTAACAAAGTGGTTTGAACCAGAAACTGCTTGGAAGAGATTATGACTGAGCGAAATATAAAACTGTAGCAAATTTCCCCACAAACAGATGATAAAAATCTTGCTTAAGGAAAACATTGTATATCAGGGATGTTTTAGTTTTGCTAAAACTAACCCTTTACAAAGTGTTTTCCAATTCAATAGCAACAGAAATAAGAAATAAGATGGTGTCCGTCACAACCCCCCACCCCCCAAAAAAGAAGTGCTTTGTGAGACCCTTTTTTGGTTTGTGATACGTAAAATTTGCGAAACAAAAAATACTCTCGCAAACCAGAAATTTCTGACTTATATGGGGCATCTATTTTTAAAATCCTTATAACTCAGGAACTGTTTAATATTTTTTCACCTAACATTTAAAAGACACTATCTCAGCACAGACCACATGTATTCTGAAAGTTTTGTGCAGAAATTCAGTACCTTGTAGCCGTACATGAGAGTAAAAAGGGCTAAAAAACCCACATGTTAAGTATAGGGAAAAAGTGGAAGTTTTACAAAATAAGTATGACTGAAATTCGGGGTCTCACTGGTGTTTTTCATATCACCAAGGAGTTCTCATGCACCTCCACTAATGTGGTGTATTGTATTATTTGCAGGAAGTGTGCAGCTATTTACATCGGAGAAACTGGTAGACGCCTGGCTGACTGATTCAGGGAACATTACAGGGCGGTCAGGAATAGAAACACTGATAAACCCATAGTATCCCACCTTATCTCCAGGGACCACAGTGTCAATGACCTTTCTGTTTGTGTTCTTCAACAGGGTTTCCAGGATGCTGACCAAAGAAAAAACATGGAAACCAAGCTGATCTTCCACTGTGGCTCTCAGCAGCTCTTCAATTTAAATAGACTTATTTTCTACTAATATATTTCAGCCACCCCTTGTTTTCCCCTACAGTCTGTTTGTGTCTGTGCACATCTATTTTCATTTTCCCCAGATGTCTCCTTCTCTGTCTCCTTCCCCCTCATTTGTCACCTTTCAGCCTTCTTACTAGACTTCGTTAATTAGTCCCCACCTGGGGGCTTCTCTAACTCATTCACTCCTATTATGCCTTGTCATTCCCATCATCACCTTTTTTGTTTCCAGATTCTGTTTTTATCTTGCCATTTATCACGGCTTCTCCTAGAGCCTCCCCCTTTTTCTTTCCCCACATATATCTATCCTTTACTTTCAATCCCTTCTACACTAACTTTGCTTATTTCTCTTTTAGATGTTTCCTGAAGAAGACCCAAGGTTATAATGTCGATTTTGACTCTATTTTCAGCATACATTTAATATTGCCATTTTGTTCTGTCGAATAAAATAAGAGTTTATTTACACAGGTCTCATGCCATCAGAAACGGAATGCAACAGGGAGTTGTGCTGAAATATCTTTTACCATAGATCAGGCCCCAAATGGTTGCAGAGCTCTTAGTTCAGTTTGAATTCAGTCTCTGGCCATGCAAGGCGGTATCAAGCAGGCTTCCTGTGAACTGGTTCTGAGGCAGTAACCCAGCATGTACATCATTGTCACCAGCCTCCTGTATCTGACAGTTGTCTGCTGTACCCAGAGACTGTGGCATGGAGGGGACTGGAGTGAGGAGGAGTCAGTGAAAAGAGGGCAGATTTACATAAAAGGCAGGGTTCAGTGCTTTAGAGGTTCTTAAGGAAACAGCTAAACATTAATAACAGAGAGAAGTCCATCCACACTCCATGACCCTCAGACTGTCAACAGCATTTTTACAATGTACTGGATGGAAATGAGAAAAGAAAAGTGTGGCCTACTGGGATTCAAGCCTCAGATCTCTGGTATGCCATTCCAGTGCTCTAACCATTAAGCTACAGGCTCACTGGTCAAAGCATCTGAGAAACTTCCTTAAAGCCACACACACTCCTTTCTTTAGTGCTGCACAATTATGCAACTAGGAACCAATGTTAGAAATATCACTTCTCTCAGTGTAGTATAACCCCTGCAAGGTATACATATTTTTAAATCAAGGATGGAAATGAGAAAGGAGAAGTGTGGCCTACTGGGATGGGAACCTCAGATCTCTGGTATGCCGTTCCAGCGCTCTAACCATTAAGCTACAGGCTCACTGGTCAAAGTGTCTGAGGAATATTCTTGTGAAGGTGTGGCCTCCAGAATTGCACACAGTACTCCAGGTGAGGCAACACCAGTGTTTTGTACAATGGCATCACCACGTCTGGCCTTCTGCTAGTGATACCGCTGCCTATGCACTCCAGCATGCCAATGGGCCTTCCTGCAGCCTTTGTACTCTGCCTAGACATCTTTAGGTCATCTGAAATAATAATCCCAAGGTCTCTTTCTTACTTGGTGACTATCAGCAACTCCCCCTCCCCCCATGTGTAACCCCCCCCCACAAATGGGGGTTCCTAAAAGCCTTCTAGGGGCTATCTAAGTGTTCCCCCTGGTGGTTGGCATTCAGCGCTTAAGCCGTTTGAAATGGCTCAGTGAGTGCTTGTAGAGCCTCCACGTACTGTCTCTTTAAGAGCTGTCTGCTTGCAGGCATAATCATTGCTTATGAGGGGGATGTGTGTTTCCCTGCTCAAGTCCTGCTCGAGTTGTAATGTAATCACCCCTCTTTGCTGTCGTTGAAAGTGCAAGGGGAGCCCCCTCGAAAGATGTAACTATTTGCCTGCGATCATTTAGAGTAATAGTGAAAGTGCAGTTTTGTTTAACCTGCCTTTGTTGCAGCTGGGACTCTGTGTGCTGTGCCCCTCCATTTTGGACCAGGACAGTTTGAGAGGTCCAATAGGAATCAGTGGGTATCTAAAATGGAGTAAAAAGCAGCCAATCAGAATCAGAACTTCAGCTGGGGCCGGCTGGCCAACGAGACCCAACCATGTACTTCTGGGAAGTGAAGCCTGGATTCTGGCACCTTGTCTTGCACCAATGGGGGCAGTGTGACGTGATTGGCATCTGCAGCCCACCTATGGAGTCGAGTAACACCCGTGTAGAGAGACTGGCCTTAGCTGTCCGGGAGAGCGTTGTGGCTGTGAGCGAGGAAGGAGCTCAGGGCTCCTGCGCCGTTTTAGTGTTCGTGCGGGAAGTGCATGTAAGGCCAGTTTGGGTGCTTTGAAATGCCAAAAGTATTGGACTAAATCCGCGGGGGCAGCAGTCAGAGGAGGCTGTGCAGCAGCGCAGCTACCTACCAAGCTCACCCTGTAGAGGACTGGAGAATCCGCTGAATCGCGCTCAGTCTGTCAGGAAAAAGTGAAGCTGCGTTGTCTCCCTGAGTAGCTGTGAGTTTGGTCGGGCCCTGGGAGCAGCTGCCTGGTATGGTACACCTCTGTTGTTTTCCATATAAATGTGTGGAGAAGTGCCTGAAGTTCAGGCTCATCCCTGCTAGTGGTGTGAGAGTGGTTTTCTTCTGGAATTGTGAGTACTAATTCAGGGTAGCTCCCTGTTAAGTGTTCTAGCAAGGGTAAGATTGTCAGGTTACTTTGCTGACTACACTGAGCCTGCTGGCTCCATCTAATCTTCATAGGAAATAAATGCTCATTTGTGTCAGGGCCCCAGCCAGCTGCATCGAAGAACTAGCCTTCAGGGCTTGGGTACCCATCGACAGTAACTTATAGGGTAGGCCTGTGCACAGAGCCCTAGATAGATACTTATATAGTAGACTGGTAAGCTAATTAACCTGATCACCCCAGTCCTTGTTGATTCCCCCTAAATAAATCAGATTTCTTGTTTTGCAAAAGTACACTGGCTAGTTTGTGTATTAATGGTGGAATACTGCACAGTGAATATTGTGCAACTGTACCTTACTTTTCAGGGGGTCCCCAGAGTGAGCTGAGTGGTTTGAACTGGGGGGGGGGTAAGTGTATATGGTAAGGGCGCTGTAACTGACTTGTGTGGGCCGCTAGTGGGAAGAAATGGGGGTTGCAGCATCCCAGAGGGCTGTGACCGAGTCAACCTCGACCGTTCTAACCCCGACCTCTGGGTGGAGGCACCCACCAACGGATCTGGGCCCCTCACCCTGTTACAGTTAGGGTAGGCAGGGGTAGTAGCCCTTAGGATAGTGCCCCCTTGGGGGTTACACATGCATACTGAAGCTCTCCCTGGGTTTGTATGTCCCAAGTGCATTATTTTGCACTTCTTTGCATTGAACCTCAATTGCTACACCTCAGACCATTTTTTCAAGCTTCCCCAGGCCCCTCCTCATTTTCTCCACCCTGTCCGGAGTATCCACCCTGTTACAGATCTTCACGTCATTTGCAAACAGGCAGACCTTTCCCTCCAGCCCTTCTGCAATGTCACTAATGAAGACATTGAACAGGAGCGGCCCAAAGACCGATCCCTGTGGCACTCTGCTGGTCACCCCCTCTCCCCAGATTTGATCCCATTTACCACCACCATCTGCCTCCTGTCTGACAGCCAGTTCCTTACCCACTTTGCCACCTTGTGCCTCATGCCCAGACTATCCATCTTGTTAACCAGCCTTCTATGTGGGAAGGTGTTAAAGGCCTTGCTGCAATCAAGGTAGGCAACATTCACTGTCCTCCCCCCTCCGATTAACCTCCTTTGTCACCCAGTCAAAAAAAATCTATCAGATATCTGTAAATTAGATTTGCTTTATCCCTGCATTTTTTCCTGCTCAAATAATTTAAGTGAATAAATAAATAGGAAGAACCAAGTAAAGAAAATTTAACAGGTATAGCATGTTAACATTTTTGTTGAACTGCTGCTTAAATGTTCTCTTTTGCTGTTCCAGTAAAGTATTCACTAATCTAACAAATGGCTTTTATGGGGGAGCAATGCGTGATCAGTCATGAAAAGGGGTGGGACTAGGGGTGGAGTTTAGGGTTGGAGAATGTCCAGAATCCAGGACTAGTTCTCTAGTGTTATGGGCGGCTCCAGTATCATGATCCGCCAACCATCTCTGGTGTCCAGGCAGAGGATGATGCTGATTATTACTGTCAAATACATGATGGCAACAATGATGTATTCACAGTGATCCAGTTACACAGGGAGCTGAGGAAGCAACCCTTCTGCATCACTAAGTCTGTCTCTATTGCAAGTTCAGACCCTGGCTTCACTCATTCCTTCTAGCACGGTTTGGTTTATTTAGCTTTAAAAAAAGAGCCCCTTCAAAGCTTGGAATGCCTGTAGAAAGCTACATAGAAAAGAATGCATAGGCAAGTGTGTGTTATGTACTATTTTTAAACACCCTTGGTGTTTGATGACCCCTAAACCTCAAGAGCAAAGTTCCAGAGGTTTATGAGGTCATCACACACCAAGGGTGTGTAAAACTAAAATTATAGATACATACCTGTCTTATGTTTTTTACTTTTTTAATTAACTGTTGCTTTGTGGTTGTGTGCATGCACTGACAAAAACAAAGCACTTCAGTTTCAGTCGATTGCTTGCTTGCCTGCTGGCCCGCCCATTACAAGGTACCACAGGTAACTTCACTTACTTGTCACTCTGCTGCTCAACCGCTGAAACATTACCATTCAACACATCGCAGTTAGTGGCCTTGGCACCTACCCAATTTTGGAGGTGGTGGACAACGCCAGCAGATCCATCATCCTCTCCCCCCTCCAGTGTTCAGCAGCAGTCCACTGAATCATTCCTTCTTCTCGTATTTGCTGCCTCCTTTGTTTGCCATCACACCCACAGCACATTTAATTTTTAAAATGAATAGCAGAACGCAGTGAGTGCTCCGCTTGTGCTGAATGCTGACTGCAGAGAGCAGAAAAGCACAAGCTGACAAAACGCCATAATAACTGGGTATTACGTCAGACACCTAATTGTAATCTGGAGCTGGATGGCTCAGTCCATTAAGAAGTGAAACAACAATAATTAGATGACACACTTGTAATTGATAACAGGCTACAGGGGAATACCCTGATTTGTACTCACAACACCCAAGCTGAGAACCCGGATGATGGCTGTTCTTCTGGATTGCCAGGAACAACAGGGCATGGAGACAAGGTCCTTGTGACTGGACCCCACTGCAATTTAGAGCAAACGGATTTAGTCCAAGACAAGCTGGAGGGGTTGCTTCCAGCTTCAACACACAGCGCACAGCACAGGGGACTAGAAATAGTGATTCCCCACAAGCACTACGCACATTCATATGTGAAAGGAAAGTACTATACCAAGCAGGCTGCTCCTCGATCCCGATCGCACTTACTGCAAAATAGCCGGGAGCACACACAGCAGCTTCAGTTCCTGACAGACCGAGCGCGATTCAGCAATTTCTCCAGTCTTCTACAGGGTGAGCCTGGTTTCCACTCTTCAGCCTTCCTTTTCCTCAGGAACTCGGATTCAGTCTGACTATCGCTTTACATAGAAACATAGACTTTGATGGCAGATAAGGACCGCTAGACCCATCTAGTCTGCCCATTTTCCTACCTACAGGATAGGCCGCAGACGGCTGTAGGCCAACATCAAGGCCTCTCACGTGCTTCCCATGTGAACTGTATTGTTTAATGGTTTTAATTGTTTAATTAGTATTTTGGAAAGACCTTTGAACGTGAGCTCTTTTACAAAGGTTCCACGTCAGGGTGGATAATAAGACAATACACATATTCAGTGGTTACAGAGGTCTGATCATTAGGCATTAAACTACTGTAACTTGTAACTCCATGTAACTACTGTATATTGTCTACTCTGTAAAGCGTACATGTAAGTCTGTTGTATACTGTTGTTTGACAAATGCCTGTACTTTTTTGCCTGATTCCTAAATGTACTCTGATTTTTTGTCTGCCTTGATGTTTGTTTCTTGCACTGTTTTGTCCTCTATGTGACGAGGTACCTTTGTAAATGAGCCTCTGGCTCAAAGGTTGTTAAACTGATGTTCTAATAAATAAATAAATAAATAAATGAAAGAGTGATCACATGACAATTAGACAAATAGAAAAAAATTGAGCAGTTGTAATTGAATACTAAACTATTTCTAATCAGTTGCCCTAGGTAACACTCCCCTGGAAACCTCTAAATCCGTTAATAGCCTATGGCAGAGTAACTGCATAGGGTTTAACGCTATCCCAGATGGCGAGAGGCTGGGTGACAGTGAAACAAGGAGGACTGGGTTTGAAACCAACTGCAGAGAGTGAGAGGTGGGGTATAGTGAAACGGGGGCTGTGATGGGGGAGCAGCTCCAGAGGGCTTTTGTCGAGTATGGTGTGTGTGTGGGGGTTGGGAGGGCAGTACCAAGTGTGTTTAAAGAGGACTGATAGCTTACTTAAGCCCTTGGCTAGGCTGGAATGGAGGCAGGGTTCTCTAGGTAGCCGTTCTGGGTGTTATCTTGGGGGTAGGCCTGTCTATCAGCTGGGGCCTGAGAAGCAGGTATTTTCAGTTAAACATTAGGTGCTGTTTGAGACCTACTTTGAATTGAGACAGACTGCTGTTTGTTTGTAATTTCATCGGGAGTTCATTTATCCGGAGATACAGAGCTCCTTCTCCTTTCACTGCCACTAACGATCTGTCTCTCCAGCTTCAGTTCAGGGCATTTCCCTAGGTTCCAACAGGTCCAGTTGGTGGATTCGGCTGTCAATCACTCCAGAGCTCCCTCTGTTGGTGCAAAAAGGCACCAAGGTCCAAACTACAATTCCCATAAGCACTAGCCATACAATCCCCTTGTAATCCGGCTCCAGTGGAAGTTCCAATTCTGGTTGGCCCAAGCAGTGTCCATTTTAGGGCTCCCTTAACCCAATTGGCCCAGCATAGCAGTTCAAGTCCAAAATGGAGGGGCAACACACACAGAGTCCCAGCTGCAATAAAGGCAGGTTAGACAAACTGCAATTTCATTAATGCTTTAAATGATTACAGGCAAACAGTTACATCTTTTGGATGGGCTCCCTTTGCGCTTTCAGCGACTGCAAAATGGAGCGATGTCTTTTTCCCTTTCTCCAGTGGCCCCATCCACCGCCCTTAGGCCATGCCCCATTAGACCTTGCATACTACTAGCATATCCCAGGGGAAGAGGCAAGTTCTCTGGTCCACCACACAGTGCGCTAGCATGAAGGAACCTAACGCAATCCCTCCCCGGCTGGGATTGCTGCTACATGACTGTACCTCCCCAGGCAGTGTGGTCACCAAACTGGCTATCCAGGCTCCATTCCAAAGCTGAGTCACCAGCATGGGATCATACATCGTTACCTTTAAGGCCATCAGGTGACCCTTAAGAAACCCAGTTCTAGACAGTGTTTTCAATAATATGTTCTGTCTTACAAACAAATCTTTATTTATTGTTTATTGTAACGTACTATGAGGTACAATGTACATTTTATGCAGCCATTATTACATGTCTAATTCTACTTTGATGGGGATGCTGATGTACACAGGGCTTTCCTATTTCAGTAAATGTGCACTTGAACTATTTTATAGTGTGAGTGGACGTGGACAGAGAACACAGTGTACAACTGTTCCAGTTTTGATTTCTCTCTCCTACTGACAGCTACTGTATATAGCCTTGCACAACTATACTACTGTATGCAGTTGCAAAAAATACTCTAGAAGAGAATTACTGGGCAGCTCAGATAGAGCGCACAAATATCCAGTTCATAAGTACCATGTAACCTGAAATAAAACTATACTGTACTCTGATTATGTCAGCTAGGTAGCTTTATTAAAGCAATCATACAGACACCAACATATGGTCCTAAAATGACAATAACTTAGTGACAAAGATAAGTCCATGGCAAAACAGTGAAAATAAAATTAAATATAAGTGCATTGGGAATCTTAGGAAGTCCAGCTAAACAGGCTTCCAAGCCCTTCAGCTCTGCGGAGTTACTCACAGTTAGAAGGTCCAAATAGTACCAGAGGAAAAGGGACACGACTGAAAGTTTCAAAGAATAAAACGTCCTGGTTATCATCCTAATCACCACAGGTTGTCCTCCCATGTTGAAATGGTCTTAGCACTGGCAGAAAGCTGCAAAATTATCAGCCCCTTTACTAACTTATCTGGGTCTGCCAGGAGAGTGACTCACTGAACTCAAACTTTGCAATTCCATCCTAGGTGGCTTGGTGCATGAAGCAGGTAAAGGGAGAACAATGCATTTATTTTACGTTGTTTGGCCAGGAAAACCACGCTAAGCTGATGCTCATTTGCAGGAGTCTCGTGTGTGTGTGTGTGTGTGTGTGTGTGTGTGTGTGTGTTTGGGGTGCACAGTTCTCAGAATCTAGGAGAGTCTTGGGGCACATTTGTCAGAATTTGGGCGAGTGTTGGGTAACCTACCTGAAGAGCGACCCACTGAACTCAGGCTCTGCAGGTCAGTCTCAGGCGACTACCAACAACAAACAGCTGAAGGGAGAACACAAAGTCTGCAAAGCACCTTCCATATAAACTCTCGCCAAGGGCTGGTGTTTGTGGTTTTATGGATATTCCCCCATATTTTAATCCACTGGTCTTCTGCTATTTCTGGCATTTCCTCTCCCTTCCACTTATCTTGAATTCTCTGGCGGTCTAATTTACCCACATTCTCCTGCATTATAAACAGTTATGGTTTATAGACAGATACCGCTAACAGACCGACCTAGATTGAGTGCCCTGCCTCTGAGAGATCCAGTCCTGTCCAGTCCCGCAGAACTGAATCAGAACTTTTGTGATTAATTCCAACAGTGGTTGCAGACTGGGACGCCGACTACAACTCCTTTGGCCAGCTACTTGCATTGTGTCCTGTTTCTGAGATAATATTGTAAGCTGTTTTAGTCAGAAAAATTCAGACAAAGTACGTCAGTAGGATTGTCAAATATGTCAGAATGTGACACCATCTGCTTTATGGAACTGAGCCAAAAGCCACTTAGAGGCGAGGGTTGAAGAAGGGGACATTTCTGTCGCTGTTCTCTCTCTTGTAGTTTTGACTTCTCTAGCTCTTGCCTTTATCGTAGGAGGTAGTCCAGTCACTGGACGTGGCCAGACCCGTGTTACACTAGGGAGTGATTGGCGGGGCTGAGTGCCTGGGGATGGGGTTTTGTCACATACTGGAAGAAGGTGTTGCCTGAGTCTGTGAGGTGCCGAGTGAGGTTACCAGAACCTCAGACATGAGGTTTCGGAAGACACAGTTCTTCTCAGATATCCAGGTGAGAGACGGGCAGCCTGCCTGGAGAGTGACTCGCTGAACCCAAACTCTGCAATTCCATGCTAGGTGACTCGGTGCATGAAGCAGGTAAAAGGAGAACAATGCATTTATTTTACACTGTTTGGTCAGGAAAGCCACACTAAGCTGACGCTAATTTCCAGGAGGTGTGTGTGTGTTGTGGGGTGTGTGGTGTGTGCGTTGTGTGTGTGTGTTTTGGGGGGCACAGTTCTCAGAATCTGAGAGAGTCTCTTGGAGCACGCTTCTCAGAATTTGGGCAAGTGCTGGGTACCCTGCCCGGAGAACAACCCACTGAACTCAAGCTCTGCAAGTCAGTTTCAGGTGACTACCAACACCAAACAGCTGAAGGCAGAACACAAAGTCTGCAATGTATGATAAGCATCTGTTGTCAGCAACAGATAAAACCTTACAAGTTTTGCCTGGAAAGTCACACCACAGTGGCATGTTTCCAGCAGTCTCACTCACAGGTCCGAGCATGGACGGGCGGGACGATGGCTGGAGGAGACGGAGAAAGATCCCAGTTGTTCCCTTAAGGGTTTTCCATGGAACTGAATTGGATCTTGTCTGATTAATGCCAACAGCAGTGACAGACTGCAACTCTCTTATCCGGCTGGTTGTGCTGTGGGGTGATACTTTGGTTTTCCAGTCTGTATCCTGTTTCTGGGATGGGATGGGGGGGGGCAGACTGTGTGTTTCATTAAGCTAATTTCCAGCAATATTGCAAGTGGCGGATGGTGTGAGATGCCGCCCATGTTTATTGAAATGTTACACCAGGTAAGGCACGCCCTGCAATGACGGGTCGCCCCCTCACTGCAGCGGCAAAATTGTTTCAAGTTGGTGGCACGCTTTTGCAGCGTTGTCATAGACAGCGTGAGATTGTGGAAGCATATGACACTCCCGACTAGTTGCAGCGCTTCCTGTAGTTGCATGTGAGGTACTTTTATTTCCATACAAGTTCCTACTTAATAGGTTTCTGACTACTGCTGCTCATGCCACAGAAAGGGGCTGCAAAAGAGTTTTTTTTTATTTTAAACAAATCATGGCACTATCTATAACAAGTTTATAGGGGTGCAAGGATGGTAGTTTGCAGTTCTCTTGCCTTAAGAATGCTTGCGGTAACACTCATATCCATAAGAGGTCTCTTAATGCCCATACAAATTTAAATACAGAATCAGTACCCAGATACAGAGTGCCATCAAGTGGAGAAAACAAAGATTGCACCATACAAAGAACAAGAACTATAGTCCTTAGCTAATACAAATTTGTCATTTAGCTGTTGCCTCCGAGACCAGGGATGCAAGGAGTGATCTCTAGGTCTGGCACCGAAACATGCAAACCTGTAATTCAGTTTATAGAAGATGCCCCTTCCCCCCACAAACTGGGGAGAAGACATTACATCCTGCAGTGTCTCTTTATTTTCTCTGGTACCTTCTTAATGGGGCTCAGGTGTGAATGTTATTACCACCCCCGAGTGAGAAGGCAAGTTTTGCACAGCTAGTGCATGTTGTAGGTCTTAAAGGGGCCAACCCTAAAAAACATACAGTATTTCATTCAAATCTCCCTCTTGGTTCTTGCTAGCACCTATACTGTGGGGGCTCAATGGGTGTAGGGAATATACACCCCATCACACAGGATTTAGTGATCTCATGGTTCCTAATGCCACCCTACCCACTAGGCCCCACTGCCTGCAAGCAGTGTGTGTGTGGTGGGGGTGAAAGACCAGGATAGGAGTGTGACTGCCATCCGTCTGTTTTGTTTATTTATAACTTATTTACCCAGGATACTCCTGCTGAGCTGTAAATTCTTGTTTCCTCTAGGGTCCTGCTTTTACTCATTTTTTAAAATGTGTTTTACCAGCATAGGCTAGCTGAGATACAAAATCTTGTTTCCAGAGAGGTCCTGCTTCTACCTGTTTCCCCAGCTGGGTAGGCAGGAGCACTAGGAGTTTATGTGACTTGCTCGAGGTTACACAGTGAGTATTTAGCTTTAGTGGGGTCTGCATCTATGTTTTCCTGGTCCCCAAAAGTTCTCTAATCATTAGAAAACACTTAGCGCTCCTGCTGTGTGGGGGTACACCTGAAAAAGCCAGTGACTGCCTGCAAAGTTTTTTTTTTTTTTTTAATGCTGGATAGCCTCTTTGATGCAATCCCAGGAGAAAAGATGATAATTTTATCATGCTGTATCACGAATGATCATTATCAATTATGTTCAAACATCATGTTCAGTCATCAAAAACCATCTTGTGAGCCTGGCATTAATTAAACGTGAACATTAAACGGCTACCAAACAAAAAACATGACTTTTGGCAATGATTGTGTTAAATGATGATCTCAGATTATCATGATTTGTCATGACTACCCATTATCAAGACCAACGAAATAAGAAAATAATTAATGTTTTCTTTGTAATTAGGAATTTGTATTGTCTTCTCTTTACACTTCTCCATGAGATTGGCAGGAATGACACATCTAACTACACTATTTTCATTTATTCTTACTCTTATACCTCACTTTTTGCTCATATTACTAAGGCTCAAACTGGTTTGCAAATATGGAATAATACATGGGGAGGAGTGCATAATGACAATTTGTAACACGGCATTATTGAGAGCTGTGTCAGGGCTCCACGCGATAGGCGAGGCGGCATCACGTGGTGCAGGCGCAACCTGACATTATGAGGCGATAATGCCCGTGTTGCTGTTAATGAGGAAGCGGCGTTCATGAGCTCAACCGCAGGCATTATTGGGGTTAATGCGTGGTTGGTCCATTGCGCCCTCGGCCTCTGGCCTCGTGCCACAATGGTCCCAACCATACTAACTCCGATTAGATCTCACCTTCAGCGAGGATTAATGCTCACATAATTACGGGTTCCTTTTTCCCATAGGAAACGTAGTGTTATTTGCCATAATAAAGGAGGTTTATTATGGCAAACATGCACATAGTTTCCCTCGTTCTGCACAAGCGCCCACTGCAGTTTTCCCTTCCTGGCTGCGCCGCTTGCCTTCTTGCCGTGAAGAAAACTGCCAGGCTAACTCAGCGGTAAGTTGTTATTTTTTTTTCATCTTATTTTCCCCATGCACCAATATACTTGAGACTCCAATTAGACTCGAAGGGAGTGAGGAAAAACACCTTTTGGAGGCTCAATCTTTCACTTTTGAGAGACCAAAAAAATCTAAACCAAATCGCTGAGGATATACAACAGGCCATAATAAATATCGATAACTCAGATACTAACCCAGTAATGTTGTGAGACACTATTAAAGCACTTGTCAGAGGAAAACTGATAGAAATTTCAGCTAGGAAGAAAAAACAAAGAGAAGCACACAGGGACTCCCTTACCCTCCATATTAAAAACCTTGAGGATTAGCAATGTATCAGGGTTTGCAATCTCAGGGCCAGGGAACTCCCTAAGCATAAAAAAGAATTAAACAACATATTAGACTACTATGTCAAACAGAAGCTGGTCTTCCTTCGACAAACGTTTTATGATGGAGACCCCAGGTCCCTTAGGCTCTTGGTAGGCCGTCTAAGAGCCCAAAAAAGCCAGAGCTACCATAGTTAGAGATAAGAGCCCCTCCACCAAGGTTATGCAGAATACCACTGCCGGTATCTGTAATGCATTCTTGGAATACTATTCCCAGTTATATTCACCCCCTGTAGAGGTCCCAGAGACAGATATCGCTACCTTTTTATCTAAATTAAACCTCCCCACCCTCTCAGAGACACAGAAGAGCCTGTTAAGTGCCCCCATAACCACCACAGAAATACAGGAAACCATTAGACAACTGAAACCAGGTAAATGCCCCTGAACTGATGGTTTACCGGCAGAATTCTACAAGACCTTCAATAAAACTATAACCCTTCTATTACAAAGATTATGTACCTTTATCCCCACACCCAAGGGGGTAACCCCACCCTCATGGAATTACGTCATAGTCTCTGTGATTCTGAAACAGGGCAAGAACCCTGACTTATGTACATCCTATAGGCCCATCTCTGTACTTAATACAGAATATAAAATATTTTCTTCTGTCCTAGCCCGTAGACTAATGCAGTTCGCCCCAACTTTGATTCACATGGACCAATGTGGTTTCATTCCTGGCAGGCAAGCCCAAGACAACATCCGCTGGACTATTTATTTGATTACGCATATACAGAACCAATGGAAACCAGCCCTTCTGTTGGGGCTTGACACTGAAAAAGCACTTGACAAGGTCTCTTGGGCTTTCCTACGGGGGGTTTTGACCTCCTTTGGTTTTCTTAAACAATTCTTGGGAGTTAATTTTCAAATTTTACAAAGAACCACAGGGGTATATTAGAGCAAATGGTCACATCTCCCAAAAATTCTCACTTTATAGAGGTACCCGACAGGGTTGTCCCTTGTCCCCTTTTTTATTGGCTTTCTACATAGAGCCCCACGCTCAATATATTCGTCTTTCCTTGGAAACCGAGGGAATTCATCTCTCTGGCACAGACCATAAACTGGCTCTCTTTGCCAATAACATACTAGTATACCTAATTGACCCATACACCTCCATGTCTGCCCTATTTCAAAAGTTAAACACTTTCGAGACTTTCAGGATATACCCTCAACACAAACAAAAGTGAAGCCTTGTCAATTAATTATATAGCCCACCCCAATCTAAAGAACTTATTCGGGGTTAAATGGGATCTCCCCTTCCTGAGGTATTTGGGAATCAAAATTCCTAAAGACCTCTCTCAACTTTTTGAGGCAAATTATACCCCTCTCATAACAATACTGAAACAAGACATGAGAAGGTGGAGTATTCTCCCCCTATCATTTTACACCCAGAGTCTAGCCTTGAAAATGAATGCATTCCCTCATTTGCTATACATATTTCAATGTGTTCCCTGTTCCATATCAATTAAGGAAATTCTTTCCTGGCAAAAGATCCTAAGTAATTTTCTATGGAACAATAGCAAACCATGCATTAAGCAACACCAACTCTTCCTTCCCAAACTTCAGGGAGGGATTGCCCTACCATCCTTTTCCCTATATTGGGCAGCCTCTCAGATGAGGCTGGCCCTGCTATGGGGCAACGATCAATACCATCACAATGGAAGTCTACAGATTTGTCACTACAACTTCCCTTCACCCTGCAGGCTAGCCTTTTCAATCCAACACACTTTAGACAAGCTATGCAAACCTTACCAGCTATAGTGACAGTGATACTTGAAGGATGGTGGAGAGGCTCCCAGCACAGGACTCTTGCCTTCCACACCTGGAAATATCAAAGGTTCATAACAAATCTGAGGTTTACCCCTGCACAACAAGACAACTGGTACAAAGCTCAGGTGACACAGGGACTTATAGCACCCTGGCAGCTGATATGTGGGGAAACATTATTGTCCTTCAAGGAAACTTGAACATCTTTTAGGTGGTCAAACAGAGATAGACTTCTCTATATTTCCAAATAAGGGATTTTGTTAATGGACACCTGAGAGAGGAGAGATGCAAGGTACAAATTTGGGATGACAACACTCCGTATGTACAAATTTGGAAGTCCCCTGCTGGAAAAAAAAAAAATTCAATCATATATAAATCTCTGATTCAACTCTTATCCTATAACACTGATAAGGTGAGGACCAGTTGGGAACGAGAGCTCAACCTAGCAGTAAGAAATAAGGACTGGACCAAGGTGTGGAGAGGTATGTGGACCACCACTTCCTCCCCTACCTGGAAGGAATATGTCTGGAAGGTGAGAGCCCAATTTTTCCTGGTTCCTATGTATCTGGCAAAATGAGTGCCTGGAACAGGATTGGGGTGTTGGAGGAGGTGTGGCTCTGGGGAAGCCACTCAGACACATACATTCCTGCAGTGTCCCAAACTGGCAACCTTCTGGTCCATTCTCTCGCATCATATACAAAACTCATTTGACTTGCCTCTCCCCCTGTCCCAGGGTCAATTGCTGCTGGGTATCCCCCACAGTCACTCCGAGGCAAGGATGCACTTTATTTATGGACAATTGTCCAGTGTGCAACCTATAAGTCGATTACTAAGAAATGGTTACAAGAGACCCCACCTTCCACAGGAGACTGGAAAGTATTAATCCTAAATATTCAAGATAATGAACAGCTGTCCCACTCTTTGCAAAACACACTCTCACTTTTCATCCAGAGATGGACCAGATGGGAACTTTATCAACCCCAGACATTAAATTAATATACCAACATTTTGTTGCACTCCCAGAATACCCCGGAGCTTCCTACTCCCTGTTTTGAAACTTCCTTTCCTTCCATTAAAAGGGTTAAAATACATCAAGGTAAAACATACATTTATGAAAACCTTGTTATTCATTATCTCTACTGCAATCTACTATTAGGCCCTAAGTTTTTATGGTTGCTTGTTTTCTAAAAAAGGTTATGGCTATAAACTTGCCTTTAGATTACCAAAAAGAAAGAAGTAAGGGATGAGTTATAAGTTATGTGGTTATGGCAATCAACTTTTATTCTTTTTTCTTTCATTCCCATGTATTTGAATGATGGATGTAATTCTTAATTAAGTGTCTTTTTAAACAAACCTGATCATTTTTTGTAATCTCTGTCTGATCAGCGTGTAGTGAACTTGAAAGATCAATAAAGATGAGTATAAAAAAAATAAATCAAATTTTCCACATTGTTGGGGCCAAATAAAAATTTTAAAAATATTGGAACACTTCTCAGAGATAGTGCCACTTCATTTGTAAGTGAGGACAAAAACAGAAGTCAGCCACTCGGCTCTGCTGTTTTATCTACTTGTTGTGGCAAAAAAAGGAAACCCAGCAATTGTATTAAATAAAATATGGGGTTGTATGTAAACTTGAAAAATGCTTTCACAAACCCCTCAAGTGTGTGTAAACTTCTCATTACACACACCACCCCATACTTTATCCTATATGTTATGCACCCCTGAGGTGTGGGATTCTTAATAACCTCTGAGAGTGAAGCCCGAGGGGTTTATCAAAACATCTCACAGTGAGGGTGTGCATAAAATTCAACTTAGGCACTCGTCCCCATGCGCTGTTTATGTAACTGCTGTCAGTCATTCTTCCTTTTTTTTTTTTTATCAACTTCAGTAACTGAAACAAAAAGAGTGTGAAAATTATGTGTCTGAATTTCCAGGCATGTGGGAAACATAAATGAAACATATTCAATACAATTTGCAGTTTTTAAATGATTTAACATGCTTTGAAAAAAGAACAATGTTTCTGTAAGGTGTCTGAGGTTGTCACAGAGATATTTGAATTAGGTGCAGCGTTAAAAGTCCATGGTGGTTCCTTTGGAGAAAACAGGTAACTTCAGTTAGAGTGTCAGGAACCGTGATCTCAGAGGTGAATGAGTATGCAAGGCTAATGTTTTCTGGTGATTTTATAGGTACAGGAAATATTCTGTGAAAAACTGTGGGGATAGTGTTTATTCTGACTGCTGATCTGCGGCACATATGGAGAGAGCAACATGGGTGAGTGAGTGTGAGCTGAGAAGCTGGTGTGTATTCACTATTATAACTTGCAGGTTATAGCAACGAACTACAGTATAACCAGCTTCGGTAATATAAAAAAATGGCTCTCAGTTATGACAGCTCTATAAAGTTGTTTCTTTTTTATGGTTATGCAAGTCATTATTATAGTAAAATCCATTCTGAATTACAATGTAATTGAAACCCTCCATATGATGTATCTGGAACACAAGTGTAGCGCACAGAATCAGTACCAGGATGCAGAGTGCCATCCGGTGATGAAAGGTGAGATTGCAGCATGAAAAGTACAAGAACTCAGTCTAAATGTTTAACAAAAGGTTTAGTTTTAGTTAAATGGTTAGAGCAGCTGCCTGTGAGAGCAGGGTTGCAAGGATCGATCCCTGATAGCACAACAAGGCAGGTAACATGCTGTCTATCAAATCTCAGTGTTTATGCAGTTGCAATGTATTTCATTGTATCTGTGTCTCTTGCAAGGAAATAATTTGTATCCCCTAGCATAATAGCGAATAAACTATAAATTGAAAAAAAATAGTTATGATGCATGTTTACTGACAGAAGCCACCAGCAATGCTTTCAGGATGTGGCACCCAACCCCACTCCACTGGGTTAGATGACCTGGCAAAGGCTGTCAGAGAAATAATTCTGCTAAAGGAGGAGGTGGGCTACAGAGTTTTGGGGGGGGTGCCAACACCATTTGCCTGAACTTCCATAATAGTCGGGGTTCCTTTTTTCCTCCCATACCCACCCTCATTCCCAAGCAGATTGAAAGTTCCATCTCCCCTGCTCATCCCACAGATTCCTGCTGGAACTCCACAAGGCAAAGCTACAGCAGGGGAACTACTCCCACCACATCTGCGGGACAACCAGTGGTGCAAGTGGTAGACGAGAAGTACAGGAACTCAGGCATGTGAATCTGGACTGCCTCGTACGGTATGGGCTGTACGCCCATTGGCTCTTGCTCTGAACCAATGGGCATGCAGCTACCGAATGTTGATCAATCGGTAGGCGTGAGGCGGCAGGCAGGTGAAGTGCTGCCGCCCGCCCGGCTGACCCGAGGCGGGGTGGTGGGGCTCCATGGGTGGGTGGGGTGGGGCCACTAGATCACCAGGATACTTGGACCTGGGGGGTTTGACTAATGCCAGCGATCGGGCTTCATGGTCACTGGACCACCAGGGATATTGGTCTTGGGGGTTATTATAGTTTTGCCCGTGATCGGGCCAGTCGGGGGTTATTAGAGTTTTGCCCTAATCAGACCCAGTCGGGGTGGGGGTTACTACAGTTTGCCAGCGATCGGGCCAGTCGGGGGATTTACTTCATGCCAGCGATCAGGCTGCATGGGCGTCGGTCCCAATGACTGCTACCTAACCTTGGGCGCCAGGCGCAAGTCGCCGGGGATCGGGTACACTGCATGCTAATGGGGCCATAAGTAGATGCAAATTCCCCGTGCCTTGCATGAATTATGGCCCCATTTGCACGCCACCTTTTGAATATCGGAAATTTGCGCGTGGCGTAATGGAACTGTGCCACCGCATCTTGAATACTCCCTCTGACCACTTGCGGTGCGCCAAGTTCCACTCGCCATGCACAGTGGCTGTGGCCAAGGGGGTGATATTCAAAGGAGTTGCTCAATAGCGCAACTCCGTTGAATATCGCCCCGGCCACACCCCAGCGCAACTTTTTTGAGCAGCGCAAGGGCTTGCGCCACAGAATGGTGCAGTTTGAATATCCAGCCCATGGTGTAAACTTTTTGCATTGTCAAATTGTTTTTGCCTGTATAATAAAAAATGTTTTTACTACTACTACTACTACTACTAATTGTAATGCTTGGGGGATCAAACAACAAACTTCTTGCCAAAAAATGGGCAAGCTGGGGGCATTCCCAAAAATATGAAAAAGGGAGCACCCTTTTGCCCACAATTCTGCAAATATCGGTTAGTGGGGCTAGATCGCATAAGGAAGGGGAGTGAGGAAATACCGAGCTATGTGGTGGCATGGGTTGATTGCCAGATTATCCCCCAATTGTTCCACAACAGAGGAATGTTAGCCCCCTTCTCCCAGAGGTCATGACTGTGTGTCGCAGGTATGATCCCAGTGTCTGCACTGAATAATGCATAAAGTTTAGAAATAATATATGCCCTTTCTAATCATTCAGCTTCCTCTCTCACCATGGCTAAAAGGGGAGTAAGTACTTGAAAGATCGCCTCCAATAGTTTATGTTTCATAACAAAGTACAGCATTTGTAAATATCTAAAAAAAAGTCTGAGTTAGGTAGGTGAAACTTTTTTGCAATTATTGAAGGAAAGAACATACCCCTCCTCTATAAATTGCTGGAAAAAAAGAAGCCCTCTACGTGCCCAGTTCCCAAAACCCAGGTCAAATTTCGCTGGTATAAAATCTGAATGCCAACGGATAGGGATCAAGTATAACTGCTTAAGTGAGACAGAGTTGGCCCTTTTCACTGTTAACCTCTGTCTCAAGGTATGTTGGGTCCACTGATTTGTGAAATTGGTCAAATCAGAGTGCTTACTAAGCAGCCAGGGTTGCAATTTCAGCGGTCCTTCCTTAGCCAGGGCAGTTTTAATCTGCAGTCAAGAAAGGTCTGGAGAGTGCCTAACCATGTCCGCTATGTGAGTGATTTGGGCTGCTTTGAAATATCGTTTAAGGCTAGGGAGACCTAAGCCCCCATCCCACTTATGTCACCGTAGCAGCCTCCAACAGATCCTCAGCTTTCTACCCGACCAGGACAAGGTAGATTCTTCCCAGTGCAGTCAGCAATCCCTCACGATGATGCAGATCATCAAAGACTTACTCCAGCAATTTCAATCCTGCAGCCAGTAACAATGCTGGCTTTTTAGTCATTTTATAGAGTCTCTCCTTATTTTACCTGACTACCTACCTCAGCACCTTAACACCATCATCGGGCGGGCAGTGTAGGGAATGCTCAGGTTGGTGATCCCATTTCTGTTGCAGTGTACTTCTCAGTGGCCTGGTGACTGTCTTGTGGAGAGGGCATCCTTGGAACTCTCTGTGTAGTAGCCAACACAGTGGGGGAATGGCACACTAAAGCATGTGCTCCTTTGATACCTTAGCAATCTCACCAAGCCCTGACACAATACAATACAATAAAACTTCTGCTCCCTAAGCAGACATTTATGATATGCCGAAGCCTTTCAGCTCAAAGTCGACCAGGAATAGTCCCGGGGGCAAGGGAGAGGCCTGGGGGAGTGCCTGGCAGTCTGGCTACTGGTGGGACAGGGGCCTCGCAATGGGGGTCTGCTGCCCTGCCCACATTGGGACATTGGGCAGCTCAGACCATCCCGTCTGACTGAATTTATCAGCTTGCAGTGGGTCTAGTGTGCATCCAGGTGTGTGCAACCCTGCTCTTTCTGGGTAATGCCGAAACTTCTTAATATGGTTGGGGACAGGGCTCTACATGGCAGGATCTACAACCCACACAGTGTTCTGTGGGGGTTCCAGGGCCTCTCTTTCTCCAACTAATTGTTCCACCACTCTCTGCCCTTGATTGGCACTGCCCCCCTCCTCTTCTGTCTACACTGGGTGAATTCTTGATGGCCTAGGTGGCCCCCCACACTACACCTGCCCATCAAACAGGGGAGACAGAGTGTCAGGCTCTTTCCTGTTCTTTTTAATTCCACCATGGTGGACATGCCTCAATGCTTAACGTGGTTCTCCTCCTCCTCCTCAGACTGTAGTATACCATCAGTTTGTGTCTGGAGAGTCAGACTCTCACATTGTAGTGCCACCTTTTCTCAGGCAATGACTTTTCCTCCACTCTCAGGCTTACCTGTGTGGTAGGCCCATAATAAGCTTGCAGACCACCTCCCAGGGGAGCCATTCCATTGGACTCTCATGGGGGAGTTTTTCTAACAACTTTCCACTACTTTGGAAGGACTTAGTTTTGTAGCCATGTTGGCTAAAGTCATAGTACATTATGCATGTCCATTTCCCAGCTGGCATGACCAGTCTGCCTCCTTTCCTATCGTTTCCTTCTCTGTTTTCACTGTTTGTTTGTATACAAGCCTTTTACTGTATTAAATTGTTTTCTCCTTTGCAGCATCAATCTTCATGACAGTATCAGCCGGAACAGTTTTAGTAGTGGGAATCTTGTTGTGTTTCCTTATGGTGCATGGGGAGGGGGGTGAGGTATTTTGGCCTCTTGACTGGCTATTCCTAGAGTCAGATTAGGTGACACTTTTAGCTGCTGCAGAATAAGGGGTGCTAGCTGCCCATTCAAGGCTTTTATCTGCTGGCAAATTTCGAATGTTCGTATGCTCCCCCACCTACTGACCCAGCATGGGTAGCAATCTAGTCCACATAATATCACACAATGAGAATGGCCTTAATAGCCCGGTCAAGAGGTTAAAGATTTTTAGATACTTAAAAAGCAATAACTGTGTTCACTTTGAAACAATCCTTGCTACCCCCATGGTAGCTTCCTATTGCATGCAGGACCCAAACAGCCCACGCTGATGAATTTCTTATTTCTTTATTTTTATCGGAAGGATCGTGAATTCAGCTCATCTGCCCGATCCGTTCTCCTTCCGCCTGATCCTAGTTTCGAATGCTCCATCGCTGGGCCTCACCCACAATCTGACATTTTGTGATGTATTAGTTTGTAGAGCCCTGGGGCGTGCTCTATTGATTTCAATGGGAGTGGGATTTCAGTGATGTTTCTCAATATTTTAGAGAATCGCTGGGATCAACCCAAAGACACAGTTGAACTAACAAGGGTAGTACAAGATTGGAGCTCACCATCCCTGTGAGGTGTACCATATATACATGGCAGAAAACCCTTAAAAGCCCCAGCTGGTCTATGCGTGCTGGGGGGGGGTGCCATGTGGTGAAACCCTGTACTACTAATAGGGAAACAATTAATAGTGTGACCCCATGGAAAGAAGTGGGCATCACTCAGGTAGACATATGGTACGCCCTCAGACATGTGAAAGTCATTTGAACAGGTAAGGGAAGAATTCCATTTACCCCAGCAAGATTTTTGGCAATACCCACAAATGAGGCTCTCATTCAAGTCCAGGCTGGGGCCACATCTCACACTGCCCGCACCTGACATGGAGGTGGAGCTGTAGCCGTGGTAAAGCTCAAGAAGTGGAGTTAGTGGACGCACAGTGGGTGGGGGTACCACTGGACACTAGGGAATGCAGAACTGGGGAGTGGGGGCACTGGACACCAGGGAGTGCCTGACTGGGGGGGTCACTAGGGGATCACTGGACTCCAGTGAATAGTTGACTAGGGTGCTGGGAGAGCAGGGGAGGCTACAGGACACCAGTCAGTACTTGTCAGGGACGTGGTGTGGAGGGAGGCACAATTAGACACAAGGCAATGCTTGAGTTGGACAGGATGAGAGTGGGGACATGGCACAGGGTCACAATGTCATGGATGAAACAGCACGGCAAAAAATGCGTCAACCAGAACAGCGTGTGCTGCAATAATGTCAGTCAAAACACCAACCATTTAAGAAACGCACACACCCCATTAAAATGAATGGGACTTTATCTTTTTGCGGGAGGATCAGCCCCCAGCACCCCCCGAAGTGGGGGTGGGCTTGCAGCCATACCCACCAGACTTTTAATAAAGAACTCCAAGTAAGGTGTGGATTTTGGGTATGGGGTAACACTTGGGAGGGGAGAAATTTTTTTTTTATTAAAAAAAAATGTAGCAACACCAGGAAACCTGGGGGGAACTGAACCACAGTCCCAAATCTCCTTCACTGCTGTGCGCTGTTGCCTTTACCACTCCACCATGGGAGCGCCTTGACCAGGCACAGCAGCACAAGGAGTGAGGGCACAGAGGTGTCACTGAACCCCAGGGAATGCTTGACATGGAGGGGAGTTGTCAGTGGCGGACACTAGGAAATGTTTTTTTCTTTAATTTACTGTACTTTTTGCCCCTTTCATCTTGATCTGCTCCATCAGCCCTGCCACTCTGCCCACCCCCATCACCCTCCTTCTCCAGGACTTACCTCCACTCCATGGTTCCCCGTGGGAAGGGCTGCCAGGGGTCAGGCCCCTACTCCCCCCGACAGAGCTGCACTGTCAGTCTTGGAACAGAAAGCCAAGCTGGCCACGTGGGGCCTGCAGTAGGTGGTTAATGACATCCTGCCTGGTCAGGAGGCTTTTCCATTTCCTTGTCTCCACCCACAGACATTAGGAAGGCCTGGCTGACGTAGGTGTGTCATGCCACTGATGTCTCCCCTCCCTCAATCCTTGGCTCCAGCTTGCTCTGCCCTGTAGTCACCCAGCTAGCGATACTGCAGCAGAGTCCAAACCCCCCCCCAAGAAGGCAAGTGTCCATGGGATGCCCAGCCATCCTCCTTGGCCAGTCCTGCAATGACCCAGGCTCGTTCCTGAACCCGGGTCACCAGCATGACATGATGGAATTTTTAACTGAGACACCGCGAGGGCAGGGGGTCAAAACTGTGCCCCCCCCACATGAAAGCCAGGTAAGCAGTGAATGTGTTGTAACAGCTAGTCTGAGATATTTGAATCTGTCTGTGGCTGACCCAGCTGCTAATGTCAGCTGTGGGAGTTTCTGGGATACCGGATACCGCTGGAGCTGCTGTATTGACAGAATGTTTGGGGGGGGGGGGCGGAATAAACCAAATAAAGGACGAAGTCAAACAAGGCCAGTTAGTAAACATTTTCAGTTTGCTCACACAGTGCTAATCAGGGGTAACCTCATACTAGGTGAGTCTTTTAGTGATGGACATTCCCCCATAAATAACACAGGAATGGGAAGCACTGTGAATTATGAAAGGGTGTGAGTAGTCGCCCCGAGTTTCTGAAACAAACTCGAGCCACCAGGAGTCAGCCGGGAGGCAAGTGAGCATTCCAGAGGATGCCTCTTTCTATGGGGAGGGTGGGGCTGCCACGAGCACCTGTAGGACTGCCTCCTGGGTGACCACAGGTGGCAGTGCAGTCGGGGTAGTGGATGTGGGAGGAAAGATGTTGGCCGAGGCATGCAGAAGCACACATTGCATGCACGTGTCTGGACTCCTGGTGTGCTGATGTAAATGAACCATGTACCATGAACCTCTAGCACAGTCAGGCCCCGGCCCCAACCACTGTCCTCCCTCATGGCACCTAGGGAACCTCTCCCTCTGCAGCGCTGGAAGTGATGAAGGATTGGTACCAGCTTGGCTGCTCCCTACCATGAGAGGGCAAGCTCGTGAAGCAGAAAGTCCTCTGTGGACAAGTGGCAGGGATGCTGGGGGTTGGGAATGGGGCTGCCCGAGGGGGGGCAGGATAAAAAAGTATGATTAAAAAAAGTAATAAAAGGATATGAGTAATAGAGAAGAATCTGAGCCTTGTCTGCTGGTTCTGGACCAGCAATTTAGCCTGTTAACAACTGTCATTCTGCACTAGCTGTTTACTGCCCTCCCCCCTCCAGAGACCCTGGCAGGATGGGACTGAAGGATGAGGTACAAATAAAATGAGGGCAGATTTGCATGGAAGACATTCAGTGTGCAGAAGCACAGATGGATAATTCAGCAGAGACGCTCTTTACAGTGATGCAGTTTGCTTTAGCACTGTATTGTCTGGCTGTTACACACAGAATATTCCACAAGATGGCACACTTGAGCTGTATCATTATCACTGAACTCTGGAGTCTAACACTTGTCTACAGTCCCTCCACCCCCAGCCTGGCAGGGAAGTGACCGGCAGAGGAACCAATGAAAAGAGGACAGATTTACATAAAAGGCAGGTTTCACTGCTTTAGAGGTTCTTAAGGAAACAGCTGAGCATTAATAACAGAGAGAAGTTCATCCAACCTCTGTGACCTTGTGACAGTGGACAGAATTTTCACTATGTACTGGGCTCCTGTCCTCGCCTTGATCATAACCTGCTGCACAAGGAAGGGTTTGCTGAATGATTTCTGCATTATTCATTGCTGATAAATAGACTAAAACTGTAAAGATTTTTTTTAAATCCATAAATTTGCCACCACGATTTTGATACTTTAATTCTGCTGGATCATATTTTTTCAGGTTCCGGAGCCCAGCCTAGCCTGACTCAGGTACCCTCAATGTCAGTGACTTCAGGAGAAACTGTTAAACTCCATTGCACTCTGAGCAGTGGCTACTCCATCAGTAGCTACTGGGCATCCTGGTACCAACAGCGACCTGGGAATGCACTGCGATACCTTCTGGCCTTCCATTCTGACTCTAACAAGCACCAAGGTTCTGGAGTCCCTAACCGGTTCTCTGGATCCAAAGACAATTCCCAGAACATCTGCTATTTAACCATCTCCGGTGTGCAGACAGAGGATGATGCTGATTATTACTGTGCTATATATTATGGCTCCTCTAATGCGATGTACACAGTGATACAGCCCCATAGGAAACCGAGACCTAAACCTTCTGCATCACTGAGTCCGTCTGTAGCTCAGCTAAAAGTGGTGCCAGCAACCAAATGTGGGGCACACCATCAAACCTTCAGATTCAAGTTCGTGGCTCAGTAAAAAGTAAACCTTTGGTTATTAAAGCTGCAGAGCATGCTATGGCCAACATTTCGTAACTACTGTACACCTCTGTGATCCGTTTTAGATCACTCTTTCTCTTTGATCTCGTAAGATGTCATTTTGTTGCCTTTCACTATGTAAACATGCTTTGGCAGCTTATTAATTAAAATAAATGACAATTTCATTAATGTAAGGCCTCTGTGGGGTGGGTACCTTCCCAGATACCTTAATGGTACAGAACGCCACTACCTTACAAAACCAGCGCATGGCTGTATATGTCACAGTGGCTCCTGGGTTTGTGGTTTCCATTACAAGTGAGAGGGGTTCGTATCCAGAGAACAGAAATAGTGCAGTGCTTACTCCCAGAGAAAGATTTAGTTGTGCCTGGTGGCAAGTCACTATGGCCCCCTGGAATGTCATCACTTCCCACCTTCCCACTGTGATTACCCCTCTCACCGACCCCCACAATATTACACAGTTCCCCACTCTGCATGCAGTCATAATCTATAGGAAAAGCAGGAGACAACTGATTCAAGCCAAACTGCACACCTTCATTAGGAATGCCCCATGGGGGAAAAGGGGTTAATGAAGATACAAGGTAGTAGGTGTTGAACAGCTGGTCTTAGGCGTGGCCAAACCAAACACTTTTCCAGGCTTTCACTAAAAATTCCCGGCAAAGCATAGCCCCGGCACAACCTATCCTCACTGTATAGTAAATTATATTGCCCTCCTGTACTGGAGGTGTTGCTCTCTCATATCTGGTACCAGTACTTAATACCCCTTTAAGCCTTTAGGGAGCTCCCAAATAAGCTAGTTGGTACCCAGTCGCAGAATCCCTGGAGGCCCACTGGTGTCGGATGTGGCTGACGGTTTGCTGCACTTCCCAGCAACTAGCAGCAAAGAAACATAATTTGTTGGCAGGAAAAGGACCACTTGGCTCACTCAGTCTGCCCTGATGTTCCCTGCCTATTCTGTCTACGCAGACCTTAACTGGCCTCTGACAACCATCCCCCTGCCTGCCTATTTACTAATACTCCCCTATGTCTGGCCCACATATGCTTGAAGCTGGTCACTGCTTTTTCCACCAGGTTCTATATGATAATGGCGATCGCAAAACCGTGATCGCCGTTACAGTGAGTGTATATCGCAGAACACCACAATGGCGATGTACACTTGTCGCCGACACCACAACCTGCAACTAGAAATATGATTTATGTGGGGGGCTGTGCCACCCCCCCCCCCGCATCACCCTGATTGTAAATTGCTAATTCCAGGGGGGTACATGTTGGGGAGGGGGAGACAGTCCCAAAAACAAATAACGTCAGCAGCAGTAAAATGTTTCCTGGTCCCCAGTGCCTGCTGCACCTCAGATAGCCACTCTCACCACCACACCACATGGCTAGCTTGGTAGCAGCAGGCCACACTGCCCCACACAAACCCTCTTCCCTATCCCTCCCCTTCCGGTCACCATCGTAACCCTCCCTCGCTCATAGCCTCACTGTCCCATTCTGTCGACACCCTTACACGGCAGCCCACATTTGCAGTACTGCAAATGAGTCATCCTTTTGAGAGTCGCCCATTTGTAGTCACTATTATCACTGGATACCTTCCAACCACTTCCTTGGCTGACAGATTGTTCCAGGCATTCACCACTCTTTCAGTGAAGTAGTATTTCCTCACATCCCTCCTAAACAACTCCCCATTTCAGCCCCATTGCATGCTCCCTTATCCTGGTGTACTTTCTCATTCGAAACAGACTCCTCTCCTGGACTCTTTTCACTCCTGTGAGGGACTTGTAAGTCTCTATCATGTCCCCCCCCCCCATCTCTCTGCTAGGGTGTACATGTTGAGATCCCTCCAAAGCTCAGTGTACTGAATAGAATCCCAAGCACAAAGGCCATGCAATTGCCAAAAGTCACACCAATCCCAGAGTGAAGTGCAGTATTTTTTTGTTCCTGGCTGGATAGCCAAATGCAGTTCAAGGATTGCCAACTGTATAACATGGCAGAATTTCAAGTATCGGTCACATTATTTCTTTCTCACTACAGTTTGTGATCTAAATTGCTTAGCAGGGGCAATACTGCACCAAAAACATAGATTGTCATGTCAGTTGTTCCTAGTTGCAGGATTTGCAATACCAGAGAAAGGACGCGTGTCTGGAAAGAGTCAAGCCAATTATGTGAGCTTATAGCTCAGTGGTTGGAGCACCCGGATGGTGTTCTGGGGGCCTGGGTTCATCTCCCGGTACGTCACATTATTTCTTTCTCACTACAACTGTAGAACATACAACATAATCCTCACTTCAGGACTTCTCGATGCAAATTCCCTTTGGTGAGAAGGGGGGGAGCAATAACCTTGGTGGCAAATCCTGTGTCCGGGGGTATTGCATGGTGCAGTCTGGCCAGGAACCACCCCTGTGCATACCTTGGGGCATTGCATGGTACAGTCCAGCCAGGAGCTACCCCGTGCATGTCTTGGGGCATTGCATGGTACAGTCCAGCCAGAAGTCACCCCTGTGCATGTCTAGGGGTATTGCATGGTACAGTCCAGCCAGGGGTTACCCCTGTGCATTGCATAGTCACAGGCTCTGCACTTGCTCCTGGACCCTTGTAACATGGCCAACTAAGATGCTGTCTATGGAAGTCCCTGAGTGTCAACAGTTCCTGCCTCAGTCTTGCTACAGTACTTGTGCCCTGCAGAGAACCTCTTACCTTCTCCATTCAGTGGATAGAAAACTCTTCACGTTTTTTCCCATCCCTTTGACCCGAGGGGGTAGAAGGAGCCACATTTGTTGGTCAAAAAACAGATTTAACTTACACCACACACTATACATATTCTGTCCCCAGCAAGGCAGCATGGGGTTAGTCCTTAACTTCAATATAACTCCATGCTGTAGGACTTTATTTTTGCTTTTGGAACAAACGGCTCATTTGCACATTCAGTGCACCATAACTTTACCTTCAGTTTGTATCAGCAGGTTGCCTTGCAGATTAAACACGGCACCTTTTACCTGGGCCCCCAGGGTGGGAACCTGCAATCATACCACCCAATAACATGTTGGAGAAGCCCCCAGGCATCCTCATGGGCTGCCCCTGTGAATGGTACGGTTGAAGACTTGTGGTCCGGGAGGTGGAGGGGCAGCCCATGATGGACTCCTCAAATGAGGCCACTACTTAAACAGCACAAGACCAGCACCCCTGCTGGTTGCATAACATTTGTCCCCCCTCCATCCCCATCTTCTCTTCTCCAGCTCAGCTCATTTGGTGGCAGACCTGTTCCCTGTAACCCACGTCTATTTACCTGGGCGCCTCCTACAGGGTGAAGCCATGTAATCAAACCACCAAGTAACACATCGCACAAGCATCCAGACACCCTCATGTGCTGCATTTGTGAACCAAAGAATTACAAACTCATGGACACGTTTACAGTCACTCCACTATCAGTATCTCATTACTTGTAAAGTGCTTTAGGATACATTATGTATGAGAAGTGCTATATACATGCTAATTCTTCTTCTTCTTCAGACAGATTGGGCAGCTCCACTGACAAATCATGTACAGGTAGCATGAATTAAACAGGATAATTATGCCATGTGATAAGCTGTAGTTCCCTGCACAAATGGTCACATTAAGGTATTCAAGTGAAAGCAGAGTCCCACAGAATGACTGGCAGGTGGAAGTAGTTGCTTTTTCCACTGTTCACTGGCTAACAGGCTGACATATCTACAGACTTGAAATATTATACCAATGTTTGCATACATTTTCCAAGCAAACATTAAAACATGAACCCAACCTGGGACACCACAGTCACTACACCTCTAACTGCAGAGCCTAATGTTTGCCTACTGTCCCCTAAGACCCTGGCAGGGAGGGGACTGGAGTAAGAGGATGCAATACAAAGAGGGCAGATTTACATAAAGGGCTGGTTTCTGTGCTTTAAATGTTCTTAAGAAAACAGCTGAGCATTAATAACAGACAGAAATTGATCCAGACTCCGTGACCCTCTGACTGTCAACAGCATTTCCACAATGTACTGGGCTCCTGTCCTCACCCTGATCATAACCTGCTGGCCATGTAAGGGGTTCTAAATGTTCTCATTTGTTTTGTTTCTTAATATTGTTTTATTACTTTCATTTAAAGTTCAGGGTTTAAAGGGCAATATTCCAATTATGGTTTACTTTAGAATGTCCTACACTGGAAACAATTATGTATTTATATACACTGCCCTTTAACTTGTTGCATTGGGAATCCTCGATGCTATATGCCTTAACTCAATGCCAGATTAATTTTCATACATTTACCCTACTATGTCCGGGTCATGCCTGAAAACGGTCCCCTGGATCAGTGCACTTACCCGATTACAAAAACCTTAAATAAATAAATTAAATAAATGTAAACTTATACCAATGTAACAAACTGCCCTCCTCCTACGAGATGGTACATCTAAACAAGTCTATTCTGATGAGAAAACTTTAAATTAAATTAAAATTAATTTTAAAAGTGCTATATGGTATTTAAATGTTTTTCTAACCTAAATGTGTGTATCTATCTTTTGTGTATGGTAATTTTCTCAGGTTCCAGTGCCCAGCTAAGACTGACTCAGCCATCTTCAGAGTCTGTGTCCTAGGGCAAACAGCTCAGCTCTCCTGTACTATGAGTGATGATCACAAGATCAGTTTCTATTGGGTTTCATGGTACCAGCAGAAACCCGGGAATGCTCCAAGGTATCTTGTGAGTGACAAAAATGATTCAGCAAAGCATAAAGGCTCTGGGGTCCCTGACCGGTTCTCTTCATCCAAAGACTATCCCAAGAACACCTGTCATTTGTCCATCTCCGGTGTGCAGGCAGAGGATGATGCTGATTATTACTGTGCTGCATGGGATGGTACCAACAAGCTATACACAGTGATACAGTCACATAGGGAAATGAGACAAAAACTTTCTGTATCACTGCATCTGTTTTACTTCTCCTTCATTGGTAAAGTCCGTGACAAAGCTGTATTCACATACCTCTCGTATCATCTAGCTCTCTCTCTCTCTCAGCAATTTCCTTGACTTATTAAAAAAACTCAGTTCAGTCAAGCAAGCAGCACTACACACCACAGAGTAGTGCTTCCTCCACAGAGGACGAGTGAGATGTCAGGCTTGCTTTTTCACTCCACGATTGTGCCTGTGCCGCACTGCTCCGGCAGCAGACTTTTGTTTCTTCATTTCCCTCATGTAGGTTGTCCATCGTCTTCTCATCACCTCCAAAGAAGGATCCATTTCTCTCCTTACCCTTCTTGACCTGAGTGCAGCATTTGGTGCAGCTGACCGCCTCATCCTGCTAGATCACCTTGAGTACAGTGCGGGGGTCTCGGTTATTCTCCTTTCTTGATTTCATTCTTCTCTCTCCCACCATGCCTTCTTTGTCTCTGGTGGTGGCTTTCTTCCTCCCTCTGGCCTCTACTGTATGGCATCCCTCAAGGCTCAGTTCTTGCATAGACAATGACAGCAGAAAAAGGCCTGTCAGCCCATCTAGTCTGCCCAAAACACACAAAAAACCACCACGCACTCCAGAGCCAGGAGAGTGACTTGCCTCAGTGAAGATATGCAATAAATAACACAAGTACAGTTTTTACTGCAAAAATATTACTTTACTTTTAAATTCAGAGTTAGTTGTGCCTTCACTCACTTTTTCTTTTATCAACTCTGAATTTAAAAGTAAAGTAATATTTTTGCAGTAAAAAACTGTACTTGTGCCATTGATTGCATATCTTCACTGGAGGGCAAGTCACTCTCCTGGCTCTGGAGTGCGTGTTTTTTTTTTTTGTGTTCATGATTTTGGGGTTTGCTTCCCACATCCGCACCCCACCCCAGTTTGGAAGCTCGGCACTACAGTTTGTTCCATCTAGTCTGCCCACCCTACCAAGCTATGCTGCACTGCCCCCGGTGGCCATCCCTCCCCCCCTTTCTAACTAACCCCCGATGCCTGTCCCATCCCTGCTCACTGATCTGGCATGTACCACTTCCTCTAGCACCTTGTTCCACTTGTATACCACTCTTCCTGCAAAAAAGTGCTGATGAATGTCCCTGTTGACGCTCCTGTGAGTTTAAGTGAGTTCTGTCTCATGCTAGTATTTGAGAAAGAGAACCAGGATGGCAGCGTCAAAATCTTTTACACACCCTCCTCGTTTGTTGTTTGCCACTCCCAGTTTCTTGCCCAGTAGGTGGACCAGTTTTCAATTCAGGATTGGTTGTCCAGTTTTGCATTTCAGTCGTGACATGAATATTGAGCACATGTCAGTTAGAGTCAGTCATGTGATTGGTTGGTGGGCTCAGGCTATCCTGATCGATCACTATGCCCTCCACCCAATTGGCTAAAACTCTCCTTACTGATCTCGATCCCTTCTCCTTCAGTTGTTACTGTTGTACTGCGATTCCTTGCAGACGTTAAACTCACACACTGTGCTCTGGGTAGTAGAAATATATCAGCAAGCACGTGGTCAACATTTCAGATCAATTAAAGAGCCAGCACAGCCAAAATAGCAGACAGGAAAATACTACACATTTTAAGTAGTCAGTTTCAACTATTTTTGAAGCTGTTTTCTTTTTCAATTTGCACATTTGAACGTTTTCTGTGTGCTAGTATTACGTTGGATGTGTGGAATAGCACTCTGCCTAGCAGTTGCCATATCTAGTTCTGTTCCTCTCTCTACATCATCAGCACCGTGACCTCACTGAAGTGATGTCACATGGACTGACTGCCAGCTGCTGATTGGCTCTTCCTAAGCAGCTGTGATGTCACAGTCAGTGAGGTCACTCGCAATGCTGATGATGTAATGGATGGAGCAGAACTAGATATGCAGGCTGTCAGGTAGACTGCGGTTCCACACAACACACCTACTAGCATCAGGTAGAAAAACATTCTAAGTAACCGAGGGGGAAAGTAAAAGTATCTATATAAAAGGCAAAGGTTGGTTGCTTTTAAAAAATTATATTAGCTTTAGGCAGTACACTAGCACTTTAACATCAGTCTGTTTTTTTAATTCATTTTATTGAAATATTGAGGCAAGAGAGACATTTTACATAACATTGACATTTTCACATTACAAGGGTTATTTCCCTTTACATATAGCACAACTTATTTCTTCATTTCATTGTTATATTCTTGATCATCGTCCTACATCATGCTACTTCTAATATTATTATTTCTTTATTTTATTTAGTTTTTGTATACTGGGTAAGTACCATAGCCATGAAATGACTATTTTTAGGCACGACCCGGGAGATTACAGTAGGTAGGCAGGGAATTACATCTGAAACAGGTAGAAACAAAAATACAGAGCAAAACAGGATTTGACAGTACTAGAGTTGGTACACAATTTGGCAATTGCAGGGTAGGTAACAGGTTGGGTCAGAGTTTACACCAGCAGCAAAACAGTGATAGCTATCACATATCTAAGCACAAAGGGTTTAAGAGCAGCTGAAGCAAAAACCAGCGGAGACATTTCTTCTATGTGTTCTCACTTCCATCTTTAAGAATTCTCTGACTTTGTATGGTCAAGGTAAGTACCCAAGGCTCGGTGTCCTCAACTGGGGTTCTCCTGGGCCTGCAGATTCTCCCCTCCCTCTCAGGTTAGTCTTAAAGGTTCAGCCAGTTCTCCTCCCCTCCAAAATACCCACTGTGTCCATCTGCGGACAAACACATGTGATCTTAGGTTTACCCTATGTATCAGCTCTTCCATAGTCTGGATTTCCTGTATTATTGATAGCCATTGTTCAAAGGTGTTGGGGGCAGGGGTCCCCTCTAAGCCAGTTACGGGTGATTGCTTTGTGGGCTGTCCCAATTAGTATGTTCCACATATAGTACCTATCCGCCCCCTGGATCCAAGGTGGCGGGAGGCCTAGCAGCAACTGGGGACACCCAGGGTTCCCATTATGGGAAAATTTCTCTCAAGGCTTGCTGGATTCTCTCCCAGAAGGGCTGGATGACTGGGCATTGCCAAAAGATGCGTGTGTGATGTGCCTTGGTTTCAGGGCATTTTCTCCAGCAGTCCGCCAGGCGATCTGCCTGTCACTTACTCTGGATCAGAACTGTATAGAAATATCTAGTTTTTATTTTCCATGTAAATTCTTGCCAACATGGAGAGTGCGTGGTGTTTTCTCACCTAAGAATATTTTTCCGCTTTTTTCCTCTAGTTTTATCTCAGCTTCTCGCTCCCATTTTTTCTTAAGAGGGTCTGAGCATTTAGTGTCAAGTCCCCTAATGCTTTGCATATGGCAGAGATATGTTCCGTGTTAGTTTTGATTTATGATGTCTTGAATTGTGTTTTGGAGGTGCTCTGTGGCTGGATTTCCTGGTCATGACTGCGAAGAGTCATTATGTTTGATCTGAATTGTAGAAACCGAAGTGGTCAGAGTTCCGTAATTGATATGTATTTTTTATTTGGGAGAATTCCTGGATCACTCCTTCCTTAAGGAGCTGACCCACTTGACAAAGTCCCAGTCTGTACCACCTACTAAATGTCAGATCATGTTCTGAGGGTGGGAAGCCGCTATACCGTGCAAACCATTTAAAGGGCCATAGGGTTGAGGCTAGTTTATATTTTTCCCAGGTTCTATGGGTTGCCTTAATTGTATTGTTAATCATTGAGGGACACAGCTCTTCCGTCTGGGCACCTCCCGGGTAGTTCATCACCCTGGTTCCTAATAGAATCTCTCCCCCTGCTAGTTCCTCCATTTGCTTCCAGTGGGATTTGTATCCCTCTGCTGTCCAGAGCAGTGCATGTCGGAGGTGAGCAGTCAAGTAGTAGTCCTCTAGGTTAGGTATCGCTCTCCCTCCATTCTTTTTCTGTTTGCATTAGTGCAGCTCTGATCCTGGGCCTCTCTGGGGTCCATATAAATTGAGAGATGAGATGTTGCTATTTTTGAAATTTGGCCTGTGGAACATCAAGGGGGAGGCACTGAAACATGTAAAGAAATTTTGGTAGTACTGTCATTGTTATGGCCTGTATATTGGAGTATAATGGAAAATTCAGAAGTGACCATCTATTGATGCCTTGTTGTATCTGTTGGCTTAGTGGTTCAAGAGTCACAGCAAACAATCTCTTTGGGGCTTTGGGAATTTGGGTTCCTAGGCATTTTATATTTGTGGCATCCCAGTCTAGTGGGAATATCTCCATGATTTTCTGCGATGGGTTGTAGTGGAATTTCTGGATTTCAGTTTTATTCTTGTTTGAGGCGTACCCAGCATGATGGCCAATTCCTCCAGGAGTTGTCAGGTCCTGGGTAGGGAGGTTTCAGGATTCTGTAAGATAAAACAGAGCGTTGTATGTGTACAGGGATATTTTATGTTCTATATTCCCTTTGGCCTTTGTTATGCTCGGGTCACCCCTGACTGCCCAAGCTAGTGGTTCTATCTACAGAGTGAATAAAATAGGGAGAGTGGACCCTTGTCTTGTCCCCCTTCTCAGATGGAATCTCTCAGAAAGACCTCTGTTAACCCTGACCTGTGCCTCAGGTGCAGCTGTATAGAGTTTTGCTGCTCTATGAAAGACCTGGGAGGCCCAGTTGTTCCAGGACCAAAAAGAGGAAGTTCCAGGACACTTTGTCGAATGCCTTTTTCGGCATCTAGGCCCACGATACTCATGGGGGAGGTGTCTGTTTATATGATCTATGATGTCAATGGTTCTATGATGCTGTCTGATGCTTGCCTGCTCATGATGAACCCTGTTTGACCAGGGTGTACCAATTGGGGCATTAGAGGTTGAGTCAAGAGGCTAAGATTGCTGTATATATTTTATAATCTACGTTTATAAGGAAATAGATCAATAAGAGGTACATTCTGTGAGGTCCTTACTTTCTTTTGGGAGGACAGTGATGGTGTGTAGTCCCAAGATGGTGGGCTCCCCCCTCCCCACATCTCATT
This sequence comes from Neoceratodus forsteri, assembly GCA_016271365.2. Classification (NCBI taxonomy): domain Eukaryota; kingdom Metazoa; phylum Chordata; order Ceratodontiformes; family Ceratodontidae; genus Neoceratodus; species Neoceratodus forsteri. Next base: position 307,899,009 of record JADMNL010000027.1, on the reverse strand, counting down.
GTAGGTGTCTTGTAGAAGTGGGATGGTCTCTTTTAGGAAGATCTTGTACAACTCTCCCTCAAAACCATCCGGACCTGGGCATGTGCCTGCTTCTAGTTTTTTTTATGGTGTCTGATATTTCCTTTTGGGCTATTCTGGATGTAACCCGTAGGTGGCACTATCCCAGGGGCTACTACCCCTGCCTGCTTGGCTAGTTGCAGGTTAAGGGGCCTGGGTACTAAAATGGGTGCCTCCACCCAGAGGACACGGTTGTTAGTAGCAAGGCTAACCAGGGTACAGCCCTCCAGGACACTGTAACCCCCAGTGGCCTAGACAATATGCAACAAACACTTTCACAGTAGCCCCTATTCAGCATACAAATCCCCACACTGTTTGCACCTACCGCCAGGGCTGGTTCCACCAGTTCGACCCTGGTGACCCCCTGTAAAACAAGGTTAGGCACAGCAGATAACAACAGTACCATGCTTTTGGTACAAACTGGAACCACAGTCAGATTAAATGCAAAAAAAGTTAGATCTGATTTATTCAGGGGAATTGAACAAGGGAGGGACGTAATCAGGTTGATTGATTCTAAAACTGATCTAGTCAGGCAATTATGCATGTACTTTTAGTTCCTGCACAGTCACACGCTCTGGGTACCCAGCTGGAAGTAAGATGGGCTAGCCTGGAATGTTGCCCGGGGTAGGCTAGCGTTGCAGCTGGTCGGGACCCTGTGATGAAAAGAAAAGGCATGCACAACCACACCCAGTTTGTAATCCGGAGCCAGGAGGCTCAATTCATGATGATTAGACAAAACAATTAAATCAGATGACACACTTTGATTGAGCTGTTGTTGCAGGGAGCTACCCTGGTGTTTACTCACACTAACCAGTGCAGGACACAGGATGGACGAAATGGAGACTACAGAATGACTTGCTGGTTTGCCAGGAGAAGCAGGGCCCACATGATTCACTGTGGTGGTGTTCCTGTTCGTGATGTTGAGTAGGGGGCTGATCCCCAGGCAGGTCTCTTGTCGATGGTCTTCTCTGTGGCGTGAGTAGCTGGCTGGGCCAAGGTGTGGAGGCCCAGACCAATTGGAGATGAATGTGGATTCAGTCCGGTAGGTGCTGGATGCAGCTTCCAGCAAGCAAAGCACAATTAAACAGTGGGTAAACAAATCGCAACCCACTAATAGTATACAGCACATTTATAGTAAAGCAATCACCATACCACCAAGTGGATAGCAGTCCAGCAGCGATATCAGTGTCTCTCAGCAAAACTGGGAGTTCTGTGGTGAATGGATGTCCTGACAGGCTGATCGTGTACAGCAAATCTTCTGTCTGCTTCAGGTTTAAGTTTGGTCACATTTCAGTGGCTTTTCTCCCACTCATTTGGATACAGTCCAGATTATTCACAAATCCCCTATCCAGAGACAGCAGGCAGACAGGCCAAACTCAGCCTTTCCACCAGTCTCCTGCGCGAACTACGCAGGAGCAGTTGCTCGAATCTCTCGAGCTGTTAACTCTTTCAACTTCTCACAACAACTGACCCCTGCAGCAGGCAGCTTGGGAATTTCCCTTCGGTCCAAAAGGTTCTGGTTGGTGGATCCATCAGTCTGTCAAAGCAAGGGCTCCCTCTCCAGGTGCATTTAGGCGCCAAAGTCTCAAAACTACAATTCCTACAGAAATTTACTCTCAAAAGACCCTGGGGACATATTACATTTTAGGGTGCCCAAAGGTACTGATTGGCCCATTCTGGCAGTCCAGGACCAAGATGGTGGTGATAAACAGAACTGTCCATGCTGCAAGAAGGCAGGTTAGACAAACTACAATATTATTACTATTCTAATAGATAATCAGCAATTGAGTATAGTTCTAATAGAGCCCCCTCTGCTAGAAATGCGGCGGCAGAACAGGAGCAATTATCTGGCAGTCCAGGTGGGACTGAGCTTAGAAACACTCAGCCCCCACCCAGATTAATTATACACTGTGATATAGGCAGCTGTTAAAGAGACAGGACACAGAGGCTATAAAGGCACTCACATGCAATAGCTTTTAAATGGTTAAGACACAGGACACCAGCCTGGCAGTGGGTATTTAGGCACACCCAAGAAAGACTTTCGAAACCCCATTTCTAGGGGTTACATGGACATTAGGCCCTGACCTTGTTCGTGGGTAAGGGTGGGAGTCCTAGGGATCCAAGGAATCTGATTTTGTATTCGGTAGTAGTCTGTCTGGGTTTAGTAGTTTCTTATAGTAATCAGAGAAAGCCTCTGTAATCTGCTCTCTATTGGTGTGACAATTGTCCAGTCTCTGGGTGCCTATTCTTAATAACGTTTGCTTTTGCTGCCTAGTGTTGTGAGCCTATAGGCTAGGAACTTCATTGCCCGTGCCCTTCCCTCATAGTATGTTTGCTTCAAGTACCATGATGCTCTTTCTGTCTCAGTTTTGTGTATGTTGTTAATTTGCTTTTTAAGGTGTTTGATTTCTCTGTTCATTTCCCTAACCCATGTCTATTTTTGAAGGGTTTCAGTGGCCCTCAACTGGTCTTCTAGGGCTATTAGTTGTTTCCTGCGCTCTTTGTTTTGTAGGTTGCTATGGAGATTAGTTTGCCCAGAACCATTGTTTTTATGGTGTCCCAGAGTATTTTCGGAGAAATGTCCTTGGTGTTGTAGAGTTCTAGGGTCTGTTCTATTAGTTTTGTACCTTGGTTTTAACCTCCTTGTCCCTTAATAATGAGACATTCAACCTCCATTGCATTCTTTTCTTTGAGAGGTGCAATGCTATCTCTAGAAACATGGGTTGGGGGTCTGAGAGCATGGAGGTACCCACCCACATTGATTTGATCTGTTCAAGATCTGTGGAACAGATAAAATACATGGCTAGTCTAGAGTAGTTTTGAATCGGGGTGAATGATATATGTAGTCTTTTACCTTTGGGTACTTCTCCCTCCAGATGTCAGACTAGATGGGCCTAGCGGTCCTTATCTCGTCAAAAGTCTATGTTTCTATGTCCTCCAATCCTACCTTGTTCATCAGTTTTGCCACCCAGATAGGCAGTCTTGGTGTTGGGGTTCACTATTTGAGACGTACAGTCCATCGCCTATTGAACACCAGGTTCCAGTCCCCCTATAATCACTCATCCCTGAGCCTTCCGCCAGTAGTTTCACAAGTTCTGAATGAAGGCTGTGGGTGAACTAGTGGGGCATAGACATTTACCATTGTGATCAGTGTATCTTGAATGCTGCCTGTCACTATTAAATAGCACGCTCCTGGGTCCTTCGTGACCTCTTGTTCTTCAAATGGCAAAGATGCTGAAAGAAGAATAGCCACCCCCTCTTTTCTCCTCTTTCTAGGGAGGCATGGTAGACCATGGTTTTATTTTGGAGTTTCACCTCCTCCCTGGGAATTAAGTGTGTCTCCTGTAAGAAATTTATTTCACATTTTTGTGATTGGAGGTAGGTGAAGACCTGTTTCCTCTTAATGGGGTTGTTAATCCCATTTATGTTGTAGGATAGGACTTTTTGTTCAATCTGGGTCATTAGATATGTTCAAATTTACTAATGCAATTTCCAATTGGTGGTCAGTAGGTCTATAGTGTCTAGGCCAACCTTTAACCCTCATATTATGGCTCTTCTTTTGCCTCTTTAAAGTAACAGACTCTTCATAACATTCTAAAAAACTCAATCTGTTCTGGCTAAACAAACCAACAGTGTGTCTGAATAACTTGTAAATTAACAGCGGTAATACACATTTCTGAACACAAGATGTCACTGTACTTTGTAGTTTCCCCTGATAGTTTAACTGAGCTGCAAATGCAAGATCTTCCCCCCAAACTATATGGGGGTTAATCTTGTGTACAAAGACTTGGTCTGTCACCATATCACCAGGTGTATTCACCCTGGGAGGGGTCGCTGTGTGGAAATAAACGTTGTCACCTTCCTGCATAGGGGAGGTGCTCCATGTGGGGAGCTGGATTTCCCCCAATATGTTTTGGTGACTTCCTAGGTCAACCGAATGCTGTAAATTGGGGTTTGAGGGGTGGCACTTTTGTGGCATCATTTGCCCCGTGGGACCAGGGCACGATCCAGCTCTGAAGGCCAGGGAGAAAGTATTGCCCCAGTCCGCTGGTAAACCAACATCAGCAGTGCTAGAAGTATGGCACCTTGCATAATGTCATAGTGGTGTTCCTCCAGCCCTCCCTCTGGTTCTGCATGTATGGGGATATATGTGCTTTTCCATTTACACTTTTCCCCATATTGAGCTACTGCTATCCTATCTTTCTTTCTTTTCTTTTCCTCTTCCTTCCACCATTTGTACTGTCCATACCATTCAATATCTTTCTGTCATTCGATTCCCCCAACCCAAGCATCAATGTGCATGCATCAGGCAGGCTCCCATGAAGTACAGTACTGGAATCAGAGTTCATACTCCAAAGTCCGCTTAAGTTCATGTTATTTCCTAAGTGGTCATTTGTTGCTCACAGTCTAGCCGCGACTCTGTGATGGGGAAGGAGACAGAGTGACCGCTGGATACCAGGGAAATCCTTAAGGGGGATGGGATTAAGAGACTAGGACCACTGGACACCAGGGAATTACTGACCTGAACAGAGTAAGCTGGTTGGGGCAGTGGACATCAGGGAGTGCTTGAGTGGGACTGGACAAGGGAGTAGGGGAAGACACTGGACACCAGAGAGTGCCGAACTGGAATGGGTTGAGAGGGACCCCCACACATCACAGAGTGCCCGAATGGAGTGGAAACCAGGGAGTGCTTGAATGAGACATGGTGAATGGGGTGGAACCACTGGACACCAGAACATGCTTTACAGGGACAGGGTGAGGGCAAGGGGAGCACTTGACACCAGGAAGTGCTTAACACTGATTGGATGAGGGCGGGGGTCACTAGATACTACAGAATGCAGGACATGGAAGGAGTGAGGGCACAGAGGTGTCACTGAACCCCAGGGAATGCTTGACATGGATGGGAGTTGTCAGCGGCGGACACTAGGAAATGTTTTTTTTCTTTAATTTACTGTACTTTTGGCCCCTTTCATCTTGATCTGCCCCAACAGTCCTGTTGCTCTGTCCACCCCCATCACCCTCCTTCTCCAGGACTTACCTCCCCTCCATGGTCCCCCATGGATGACCTCCCCCCATGGGAAGGGGTGCCGGGGTCAGGCCCCTACTCTCCCGGACAGAGCTGCACTGTCAGTCTTGGAGCAGAAAGCCAAGCTGGCCATGTGGTGCCTGCAGCGGGTGGTTAATGACATCCTGCCTGGTCAGGAGGCTTTTCCATTTTCTTGTCTCCACCCACAGACGTTAGAAAGGCCTGGAAGATGCAGGTGTGTCATGCCACTGATGTTTCCCCTCCCTCAATCCTTGGCTCCAGCTTGCACTGCCCTGTAGTCACCCAGCTGACGATACTCCAGCGGAGTCCAAACTCTCCCCACCCCCCGAGAAGGCAAGCATCCATGGAATGCTCAGCCATCCTCCTTGGTCAGTCCTGCAATGGCCCAGGCTTGTTCCTGAACCCAGGTCACCAGTGTGACATGATGGAATTTTTAACTCGGACACCGTGAGGGCAGGAGGTCAAAACTGTGCCCCCACATGAATGCCAGGTAAGCAGTGAATGTGTTGTAACAGCTGGTCTGAGATATTTAAATCTATCTTAGGTTGACCCTGCTGCTGATGTCAGCTGTGGGAGTTTCTGGGATCCCGGATACCACTGGAGCTGCTGTATTGACAGAATGTTTTTTTGAGGCAGAATAAACCAAATAAAGGGCAAGTCAAACAAGGCCAGTTAGTAAACATTTTCAGTTTGCTCACACAGTGCCAATCAGGGGTAACCTTATACTAGGTGAGTCTTTTAGTGATGGACATTCCCCCATAAATAACTTATAGGAATGGGAAGCACTTGTGACTTATAAAGGGTGTGAGTAGCGGTCCCGAGTTGGAAGCAGACTTGGGCCACCAGGAGTCAGCCAGGGAGGGGGAGGCAGAGTGAGCATTCCAGAGGATGCTCTCTTTCTATGGGGAGGAGTGAGGGCTGCCACGGCCACCTGCAGGACTGCCTCCTGGGTGACCACAGGTGGCAGTGCAGTCGGGTAGTGGATGTGGGAGGAAAGATGTTGGCCGAGGCATGCAGAAGCACACATTGCATGCACGTGCTCTGGACTCCTGGTGTGCTGATGTAAATGAACCATGTACCATGAACCTCTAGCACAGTCAGGCCCCGACCCCAACCACTGTCCTCCTCATGGCACCCAGGGAACCTCTACCTCTGCAGTGCTGGAGGTGATGAAGGATTGGTACCAGCTTGGCCACTCCCTACCATGAGAGGGCAAGCTCGTGAAGCAGAAAGTCCTCTGTGGACAAGTGGCAGGGATGATGGGGGTGGAATGGGGTTGCCCGGGGTAGGGGTCAGGAAAAATATGATTAAAAAAAATAATAAAAAGATATGAACAACTGAGGAGAAACTGAGCCTCGTCTGCTGGTTCTGGACCAGCAACTTATTCTGAACTAGTTATTTATTGCACTCCAGAGACCCTGGCAGGATGGGATTGAAGGATGAGGTACAAATAAAAAGAGGGCAGATTTGCATGGAAGACATTCAGTGTGCAGAAGCACAGATGGATAATCCATCAGAGACACTCTTTACAGTGATGCAGTTTGCATTTTATCACTGTATTGTCTGACTGTTACACATAGAATATTCCACAAGATGGCACACGTGAGCTGTATCATTATCACTGACCTCTGGAGTCTACACATTTGTCTACAGTCCCTCCACCCTGACCTCGCACCCTGGCAGGAAGTGACTGGCAGAGGAACCAATGAAAAGAGGGCTTATTTACATGAAAGGCAGGTTTCAGTGCTTTAGAGGTTCTTAAGGAAATAGCTGAGTATTAATAACAGAGAGAAACTGATCCAGACTCCTTGACTTTCTGACTGTCGACAACATTTCCACAATGCACTGGGCTCCTGCCCTCACCCTGATCATAACCTGCTGGCCATGTAAGGGGTTCTAAATGTTCTCATTTGTTTTGTTTCTTAATACCATTTTATTACTTTCATTTAAAGTTCAGGGTTTAAAGGGCAATATTCCAATTATGGTTTACTTTAGAATGTCCTACACTGGAAAAAATTATGTATTTATATACACTGCCCTTTAACTTGTTGCACTGGGAATCCTCGAAGCTATATGCCTTTACTCAATGCCAGATTCATTTTCATACATTTACCTTACTATGTCCGGGTCGTGCCTGAAAACAGTCCCCTGGATCAGTGCACTTACCCAGTTACGAAAGACTTAAATAAATAAATTAAATAAATGTAAACTTACACCTATGTAACAAACTGCCCTCCTCCTACGAGATGGTACATCTAAATGAGTCTATTCTGATGAGAAAACTTTAAATGAAATTAAAATTAATTTTAAAAACGCTATATGGTATTTAAATGTTTTTCTAACCTAAATGTGTGTATCTGTCTTTTGTGTATGGTAATTTTCTCAGGTTCCAATGCCCGGCTAAGCCTGAGTCAGCCATCTTCAGAGTCTGTATCCCTAGGACAAACAGCTCAGCTCTCCTGCACTATGAGTGATGATCACAAGATCAGTTTCTATTGGGTTTCATGGCACCAGCAGAAACCCGGGAATGCTCAAGGTTTCTTCTGACGGACTATAATGACTCCCAGAAGCTAAAGGCTCTGGGGTCCCTGACCGGTTCTCTTCATCCAAAGACTATCCCAAGAACACCTGTCATTTGTCCATCTCCGGTGTCCAGGCAGAGGATGATGCTGATTATTACTGTGCTGCATGGGATGGTACCAACAAGCTATACACAGTGATACAGTCACATAGGGAAATGAGACAAAAACCTTCTGCATCACTGCATCTGTTTTACTTCCCCTTCATTGGTAAAGTCCTTGACAAAGCTGTATTCACATACCTCTTGTATCATCTAGCGCGCTCTCTCTCTCTCTCGCAGCAATTTCCTTGACTTATTAAAAAAACTCAGTTCAGTCAAGCAAGCAGCACTACACACCACAGTGTAGGGCTTCCTCCACAGAGGACGAGTGAGATGTCAGGCTTGCTTTTTTACTCCACGATTGTGCCTGTGCCGCACTGCTCCGGCAGCAGACTTTTGTTTCTTCAGTTCCCTCCTGCAGGTTGTCCATCGTCTTCTCATCCCCTCCAAAAAAGGATCCGTTTCTCTCCTTACCCTTCTTGACCTGAGTGCAGCATTTGGTGCAGCTGACCGCCTCATCCTGCTAGACCTCCTTGAGTACAGTGCGGGGGTTTCCATTACCCTCCTTTCTTGATTTCATTCTTATCTCTCTCACCATGCCTTCTTTGTCTCTGGTGGTGGTTTTCTTCCTCCCTCTGGCCTCTGCTGTATGGTGTCCCTCAAGGCTCAGTTCTTGCATAGACAATGACAGCAAGAAAAGGCCTGTCAGCCCATCTAGTCTGCCCAAAACACACAAAAAACCACCACGCACTCCAGAGCCAGGAGAGTGACTTGCCCTCCAGTGAAGATATGCAATAAATAACACAAGTACAGTTTTTACTGCAAAAATATTACTTTACTTTTAAATTCAGAGTTAGTTGTGCCTTCACTCACTTTTTCTTTTATCAACTCTGAATTTAAAAGTAAAGTAATATTTTGCAGTAAAAACTGTACTTGTGCCATTGATTGCATATCTTCACTGGAGGCAAGTCCTCTCCTGGCTCTGGAGTCGTGTTTTTTTTTTTTGTGTTCCTTAATTTTTGGGTTTGCTTCCCATCCACTTTTACTGGTTTCGGAAGCGCAGCACTACAGTTTGTTCCATCTAGTCTGCCCACCTTACCAAGCTATGCTGCACTGCCCCCGGTGGCCATCCCTCCCCTTTGTTTCCCTTCCCCCATCCCTGCTCACTGATTTGGCATGTGCCACTTCCTCCAGTACCTTGTTCCACTTGTATACCACTGTTCCTGCAAAAAAGTGCTGATGAATGTCCCTGTTGACGCTCCTGTGAGTTTAAGTGAGTTCTGTCTCATGCTAGTATTTGAGCAAGAGAACCAGGATGGCAGCGTCAAAATCTTTTACACACCCTCCTCGTTTGTTGTTTGCCACTCCCAGTTTCTTGCCCAGTAGGTGGACCAGTTTTCAATTCAGGATTGGTTGTCCAGTTTTGCATTTCAGTCGTGACATGAATATTGAGCACATGTCAGTTAGAGTCAGTCATGTGATTGGTTGGGGGGCTCAGGCTATCCTGATCGATCACTATGCCCTCCACCCAATTGGCTAAAACTCTCCTTACTGATCTCGATCCCTTCTCCTTCAGTTGTTACTGTTGTACTGCGATTCCTTGCAGACGTTAAACTCACACACTGTGCTCTGAGTAGTAGAAATATATCAGCAAGCACGTGGTCAACATTTCAGATCAATTAAAGAGCCAGCACAGCCAAAAATAGCAGACAGGAAAATACTACACATTTTAAGTAGTCAGTTTTAACTATTTTTGAAGCTTTTTTCTTTTTCATTTTGCACATTTGAACGTTTTCTGTGTGCTAGTATTACGCTGGATGTGTGGAATAGCACTCTGCCTGGCAGTTGCCATATCTAGTTCTGTTCCTCTCTACATCATCAGCACCGTGACCTCACGACAGTGATGTCACATGGACTGACTTGCCAGCTGCTGATTGGCTCTTCCTAAGCAGCTGTGATGTCACAGTCAGTGAGGTCACTCGCAATGCTGATGATGTAATGGATGGAGCAGAACTAGATATGCAGGCTGTCAGGTAGACTGCGGTTCCACACAACACACCTACTAGCATCAGGCAGAAAAACATTCTAAGTACCCAAAGGGGAAAGTAAAAGTATCTATATAAAAGGCAAAGGTTGGTTGCTTTAAAAAAAATATATTAGCTTTAGGCAGTACACTAGCACTTTAACATCAGTCTGTTTTTTTTTTATTCATTTTATTGAAATATTGAGGCAAGAGAGACATTTTACATAACATTGACATTTCACATTACAAGGGTTATTTCCTTTACATACAGTACAACTTATTTTTAATTTCATTGTTATATTCTTGATCATCGCCCTACATCATGCTTACTTCTAATATTATTATTTATTTATGTTATTTAGTTTTTGTATACTGGTAAGTACCATAGCCATGAAATGACTATTTTTAGGCACGACCGGGAGATTACAGTAGGTAGGCAGGGAATTACATCTGAAACAGGTAGAAACAAAAATACAGAGCAAAACAGGATTTGACAGTACTAGAGTTGGTACACAATTTGGCAATTGCATGGGTAGGTAACAGGTTGGGTCAGAGTTTACACACAGCAGCAAAAACAGTGATAGCTATCACATGTATCTAAGCACAAAGGCCTTAAGAGCAATTAAAGCAAAAACCAGCGGAGACATTTCTTCCATGTGTTCTCACTTCCACCTTTAAGAATTATCTGACTTTATCTGGTCAAGTTAAGTACCCTGGGCTCGGTGTCCTCAACTAGGGTTCTCCTGGGCCTATAGATTCTCCCTTCCCTCTCAGGTTAGTCTTAAAGGTTCAGCCAGTTCTCCTCCCCTCCAAAATACCCACTGTGTCCATCTGTGGACAAACACATGTGATCTTAGGTTTACCCTATGTATCAGTTCTTCCATAGTCAGGATTTCCTGTATTATTGATACCAATTGTTCAAAGGTGTTGGGAGGGGTCCCCTCAGCCAGTTATAGGTAATTGCTTTGTGGGCTGTCCCAATTAGTATGTTCCACATATAGTACCTATCCGCCCCTGGATCCAAGGTGGCGGGAGGCCTAACAACAACTAGGGACACCAGGGTTCCCATTATGGGAAAATTTCTCTCAAGGCTTGCTGGATTCTCTCCCAGAAGGGCTGGATGACTGGGCATTGCCAAAGATGCGCTTGTGATGTGCCTTGGTTTCAGGGCATTCTCTCCAGCAGTCCACCAGGCGATCTGCCTGTCACGTACTCTAGATCAGAGCTGTATAGAAATATCTAGTTTTTATTTTCCACGCAAATTCTTGCCAGCATGGAGAGATTGTGTGGTGTTTTTCTCACCTAAGAATATTTTTTCCCACTCTTTTTCCTTTAGTTTTATCTCAGCTTCTCTTTCCCATTTTTTCTTAAGAGGGTCTGAGCATTTAGTGCCAAGTCCCTATAATGCTTTGTATATGGCAGAGATATGTCCCTGTGTTAGTTTTTGATTTATGATGTCTTGAATTGTGTTTTGGAGGTGCTCTGTGGCTGGATTTCCCTGGTTGTGACTGCGAGGAGTCATTATGTTTGATCTGAGTTGTAGAAACCGAAAGTGGTCAGAGTTCCGTAACTGATATGTATTTTTTATTTGGGAGAATTCCTGGATCACTCCTTCCTTAAGGAGCTGACCCAGTTGACAAAGTCCCAGTCTATACCACCTCCTAAATGTCAGATCGTGTTCTGAGGGTGGGAAGCCGCTATCCCATGCAAACCATTTAAAGGGCCATAGGGTTGAGGCTAGTTTATATTTTTCCCAGGTTCTATGGGTTGCCTTAATTGTACTGTTAATCATTGAAGGGCACAGCTCTTCCATCTGGGCCCCTCTCAGGTAGTTCATCACCCTGGTTCCTAATAGGATCTCTCCCCCTGCTAGTTCTTCCATTTGCTTCCAGTGGGATTTGTATCCTCTGCTGTCCAGAGCAGTGCATGTCGGAGGTGAGCAGCCAAGTGGGTGCAAATTTATTTAAAAGACACCCAATCCTGAGGCTCTGGTGCCGCACAAATTTTACAAATATTTCATGCAACATAAATATATAAATTAAAATTAATACATACAAATAATCAGCATTACACTCCAAATGCTTGCAGGAATAGGAAAGTCTTCAGGCGGGCTTTAAAGGCAGTTATAGTGGGGGCCTCCCTGACTGCAGGTGGTAAAGAGTTCCAAAGATCGGGAGCGGCAACACTAAAAGCTTGGTCGCCTGCAGATTTTAATCTCGCTCTTGGAACAGTCAGGAAGCCGCCACTAGAAGAGCAGAGATTACGGGTAAAGGAAGAAGGTACCAGGAGTACTGACAGGTGACCAGGGCCCTGCCCATGTAGGGCCTTATAGGTGAGAATACCCACCTTAAAGAGTATTCTCCACCTGACAGGCAGCCAGTGCAATTTGCGCAATACAGGTGTAATATGACAAAATTTACTTTGCCTGGTCAAAAGCCGGCAGCAGCGCTTTGCACTAGCTGCAGTCTGTGAAGAGAACCCCAGAGACCCCAGATAGAGGGTATTACAGTAGTCGCTTCAGAAGTGACTAAGGCATGTAACAGTCAGAGGTCCAGAGATGGAACAAGGGGCTTAATCCTGGGAATGTTTCTAAGATGGAAAAAACAGGAACGAACCACGGAAGATATCTGAACCTCCATGGACAAGTTCCTATCAAGAATCACACCAAGATTTCGCACCAAGAGGAGGCCATCAATGACGCAGCTCCTAGCACAAGTTCAGTTGCAGAGTCAGAGGCCATCCCATCACAAACTCTGTTCGACACCACTACCAATACCTCAGTCTTGTCAGGGTTCAGTCATAGCCAGCTGGAGGCCATCCAGTCATTAATCTCAGCCAGACAGATATTTAACACATCCACTGCGTTTGATGTTCCTGGGGCAAAGGACAAGTATAGCTGAATATCATCAGCATAGCAATGAAAACTTAGACCATACTTCCATGATCCCCCGAGGGGCATATATATACGTAACAACATTGGGGCCAATACCGAACCCTGAGGGACTCCACACAAAAGGAGGCAGGTGTAGATGAGAAATTTCCATCACAACCCATTGCCTCAGTATTGGTAAGAAAGGACTCAAACCAATCGATGACAGTACCGGTGAGTCCACACAACTCCCTCAGGTAGAGAAGCAACACACAATGGTCCACAGTATCAAATGCTGAAGAGAGATCGAGGAGAACAAGAATTGTCCTGTCCCCTCGGTCTCTAGCCCTCAGGAGGTCATCCTGAACCCGAACTAACGCAGTTTCAGTGCTATGTCTGGCCCGAAAAGCCGATTGGAAGGGACCGTACAACTCATGAGTCATGAGGTGCTCCTCCAACTGAAGTGATATCACCTTCTCAACAATCTTCCTCAAAAATGGGAGATTGGAGATGGGACGGTAATTTGCCCTGATCTCCGGGTCCAAAGAAGATTTCTTTAAAAGGGGTCTCACCAGAGCCTCCTTCAAGGCATCTGGAAAGACACCCTGACCCAAGGAGCACCGAACAATCGAGGCAAACACCGGGCCAACAGAGTCAATGCATCTCATTAGGAATTGCGTTGGCACTGGGTCCAGTTCACAAAAGGTATGCTTCAGATTGACTGCCACCTCAATAACCTCATGAACCTCCACTGGCCTAAACTCTCCCCAGCTAGGTGGAGTGCACTCAGAACACAACTGGCAACCATTGTCAGCAATGGTATTGCTGGCTGAAGAAACCTCCCGCTGGATCAAAGACACCCTGTTCGAGAAAAAAACTAGCAAAATCCTCACAATCCTTTTTGAGGAAACTCTCCCGGGCTGCAGAGAGACAGGATGGAGAAGTCTATCAACAGTCCTGAAGAGTGAGGCTGGTCGGTTTCTCCCAGCAGCAATCTCCCTGGACAGAAATACTGGCTTCTTTCAGTTGATTGCCTCCTGATGTGCACAGTAATGCACACGCAGGACCAGTTTGTCCATCTCCAGATGGGACTTCCTCCAGCAGCGCTCTAATCTCCGAACCGTCTTCTTCATTTCCCTAAGATCTCCATCATACCATGGAGACCTCAGGTACAAAGTTCTGGGTCGTACACGGATAGGTGCGAGGGAGTTGATGGTGTCAGATAGCACCTTATTATAGGTGTCCACCCGACATCAACACCTCCGACGATGCACCACCCATACTAGATAAATCAACTGCCGCCACAAAACCCCAGGGGGCAGATCATGAAGGGCGAGCGAATCATCTCAGCAGGGGAAGAACTTACATGGAACCAAGCTTGAACTTCACCGCAATGATCAGACCAAAATACCTGATCAATCCCAAGATCTGCAATCTCGAGCCCCAGTGAGAACACCAAGTCCAGCGTGCAGCTATCCCGATGAGTTGGTGCATCAACAACCCAGGCCAGCCCCAACAAGGACATACTTGCAGAAACTCGCAGCACCTTTGAACTTTATCATCAGCCCAAACATTGAAATCCTCCAGAAAAACACATCTGGGGAACCTAATGTTTCACCGGCAACAAACTCAAGCGACTTCCTGCAGGAAGCTCCCCATCGGGCCAGGAGGGCGATAGATGAGGAGGATCCAGCAGCCGCGGAGTCTCCACGAATAATGCCACACACTCAGATGAACTTGGGGTCCCCATCGGGTGCACGGTGAAGGTCAGGCTCGATCTAAAACAAATGGCCACACCGCCACCCCCTGTGATTTTCTCTGGGGCAGTGCACCACGGTATACCCTGGGGACTGCAGCCTCAAAAACAGGGCCGGCATCATCTCCCACCCAGGTATCTGTGATGCAAGCCAGGTCGACCGATGAAATCAAGGTGGCAATAATTGCAGTCTTGTTTCTGATCGACCTGGCATTGCACAGCACTGTCAGAGATATAGAGGGTGATGCAGCCCCTGGGTTACCTGACCACTGGTCTGGTGGTCTCCCTGGAAATGGGCACCAACCACTGCTAGGCCTCTCCTAGATGCCCTAAAAATTCCAGGGTGTCTCCTGGATCTAACCACCTCTATCCTTCCATCAACCAGCTCCTGGTCATCCCACAGTCGACAGGCAGAATGATCCCTGTATCCTACAGCGCCTGATAGTAGTATCAGACACCAGGAGAGGGACAAAGGGACGAAAGCGTGTAGCTGTGAGTTCCCATACATAATCCTAGCCCCTACAAGTCCCCTGCAAACCCCCACACGTTTCCAATTAAATAAACTAACAACTAAATTATTAATACAAAACCTCAAAACAATTTAAACCATTCCTATCATAAACAGTCCTATTTAACACAATTAAAACCTTCAGTAAGCTAGCCCACTTCCCTCCTCTCATCCCAAAACAGGGAATTCCAGCACGAAAGTGGCACTCATGATCACTACAATGCTCAAGGCCAGAGCGGCGCTAAATTTAGTCTGATAGTTCCAGCCGCTTAACGAGCTGGCGTACAATCACAGGCAGCAGTCCATGAATACAAGTCACGCTGAAGTAGCGCTTAAATTTATATGAAATACTTCCCGCCCTCCACATCAACGTTGCTCCCCCACTCACTCCTCCAACTCCAGCTGATATAGATAAAATTCAACACGGCCTCTCACCGTGAATTCAGCGGTCAGAAGGCTAGTGAATGGGTAACCTTGTGGGGAGGGCAGCAGACACCAGCGAAGGGAAAGGCAAAACACAGAGCACAAAGTCTGGACAGAGTTCCAGCCACTAACGAGCGGCATTCCAATCACAGGCAGCAGTCCAAGGAATACAAAGCTGCCGCTTTCGAGTAGTAGTCCTCTAGGTTAGGTATCGCTCTCCCTCCATTCTTTTTCTGTTTGCATTAGTGCAGCTCTGATCCTGGGCTTCCCTGGGGGTTCATATAAATTGAGAAATGAGATGTTGCTATTTTTGAAATTTGGCTTATGGAACATCAAGGGGAGGCACTGAAACATGTAAAGAAATTTTGGTAGTACTGTCATTGTTATGGCCTGTATATTGGAGTATAGTGGAAAATTCAGGAGTGACCATCTATTGATGCCCTGTTGTATCTGTTGGCTTAGTGGTTCAAGAGTCACAGCAAACAATTTGTTTGGGGCTTTGGGAAATTGGGTTCCTAGGCATTTTATATTTGTGGCATCCCAGTCTAGTAGGAATATCTCTATGATTTACTGTGATGGGTTATAGTGGAATTTCAGGATTTCAGTTTTATTCTTTTTAAGGTGTACCCAGTGTGATGGCTGAATTCCTCCAGGAGTTGCCAGATCCTGGATAGGGAGGTTTCAGGATTCGTAAGATAAAACAGAACGTTATATGTGTACAGGGATATTTTATGTTCCTTATTCCCTTTTGGACTTTTGTTATGCTCGGGTCACCCCTGACTGCCCAAGCTATTGGTTCTATATAAAGAGTGAATAAAATAGGGGAGCATGGACACCCTTGTCTTGTCCCCCTTCTCAGATGGAATCTCTCAGAAAGACCTCTGTTAACCCTGACCTGTGTCTGAGGCACCGCGTATAGAGTTTTGCTGCTCTCTGTGAAAGGGGAGGCCCAGTTGTTCCAGGACCAAAAAGAGGAAGTTCCAGGACACTTTGTCGAATGCCTTTTTGGCATCTAGGCTCACTATACTCATGGGGGAGCGGTGTCTGTTTATATGCTCTATGATGTCAATGGTTCTGCGTATGCTGTCTGATGCTTGCCCGCCCTTGATGAACCCTGTTTGACCAGGGTGTACCAATTGGGGCATTAGAGGTTGAGTCAAGAGGCTAAGATTGCTGTATATATTTATATAATCTCACGTTTATAAAGGAAATAGATCAATAAGAGGTACATTCTGTGAGGTCCTCTATCTCCTTTTGGGAGGACAGTGATGCTGGTGTAGTTTCAAGATGGGGGTGGGCTCCTCCCCACATCTCATTGTAGGTGTCTTCTAGAAGTGGGATGGTCTCTTTTAGGAAGATCCTGTAGAACTCTACCCCAAAATCATCTGGACCTGGGCATTTGCCTACTTCTAGCTTTTTTTTTATGGTGTCTGATATTTCCTTTTGGGCTATTCTGGATGAAACTCCTAGGTGGCGCTATCCCAAAGGCTACTACCCCTGCCTGCTTGACTAGTTGCAGGTTAAGGGGCCTGGGTACTAAAACGGGTGCCTCCACTCAGAGGACAGGGTTGTTAGTAGCAAGGCTAACCTGGGTACAGCCCTCTGGGACACTGTAACCCCCCTCTTTCCCCTCTAGTGGCCTAGACAGTATGCAACAGACACTTTCACAGTAGCCCCTATTCAGCATACAAATCCCCACACTGTTTGCACTTACCACTAGGGCTGGTTCCACCAGTTCGACCCTGAAGACCCCCTGTAAAACAAGGTTAGGCACAGCAAAACACAACAGTACAGTGCTTATGGTACAAACTGGAACCACAGTCAGATTAAATGCAAAAAGAGTTAGAGCTGATTTATTCAGGGGAATTGAACAAGGGAGGGGCGTAATCAGGTTGATTGATTCTAAAACTGATCTAGTCAGGCAATTATGCATGCACTTTTAGTCCCTGCACAGTCACACGCTCTGGGTATCCAGTTGGAAGTAAGGTGGGCTAGCCTGGAACGTTTCCCGGGGTGGGCCGGCGTTGCAGCTGGTCGGGGCCTTGTGATGAAAAGAAAAGGCATGCATAACCACACACAATTTGTAATCTGGAGCGAGGAGGCTCAATTCCTGATGATTAGACAAAGCAATTAAATCAGATGACACACTTTGATTGAGCTGTTGTTGCAGGGAGCTACCCTGGTGTTTACTCACACTACCCAGTGCAGGACACAGGATGGACGAAATGGAGATTGCAGAATGACTTGCTGGTTTGCCAGGAGAAGCAGGGCCCACATGATTCACCGTAGTGTCATTCCTGTTCGTGATGTTGAGCAGGGTGCTGATCCCCAGGCAGATCTCTCGTCGATGGTCTTCTCTGTGGCGTGAGTAGCTGGCTGGGCCAAGGTGTTGAGGCCCAGACCAATTGGAGATGAATGTGGATTCAGTCCGGTAGGTGCTGGATGCAGCTTCCAGCAAGCAAAGCACAATTAAACAGTGGGTAAACAAATTGCAACCCACTAATAGTATACAGCACATTTATAGTAAAGCAATCACCATACCACCAAGTGGATAGCAGTCCATAGCCACATATCAGTGTCTCTAGCAAAACTGAGGAGTTCTGTGGTGAATGGATGTCCTGACAGGCCGATCGTGTACAGCAAATCTTCGGTCTGCTTCAGGTTTAAGTCTGGTCACACTTCAGTGGCTTTTCTCCCACTCATTCGGATACAGTCCAGATTATTCACAAATCCCCTATCCAGGGACAGCAGGCAGACAGGCCAAACTCAGCCTTTCCACCAATCTCCTGCGTGAACTATGCAGGAGCAGTTGCTCAAATCTCTTGAGCTGTTTACTCTTTCAACTCCTCACAACAACTGACCCCTGCAGCAGGTAGCTTGGGAATTTCCCTTTGGTCCAAAAGGTTCTGGTTGGTGGATCCATCAGTCTGTCAAAGCAAGGGCTCCTCTCCAGGTGCATTTAGGCACCAAAGTCTCAAAACTACAATTCCTACAGAAATTCACTCCCATAAGACCCATGGGGACAGACTCCATTTTAGGGTGCCCAAAGGTACTGATTGGCCCATTCTTGCAGTCCCGGACCAAGATGGTGGTGATAAACAGAACTGTCCATGCTGCAAAGAAGGCAGATTAGACAAACTACAGTATCATTACTATTATAATAGATACTCAGCAAATAAGTACAGCTTCTAACAGAGCTCCCTCTGCGCAAATAGCAATGGCAGAACAGAGCAATTATCTGGCAGTCCAGGTGGGACTCGAGCTTAGAAATACTCAGCCCCCACCCAGATTAATTATATGCTGTGATATAGGCAGCTCTTAAAGAGACAGGACATAGAGGCTATAAAGGCACTCACATGCAATAGCTTTTAAACGGTTAAGACACAGGACACCAGCCTGGTAGAGGGCATTTAGGCACACCCAAGAAAGACTTTCGAAACCCCCATTTCTAGGGGTTACATGGACATTAGGCCTGACCTTGTTCGTGGTAAGGGGTGGAGTCCTAGGGATCCAAGGAATCTGATTTTGTATTCGGGTGGCGAGTCTGTCTGGGTTTAGTATAGTTTCTATAGTAATCAGAGAAAGCCTCTGTAATCTGCTCCTATTGATGTGACAATTGTCCATCTCTGGTGCCTATTCTTAATAATATTTGCTTTTTGCCACCTGTTGTCTGAGCCTATAGGCTAGGAACTTCATTGCCCGTGCCCCTCCCTCATAGTATGTTTGCTTCAAGTACCATAATGCTCTTTCTGTCTCAGTTTTGTGTATGTTGTTAATTTGCTTTTTAAGGTGTTTGTCCCTTTCCCATACCCATTTCTATTTTTGAAAGGTTTCGGTGGCCCTCAACTGGTCTTCCAGGGCTATTAGTTGCTTCCTGTGCTCTTTTGTTTTGTAGGTTGCTATGGAGATTAGTTTGCCCCAAACCATTGTTTTATGGTGTCCTAGAATATTTGTGGGAAATGTCCTTGGTGTTGTTGAGTTCTAGGGTCTGTTCTATTAGTTTTGTACCTTGGTTTTAACCTCCTCGTCCCTTAATAATGAGACGTTCAACCTCCATTGCATTCTTTTCTTTGGGAGGTGCAATGCTATCTCTAGAAACATGGGTTGGGGTCTGAGAGTGGAGGTACCCACCCACATTGATTTGATCTGTTCAAGATCTGTGGAACAGGTAAAATACATGGCTAGTCTAGAGTAGTTTTGAATTGGGGTGAGTAATATATGTACTCTTTACCTTGGGTACTTCTCCTCCAGATGTCCTCCAATCCTGCCTGCTCATTAGTTTTGCCACCACAGGCAGTCTTGGTGTTGTGTTCACTATTTGAGACGTACAGTCCATCGCTCTATTGAACACCAGGTTCCCGTCCCCCCCATAATCACTCTGTTTGTTGGCTGTTCCCTTGGAAGTGTCGAGTTGCAGGACTTAAGGAACTAGCCTGGATACTCCTAGGGTGGGTGCGGGGTGTTGCTGTTTTTACCTGGGGGGGCTGGGAGCATCTGCCGGAGGGTTGATGTTTCTTGGGGCTCCGGGGGATGCTGGAATAACCTGGCAGAGGCCGGGCTATGTCTGCATCCCATATAGGGAAGACAGCATTTCTCTGCACCCTCCTGCGTGTCTAACTAGGTTTTCACTAGTTGAAGAGTGCGCTTCCTCCCCGGCAGTTCACGCCAGGCATATGAAGATATTGACCCGTGAATAGTGACGAACTTTGCTATATGGGCTTATGGATCAGACTTTATTAAGCTTACGGACTTTTTAGGCAGGGTTTAAATTGTGTTTATATGTGGATTTTATGTTTATATAGTGAGAGTGCTAATATTTTTGGGTAGAGGAGTTTTTTTTTTTTATCTCTTTCGTTTTGTTTATTTTTATTTTACTTTGTTTATTATTTTATTTTTTATTTATAAGTATTTGATCTTGTATGGGTCTTGATTTGATTTTATGATTTTATTTTATTCTATTCTCATTTAAGATAGGTTGTTTTGCCATCAATAATGTGTTTGATGGGGCTTAAGACGGTCAGGCGCTATTCTCCCGCTCTGCTCCGGGACCTTTGTCCCTTCTATTGTCCTCGATTACCCGATATTGCCTTCAACAACTGCCGGAGAGCTGGGATACTGAGAAGGCATTTAGGGAATCGATGGACTGGGCAGAGTGGGAGAATGGAGACGAGTGGGCGGATAGGGATAGTTGGGACAAGGAGACGCCCTGGGGCAAAATGGAGTCAGGAGAGGGGTCCTCCTTGCCTGATTTCCATACCCAAGGGCTCCACAGATCGTGGGCAGGTACTGCGATCCTCTCCGAAAACTCATCCAACTCGAACGGTGTTATGTAATGCCAGGTCGATTAGGAACAAGACTGCTATTATTGCAGATCTTGTTGCAACATCTGACCTGGCATGTATTACTGAGACTTGGCTGGATGAAAATGCAGATCTTATCTTAGACTCTGCTGCTCCAGCTGGGTTCTCGGTAATGCACCGTCCGAGATTGGATCGTAGGGGCGGGGGAGTGGCCATCTTTTTTAGATCAGAGCTGAGTCTTGTGGAGGTGCCAGTGGGTAACACCAGATCCTTTGAGTGTATCCTGGCAGCAGGTGCAGAGCTCAGGATTCTCCTCATTTACCGTCCACCCGGTGATGATGGTGAATTCCTGAAGGAGTTCGCGGACTTCATCGTTGACATGGCACTGGAGTCGCCTAGATGGTTAATTCTGGGTGACTTCAATGCCTGGGTCGACGATGAACTCTCGCACTTTGGAAAGAACTTCCTCCAACTTATGTCTATGTTAGCCTGTCACAGGTAGTTACCTCTGCTACCCATATAGGTGGACACTCATTGGACCTGGTGTTCCTACTGGATTTGATGTCTCGCATTTGGAGGTGGAACCAAATGCTGGACAGACCATCACACCATAAGATTCAGTTTTAGGGCACCCTAATAGGCCTATCATCCACGGAGATGGTCCAGTATCGCCCTTTAAGGGGAGTAAATCCAGAGGGCCTAATGGCGGTACTGGACCTATCGGGTATTTCGGATGAGAGCATGGATCCAGGGGACATGGTTATTGCCTATAACAAGGCGGTGACTGGGGCCCTGGATCGGATTGCTCCTGTTCGTGTTCGCCAACTCACTCAGCGCCCAAAGACTCCCTGGTTTGATGAGTCTTTGAAGGAGCTGAGGAGAGTGGGGCGAAGGCTAGAGAGAGCATGGCAGAAATCTTGCCTGGATGCCGACAAACTTAGATTGATGATCATTATGTTATCTATCAATCGCGTCCTACGATGAAGTCAGAATTCTGTCCAGGGAGATTGTTGCTGCAAGAAATCGACCGGTCATTCTTTTGGACTGTTGACAGATTGTGCAATCCACTCTGTCTACAGTCTGGAAGAGATTTTTCACAAATAAAGTGTGATGAGCTTGCTCTGATTTTTGCTGATAAGATTGTCGGCATTAGGCGGATCTCAGCCAGGTTCATTCTACAAGGGCTTGCAGTGGTCGTGAGGGAAGCAAACACCTGTGTTACCTGGTCTGACTTTGGTAGGCCGGAATTCATGGACATTATGAGGATTGTCCAGACTGTACGTCCAACCAGTTGTAGTTTGATCCGGCCTACCGCCACTTTTATTAGGTTGCGTGATATTATCTGTCCGATCATTGCTGAAATCGTCTGGAAATCCTTGAAGCAGGGATCTTTCCTGAACCCCTAAAGGAGGCGGTCGTTCGACCACTCCTAAAAAACCTTCACTGAATCCGGACTGTCCAGCTAACTACAGACCTCATCTCTAACCTCCCTTCTTGTGTAAGGTTATTGAAAAGGTGGTTGCACTGCAACTGGACGACCATCTTACAAATCATAATGTCTATGATACTCTTCAATCAGGATTTAGGAAAAGACATAGTACTGAGACTGCTCTTGTCCGGTTCTAAATGATCTCCTGATAGCGGGGATCAAAAGGCTTGTACTATTCTAGTCCTTCTCGATCTCTGCAGCTTTCGACACTGTGGACCATGGTGTGCTTTGAACGCTAGTGTTCCATTGTGGACTGTCTGGTACGGTCCTACAATGGTTTCAATCTTTTTCACAGGGCGGAGACATAGGGTTATCACTGGAATTTATTCCTCTGATGCCATCTCCTTGCCTTGTGGGGTTCCATGAGGGTTCCATTTGGCACCCATGTTGTTCACTGTCTACATGCTGCCATTGGGAGACATTATTAGGCAATATGGCTCTGGTTTTCACTGCTATGCAGATGACACCAGCTATATTTGTCCTTTAGCCCCGGCAAGAAGATGCAGTCTCTAAACTTAACAACTGTCTATCTGAGATCAGTGATTGGATGAGTGCCAGCTGGCTAAGGTTAAACCGGATAAGACTGAGGTGTTGATGGTGGACCCAGGTGCGTCGTGGTGGGTTGTAGGGCTGGTCTCTCGGGCATATGGATCGATGGGGCCCAACTCTTGACCTCAGACCGGGTGCGTAACCTGGGCGTTATTATTAGCGACAGTTTGGCGCTGAAATTCCAGGTGTCATCTGCCGCAAATCCTCTTTTTACCATCTGAGGAATATCGCTCGGGTGAAACACCTTGTTCCTCCGGCTGACCTCCCGACATTAGTCCATGCCTTTGTTACTTCTCACCTTGACTACTGCAATGCCCTGTACCTAGGGATGCCGGGGGTTGATATCCGCCGCTTGCAGCTGGTGCAGAACGCTGCAGCCAGGCTTTTGATGGGGACATCGATGAGGAATCATATTACGCCTGTGCTGCGCGAACTGCACTGGCTGCCGGTTCAGTGATGGATCACCTTTAAGGTCGGTTTACTGACCTATAAAGCCCTACACGAACAGGGACCGCGATATCTGCAAGATCTGCTTGTTCCCTACCGTCCCTCCCGCTCACTCCGATCCACCGACGAGGGATTGCTAGAGGTTCCAGGGTTCGTTTAAAAACATCTGGGGCACGAGCTGCTTATGCTGCCCCTACCCTGTGGAATTTCTACCGGCCGGATACGGGTTGCCTGACTGTCGAAAGCTTTAAATCAGAGCTGAAAACCTATTTATTTCAAAAGGCTTATGGGGAGTAGTTACTGCACTGAATTGAAATTGAAATTATATTTTACTGTTGTTTGTTACGCTTATATGTATGTTTTATATGTATTTAATTATTGTACAGCACTTTGATTTCGAAAGCGCTTAAAAATAAACTTTTACTTACTTACTTATCATCCCTGAGCCTTCTCCGCCACAGTAGTTTCACAAGTTCTGAATAGAAGGCTTGTGGGTGAACTTGGTGGGTATAGACATTTGCCATTGTGATCAGTGTGTCTTGAATGCTGCCTGTCACTTTTAAATAGCACGGTCCTGGGTCCATCGTGACCTCTTGTTCTTCAAATGGCAAAGATGCTGAAAGAAGAATAGCCACCCCCTTTCTCCTCTTTCTAGGGAGGCATGGTAGACCATGGTTTTATTTTGGAGTTTCATTGCCTCCCTGGGAATTAAGTGTGTCTCCTGTAAGAAGTTTATTTCACATTTGTGCGATTGGAGGTAGGTGAAGACCTGTTTCCTCTTAATAGGGTTGTTAATCCCATTTATGTTGTAGGATAGGACTTTGGTTTCAATCTGGGTCATTAGATATGTTCAAATTTACTAATGCAATTTCCAATCGGTGGTCAGTATGTCTATAGTGTCTAGGCCAACCTTTAACCCTCATATTATGGCTCTTCTTTTGCCTCTTTAAAGTAACAGACTCTTCATAACATTCTAAAAAACTCAATCTGTTCTGGCTAAACAAACCAACAGTGTGTATGAATAACTTGTAAGTTAACAGCGGTAATACACATTTCTGAACACAAGATGTCACTGTACTTTGTAGTTTCCCCTGATCGTTTAACTGAGCTGCAAATGCAAGATTTTGCCCCAAAACTATGCGGGGGTTACTCTTGAGTACAAAGACTCGGTCTGTCACCATATCACCAGGTGTATTCACCCTGGGAGGGGTCGCTGTGTGGAAATAAACATTGTCACCTTCCTGCATTGGGAAGGTGCTGCATGTGGGGAGCTGGATTTCCCCCAATGTGTTTTGGTGACTTCCTAGGTCAACTGAATGCTGTAAATTGGGGTTTGGGGGGTGTCACTTTTGTGGCACCATTTTCCACGTGGGACCAGGGCACGATCCAGTTCTGAAGGCCAGTCCGCTGGTAAAACCAACATCAGCAGTGCTAAAAGTATGGCACCTTGCATAATGTCATGGTGGTGTTACTTCTTCAGTCCCTCCCTCTGGTTCTGCATGTATGGGGATATATGTGCTTTTCCATTAACATTTTCCCCATATTGAGCTACTGCTATCCTATCTTTCTTTCTTTTCCTCTTCCTCCCACCATTTGTGCTGTCCCTACCATTCAATATCTTTCTGTCATTCCGATTCCGCCAACCCGAGCATCAACGCATGCATCAGACAGACTCCATGAAGTACAATATTGGAATCAGAGTTCATACTCCAAAGTCCACTTAAGTTCACATTATTTCCTTCATGATCATCTGCTGCACACAGTCTAGCCGCACTCTGTGTTGGGGAAGAAGAAAAGGACAAATCGCAGCACGGGTAAAGTCATCTGCTTAAATTATTAAACTGTATTCCTTCTTTTCCCTCGACTCTGCATCGGATGCTATGTCAGTTCTGTGGTGGTGCAGGCAACATTAGGAAGGGGATGCCGAGCAAGCCGAGCTTTCTCTTGTGGCCGAGGGGTTTGTAGGCCCTCCCCGCACGAGAGCCCTCGGGCCGCCAAGACACCACAGAGGCATTTTTAATCTTGGCCTCTTAAGTAGCATTATGTTCTAGTCTGAGTGGCGCATCCCGAGCTTGGTGGCCTCCTCCCCCCTCCTGTCTGGATCCGTATTTACAGTACCTGGGTCAGTGTGAATTCAGTTGTCCTGGTCTGGATTCTCTTCCACTTCTCTTTGGTCTGGCACTGGTCCAGTCTCTTCGTGTCCTTGGAGGTTTACAAGTTGGAGTGGCAAGACATATTTACCCAGGATGGAGTGAAGATCTGACCTCAGATGAGTCTGCTGGTTCAGAGAGTCTTGCTGAGATCTTGGGAGGCCTTTGCAGGCTATTAACCAGTAGTTGATCAGCACCTTCTCGAGGCATTCTTTCTTGAGGGCAGGAACCATTATTCCTTTCTCTTCCAGAGGTTAGTGGCTGCCAGGAGGTCTTCAAAATGTGGGTTCCCTTCTCTGTCTCTATTCGTAGTCTAACTGAGTATAGCAGATGGGCCTTGATGTTCTTGGCTTAGAGTTGTTTCAGGACTGGCCAGACCATCCGCCTGCTCTCTTGGACCATGGAAGTATAATCATTGACTGTTGATATGTGTGTTGCTTATATGTTAAATTTCTGGTGCCCCAGGCTCTCAACAATAGCTCTTCTTTTGAGGCGAGGAGGTCATTTTACAACTAAGGACTGTGGTTGTGCTCCCTGTGCTTGGTCTCAGTGCCAGAGAGCAGTGGTATGGTCCATGTTCAGATCAAAATCTTGCGGTAATTGTAGGGCTGTTCTGAGGACCGACTGTAGGGCAACGGTGTCTTTAGATCCATTGTTTTCAGAGCCCTTGGGGATCCCATACAGCCATATATTCTGGCGACGGCTACGACCTCCAGCTTATCCAGCCAGTGTGTTAGTTCTCTGTCTCTTACCAGTAGGTACAGGAGCAATCGGTCTTGACAGTCGGCCTGTTCTGTCACTGTGGAGAGGCTGAGTTCTAGCTGGTCCGTTTTATGTTCTATCTTCCCCAGGCCCGATCTAAGCTCTGACAGAGTATGGTCTATTTTAGTGACTGTTTTGGCAGTTTGGAGGATTGAGGCTATTATATCTGTGTCTTCCTCCTCCATTGTTGGGTCTGTTGCCTTGTGGGTGTCAGAATCGTCAGTCTCCGTGGTGGCTTCCATTTTTTCTCGTTGTAGTAAGTCCTTTAACTTCTGCACCGATGTCGAGTTGTTTCTAGAAAGGATGGTTCTTGTTATCATTGTTTTGGTTGAGAATCATATTTTGCTAGGCAGATGGTTGTGGATTTTCTCAAGGGGCTAAAGGAGCTGAGAGATCAAGCTGCCATTAGGCTGCCAACATCACCGGAAGTCCCAGCATCAGTCTCTTTGATCCCTGTCAGCCTTGCTGTACCCTCAGTTCAAGTAGTCAATCCATAATCTACAGATCTGAAGGGCAGATTGCACAGCAGCATGCAGTCAGTATTGAATCCTGTTATTTCACAGATAAAATTCTAAATCGGAGGTCACCTTTATGACTAAAATAACTGAGCATAGCAGCAAGTATTGGAGGTGATGACCTCATCCCTTGTAACACTACTGCCCCGGGGAAAAATAAAAGCCTGTTATGCAAGGCCAGGTAGTAAAAGGCATAGCACCTGTTTAATTTAGCCCCATCACAGGGGTGAACAGGGTATAGGAGAGTCTCTTTCAAATTAGAAAAGCATCAGGACCAGGGGCATGCACTGAAGTGTGTGTGTGTGGGGGGTAGGAATTTAAGAGAGATGTGAAGAAACATTTATATTTCTTCACTGAAAAGTGGTACATGCTTAAAGCAGATGTCGAACAGAAGTGGTGGAGGCAAAAACAATGGGGGCTTCAAGTATGCGTGGCATAAACAGAGGGGTGTATTAGAAAACAGAGAGGAGGGAGGGTCACTAGAGACAAACTAGGTTTTGCACAGATAGATTTGTAGGGAACATATGGGCAGACTGGGTGGACCCAACAGTCCATTTCTGCTACAAATTCTAGACACAATTTGGCATATATTTCATACTTTTTCATTAATTCTCACCTTTATATCTTCATTACTAAGGATATTTGCATGGAAACAGGATCCCTACCCTGTCTACTCTGGCTACTTGCCTACACCTGAAATCATTGTTCTATTTCTGACATCACAGTCGGGCATTGTCAAGTTATGTACAAGCAGCCAAGGACTGGCAGTATAGCCTAGAGGTTAGAGTAATGAACTGTGAATAAGCCTGGTACATCCAGCAGACTAGACCTGGGTTTGATTCTCAGAACCTCCACTTGCATACTGTGTGACTCTGAGCAAGTCACTTAATTGCCCAGGTCGTCCCTGAAAACAGGCACTTGTGCCTAGTGGGCCTTACTTGGTTACCAAAGACTAAAAAAAATCAAATGAGGTCTAGGGGACAGGTCTTGTTTTTAATACAACCATCCTCAGAAATAAATGAAAACAAATTCTAAAAAATGCAGCAGATATAAACTGAATTGTGTCAAAACCCCACATTTTTCAAAGTTTCTCCAAAGATGCCGACAGCGGCTCTTGAATTTCTAGAATCCTGAATGATTCTCTGTAAAGTGCTGTATAACCTTACACCACTAGGTGATGCTGATGTACTAAGTTTACAAACAATCCTTTCTGCAGTACAGTAGCTCACTCCTGTGTTCAAGTGCAGAGTGGTCTCAAAAGGAAACAGCTCATTTGCATAATACGTTCTTGCACTAAGTATAAATGCCATTTACACACAGCCAGCTTGTAGGTTTGCTGTTAAATTGAGGCAGTGATACCTGCTTTTAAATCTTTTTTTATCCTGAGGCTCTTTGTTAAAAATGCCTTGCTATTTTATTCTTGCTTTGGGTTTCCTAGTTTATTTGACAGGTAAGTATGAGATGTTTGTTCATGTTTTACTGTGAAAAATCTAGCCAAGGGCCTCATAAAATCTGGTTTAAAATAGTTTCACAGGCCTGGAGCCAAAATTCACATTTGACATTAATTCATTATGATCTCTGGCTTGTCTTATCTTTTTTTTGTTTAACTTTTAAATAAATTAGTACATTTTCAGCAAAAACCAAACACTCTAGGAAAAACATCTTCTATTTCGATCTTTGTGGCTCATTAATATTATTATTATTTACAACAGGTGCCGGGTCCCAGCCCGTTCTGACTCAGCAGCTGTCAGCATCAGTTGAAATAGGAAAGTCCCTTACATTAACCTCGCCATGTCTGGGGCAAGTTTGAGTACTACTGTGTACACTGGTACCAGCAGAGACCTGGGAGTAGCCCTTGCTTTGTTTTAGAGTACTGTGCTAGCAGTGGTCTAAAAAGAGGAGACAAAATTTCACAACGATTCACTGGCAACAAGGACCACAGTGCCAATGAAGGCTATTTAACCATCTCTGGTGTCCAGGCAGAGGACGAGGCTGATTATCACTGTGCTATATGGGATGGCAGCAACAATGTACACAGTGAAACAGACACAGAGGGAACTGAGACAAAAACCTTCTGCATCACCGAGTCTGTCTGTAGCTTAACTTACAGTGGTGCCAGTAACCAAATGTGGGGCACCCCATCAAACCTGGAGATTCAAGTTCGTAGCTGAGTTAAATACCAGTGCTCCAGTTATTAAAGCTGAAGTGCATGTTTCGGCAAACATTCTGTAAATACTGTACACCTTTGTGATCCATTCTAGATCAGTCTTTTTGTCTTGTCTTGTAAGATGTCACGCTGTTGTTTCTCACCATTTAAACATGTGTTAGCATCTTATTAGTTAAAGTAAATGACAACTTCCTTAATGTAAGGCCTCTGTGGGGGGGAGGGGGGCACCGTCCCAGATGCCTTGGGTAGGAACGCCAATACCTTATAACACCACTGCATTGCTGTATATGTCATTGTGGCTCCTGGATTTGTTGTCTCCTTTACAAGTGAGGCGATGGGGGTTGTAGCCAGAGAACAGAAATAGTGCAGTGTCTACACTAAGAGAAAGGTTTAGTCGTGCCCGGTGACAAGTCCGTATGAACCCCTGGAATATCATCCCTCTCCACCTTCCCACTGTAGTCACCCCTCTCATCGATCCACACAATGTTACGCAACTCCACACCTGGCATACTATTGTACTCTATAGGAAACGGCAGGGCACAACTGATTCAAGCAAAAGAACACACCTATGTTAGGGCTACCCCTTGGGGGGAAAAAGGGTCAATGCAAATACATGGTTCATTGTGATGTACCTTTGCTTTCTCCTATTGTACATTGTTTTGCAATCTTTGATGTGGAGCCTTTGTAAAAAAGCTTGCGCGCCAAGGTAATTTCCAAATGACTAAATAAATAGATAAAAATAAAGGTAGTAGGTGTCAAATGGCTGTTCTTGGGCACGGCCAAACCAAATACTTTCTCGGGATTTCACTAAAAATACCCAGCAAGGCCCAGCCCTGGCACAGCCTGCCTTATTAGCACCGTGCATGGCACAGTAAATGATATTGCCATCCTGTAGTGAAGGAGTTACCTTCTCCCATCTGGTACCAGCACGTTTACCCTTTTAAACTTTTAGGGAGCTTCCAAACAAGTTGTTTGGTACCAAGCTGTCGAATCGTTGTAGGCCCACTGGTGTCACATGTGGTTGGTTGCATTGCTGCACTTCAAAGTAACTAGCAGGAAAGCTCAGTGAACAGAATTAAATCCCAAATGCCCAGGCCATGCTATTTCCAAAATCGCTCCAGTCCCAGAGTGAGGTGCAATATTTGTATGTTTTTGACCAAATAGCCAAATCATATTCAGTGATTCCCACCTGTATAATGTATAGCACAACCCCCATTTCAGGCCTTCCTAATACAAAGTCTCCTTGGTGAGTAGATGGGTGGGCAGTAATCTTGGTGGCAACTCCTGTGTCTAGGGCTATTGCATGGTACAGTCTAGCCAGGAGCCACTCCTTGTCTACTGCAAAGTCCCTAGGATAGGCACTTGCTCTATGCCTCTTGTTGCATGGCCAACGGAGGAGCTGTCTATGGAAGTCCCTGAGCACCAGCAGTCCCTACCTCAGCCTTGTTGCAGTACCTGTGCCCCTTTGGGGAGAGCCTCTTTTCTTCTCTATTCCGTGGCCTCTGCGCTGCATGGATGGAGAACTCCTCTTCCCATTCTTTGCCATCCCGTTGGCTCCACAGCGGTAGATGGAACCATCTTTGTTGGTCAAAAAATAGACTTAACTTCCACCACAAACTATATATATTCTGTCCCCAGCAAGGCGACATGGGATTAGTCCTTAAGTTCAACATAATTGCAAACAGCAGGACTTTGCCTTCATTTTAGGCACAAATTACTCATTTTCATGTTCACTGCAACACAACTTTACCTTCAGTTTGCATCAACAGGTTGCCTTGCAGATTAAACACTGCACACTTTAAGTGGGCACCCCCTACAGGATGGAAACATTCAACCAAACCACCAAATAACATGTTACTCAGGCATCCAGATGTACCCCCCCCTTCAAAAGAGTGGGGATTACCTTTGGCCCCCAGGGTCCTCCTACTGCTCACTGCCACCAGCCTGAGCCCTGTGCCACCTCCCAAACTTCCTGCCAGCCCCCGCAATGCGTTTCCTGCAAAAGCAGAGCCAGAGGAGCAGACACAAACCGCTGTGCCGTCGCACCATGAATGTGTGAGCTGGCGGTCCGCACATGTGCAGTAGCGCTCGTTTGTTTTAAAGCTGCTCCTGCAGCAAAACAGAGGTTCCCCCTGTGCTACCAGACCCCCGAATCAGGTAATTATGGTCCCAAGACATAAGGGAGGGACCAACAGAGCCCCAAAAGTCATTATTTTAAAAGCACTTTAGTTGCATGCAAATGAAGCAGCCACTACTGCATCACCAATGAATGGAACCTGCTTGTTCTTAGGAGTACTACATATTGGAGGACGTAACAGACAAATGGTGGCCTCTACAAACTTCGGTCTGCAGTCAGAGAGCAAAGCAGAGGGGCACTACAAGTAAATGTGGGCAGTTTAATTTAAACTGTTATTGTTTGGCTGCAAAATTAATCTTAATGCTGGGACATTGACTGGACTGATAACCAGCAGCCATCTTTTGACCATGTGACCCTGCTGCCAGCCTATCAGAGCTCATAGAAGCCTTGGTGGGCTGACAGATCGCTTCTAGGAGAGGGGATGATACAATGTACTTGATGTCCAAAAGAGGACCAATCAGGCATCGAGTAACATGACAGACTGCCATATCAGCCAATTGGAAGCTGCCATTTGGCATTTCAGTGAATCCTCTCTATCCTTCCTCACCCAAACAAACTGGCTGTCACCTCCTGCTAACAAAACCCAAACCCATAACATAAACCGTATACTTCCCCTCTGCCTAGCACATGCAACGCTACTTACTCCCTCCCCACTCACTGGTCCTACTGCCCTACTGTGTCTAAAGCAGCTCTCCTGATTGTCTGGCCCAGCCCCCAAAGCCCCCTTTGCCCAACTCTTTTGCTCCTCTCTTACCAAACTTTTCTCCCCTGACTCTGGTTATCAACTGCAAGGCCAGTCGCCTACAAATAAACATGATGTATTCATGCTCGATCATACTTATGTGGGTTTCCCTAACCTTCCTGCTACTGGCAAGTGATACTTGCGCATCAATCCTGGTGGCTGATCAGCAAAAACTATGCCCCCTTACCCACCACATGTGAAAACTCAGATACCCCAATTCATGTGTTTGGGTATGAAATCACTCTGATCAGTGAAATCTTCCTGGCTCTGCTGTCTAAATATGAACGTTGACTGTTCAGCCTCATCGTTATTTATTTATTTGTACTTTGGAAAAAGACCTTTTAGCGCAAGCTCCTTTACAAAGATTCCACGTCAGACTGACAACAGAGATACATTAGGTGAAACAGATTTACAACACAGTGAACAGAGACAGATCGGTTTCAGTACTAACAGCATTTCAAAAAACCTAGGTACAACACATAATACATCGAACTACACAAGTGCACTAGAGACTGCAGTGGGGTTCTGTGGGTTAGGTACTGCAGCCGGGAATAGATATCACGTAGTGAGAGATATGGGGGGTGCAGCCATAAGGGGCCTTGGTGTATAAGAGGGTGGGAAGTAGGTGACTGGGTGATGTTGGGAGGTGCTCAAGAGGGGGTAGGGGATTAGGTGGAATATAGGGTGGAGGAATTAGGATGGTATGGTAATGGCAGAAAAAAAGTGCTTGAATGGGGCGAGGTGTGAGGAGGCTAAGTCGGGTAAGTTCTATTAGCAGGGTCTGTTCAGGGGCTAACTGAGCTGGGTGAATGGAATGGGGGGGTGGACAGGTGTCGAAAGGCGTTTGGGAGAACAGATAGCTGAGGCTAGTCTTGTGCTGTGATCGGTGGTGGGGGGGTTGTACCTAAGGTCTGCCAAGAACTTGCAAGGGGCTCCTAATGCCTGTCTAGAGCTTGCGTGGGGCAGGGCGAGACGGGAGTGGTTGGCCTTAGAGGCAGGTACACTCTGAATGTGATTTTAGGTGCTGTTTGAGGCCAGTTTTGAATTGAGCCAGGTGATTGGTGGCCAAGCAGTGTCCAGGGAGTTCATTCAACCACAGGGAGGCCCAGTAGCAAATGCCGTTGCCGAGCGAGGTGCAGTGGAAGGGATATACATTCTCGTCCTCCCTTTGGTGACATGTCTGAAGGTGGTCGTCTCAAACATATTACCTACACAGGGTGGAGTTTTACCCAATTGTACCTTCTTCCCTAGGAGGCAGGACTGGAACTTTATCCTGTCCCTTATTTCAGCCAGTTTGAGCGTTCATCACAGAGCACAGGTGCGCTGTGATGCACTCTGCACCCAGGGTTAGCCTGCAGGCTTTATTAAGCACAGTCTGAACCCTCTTGAGTGCCATATCTGTTGCTGCCCCATAGACCACTAGCCCGTAGTCGATTGTTTATAAGATGGAGCTGCAGACTGAGAGGTGGAGGACCTCTGAAGTTAGGTATTTCTTGTGCCTATACAGAACACCAATCTTGGTGTTTACCGCCCTGACAAGAGAGTCAATATGGTGCGTGAAGGTGACCGTATTGTCTAGGGTGACTCCCAGAAACCTGAACAAGTGCACTTGCTCCAGCGGGTCACTGTACGAGTTGGAGATGATGAGAAGGAGGTGCTTGTTTTTGTTACGGGGGCTGGATATTAGCATGGTCTTGGTCTTCTTGTAGTTTAAAAGTAGTTTGTGCCTACAAAACCAACCCTCAAGTTTAGAGAAGGAGGTCTGCAGTTCAGATTGGAGGGCACCATGGGATGTGCTGCTGCTCAGGAGAAAGCATCGTCCGTGTATAGGATGAGTTTAGTGTCGCAGGCTGAGGGAAGGTCATTTAAGAATAGGCTAAAGAGTAGGGGCCTCAGTATTGACCTTTGGGGGACCCCTAAGGATACTAGTCTAGTGCTGGATACTGTTTTCCCAATATTGACACATTGGCTTCTTTGTGTCAGGTAGTCATGGAACCAGCATAAGGTGTTGGGCGCCACACCTATGGTTTGCAGTTGGATCAGTAGCAGAGGGTGGTTAACTGTGTAGAAGGCTTTGGTGAGGTCGATGAAAACAGATCCCACCAGTTTGCCTTCATCCAGGGCCTTGTGTGCACAGTCCGTGTAGTCCAGCAGGGCAGTGGTGGTACACTGGAATTTGTGCACTCCATCACCCTCCAACCACCTCCCCCCCCACTAGCACCCACTAAACTGCCCTCTGCTTGCTCCAATCCTCCTCTCTGGGGAGACAGATCATAACTCTGACCCCGCAAATGTCCACATAGACCATGCAGATGCCATCTGAGCAAAACCCACGGACTAAAATTGCTCACATAAATGTCTGCAGCTTCCTATCAAAGCTCCCTGAGCATGAGGCATGGGTAGCCCTGAACAAGCCATAGGTGCTAGGCATCTCTGAAACCTGGATTAAACCCTCCCACCTAGACTCCGACTTTCAATTACAGGGATACTCACTCCTATGCCATGATAGATCTGAAAAAGGGTGGAGGCGTAGCACTATATGTGCAAGAGCACATCACTGCTACCATTATCAACTGCTCCACCCCCACCTCACCAAGTGAATGGCTCCTCACTGAATTGACCCTGGGTGCAGCCAAAAAAACTCCACATAGGCTGCTACTATAACCCCCCGACAGGAGGCATCCCAGGACATCCAACGTCTTGGATGGCGTGAGGCACATGGCACCCAGAAGAGACTTGGTTGCAATTGGAGATTTCAACCTCAGTTTGTTGGCTCCCCCCATGTCAGACTATGTGAACCTGCTGAAGGAACATAATCTTGAACAATTTATCTCCACCCCCACAAGACACAATGCTCACACACTAAACCACTCCCTCATTGACGGGGTCACCGCTAACCATGCAGACTTAATCCTCCAAGCAGGCACAATGTCTGACTCAATCAGCGACCATAACCCAACCTATGCTATACTGTCCACCAAGTCAAACCACCCCCATACAAACTCCTGTCTTTCCAAAGGTTTGACTGCCAGGATCCTAAGCCGGTCCTCAGAGATATTAGGGAGCTAAGCTGGTCTGACCTCTACCATCACAGCAACATCTGTGATGCAGTCACCTTCTTTACCTCCACCTTCTCTCGCATATAGGATACCTGCTCCCCCCTCATGGCCAGAAGGGTAAGAGGTGGCTCCACATGCTGAATATCCAGAGAACTCCTGACATTAATGAAAGACCGGGATAGCAAATGGAAGGCTTACAAAGAGTGCCCCTCACCCCAACTCTGGAATGCCTACTGACAACTGAAAAACTCCTGCAAATAGACTGCCAAATCACTCAAGCACCAATTTTACCACAGAGGAACAACCTTGGTAACCCACAGACTTTCTGGACTACCATTGTATCTCTTCTAAACTCCCAAGAAAAGCAGGCAGATAGCTCAACTTACATCCCCTGCTGGTCCCATCTCAGACCCCACTGATATTGCAAATACTTTCAACTTAAAATTCACTGACC
Source organism: Neoceratodus forsteri (assembly GCA_016271365.2). Classification (NCBI taxonomy): domain Eukaryota; kingdom Metazoa; phylum Chordata; order Ceratodontiformes; family Ceratodontidae; genus Neoceratodus; species Neoceratodus forsteri. The sequence continues at coordinate 307,863,935 of JADMNL010000027.1, read as the reverse complement.
TATCCTTCTGTCTTAAGCTCCCCTCCCAGGCCTCCCCTGCCCAGAACCCCTAGTCGATCAACTCTCCCTCCTTCTCAACCATCACCTTGCCCCACCCTTCCATTTTAGGGTCGAGTAGCCATTACTGACACTATCAAACTACTAAAGTCCCTACAGGTAAAGGAAGTCCTGGCAGTAATGGCTGTACCCTGCTTTCCTAAGACTCATCTTCCAAGCAATTATTAAACCCCTCACCTACATCTTCAATCGTCTCCTCACCACAGCTACTGTACCGTCTCTTGGAAACATGCCAATGTCATGCCAATCTTCAAAGCTGGTGATCCCGCTCTCCGGACAATTACAGGCCTAGCTCCTCCTCCCCACCAGAGCAAACTGCTTGAAAAATCACATATGCTAAACTATCAGAGCACCTGGAAAACACAACCTTCTATGTCCGCTTAACATGACTTCTGCAAGCAACATAGTACTGTACCTCATCTGCTCTGGAATATGGATCAGGGCAAATCCACGGATACGATCTTCATTGATCTGTCAAAAGCATTTGACCTGGTTGACCACCAGCTCCTCCACTTAACCCTGCTACGCTTTGGCTGCTACCCTGGACCAGCTGCCTGGTTCCGTAGCTACCCATCAAACAGGTCTCAGTCGGTTATCATTTGGAAAGCATCCTCTGCTCCCCTCCCTGTACTCACTGGGGTCCACCAGGGCTCCATACTTGGCCCTATGCTCTTCTCCATGTTCATAAACACACTCCCAGGGACAGCCTTAGCTGTAAAGCTCTTCTCTATGCTGATGATCTAGTCATATATCACAGCGACAAATCCATTGACTCCATCTCCTCTGCCCTCACACATAACTACGGCTCCGCTCACCAATGATTCCTCCCCAATAAACTCATAGTCAATGAAAAAAAGACTAAGTCCATGATCATTGGCTCTAAACCCTTCTTAGCCAAGGCCACCAAAACCAGTTCCTCCCTTCTGGTACTCACCCCAGCTGGCCCTCCCCTTGAAAATGTCACAGCTTTTAATACTTAGGTGTCACCCTTGGCCCATCCCTCTCTTTCTCTGAACATGTCAATCATACCACACGAAGGATCCACCAAAAGCTGGGCTTTACATTCCGGCACAAACATTACCTATCTGCTAAGGCACACCTTCCCATTGCACATGGAAACCTACTACCCCTCCTTGACTACTGCTCCCTGATCTACTCACACCTGTCCTCTACCCTGCTCTCATGACTAAATACAACCTACAACTCAATATGTCTGTAACTCCCATACAAATTGGGGTTTACTATAATGTCTTCTGGGGCTCCATAATGCCCACTGTCAGGCTGGTGTCCTGTCTTAAGTAGTTCTGTGTCTTTGTGTGAGAGTGCCATATTAAGCCTCTGTGCCTGTCCCTTTAAGAGAATAGCTAATCTGTTTTTAGAAAATGGTCTGTGCTGGGTCCAAGCGATTTAAGGCTTGCGACTGACCAGGTGTGCTGTTTTGCTCCATTCTGCAGTCGCTTACTTGCACAAAGGGGCCTATATAGCAACTGTGATTATTTACTGTTTATAGTAAAGATAGACAAGTTTGTCTAACCTGCTTTAATTGCAGCTCCAACAATTGGATGGGAGCCACCATGTTAGGTCCAGGACTTCCAGTAATCAGACCAATAGAACCACTGGGGACCTAAAATGGATCCTGTCCCCAGGGGTCTTGTGGGAAGGAAATTCTGTAGTTTTGTAGTCTTATCCAGTTGGTGCCCAAATGAACCTGGAGGGGAGCCCTTACTATGACTGACAGCTCCTTTAGCCAACCGAACTTTTGGATTAACAAGGAAAATGCCCTGTGTGCCAAGAGACAGTGGATCAGTTAGAGTTGGAGGTTGAAGTGAGAACAGCTCAAGCTTTCAAGCTGCTGCTCCCAATAGGAGAGTAAGGGAATCAGCAGGAAGAGGCTAGATGTGCCTTCCTGTCACTTTCTCCTGCATTGATCTGCCTATTGCAGAAGTTGGACTTGTCCGATTTCTACATTAGAACTGCGTCAAAAGAGAAGATGTCTGCCAGTGCCACCTGTGGTTTGGACCAAGACTTTCTCTTGAATTGATCGGCCCAGCTTGTGTGTGGATCCTATTTGTATTGAAAGGCTTGTGCAGTAAAGCTAATGATTAGCAACTGGACTGAATCCAAACTGTTTTCCTAAAAGTAGTTATTGATTTAAATGTGCTAAATGTATTCCGTGGGTCGCGATTTGGTTCCCCATGACCGAATCTGTTATACCAGCTGGAGGCTTCACCAGCAGAAGATCACAAACTTTGCCAGAACTGTTCACTCTGCCTGGGCCCTGTCAACATGGCCTAGGCTGCTACTCCTGCACCAGAGACCATTTCAGCGAGAGACCGACACGGATTCCAGCCCCTGTACAACACCATTGAGCAGGTTTCACCATCTGGAGGTGCGCCGTGTTGGCTAGCTTCCCCTGCCCCTTGATCATCACCCAAGGCTCCGCATATCACGTGCAGTGCAACAAATTCCTGGTAAGCGTGAGTACAAATCAAGGTAGCTCCCTGCAAGGAAAGCTTAAATCATTGTAGTACCATCCAATTGCCTTAATTTATTGGGTTTTTGCAATGGACTGAGTCAGCCAGCTTGGATTACAAATAAATGGGTTGTGTGCATGTTTAACTGCCTTTCTTCCACCAAGGGCACCAACATCAGCTGCAACACCGGTCACCCCGGGCAATGCTTCAGGCTAGCCTGCATGACATTCTGGGTACCCAGGGTTTCTGAACTGTATAATTGGGACATAAAGTGCATGCCAGAAAACCCAGAGTTAAATCAGATTACTAATCATTTGGCTAGATATACACCCTCCTTGTTCACTGCCCTAAAAACAACTTATCACCCTTGTGGTTAGTCTAAGCTAAGACATCAGTCTAGCTGAGACATGGTTGACAGCCTTGTGCACTCATGTGATTAGGCAACCACAAGTGTGATGAAGTTGACCATTTTACCCCATATGGCCAAACTTGATTGGCTGATAGAATATTGACTATGTCTGGCTGTGGAAAGTCCCTTGCAGCTGTTTGGTAGGATCATGCTCTATCTCTCATGAAGGCATAGCTTGCTCTTAATAATACTTCAAATTAAAAATGAAAAAATAAAAGCTAAGTACATCAGTTTCAGAGCATTGTAAAATACAATTTGTTGCAGTACAAGTCATTTATTAGCTAAGCTTAAGATATTTAAAATCCATTAGCAATTATTTCATCATGAATTGTTAATCAATTAATTAAAACAGTGGCAAGCATACAAGAGTTTATTGCTTATTTCTGATCCGAGAAAATCTAAGCTTTATTGCTTTATTCTTGGTATTCAGCCTGAATACATGCATCTATCATGTCTTTAACCTCTGGTTTTAGTTCTTCAACCTCTGATTCTAGTTTTTCAGTTACTGGGGGCAGAGGGACAAGAAAACCCTGCCGGGCAGGTAGCCTCAGGTGGCTTTGTATCCATGGGTTATGGTAGTTTGGTGGCCTAGGGAAATTTAGTGGGCTGAATGTGCCAGGCCAGCCTCCACAAGGGGTATGAATCCAAGGTGGAGGCATCCTCCTCCAAGGGGCACAAACTCATGGTGGAGGCACCCTCTTCCAAGGGGAGAATGAAATGGTGGTGGAGGGAATGGTGGTAAATCTAGGAGGCTAGGCCTGATTGGAGTTGGTAACAAAGCAGAAGGCTTGGGCACCAGGGCTGACCCAGTTTGGTCCAGTGGTGGAGTAGGCTTATCTGGTGGGGCAACCACATTGGGTGAGGCTGCTAAGTCCTGTGGCTGGCAGAGTGGGTCCTGAGATCGACCAGCCTCCGCTGATGATAAAGGCAGACCTGGTGGGGTCTGTAGGCTGAGGCCACATGCAGAGCATCTCGGGGTTCTGTCCGTTGAGGAGGGGTGCGTCAGAGCTGTCTACAGCATTGTGCTGGTGTCAATGTGGGGATGTCACTGCTGTTGCTGTCTCTCATTGTGGTGCTTCCCTGAGAACCTGACAGGAGGAAACTGGTGGAGGAGGAGCCAATATAAAGAATTCAGATTTGCGTGAAGGGCAGGTTTCATTTCTTTAGATGTTCTTGAAGGAGAACTAAACAAGCTTTTTACACATTTTGTTTTTTAAAAAATTACTCCATTGGCTTGTAAAGGAGAGGCTGTTGTTTACATTTATACTGAAACTAAATTTAGTAAAGCAGGATGAATGCAGTTTCATAGCATTTGACAATTTTAAACACAGCCTCTCCTGATTCAAAAATCCTGCTCTAAGAAACCTATACTGTCTGCCTTGATGATGTCATTGAAGTGAGAGATGTCAGCTGTGCAGATGTATTCCATCTCCACTTATGATATTCAAATGTGAATAACTTTAAAATGAAAAATTAAAGCACGGTACTTTGAACACAAAAGTTATTCAGCACAAAAGTACCTTCAAAATGAGTGGTGTTTCATTTATAGATACTTTTTAGTTTTTTTTAATTAGCAAAAAAAGCAGCAGAAAAGCAATTCTTTGTCACTTTTTCAACAAACAAATGCTAATAACTTTAAAACAAAAAATGATAGCATGGTACTGTGAGCGGATTTGTTCAGCACAAAAATATCTACAAAATGAGGGGTGTTTCATTTATATTTACCTTTTAGTTGTTTTTTAAATTAGCAAAATTGCAGCAGAAAATGCAATTTTTTGTTACTTTTAAACAAACAAATGCAAATAACTTTAAAACAAAAAAATGATAGCATGGTACTGTGAGCACAACATTTGCACAGTACAAAAATATCTACAACATGAGTGATGTTTCATTTCTAGATACCTTTTAGTTTTTATAATTAGCAAACAAACAGCAGAAAATACAGGTTATTCACCTGTAACAGGAGTTCTAGGAATGGTATATGTTGTTCATCCACACTGTCTGGCAGGTTCCTTGCTGCTTTAAATCTTGCCGGAAGGTCTTCAAGTTGACTCTTCCCACCCACCTGGGTGGTAAAACTATCGGCTCTGCCCCATGATGCCAGATCTAGCCCGCTGGAAGCCAGGTTGTGCGTCGAAGCTGGGGAGGCCGGGTGAGCCCAGTAGATGAACAAATACATACCATTCCTAGAACTCCCAAGTTACAGGTGAGTAACCTGTATTTCTAGAGACATGGATATGTTGTTCATCCACACTGTCTGGCAGAATCCTAACAGTTCTCCCAGAGGAGGGGGGCAAGGTGCACACCCCCTACTTAGGGAATAATGACTGGAGAACCAAGGCCCCAAAACCAGCGTCCCAGCATGACTCAAGGTCGATGTGGTAGTGGGTAATGAAGGTGTGTACTGATTTCCAGGTAGCAGCCCTGCAGATTTCCTGGATAGGGATGTCCCTGGAAGCAGCCACCGATGCAGCGGTGTGGCGGGTAGAATGAGCTCTTATCCCTCTGGGAGGCTCCATGCCCGCCAACCTATAGCAGAGATCTATACAGGAGGTGACCCACCTGCCTATCATCCACTTGGCTGCAGGTCTGCCATGTGCAGCTTCAGCGTAGGTGACAAACAGCTGGCGAACGTCTCCCCGAACTTCAGCCGTCCGCTCCTTGTAATAAGCGAGCTCTCTTCTAGGGTCCAAAGTATGGAGCCTATATTCAGCCTCCGAGGTGGGATTGGGGTAGAACACCAGCAGAGTCAATACCTGGTTAAGGTGAAACTCACACCACCTTCGAGGAATTTCGGGTGGGGGCGAGGTCAACCTTGTCCCTATGGAAGACCAGATAAGGAGACTCGATGGAAAGTGCTGAGAGCCCTTCCATCCTTCTGGCTGGACGGATAGCCACCAAGAAGGTGGTCTTCCATGACAGGTAGGAGATGTCACACCTGTACATCGGTTTGAATGGCTTGCCCATGAGCTTAGACAATACCAGCAGTAGATCCCACGGAGGTGGAGGTTCTTGCACCGGAGGGGATATGTGATCAAGGCCTTTGAAAAAGCGCCCAACCACCTTCTCCTGCACCATCGGCTGCTTCCCAGCCCGCACCTGGTAAGCAGAGATGGGTGCCAGGTGCACCTTGAGGGTTGTTGGCCGAAGCCCTTGCTGAGAAAGAGACCACAGGTAGTCCAGAATGCTTGCCAAGGAACAGGAGGAAGGGTCCAGGCCCTTGCCCTGACACCAAATGGAGAATCTCTTCCATTTAAAGGGGTAGCATTTCCTGGTCGACTCCTTATGGGACACCTCAACAACGTTGAGGAACTTGTTGGAAAGACCCAAGGCCTGGAACTCTAGCCACTCAGGAACCAGGCTGTCAGGTGCAGGGATTGAAGGTCTGGATGGAATACCTTCCCCTGATTGACTGAGGTCAGGTCTGGGTGGCCTGGAAGCCGCCTCGGGAGCCTGGAGCTGAGACTGAGGAGATCTGGATACCAGAACTGGCGGGGCCAGTCTGGGGCTCCCAGAATCACCTGTGCCTTGTCCCTCCTCACCTTGAGAAGCACCTTGTGGATCAAGGGAAATGGGGGAAAGGCATAGAAGAGGCCCGGGGTCCACGGCCTCGAGAAGGCATCCCCCTGCAGCGAGCCCTGCTTAGGAGGGCAGGCATGAAACAGTCTCAGCTTCGCATTCTCCCTGGAGGCAAACAGGTCCACATGAGGCATGCCCCAGTGGGAGAACAGATCTTGTACTACCTCTGGCAGGAGAGACCACTCGTGGGATGCAGCTTCTATCCGGCTTAGGGCATCTGCCAGAATGTTGGAGGCTCCTGCCACATGGATGGCAAGGAGATCCGCCTCCAGGCTGTGCATGATTGACCAAATGCAGAGAGCTTCCCTGCACAAAGGCATGGAGCACATCCCACCCTGGCGGTTTAGGTTGTACATGGTCGTGGTATTGTCCATCTGGACCTGGACCACTTGACCCCGTAGTAAACGGAGCAAAGGCGGTGAGGGCTAGATGAACCACTCAAAGCTCCAGCAGGTCTATGTGGCATCAGGACTCCAGAGGGACCAGAAGCCATGCGCTCTGTGCTCCCCCAGGTGGGCACCCCAACCCATCAGAGAGGGATCGGTCAATAGAGAGACCGTCAGCTCGGGGTGGACAAATGGGATGCCCTCCCGCAGATGTGCTGGAATGATCCACCACTGGAGAGCATTCCACATCCCCTGGGTTAATGTCACTAGCTGATCCAAGGGATCGGAGTGCTATGGCCATTGGCTGGCCAGCCCCCACTGAAGGGGACGCATGTACCAACAGGCCCAATGGACCATGCTGGTGCAGGCCACCAAGATGCCCAGGAGGCACAGGAAGTCCTGGGCAGGGTGCAATTGCTCAACCTGAAATGATTGGGCAAAGGAGAAAAGAACCTCAGCCCTATCCGCAGGGAGCCGTGCTCTGGCTCGTAGAAAGTCGGGCTCTGCCTCGATGAATTATATCACCTGCTTTGGCACAAGTTCCGTCTTGGCCTCTTTGGTGAGGAGGCCAACCTGAGAGCAAACCTGGAGGGCCAGATCTCTGGACCGCTCCACCTCCATTCTGGAGGAGACTGCAATCAGCCAGTCGTCCAGGTAGGGGTACACCCAGACCCTTCGGTGCCACAGGAATGCTGTCACCACTGCCATGCATTTGGTGAAGACCCTGGGAGCTAGGGAAAGGCCGAAGGGCATGGCCCGGAACTCGCAGAGGGATCCCTCTCCCCTGAAGCAGAGGAATCTCTGGTGGAATGGATGGATTGGGACATGAAAGAATGCATCCTGGAGGTCCAAAGAACAGAACCATGTGCCTCGTTCCAAGGATGGAATAATCTGAGCCAGAGTGACCATCCTGAAGGTTCGAGACCTTAGGAACCTGTTCAGGTCATGCAGGTCTAGAATGGGGCGCCAGCCCCCGTCTGTTTCGGGACCAGGAAGTACCTGGACACAAACCCCAGGTCTGGTGTAGGATCCACCACCTTCCTGATCACCTCTTTTTCGAGAAGCAGGGCAATGTTGGCTCGGCATGCTGACAGAGAGGCTGCGGACCCCGTAGCCCCCGAGGGGCGATGGCTTGGAAGGGCGGGGCCTGCTCAAACTCCAGGGGCAGGCCCTTTCCTACCACCTCCAACACCCAGTGGTCTGTGGTGATAGCACACCAGATGGAAAGGAAGTGGTAGAGCCGGCCTCCCACGGGGGGAACCCAGGGGGGAGTGATGAGGCTGGGGGCGACACCCCTCAACCCGTCACTGGGCAGGCTTGGAGGAGGGGGCCGGCCGAGGGACATCCTGGGCCTTTTCCTCCCTGCTTCTTGTTAGAGGAAGCTGCAGGCTTGGCTTTGGGATGCCAAGCACGAGTCTGCTGGCCCTGATGCTGGTGTTGTTGGGCCGGACATGCCGCAGGCGCAGAAGGGTGAAAGGACATATGTTGTTGATGATGACCCTTGTCCTTCTGGGCAGAGGTGACCAAGTCCAGGGTAGCATTGGACTTTTCAATTCACTGGAGGTGGCCTTTCACTCCAGGGCCGAACAGGTCAGTCGCCAAGAAGGGGATGTCCACCAGTTTATACTGGGTATCTGCCGTAAAGGTGGATATCCTCAGCCATGCTCTGCGGCGCATAGCCACTGTGGCCACAACTGATCTGGCACATGAGTCTCCAATGTCCAGAGCCATTTGGAGCTGCTGTTTTGCCACCGCCCTTCCCTGGTCCCGCACCTGCTTGACCATGGTCTGCAGGTCGGCTGGGAGATGAGGGATCACCTCATCCAGGGAGCCCATGAGGGCATGAGAGAAGTGTGCCATCAGCATGGCTGAGCTGGCCTGGTGGAGGCCTAGGGAGGATGCAGTGTACACCTTGCGCCCAGCATAGTCCAGCTTTTTGGACTCCTTGTCGGGGGGCTTATCCACATCCCTAGCGTTCCCAGAATGCCGGAAAACGCTATCGGTGACTAACCCCTCTGCAGAGGGGTGCTCCAAAAAACCGAACAAAGAGCCGGTAGGGACTAAATACTTCCTGGACATCCTGGCCAAAGGTGCAGGGCAGGAAGCCGGATGCTGCCAGAGCTCCAAGGCTGGGCCAACAATGGCTTCAGCCACCGGAAAGGCCTCGTGGGCAAATCCCTCAGTCCAGTATCTCCGTCAGGGATACTTGGCCGCTTGATATGAGCTCAAGCTGCATCCCAGTGGATTCTGAGCTGAACTGAAGCAGACCCATAAATGACGATGGGCTCTCATCCATCGACTGCCCCCAGAGGACTACAGGTCAAGGGGCCTGGAAAACAGGGAGGAGTCATCATCGGACTCAAGGAGTCCGTGAAGAGCTGCCTGGGGCCTCAGCCACCTCCACCTGCTGAGGATGATCGAGAGTGAGGGTGACTGACAACCTGTGGGGCAGACCCTGACCCTACCAAGAGTCCTTGGTCGGCGCCCCCAATTTCAGTTGTGGAGGCGGAGGTTCCACCACAATTGGTGGGGCAGCTGGTTTCGGCCGAATGACCAGCCCAGGCTTGGGCACCTCAACTACAGCGAGGGGTTGTTTCGGCCTTTTGGGTGACAGCCACTTGATGGCCAGGGAAGGTGACGGCGTCGGCTTGTTCCTGGACAAAAGTAACTGCTGCCACATTAAGTCCTTGTAGCGTCGACGCAATTTGCGCCAAAGCCTCTCCTCTTCCGAGGAGGAAGACAAGGACGAGCAGCATCACCGCTTACCTCGGTGCCGAGACCGAGACCGCCGATGTCGGCGGGATCAACTGGACCGAGACGAGGTCCGAGACCGAGACCAAGACCCTTGGTGTTGCCGAGGGCGGGTCTGGGAAGGGCCGGGGGACACCCGCTCTTCCCTCAGCTCAGGAGCCTTGACCAGGGACTCTGGCATAGGAGGCACAGGCAAGTCCTTGGTCTCCACCGGGGGAACCGGTGAAGAAGGGTTGTCAGCTTCACCAGTCGACAGCCCATCCGACGGGTCGAGAAAAATCTCGACCACGTCGATGGGTGACTCAGCCGGCTGACCTGATGGGGACACCATGAAGCCAGCAGCCTCAGCCGCGACCTCGACTGAAGTTGAGTGTCGACTGTCTGGGGAAGGGGACCTCTCCCACTCCCACGAATGCCGACTGTGGGACTTACCTTTCAAGTCCTTCTTTTTGGACCGAGAAGAGTGTCCCAACGGCCCCGCTCCCTTTGTGGAAAGGGATTGGCAAAGCTCCTTAAAAGAAGCTGTGTAGGAGGATCCCAGAGAGAGAGCAGGATAAATGCCGTGACCAAGGAAGATGAGGATGCGGCCTGGGCCGCCTCCTCCTCCTCGAGGGCAATCATCTGCTTGAGTTGCTCAGCCCAGCCAGCCACCGTGGACACCACCCAAAGGGCCTCCTTGGACTTCACTGGTGGATAGCACTTCTCGGGGCGCCCAAGCTGTAACCAGGCAGCGCAGTCTTCAGGATGTTGACTGAAAATGAACGACATAACTCACAGGCCTGGGGGTCGTGATCTACGCCGAGGCAGTAGATGCACGTGGAGTGTGGATCCGTCCTGGACATTTTCTGCCCACATGGGCACCGCCGAAATCCAGGAGTCGATTTGTCCATTGCAGCCATGAGGGAGTAATAAGACCGAAGTCTTCAAAACTTTAGAATTATTTTTGGGTGAACCAAAGAATTAGGATCCAGTCTATACGCAGAGCATTAAGGAGGGAACCTGAGCTTCCAAGCGGTAAGGAAGATCTGGCGTCATGGGGTAAGCCGAGAGTTTTACCACCCAGGTGGGTGGGAGGAGCCAGCTTGAAGACCTTCCGGCAAGATTTAAAGTGGCAAGGAACCTGCCAGACAGTGTGGATGAACAACATATCCATGTCCCTAGAAATTCAATTTTCTTTTTTGCTTTTTTCAATAAACAAATGCAAATAGCTTTAAAATGAAACATGATAGTATGATACTTTTGAGCACAAAAGTTGTTCAGCACAACAATATCTGCCAAATGACTGGTGTTTCATTTATAGATACAATTTAGATTTTTTATAATCAGCAAAAAATGGCAGGATATTTATTTATTTTTTTCACTTTTTTTGGAGGTATGGCATAAATGGAACATGTGACCTCCCTACTAGAAATATTGTTGATATTTTTTGTTCTTATGCCCTTCCCAAGTAACCAAACTGCAATTTGCTTTTCAAATAGCTCCCATGTCCTGCTTTCTGAACAGGGGGAGGGGGGGTGCAAAACTGTTGTATGCTTAATGTTTCCATTTCTGTTTTTCCCTACTCTGACAGTGCTGCCCCACCATGACAGTGTGAGCCACAGATTCTTGTATTCCCACTTTATGTTATCAGGCAAAGTGATTTAGGGCACACTGTATTTCTCATGCAGCCACCCACCGACACTTCCTTTTCTTCCATACATTTAGTCAGGACACATGAAAACTGCCTTAGCCATACTACCTAGAGCTACATCTAGCTCTGCTGCTGTTTCCCTTTTTTTGGTTTCATTTTGTGTCATTCAGCTGTGTGCCATTTAAGTTAGAATGTTACCTCTTTTTCCAGGCAAAGAAGCCAGGCACCTAGTGCTTCTCGGAGCAGCCACCTGCTGACTCTCCCATGTCTTTAGCATGCCTCTGGCACAAGAGTGAAGACATCAGCACTTCCCAGGTGGCTGATGCACTGCATACATCACAGCCCACCTGGTGCGTGTTGTAATTTAGCATTACTGCACATCTTGTCAAGTGTTACTGCTTACTTACAATTTACAATATGATCCTATGGGAATTTTATATCACACTCTAGGTAGTTTAAGGCACTTGGATGTGCCTCAGTGCTCACAGCATACCTGGGGCATGCAGAAATTTAGCTCTGCTCACACCTTGCAGCGTGGTATTGATCACTTAACATTTATAATGTAATCTTATTTGAATTATAAACCACACTTCCCAGGTGTTTGAAGGCACCCAGCTGCACCTCATGCCTTACAATCCACCTGGGGCATGCAGCAATTTAGCATTGCTGCACCCTGCCATGTGTTATTGCTTACTTAGTTGTAATTTAAATTGTGCCTCCTATGGGAATCATATACTGTACCTCCCAGGTGGTTGAAGACATTCAGCTGCACCTCATGCCTTACAACCCACCTTGAGTGTGTTGTAATTTAGCATTACCACACACCTTGTAATATGTTATTGCTTGCTTAAAATTTATATTGTGATCCTATGGGAATCATATACAGCACTTCCCAGGTGGTTGAAGGCATTTGGCTGTGCCTCATGCCTTATCACCCACCTTGGAAGTGCTGTAATTTAGTATTTATGCACACCTTGTCATGTGTTATTGCTTACTTAAAATTGACATTGTAATCCTATGGGAAGCATGTATCACACTTCCCAGGTGGTTGAAGGCATTTGGCTGCACCTCATGCCTCACAACCCACCTTGGGCATGCAGTAATTTAGCATTGTTGTACACCCTGTCATGTGCTATTCCTTGCTTACAATTTATAATGTGATCCTATGGGAATTATTTTTACACTTCCCAGGTGGTGTGCATGTGTATCCATGGCTACAGAGGCACTGGACCATGATGACTGATGTCTCTTATATCACTTGGAAAGAGTTGTATGCTGTTTGCTTACCTGATGATCTATGTCTGTGGTTGCTTGTGTTACCTTGCCCCCTTTAGCTGCTTGAGGGGAATGCAGAGTTAAGTGTTGAAAACCCCAACATCACATTTCCATACGTGTGCCACTTTAATGGCAACACAAACTGATGCATTAATGGAGTTATTTGCAAAGAATATATAAGGGATATGCTACCCCCCTACTGGAAATATTGTTGATATTTTTTGTTCTCGTGCCAACTGACCTGATGACATCATGAGTAGTGAAGCCTTGAATGAGGACATCAGATCACTCGGCACAAGAACAAAAAATATTAACAATATTTCCAGTAGGGAGGAAGCATATTCCATTTATGCCATACCTCCAAAAAGTGAAAAAACATTGAAACTCCTGCCATTTTTAAAAATGTAAAAGGTATCTATAAATGAAACACCACTCATGTGGCTGATATTTTTGTACTGAACAACTTTTGTGCTTAAAGTACCATGCTATCATATTTTGTTTGAAAGCTAATTGCATTTGTTTGTTGAAAAAAGTGAAAAAGAAAATTGAATTTGCTGCTATTTTTTTTTGCAAATTATAAAATAAAACTAAAAGGTATATATAAATGAAACACCACTCATTTTTTAGATATGTTTGTTCTGAACAAATATTGTGCTCACAGTAACATGCTATCATTTTTTTGTTTTAAAGTTATTTGCATTTAATTGTTAAAAAAGTGACAAAAATTGAATTTTCTGCTGTTTGTTTTGCCAATTATAAAAAAATCTAAAATGTATCTATAAAGGAAATATCACTCATTTGGAAGAAATTGTTCAGCTGAACAAGTTTTGTGCTCAAAGCACCATGCTATCATTATTTTGTTTTAAAGCTATTTGCATTTGTTTGTTGCAAAAAGTGAAAAAGAAAATTGAATTTTCTGCTGTTTGTTGCTAATTATAAAAAAACTAAAATGTATATATAAATGAAACACCACCCATTTTATAGATATTTTTGTGCCAACAGCATTCGTGCTCACAGTACCATGCTATCATTTTTTGTTTTAAAGTTTTTTGCATTTGTTGGTTGAAAAAGTGACATAAAATTGCATTTTCTGCTGCTTTTTTTGTTAATTAAAAAGAATGTATATATAAATGAAACACCACTCATTTGTAGATATTTTTGTACTGAACAAATGTTGTGCTCACAGTACCATGCTATCATTATGTTTGTTTTAAAGTTATTTGCATTTGTTTGTTGAAAAAATGACAAAAAATTAGTTTCTGCTACTTTTGTTTACTAATTATAAAAAAACTAAACAGTATCTATAAATGAAACACTACTCATTTTGTAGATATTTGTTGTGCTGAACAACATTTGTGCTCAAAGCACCATGCTAGCATTTTTTTCATTTTAAAGTTATTTGCATTTGAATACCGTTAGTGAAGCTAGAATACATCTGCACAGCTGGCATTTCTCACTTCAATGACATCATCAATGCAGACAGTTTAGGATTCTCAGAGCAGGATTTTTGAATCAGGAGAGGCCGTGTTTAACATTTTCAAATGCTATACAACTGCATTTATCCTACTTTACTGAATGCAGTTTCAGTACAAATGTAAATAACAGCTTCTCCTTTGTAAGCCTATGGAGTCATTTGAAAAAATGTGTAAAAGGTTGTTTAGTTGTCCTTTAAGGAAACAGCTGAGCATTAACAACAGAGAGAAGTTCTTCCAGCCTCTGTAACCTCTGACTGTGACAGCATTTCCACCAAGTACAGGGCACTGGTCCTTCTCTGATCATAACTTGCTGGGCATGAGGGGGTTTTAAATGTTCTCATTTGTTTTATTTCTAATACATTTTATTACATTCATTTAAAGCTCAGGAATTAAAGGAGTAGTTAAATTACGGTTTACTTTAAAACATCTGTATCTATCGATGCCAGTTCAACAACTATCTTGTCGACCGACATAAACCGAAAGGAGACCCAGTTCCTTTTCTATTGGTGACTTCACCTGAACCCCCATGGGGGCTCTGCCTCACGCACTCCCTGAACTTATGAATTATCAACTCCAAATCAGAGTTGATTCGGAGGGCTGCAGGACTGGGGACAGAGTTCAGGGTCTCAGGTGGACTATTACAGCGAACTGTCAATGTGGTCGGCATCGACATGTTCGCTGTAATAGTGTCGCTGCACAGAGGGCATACCAGAATGTCCTACACTGGAAAAGTGATATTTATATACACTGTCCTTTAACCTTCTGCATTGGGAAGCCTCAATGTGATATGCCTTTACTCAAGGCCAGATTCATTTTATGTTCATGGTGTGCACAGGCACAGATGAACATGTTGCTATGAGAGTTGCTAGAGAGGGGTGCGAGGGTGCAAGTCCAATGGAGAGTGGTGCTCTAGGGGCCAGTCTGTGGCAAGTAGATTAGCAGGCAGTGTCCTGATGACACTGGTTTTCTGAGGGGGCTAGTCTCAGCAAGTTTTTCAAAGGACAGAGCCGACGCAGTAGCAGTGCAGCTCTGTTCTTTGAAGCTCAGGCTCTCCCACTGCCTCCCACAGCATGCTGTCCTCTCCACTGCCTCCCAGCCCCCGGCAGCCCCCAGTAACAAACAAAATGCTCCCGCTCCCTCCCACTGTGAGCTGTCCACCCTGCACCCTCTTGTACGAAGCCGTGACGACACTGGGGTCCCCAATCCCCATGTCAGCATGTCCCCCACCCAACTGTTGTGGCACACTGGGAGCCCATCCCAGTGTGCCACATTTCATAGAAACACAGAATCTGATGGCAGATAAAGACCGCTTGGCCTACCTAGTCTGCCCATTTTCCTACCTGATGGATAAGCTGCAGATCTTAGTTAACCAACAGCCTACTTCCTCCTACCCCCACTAGGACTGCCTTATGTCTGTCCCATGCATTCTTGAATTTCACCACTGTTCTTGACTCCATGACCTCCTCAGGAAGGCTGTTCCATGCATCCACAACTCTCTCTGTGAAAAAATACTTCCTCACATTACCTCTGAGCCATTCCCCCTTCTATCTTCAAATTGTGCCCCCTTGTTCTTGCACATCTCTTATTCTGAAAGATACTACCCTCTTGGACTTTGTTGATTCCCTTGATGTACTTGAAAGTTCCTATCATGTCCTCCATCTCCCTTCTTTCCTCAAGGGTATACATATTAAGCTCCTTTAGTCTCTCTTCATATGTCTTCTGGTACAGACCCTGCACCATTTTGGTTGCCCTCTTCTGGACAGCCTCCACTCTGTCTATGTCTTTGCAGAGATGGGGTCTCCAGAACTGCACACAGTACTCCAGATGGGGTCTCACCAACTGTCTGTACAGAGGGATAACAACTTCCTGTTTTCTACTGTTGATGCCTCTCCCTATGCATCCCAGTATCCCCCCAGACTTCCTTTACTGCCTTCTCACATTGCTTGCCCACCTTTAGGTCATCTGATATAACTACCCCAGGTTCCTTTCCATTTTTGTTGTTGTCAGTATCTCACCCCACTGTGTACTCTTCCCTGGGTTTTTTCCTAGGTGCATTACCTTGCACTTCTTTGCATGAATCTAAGCTGCCATATGTTTGACCATTCCTCCAACCTTGCCAAGTCCCTTCTCATCCTTTCCACTCCATCTTGTGTATCAACCCTGTTGCAGATCTTTGTGTCATCTGCAAAGAGACATACTTTTCCTTCCAGTCCCTCTGCAGTGTCACTTATAAAGATATTAAAAAGGACTGGTCCCAGTACTGAACCCTGCGGTACCCCCACTAGTAACCCTCCTTTCTTCACTGTGGACTCTCCGTTTACTACTACCCTTTGCTTCCTGTTGTCCAGCCAATTTTTTATCCAGGCTACCACCTTGGGACCCACTCCCAGGCTGGCTAACTTGTATATTAATCTTTTGTGTGGGACTGTATCAAATGCCTTGCTAAAATCTAGGTAGACCATGTCCACAGCCCCTCCCTTGTCTACTACTTTGGTCACCCAGTCAAAGAAATCTATTAGGTTAGATCTATCTATTAGTTTAAAATTGAGTTAAAAATGTATTTATTTGATGTAGCCATCCCAAAATATGAATAACCTGTTTCATTGTTTTGTTTAATTTTATTTATACTGTTATACTTAGTTTTATGTACAGTGCCTTGGCTTGAAAGGTGCTATAACGATGAAGTTTGACTTGACTTGACTAAATTCATCTGACATGACCTTCCGCGTGAATCCATGCTGCCTTGGGTCCTGTGCCCCACTGGCCTCTAGGTACTCAACATTTCTTTCCTTCAGAAATTATTCTATCATCTGCCCTACCACTGAGGTCAAACTAACTGGTCTGTAGTTTCCTGCTTCTGCCCTGCTCCCACCTTTGTGAAAAGGAATCACGTCCACTCTCCTCCAGTCCTCAGGTACTACACCATCCTCCCATGATTTGTTAAAGAGAATAGTCAGTGGTGTCACTAGTTCTACCCTAGTTCTTTTAGAATTATTGGGTGAATCCCATCAGGCCCCACTGCTTTGTTCACTTACAATTTTACTAGTTCCTTCAGAACCCTTTCTTCTGTGAATGGACTGGTATCGACCCCCGTATCCAGAGTGTTTCTCTTGTTTGGTTTAGGTACCTCCCTCTCCTCTTCCTTTTTGAATACTGAGCAGAAATATTCGTTCAGTATCCCTACTTTTTCACTGTCACCCTCTGCCCACATTCCCTCCCCTTTATTAAGCCTTAGTATCCCTCTCTTGGTCTTTCTTCACTCCCTAATGTACCTATAAAAGGTCTTAAGCCCCCTTCTTAACAGAGTTGGCTATCCTTTCCTAGGTTTGGGCCTTTGCAATTCTGACTGCCTTCCCTGCCTCTTTCTGCTTTAACTGACAAAGTTCTCTGTCCTGCTCCTTTTGTGTTTTCTTATATTTCCTGAGTGCTATCCTCTTCTCCTTAACCTTCCCTGCCACCTCTTTTGAGAACCATAGCGTTTTTTCCTTCATTGTGTTTTGTTGATTTGCTTCACACAAAGGCTTGTTGCCTCTGTGATGGCTGTTTTGATTACTCCCCATTGTTCCTCCACCCCCTCCTTCTTGCCTGTTAGCTAGTGTTTTTCTGAGGCACTCTCTCATTTTCCCAAAGTCAGCTCTCCTAAAGTCAAATACTCTTGCTTTTGTATGGCTTGACTGTATGTCTGTGTTTATCATGAACCACACTGTTTGGTGGTCGCTTGTTACCAGATGGCTACCCACTTCTAAATCCGAGATTCTTTCTCCATCCCCATTTGAGAGTACCAGGTCTAAGATTGCTCCCTCCCGAGTGGGTTCCAGTACTAGCTGTCTGAGTCATGCCCCTTGTAAGGCATCAAGAATGACCCTGCTCTTGGATGTGCCTGCAGCAAAGGTGTTCCAGTTAACATCTGGCATATTCAGGTCCCCCATCAACAATATCTCCCCTTTTTCTACCATTCTAAGGATGCCTTCTATCATTTTCTTATCCATTCCTTCCCCCGAGGTGGGGGTCTGTATACAACCCCCATGCAGATTGTGATGCCATTTCCTGTCTCCAGGGTGACCCAGAGTGCTTCCCTGTTTACTCTTTAGTTCTGTTGCTTTGATCCCCTCCCTTACATAGAGAGCTACTCCTCCTCCTCTTTTACCCTCCCTGTCCCTCCTGTAGATTGCGTATCCTGGTATGTTGACTTCCCAGTCATGGTTCTCTGTTTACCATGTTTCTGTGACTGCCACAATATCCAGGCATCCCTCTTCCATCAAGGCCACTAGTTCGGGGATTTTGGTACACAGACTATGGGCATTGGTACTCATTACCCTCCATTTTTTTATGGCCTTATCCCTTTTAGCCCCATCCCTGTCCTTACTGCCTTTGCCTTTTTTTGCATTTACCTCTGTCTTGCTCCCTAATGACTTCTCTACCTTGGTGTTTACCTTGCTAATTATTGTGTTTTATGGGGGGGGCTGGGATTTCCCTGCTCCTTTTCAGTGCCTCCCCCCCTTGGCTAGTTTAAATGCATGCCAATGAAGCATTTACACCTATCACCTAGGATCCTGGTTCCCCACCTGGACAGATGCAGACTATCGCACCAGTATAGGCCTGCATCCCTCCTGGTGGCTCCCCAGTCCCTTATGAAGCCAAAACCCTGAGCTCCACACCAGTTTTTCAACCATTCATTGAATTCCGTGGTGTGGAGTATCCTAGCATCACCCTTGCCATAGACAGGCAGCACCTCCAAGAAGCTTACCATACATGTTACTTGTCTAAGGCCCCTCCCCAACTCTACAAACTCCTCTTGCACTGCTCTGATCCCATTCCCAGCCAGGTCATTTGTCCCTAGGTGGACAATGACATCCAGCTCCCTCTCTCATGCAGCTGCTCCCACGATCCTGAGGATTCACTTCCTGTCCCTCCAAGCCATGGCACCAGGCAGGCATCTTACCTCCCTCTCCCCTTCCTCCCCCACTTCTACCCCCTAACAATTGTGTACCCCACCAGGAGTTGTTTCATTCCCCTGTGGGGTCCCGTGCCACCCTTCTGTGGGTCTCCTTTGTGGAGGTTCCCAGCATCCTCCTTGGTTTCCACTGTAGGTGCCTCCATAGAGGAACCACTGTCCACCAGAACAGCATATGAATTGTGGAGCGGTACAGCTGGAGGTATGCACCTCTGTTCCACCACCCTCTCTCTCCCTGAGCCCAGGTTGGTCCAGCCACTCCTCTTTCTTGGCAACCTCTGAGGTAGCGGCGGTGACCCTGTTGGTCCCTGGGTGGGGGAGGAGGTTTCACGAATCCTAGCCAGGTCAGCCTGGATACAGGCAATCTCTTCCCTCAGACCAGAGAGGTGCCTGCAAATAGGGCAGCATCGCAGCCTCCAGAATGTCTCCTGGAACACTGCCACCCCACAGCCATTGCACTGCACCACTCCCATATCTTATTTTGTGTCCCCTCTCCTGTTGCTCTGTATGCTTACTCACTCCTGTCCTTACAACTCTCACCCTTCCTGCTCTGGGACAGCAACTTCCTGTATTCTTCAGTAGTCTCCTTCTTCCTTGCTCAGAGTCAGACCTCCAGCAGCTGGGGGGGGGAGAAAGAGCTACTTTTTTCCATCAGGATTAACAAAACTAATGTTTCTCTATGATCCTTCCCTTCCTACTGCCAAACAGGTAGTTCCTGTTGTCAGTCAAATCCAGTGGCTATAAAAGTAGAACTGGCTTAGGGTAGGAAGAAATAGTAAGAAAAACGGTAGCTTTTTTAGTCAGCTGCTTTCTGCTCTAAAAGCAAGATTTCTGTCTTCCAAAAGCTAGCAACAGGAAGTTGTACTTGGAGTCACCTACTTTTCTACTGCCTAAGCCACACCCCCAAATTAACCTCTCTCCCCTCCTACTGATTTAGCAAACTAAGTTGAAACAGTACCCTTCCCCAACACAGAAACACACACTGATTTTCTTTTTTTTAACCCTAAATGAGACCCACCTCTACTTCTAATAAAGTATCTGTTTGCTTAATCCCAACAGGCACTGACTCCTGCTAAGACAGAAGTGTTAAATTAGTAAGAAAAATGGCAGCTTTTTTAGTCAGCTGCTTTCTGCTCTGAAAGCAAGATTTCTGTCTTCCAAAAGCTAGTAGCAGCAGTTTTACTTTTTCATTGTTTAAGCTTTCCAACACTGGGATGCCCACTTCCAGTGTTGGAGCCCCTCACACCACTTTCACTGCTGACATTGGGGTGCCCAGTCCCTGTGTCGGCTTTGTACCCCCCTCCCCCTTCAACTCATGTGGCACACTGGGAGCCCACTCCAGTATGCCCAAAATAAATTGTTTTGTTTACATCTGTAAAGAAATAAAACCATCCCCCAGCATCTTTGTTAATTTTTTTTTACCCTGCAAAACAGAAAACGGTCCCTCTTAGTCTCCCCAGCCCTCTCTCCATCCCCACCCTCCCACTGAGCACCCACCTCTCTGCACCTCCTCTTACCCCAAACTTACCTCCAGAGGTCGGGCACTGTCATCATTTCCAGATTGGGACATGTCTGCGCTCTTCAAAGCCGACCGGCAAACTGAAGAATGAAGATAAGAGCTGTGTAATGGCAATCAATGGGGGGTCAACTTATGTTGATATCACTGCCATTTTTAAGAATTTGGGCCCCACATTTTCAACATGGGGTTCTTTGGATCCCATCTCATCAACATGTCACTGTCATTTTGTTACTCAGTCCTGAAAGGTGATTTCACAGTTACTACGCGGAATCACCTTTTGGCACTGATTAATGAAGCGACAGTGCCACTGTTCATGAGATGGTGTCCCTAAAAAATCATGTTGCAAATCTGGTGAAAAATTCCAAAAAATGACTCGTTACAAGCTGTATGTTGTTGCAGTTTCTACTCACGCTCATAACTTTGCCAATTTTTATATTTTCACTTCAGATTTTCAACATTGCCATTTTCTCAAATTTCCTTATGAACAGTACAGCTGTTATATTTCACATCCTGCCCAAAACATGCTTTCACACCAGTGGCGCAGAATGGCACGATCGGTGTGAGAAATAAAATTTCAGGATGGATTAACAAAATCACAGTGCCACTCTTCATGAGGGGAGGTCCCAAAAAGGCCATGTTGAAAATTTGGTGAAAAAATTCTACAAAATGCCTACAAGTGTGCGTTGTGCAGTTTTTATGCACACTCGCACCTTTGCCAATTTTTAACATTTTCACTCCAGATTTTAAATATTGCCATTTTTTCAGACCTCCTTATGAACAGTGCAGCTGTCATTTTTTGCATCCTGCCCAAAAAGTGTTCGCACCTGTAGCGCAGAATGGCACAGTCACTCTGCAAAATCACCTTTTGGGATGAGTGTACAAAATGACAGTGGCACGCTTCATGAGGTGGGGTCCCAGAAAGGCACGTTGAAAATTTGGTGAAACAACTCTCAAAAATGGCAGCATTACACTCAGCCATTCAAAATGTTCTACGTATGCATGTAACTTTGGCCATTTTCAATATTTTCACTTTAAATTTTAAATATAGCCTTTTATCACGCCACCTAATGAATAGTACAGCTGTAATTTTTTACATCCTGCCCATAATGTGTTTTTCCGCACCTGTGGCATGGAATGCCATTTTCCCATGGATTTGAAACTTTTCGCCTACAGGGTTCACGAGGTGGGTGATAAGAAGACTATGTTCAACATCTGGGGTCAAAATATGAAGAAAATGACAACGTTATGGGCAGTTGTTACAATTTCACTATGCATACTGGTAACTGTGGAACTCTAATATTTGCAAATATTGTTTTGAATTATTTGTACTCTTGCTCCATGGCCCTCTCTATCTGGCTGGAGCCCCAACCCCATCACCCTACGTCCACCAGTTGCACCAACCAGCTACCCCTAAGACCAGATCCAGTACAGGGATTGGGGCCGTTACTGTTTGGGGGAGGGACCTGCGAGCTCCCTCCATCATCCGCTGTGAGCTTTTCCTTCTGGTTTCTCCCCATCAGGTATGGAGTGTGCAAGCATGCTGGCAACAGTGCTGTGCACGCTCCCGCGTGTGCACCCCATCAGGTGTCTGCCCTGCCCCTGACTCAATGTCTGTAGTGTTGGTGTGCCAGCCCCCAGCTGCTGCTAGGGTCCAGGCATACACCGACAATTGGTCGCCCCTCTCCCTGGAGAAGGAATGCTGTCCCTGGGATGCTCGATCCTTTTCCTCCCCTGCTGACCCCAGTGGCCCATGTTCCTTTCTGAACACAGGTTGCTGGCGTGGTGCGAGGTGTGGCATCCATCACCTTAACCCTCAGCATCACAGGGGCCGGTGATGCACCCCATATTTTCAACATAGCCTTCTTATTAGCCGAGCTACTGTATTCAAATG
Source organism: Neoceratodus forsteri (assembly GCA_016271365.2). Lineage (NCBI taxonomy): Eukaryota > Metazoa > Chordata > Ceratodontiformes > Ceratodontidae > Neoceratodus > Neoceratodus forsteri. Next base: position 307,841,535 of record JADMNL010000027.1, on the reverse strand, counting down.
CTGTCCAAAATATGACAGCTTGTCAAAATATAGTACAGCCAGGGTTTCAGTGTCAATGTAGTTCAATGAGGTTTTCAACACACACACACACACACACACACACACACACACACAATGACACCAGTGCACACAGCGAACATTCGGCATTGACAAATGCTTGCTTATTTATTTATTTGAGGAAACTGGAATTACAATCCTTTGAGTCAGAGACTCCTTTTCAATGGCTCCATGTCATGATAGACATAACACAGTGAGTTAAAAGGTGCAGTTTGAAAAAAAAAACATGTAGTACATGCATTTAGGTACATTCATTAATGTATGCATGTGCAAGGTACAATAACAACAGTGAGATACAAGTGTAACCCCTAGGTGGTGCTATTCCAAGGACTACTACCGCTACCTGCTTGGCTAGTTGCAGATTAAGGGGCCTGGGTACTGAAATGGGTGCCTCCACCTGGAGGCCAGGGTTGTTAGTAACAAGGTTAACCTGGGTACAGCCCTCCAGGACACTGTAACCCCCATCTTTCCCCTCTAGTGGCCTAGACAATATGCAACAAACACTTTCACAGTAGCCCCTATTCAGCATACAAATCCCCAAACTGTTTGCACTTACCACCAGGGCTGGTTCCACCAGTTCAACCCTGGTGGCCCCCTGTAAAACAAGGTTAGGCACAGAAAATAACAACAGTACAGTGATTTTGGTACAAACTGGAACCACAGTTAGATTAAATGCAAAAAGAGTTAGATCTGATTTATTCAGGGGAATTGAACAAGGAAGGGGCGTAATCAGGTTGATTGATTCTAAAACTGATCTAGTCAGGCAATTATGCATGCACTTTTTAGTCCCTCAACACAGTCACACACATGCTGGGTACCCAGTTGGCGAGATAGGCTAGCCTGATGCATTACCCGGGGTAGGCCGGTGTTGCAGCTGGTTGGGGCCCTGTGATGAAAAGAAAAGGCATGCACAACCACACACAATTTGTAATCCAGAGTCTGAAGGCTCAGTTCGTGAAAGGAAAAACAACAATGCAATCAGATGACAGCACTTGAGATTTAGCTGTTGCTGCAGGGAGCTACCCTGATTGTTACTCATGCTACCCAATACAGGACACAGGCTAGACAAAATGGAGACTGCAGGTTGATGACTGGTTTGCCAGGAGAAGCAGGGCCCACACGAATCACCGAGGTGTCGTTCCTGATCGAGATGGTTGAGCAGGGAGCTGATCCCCGGGCGAGTCTCTCGTCAAAGAAGGTTTCTGTGCCTGAAGTAGCTGGCTGGGCCAGGTGGCAAGGCCCAGGTTGGATGGAACGGTTTGGATTTTGAGTCTGGTAGTGCTGAATGCAGCTTCCAGCAAGCATGGCACATTTACACAGTGAGGAACCAAATCATGACCCACTAACAGCACACAGCACATTTATAGTAAAGCAATCACCATACCACAATGCGGAAGACAGTCCAGCCGCAATATCAGTGTCTCTGAGCAAAACCGGGAATTCTGTGGTAAATGGATGTCCTGGCAGGCTGATCACGTACAGCAAATCTTTGGTCTTCTTTATGTTTCAATCTGGTCACTCTTCAGTGGCTTTATCACACTCTAGTTTGGATACAGTCCGATTGCTAAGCCTTTCAAAGGATTCCCTCTCGAGGGACAGCAGGCAAACAGGCCAGACTCAGCCTTTCCACCAATCTCCCATGCAAACTACACAGGAGCTGCTGCTTGAATCACTCAGGCTGTTTTCCCTTCAAACTCTAACTCCGGACTGAACGACTGCAGCAGGCAGCTTGGGAATTTCCCTTCAGTCCAAGAGGTGCTGGTTGGTTGATCCATCAGTCTGTCAAAGCAAGGATTCCTCCTCCAGGTGCATTTAGGTGGCAAAGTCTCAAAACTACAATTCCTACAGAAATTCACTCCCACAAGACCCCTGGGGGCAGACTGCATTTTAGGGCTCCCAAAGGTACTGCTTGGTCCAAATAAGCAGTCCAGGACCAAGATGGTGGTGATAAACAGAACTGTCCTTGCTGCAAAGAAGGCAGGTTAGACAAACTACAATATAATTACTATTCTAATAGATAATCAGCAAATAAGTACAGCTTCTAAAAGAGCTCCCTCTGCACAACTAGCGATGGCAGAACGGAACAATTATCTGGCAGCCCAGGTGGGACTCAAGCATAGAAACACTCAGTCCCCTCCCAGATTAAATAAGCACCATATTATTGGCAACTCTTAAAGGGACAGAGCACAGAGGCATTAAAGCACTCTCACACAAACACTTTTAAAGCGCTAAAACACAGAACACCAACCTGGCAGTGGGCATTTAGGCACACCCAAGGAAGAGTTTCAGAAACACCCATTTGTAGTGGGGTTGCACCAGATCAACTGAATAACGTGGAGTAAAGACATTTTGGTACATTAATTAATGTATACATGTGCATAGTACAATAGTATGAGCAATTCAAGTATATAGGGGAAGAGCAGCTAAGCATTAGGTACTAAAATTATGAACACAGAGATCTTACATTCAGGAAAGTGGGAGAGGGAGAAGGGGAGGAGCCTAGCAAGGGGTCTATAATGTGGCTCGAGAGGTTATAGGTACGTAGGGAGGAGTGGAAAGAGGAGGGTAGTGGGTGGAACACAGCGTTACTCTACTATGTAAACATAGCTGTGTAACAAATTGCCCTCCTCCCACTAGATGATGTGTCTAAATGTGTCTATTCTGATGAGAAACTTTAAATGAAATAAAAATTAATTTTAAAAGTGCTATATGGTATTTAAATGCTTTACTAACCTAAATATGCATGCCTGTTTTTTTTTTATTTCCAGTGCCCTGCTAAGCCTGACTTAGCCATCTTCAGAGTCTATGTCCCCAGTAACAGCTCAGCTTTCCTGTACTATGAGTGATGACCACAATATCAGTTTCTATTGGATTTCGTGTGTAACCCCTAGGTGATGCTATCCCAAGGGCTACTACCCCTGCCTACTGAGGGCTAGTAGCAGATTAAGGGGCCTGAGTTCTGAAACGGGTGCCTCCACCGGAGGTCAGGGGTCGTAGTGGTCAAGCTAACCTGGGCTAAGCCTCTGGGACACTATAACCCCTCTTTCCTTACTAGTGGCCAGAAAAATACACAATAATTACTTTCACAATACCCCTGATACACCACACAAGTACCCACACTGTTTGCACTGACCACCAGGGCTTTCCTCCGGCTCGGCCCTGGGGACCCCCTGTAAAACAAGGTTATACACAGCAAATAACAGCAGTACAGTACTCTTGCACAAACTGGAACCACAGTCAGGGTAAACGCAAAAAAGAGTTAGATCTGATTTATTTAAAGGACTTGAATAAGGGAGAGGCATAATCAGGTTAATTTGCTTAAAGACTCTATCATTCAAACAGTTATGCATGCACTTCAGGGTCCATAAATAGTCACACACTTTGGGTACCCAGATGAGAACGTGGCTAGCCAGGAACATTGCAGCTGGTTGGAGCCCTGTGATGGAAGAAAACAACATGTACAACACACACTATTTATAATCTGGAGCCGGAGGGCCTCAGTTAATGAAAAGAAAACAACAAGACAATCAGATGACACACTTTTACATTGGGCTGTTGTTGCAGGGAGCTACCCTGATGATTACTCATGATACCCAAGACTGGACACAGGCTGGATGAAAATTGAGACAGCAGGTGGTTAATCTGGAGTGCCAGGAGAAGCAAGACCCACACGAATTGCCAAGGCGTCGTTCTTGTTCAAGCATGGAGCAGAGGGCTGATCCCCAGGCAGGTCTCTCATCGACGGCTTTCTCTGTGCAGCAGGTAGTATGGCTGGGCCAGTGTGGTAAGGCCCAGGCCAAATGGAGACAAATTCGGATACAGTCCGTTTTAGGCTGGCTATGGCTTCCAGCAAGCGGAACACAGTTCACACAGTGGGGAACCAAACCATGACCCTCTTTCAATACACAGCACATTTACATGTAAGGAAATTCTACTGTACCAGGCAAACTGCTCTCCGGTCATGATCACAAAGTCTCTGCACAAACTGGGGATTCAAAAGCAGCTGGAAATCCTGACAGGCTGACCGCATTCAGCAAAATGTTTGGTTTTCTTCAGGTATGAGCCTGGTAGAAAATCAGTGGCTTTCTTCGTTCTAACACACTCGGATTTAGTCTGAAATAATTCTCTTTTCTCCCTCTCAGGGGCAGCGGCAGACATGCAAGCCATAACTCAGCTCTTTCACAGTTCTCCCATGCAAATCCACTCAGGACTGCTGCTCAAAATCACTTGAGCTCTTTCTTCTTCAGCTCCCAACTTAGATCTGCCTTAAACAGCAGGCAGCTTAGGGATTTCCCTCAGATCCAAAAGGTTCGGTTGGCTGATTCATTTGTCAGTCAAAGCAAGAGCTCTCCCTTCAGTTGCAAAAAGGCCAAAAGTGCAAAACTACAATTCCTACAGATTTGGACTCCAGACAGCTCCAGTAGTCCAGCTCCATTTTAGGTCCCACCAGTACTGATTGGTCCAATTTGCAGTCCCGGGTTAAATGGTGGGGATAAACAAAACAGTCCTTGCTGCAAAGAAGGCAGGTTAGACAAACTACATTATCATTATACTCTAATAAATGATCAGCAAACAGTTACATCTATTAACAGAGCTCCCTCTGTGCAATTAGCAATGGCAGAAGTGGAGCAATTACCCAGCAGTTCAGGCGGGACTCGAGCATGGAGACACTCAGCCCCCCCAAGATCCATTTTAACTGCAAACCAGGCAGCTCTTAAAGAGACAGTATGCAGAGGTTATACAGGCACTCTCTGGCAATCACATTTAAACTGCTAAAACACAGGACACCAGCCTGGCAGTGAGCATTTAGGCAAGCTCAAGGAAGACTTTTTGGGAACCCCCATTTGTAGAGGGGGTTACATGTGGTGCTAGCTGATACCTGGGAATGTTCAAAAGTTTCTTGTGAGTGACAACAATGATTCAGAGAAGCATAAAGGCTCTGGTGCCCTTGACCAGTTCTGTTCAGCCAAAGACTATCCCAAGAACACCTGCCATTTGTCCATCTCCAATCTCCAGGTCGAGGATGATGCAAATTATTACTGCCCTGCATGGGACAAGGAACACTGATGTATACACAGTGACACAGTCAAATAGAGAAGTGAGGAAAAACCTTCTGAGTCTGTCTTACTTCAGCAACATTATTTAAGTCCTTAACAAAGCTTTATTCAACACCCCTCTTATCACATATCTCTATCTCTCTCTCTCTCTCTCTCTCAGCAATTTCCTTGACCTATTTCAATTTAGCTTTTGATGACTCCAAATAGCTCTGAGACTTCTCTTCATCAGGTTGTGCAAAAAAGCCAATACAAAGTGAAAACCTGCTATTTCACTCACCTCAGTCAAGGAATCAGCACCACACAGCACAGTGTAGTGCTTCTTCCACAGAGGATGAGTGGGATGTCAAGTTTTAATGATTACTTCTGCTTGGTCTTCATGGCAGAGGATGGGGGAAGAGGGGACAGACTAGCATGCTGCAGTAAGCAACAGGGAGAGGGGGGAGTGGACACAAGCCCATTCTTGGTGGATAGGGTATGGAAGGGTTGGGAAGCGTTAAAGGAGAATAAGGTGATGGGGCCAGTTGGGAATCATCCAAGGGTCCTAAAGGAACTGAGCATAGTAGTGACTGCCCCACTGACAGCGCTTCTTAGTGCCTCAGTGAAAACGAGGAAGTTCCAAAGGACCGGAGGAGGCTAATGCAGTCCCTCTGCACAAAAGCAGAAGTAGGGAGGATGCTAACAACTATAGGCAGTCACTCTCACATAAGTGATGGGGAGGTCAATGGAGACACTACTGAAGGACAGGCTAGAGGAACACCTGGAGGCAAAAGGTATGCAGAATCACAGGCAGCATGGTTTCACAAGGGGGCGGTCCTGTCAAACTAATCTCATAGATTTCTTAGACTGGGTTAGCAGGGAGGTGGATCAAGGGAGAATAGTGGACATGGCCTGTCTGGACTTCAGTAAGGCTTTCGACACTGAGTCACACGGGAGGCTAGTTAAGAAACTAAGTAGCTTGGAGTTGGGGAGAAAGTGACAAACTGGGAATTAAACTGGTTAAGGGATAGGAGGCAAAGGGTGGTGATAAATGATAGCTACTCAGGCGATATGAGAGTGACTACTGGGGTGCCACAAGTTTTGGTGCTGGGACTGGTCCTCTTCAATGTCTTCATAAGAGGTATTGTGGAGGAGCATGAGAGTAAGGTGTGTGTCTTTGCAGATATTATGATACGAAAATATGTAAAGGTTACGTGAGTAGTGCTTATGTGACATAACTTTGGCTTGCTCTCTTTAGGTATGTCCACTCCTGGTCGAGCTGCCATAAGAAGATATCTCGAGGTTGAAAGAATTTATAGAGTGTGAATAAAGGCTGATGGTAGAATAGAGAGAGAACCAGAGGAAGTGGAGGGGTGGATGGAGAAGGGTAGCAGACTAAGGCAGTGAGTTCTGGTATTGCATGCATTAAATAGTGCCGAGGTGGGGTTAACCAGCTGCCCTACTGAACCACAGGCAAGTCTTCCTAGCATAAAGAATATGGGTCCTTGAGATTCATCCCCCACTGGTGAGGTAGGTGTCTGTGGTCTTGTATCATACAACAGTATACCTCAGGGTATAAAGCTTGGGTACCTTGTGTGATACGGAAATGCTGTGATGCCAAGTAAAAATGAGCATGACACAATGATTTACAGAAGCTTCTGTACAATAAGCATGTAAATTTTATTGGCACATTATCAGTCTGTTTTCTGGATGCAACACAGAGAATATTCCACAAGGTGGCACACTTGAGCTGTAAAAAACATCATGATCACCAAACTCCAGAGTCTTAACATTTGTGTATGGACCCCATCCTACACTGGGAGGGAACGGACTGGCAGAGGAGCCAATGAAAAGAAGGCAGATTTACATGAAGGCAGGTGCAACTCTTTAGAGGATACAGCTGAGCATTAATAGCACAGAAGTTCATCCAAACTCTGTGACCCTCTGACTGTTGACAGAGTTGCCACAATGTACTGGGCTCCTGTCCTCACTCTGATCATAACCTGCTGGACATGTAAGGAGTTCTGTTTTTTGTTTTAAATTCATTTAATGTTAAAGATACTAAAGACTTGTTTTTAAAAAAAGTTAATTTAGCCATAAAGCATGGCAGATTTAAAGTAAACTATTTTAAAATACCTGACATGATTGCTTGTGTACAATTTCTCAGGTCACATGGCCCAGGCTAGCCTGACTCAGCCTCCCTTAATGTCAGTGTCTCTGGGACAGAATGTGGAAATCTCCTACACAGGCCTCAGTGGCAGTACTCTAGGTTGGTACCAGCAGAAACCTGGGAATGCTCCACGACTTCTTACATATGGCAGCACCACAGCCTCGGGAATCCCAGCTCGGTTCTCTGCTTCTGTAGACAACTCCGCTAAAACTGCCAAATTAACCATCTCTGGTGTCCAGGCAGAGGACGATGCTGATTATTACTGTGCTAACTGGGATGGTAGCAGTAGCACACACACAGTGATACAGTCATGAGGGAACTGAAACAAAAACCTTCTGCATCACCGAGTCTGTCTAGTGCTGGACTGCTAGGTGCAGACAGAAACACAGAAATAGCTTTTGTAGACAGAAAAGGACATTTGGGCCCATCCAGTCTGCCCTTTGTGGAAAAACAGGAACACTAGCACTGTCAGACCAAGATAATGGTGTGATGCGATTTTTATGTCTGTGCCATTTTCCAATGTTCACTAAAGTACATCAACATATTATGGATGCTGGAACCAGGCTAAAATTACCCCAGCGCATCAGGGCTCAGCTAGCCTCTCAGTCCCGATGTGCTGTTGTTTAGTGAACACTGAAAAATGGCACAGAAATGAAAGTTGCATCAAGCCATCACCCTGATCTGAGAGTGCTGGTGTTCCAGTTTTTCCTTGAGCGCTCTTGGATAGCACCAGGATTTACTGAGAATGCTGTTTTTATGCCTGCCCTGCCCTTGTCCTGCCTATTCCATCACCACTGATCCCAGTGGTCATAGAGTAGTATGTGTCACTTCCTCCCGCTACATAATATGTCCCTGTGCCTATCCCATGCATGCTTGAAGCTCCCCACAGTCTTTGCCCTCACTTGTTCCTCTGATAGGCTGTTCCAGTCATCAGGGGGGGGGGTCAGTAAATCATCAGTCATGTTTTCTGAATGTCGGCCATTACTGATCATCGTTACTCATCAGATGTTACCAAAACGATCATCTGGGGAGATTGCGGTCTATGATCATTATCCAGATCACGATTTAATCATCAAACATGAACTTTCAAATCACCAACTAATGACTATGGATTATATCTGAAAGCTTAAACCAGCATGGTGGTCTTTGATGAGCGGTGGATGATCAGGTGATCATCACTATATCAGTTCCGTACTGTTTAGTGTTGCTCAGATGGTATCCTAGCAATTAGGATACCTCCAAATACCTGCTGTTGTTCCTGTTTCTCACTGAGAGTTCCCTTGGATAGCACCAGGATTTACTGAGAGTCCTGTTTTTATCTCCAGGTCTGCACCTTGTCCCTGCCTGTTCCATCACCACTGATCCTAGCTGGTCATAGGTGTCACTCCCTCCCCCCATTCATTTACCCAATCTGCCCCTGTGCCTATCCCCTGCATGCTCATAGCTCCCCACATTCTTTGCCTGCACTGTTTCCTCTGGCAGGCTGTTCCAGTCATTGGGACAATCAATAAATCATCCCTCATGTTTATCGAAGGTCTGTCATGACTGATCAGCCTTAATCATCGAATGTTACCAAAATGATCATCAAGGGAGACTGTGGTCTAAGATCGCCATCCAGATCACGATTTAATCATCAAACATGAACTTTTTTACACTTTAGTGTAAGTGCAGTGTTATTTAACCATATTGTAATGATTCTAATGTATGTATTATTCTGTAAACAAAATAAATGTTTGGAAAAAAAACATGAACTTTCAAATCACCAACTGATGATTATTGATTATTCTTGTAAACTTATGTAACCCCCAGGTGGCACTATCCCAAGGGCTACTACCCCTGCCTGCTTTGCCACTAACAGGTTGAGGGGCCTGGATCCAATGGCGGGTGCCTCCACCCAGAGATCGGGGTTGGAACAGTCGAAACGCATTTGGTCACAGCCCTCTGGGTCACTGCAACCCCCGTTTCCTTCCACTAGTAGCTCACGAACGCTTCCCACACCACCGTTGTGACACACACTCACCCCCAGAATTGGCTGGCCACCTTGATGTTGAGGACCCCCTGTAAAATAAGATGCAGGAACACAATAACCCGTGCACAGTATGGTGGCACAAACACGCAGTTCAGACAGTATACCTTGCAAAACAAACAAATCTGATTTTTTGAAGGGAAAATAACAAGAGCGGGGGAAATCTGGTTGATTAGCTTAACACGCTACTATTTCAGAGCACTGTGCCCAGGCCAACTCCCTATAAGTCACTGTCACTGGGTACCCAGGCAATAAGAGGCTAGCCTATTTGGTGCAGCTGGTTGGGGCCCTGACGAGGAAGACAAATGTTCAATACCCAAATTGATTATGCGGAGCCAGCAGGCTCAGTTCATGTGGCCAGTGGAGCAGCCAGACCAAACTTGCCCTCAATAGAACATCTGACAGGGAGCTACCCTGGTTTAGTCCTCACGACTCCTGTAGAAGGATCCCTCTCACACCACTTGCAGGACATAGGCCTGTGATCCAACACGTTTTGGGTGAGATGTGAAAAATGACAGCTGTACTGCTCATAAGAAGGTGTGGTAAAATGGCAATGTTGAAAATCTGGAGTGAAAATATTGAAAATTCGCAAACTTACGAGCGTGCGTAGGAACTGCGCAATGCACGCTCGTAAAACAGTTATTTTTGGGAATTTTTCCACCAAATTTTCAAAATAGGCTTCTTGAGAGCCCACCTTATGAACACTGGCACTGTCGTTTTGTTAATCGGGCCTGGAAGGTGATTTCGCGCAGTGACTGCGAAATCACCCTTCGGGCCCTAATAACACCATGACAGTGACAGCATTCTACAAGAAGGGGTCCCAAAACCCCATGTTGAAAATTTGGTGCAAAAATTCCAAAAACACCTGAGATATGCAGCAAAGCTGAAAAACCCTATCTATCCATTATAAGCTTACCTGCATTTCCTCAGTTCGGTTGGCTTTGAAGAGTGCAGATGTGTTCCGGTCCACGAAGATCGTCGTGCCGAGGTCGGAGGTAAGTATGGGGTGAGAGGGGTGTGGGGAGGCAGGGTGTGCAGTGGGTGGGTGTGGGTGTGGGAGGGCAGGAAGAAGCGCCGAGGACAGTTTTTTATTTGCAGGTTTTTTTAAATGACGGCGTGGGGCGTTTGCCACGCTGAGTGGGCTCCCAGCATGGCACAAGGATGGCTGGTTGGGGGCGTGGAGCCGGCAGGATTGGGCACATCCGTTGGCCATAGCATCTGTTGCCATGCTGGGGTGGGCTCCCAGCATGGCACCTGCTACTCTGGGGGGACGAGTGGAGCCGGCCGGGGGTGGGCACCCCGTCGGCTACTCTGATGAGTTGCCATGCTGGGGTGGGCACCCAGCATGGCATGTGAAAGGCTTTGGGGGAGGCGCAGCACAGCCAGCGGGGATTGGGCACCCCTGCAATATAGTGTGTGCGTGGCGGGAGGCATGCCGTATGCTAGTGTGTGTGTGTGTGTGTGTGTGTGGGGGCGCGCAGAGCAGGTGTGGCATGTGGAAGGCTTTTGGGGAGAGCGTAGCACAGCCAATGGGATTGGGCACCCCGGCATACAGTGTGTGTGCGGGGGCAGCACGCAGCATGCATGCGTGTGTGTGTGTGTGTGTGTGTGTGTGTGTGTGTGTGTGTGTGTAGGGGGAGCACACATGAGCAGGCGATAGCTTATTGCTGCTCACTGAAGCGTAGCTCCCCCTTTCAACTGTCCTCCACTGCATTTTGGAGCAGTCATAGACAGCTCAAGCAGGCATTGGAGAACTGCGGCCGTGCCTGCATACACACTGCCTGAATTGGAAGAGGGCTGCCACACCTCCGAAAACTTGGATGATGGCACTATGTTTCTTGCACATGCGTGCAAGCAACATAAAAATGGCTGCCACTCTACATTGAAAACAATTCGAACCCCTTTTTTATTCTTTGTTAACCGGGTACGGCACACTAGGCACAACTGCCTGTATACAGGGGCGACCAGGGAGCTTACTGTGCTAACTGGGATGGTAGCACTGGTAAACCCTGTTACTAGCACAGTGATTTTTTTATGTTGTGTGTCCTGATTATCAGGACTTGTTTTTTGTAATTGTGCGTACTGTTCCAGTGCAGGGTCTCAGCCAATCAGGATTTAGGGGTATTGCTACCCATTTTACAAAAGTATTTGATTTGATGGAAGATAATCCTTTTATTCAGTGTGGCGGCTGGCTGCATGTAAAGGTTATGTGAGTAGTGCTTATGTGACATAACTCTGGCTTGCTCTCTTTAGGTATGTCCACTCCTGGTCAAGCTGCCATAAGAAGATATCTCTGAGCTGAAAGAATTTATAGAGGTGAATAAAGGCTGAGGTAGGATAGAGAGAACCAGAGGAAGTGGAGGTGGATGGAAGAAGGGAGCAGACTAAGGCAGTGAGTTCTGGTATTGCATGCATTAAACAGTGCTGGGATGGGGTTAACCAGCTGCCCTACTGAACCACAGGCAAGTCTTCCTAGCATAAAGAATACAGGTCCTTGAGATTCATCCCCATTGGTGAGGTAGGTGTCTGTGGTCTTGTATCATACAACAGTATACCTCAGGGTATAAAGCTTGGGTACCTTGTGTGGTATGGAATGCTCTGATGCAAGTAAAATCAGCACGTCACAATGATTGACAGAAGCTTTGTACATTATCAGTCTGTTTTCTGGCTGCAACACAGAGAATATTCCACAAGGTGCACACTTGAGCTATAAAACATCATGATCACCAAACTCCAGAGTCTAACATTTGTGTATGGACCCCATCCTACACTGGGAGGGAATGGACTGGCAGAGGAGCCAATGAAAAGAAGGCAGATTTACATGAAGGCAGGGCGCAACTCTTTAGAGGAAACAGCTGAGCATTAATAGCACAGACGTTCATCCAGACTCTTGACCCTCTGACTGTTGACAGCCTTGCCACAATGTACTGGACTCCTGTCCTGACCCTGATCATAACCTGCTGGCTATGTAAGGAGTTCTGTTGTTTGTTTTAAATTCATTAAATCTTAAAGATACTAAAGACTTGTTTTTTTAAAAAGTTAATTTATCCGTAAGCATGGCAGATTTAAAGTAAACTATTTTAAAATAAGATTTATAAAAATTAAACTGCTTTTCCTGACATGATTGCTTGTGTACAATTTCTCAGGTTGCATGGCACAGGCCAGCCTGACTCAGCCTCCCTTAATGTCAGTGTCTCTGGGACAGAATGTGGAAATCTCCTGCACAGGCACCAGTGGCAATACTCTGGCTTGGTACCAGCAGAAACCTGGGAACGCTCCAAGACTCCTTACATATGGCAGCACCACAGCCTCGGGAATCCCAGCTCGGTTCTCTGCTTCTGTAGACAACTCTGCTAAAACTGCCAAATTAACCATCTCCGGTGTCCAGGCAGAGGACGATGCTGATTATTACTGTGCTAACTGGGGTGGTAGCACTGACGTAATACACAGTGATACAGTCACAGGGGAAACTGAGACAAAAACCTTCTGCATCACCGAGTCTGTCTACTGCTGGACTGCTAGGTGCAGACAGAAACACAGAAATAGATTTTGTTAACAGAAAAGGACATTTGGGCCCATCCAGTCTGCCTTTTGTGGAAAAACAGGAACACTAGCACTGTCAGACCAAGATAATGGCGTGATGCAATTTTTATATCTGTGCCATTTTTCAATGTTCACTAAAGAACATCAACATATTATGGATGCTGGAACCAGGCTAAAATTACCCCAGTGCATCAGGGCTCAGCTAGCCTCTTAGTCCCGATGTGATGTTGTTTAGTGAACATTGAAAAATGGCACAGAAATGAAAGTTGCATCAAGCCATCACCTTGATCTGAGAGTGCTAGTGTCCCAGTTTTTCCTGTGAGCGTTCTCTTGGATAGCACCAGAATTTACTGAGAGTGCTGTTTTCATGCCTGCCTCTGCCCCTTGTCCTGCCTATTCCATCACCACTGATCCCAGTGGGTCATAGAGTAGTATGTGTCACTTCCTCCCCGCTACATAGTATGTCCCTGTGCCTATCCCATGCATGCTTGAAGCTCCCCACAGTCTTTGCCTCACTTGTTCCTCTGACAGGCTGTTCCGGTCATCGGAGGGGGGTCAGTAAATCATCAGTCATGTTTTCTGAATGTCTGCCATGACTGATCATCGTTAATCATCAAATGTTACCAAAATGATCATCAAGGGAGACTGTGGTCTAAGATCATCATCCAGATCACGATTCTTGGGACTATTATTGTTTGCTATCTATATCAATAGCCTAAAGGTAGGCATTAAGGAAGCAAGCATTCACCTGTTTGCAGAGGACACGTGCTCTGCAAACTATGCATCTCCTGAAGCTGCCTGTGAGACCTGCAAACTGACTTCTGATTCTGCAGCACCAGTTCCTTAGCAAAAGACTACTACTTAATGCTAAGAAAACCAAGGCAATGCTATTCTCACCATCTAGTCAGGTGGCATATCCTACTGCTGTTGATCCCTTACCCTCCATCTCCACCTTACTAGGAGAAAATCTTGAATTTGTACCGAAATTCAAGTATTTGGGTGTCTGGCTTGACCACAAACTTTCCTTTGTGGAACATATAGAGGAGCTGCTGAAAAAGCTGAGGCAGAGGCTAGGCCTCTTCTTTAGGATAAACTGCCTCCTGACCTTAGATGCCAAAAGGCAGCTTGTCCAGTCCCCTTTCCTTTCCTTAATTGACTATGGCCAGTGCTCTGCCTCCCACCTTGCAAAATTGGACATACTGTATCCTAGAGCTCTGAGATTTATAACTGGCCTTCCCTTTTCCACCCATCACTGTTCCTTATACGCAGCTGTGAGGTGAACCTCCCTTCGGCACAGGCGTTATAGTGTAATCCCTAGGTGGCGCTATCCCAAGGGCTACTACCCCTGCCTGTTTGACTATGGACAGGTTGAGGGGCCTAGGTCCTCTGGCGGATACCTCCACCCAGAGGTCAGGGTTTGTAGTGGTTAGACAAGCTTGGTCACAGCCCCCTGGGACACTGAGACCCCTTTTTATTCCCTCTAGTGGCTACACCGGAGTTACAGCCCCAATACCCCACGTATACACACTGTTCACTCATATAGATACCACTTACCCTCGAGACTGATTCTGCAGCATGTCTCTGAGGACCCCCTGTAAAATAAGGTTAAACAACATACACAGCAAAACACAATATTGTTTCCATGAGTACCAACACCACAGACAGTATATAGTATAACAACAACAAATCTGATTTATTTAGGGGGCAGTAACACGGGAGGAGGGAAATCAGGTTAATTGGTGGCATTAAATCACAGTACTGTGCACACATACAGAGGCTGAAAAGTCACACTCTGGGTACCCAGGTTGGGGGGGCTAGCCAGGTCTGTTGCCCAGGGTTGGCTGGCAGGTGCAGATGGATAGGGCCCTGTAGAAGAAAATATATGCACAATACCCAATTGTAATCCGGAGCCAGATGGCTCAGTCCAGGAAGCAGTGAAACAACAAGAATTAGATGACACACTTGTGATTGAAAACAGGCCGCAGGGGAATACCCTGATTTGTACTCACAATACCCAAGCTGAGGACCGGATGGTGGATGTTCTTCTGGATTGCCAGAACAACAGGGCATGGAGACAAGGTCCTTGTGACTGGACCTCACTGCAGTTGATAACAGCCCGGATTTAGTCCGAGACAAGCTGGGGTTTGCTCTCAGCTTCAACACACAGCACTGGGGATTGGAAATAGCGATTCCCCACAAGCACTACGCACATTCATATGTAAAAGGAAAGTACTATACCAGGCAGGCTGCTCCTCGATCCGGATTGCACTTACTGCAAAATACCCAGGAGCACACACAGCAGCTTCAGTTCCTGACAGACCAAGCGCGATTCAGCAATTTCTCCAGTCTTCTACAGGGTGAGCCCGGTTTCCACACTTCTAGTGCTTCTTTCTCCTCACAACTCAGATTCTGTCCAAACTGGCACTCACAAAGGCTGCAGACCGAAACTCAGGGCCTCACACGCGCTTCCCACGTGAAACTATACACCGCAGAAGCACACAGCTCCTTCTCTCTTCACTGCCACAACTGATCTGATCTTTCCAGTCACAGAGCAGGGCATTTCTTTTAGCTCCACATTATTCTGTTGGCTGATTAAGCTGTCACTCACAGTAAGACTCCCTCTGTTGGTAGAAAAAAGGTGCCAAGGTCAAAACTACATTTCCCAGAGTCACTGCCCATAAAATCCCCTTGTGGCTGGCTCAAATTAAGAGTCCAAGTTCTGATTCGTCCACAGGCTCCATTTTAAGGCTCCCTTAACCCAATTGGCCCAGCACAGCAGTTTAGGTCCAAAATGGAGGGGTAACATACACAGAGTCCCAGCTACAATAAAGGCAGGTTAGACAAACTACAATTTTGTTAATGCTTTAAATAATTACAGGTGAACAGTTACAGCTTTCAGATGGGCTCCCTTTGCACTCTTAGCGACTACAAAAAAGGAACGATTTGACAGCAGCTCGTGCAGGATTCGAGCATTAATTACACATTCCCCCCATACAAACTAATTAAGTCTGCAGGCACACAGCTCTTAAAGAGACAGTACCAGAGGCTCTAAAAACACTCACAGATAAACGGCTTAAGCGCTGAACACCATTCAGGCTAGGAGCACTTAGACAAGCTCCTAGGAGGCTTTTTAGGAACCCCCATTTGTAGGGGGGTTACAATAGAAATGCGACTCTTTGGACGCTCAGAGCCATCACTAACAAACTTCCGCAGTACGTTGCTGACTGTCTCCCTCTAAGTCCGATCGGTAATTATGCCTTGAAAAGTCACTTGCTGACTTCCTGAAAGTGCCTAGGGTCTGCACCGCTTTGGAAGAGTGACCATAAGCTTTGTCCTGCCCATGCTCTGAACAAGTTACAAAAATCGTTGAAACTAAGCTCCCTTGTTAGTCTTGCTGTGTTCAAGACCTTGTATGCTTAAAACGTTTGTGGAATTATGTAACTGTTTCCATTGCTCCTAGTAGTCCGGTTATCGCTTCTGCCCACCACAGCCTGAGCACAAAAACAAAAACAAAACAAACAAAAAAAAAATGTAAAAACTTATCCTAGCCCCACCCATACACCTAAGTATTCCTCGCTCTGCCTTTACTCACCCCTTCCCTTGCACCCCCTACCTCCTCTTATGTCTCCCATCCTGTTAGCGTGGTGTCCCAGCATATTTCCCATCAACGCCAGCCTTCTCCCTTCATCTCCTGCCACCTTCCTTATCTGTGAGACACCAGTATAGGCTATGAATATGTTCACGACAGTCATGAAGGCATTGATTCTGTATGTACTATCGCCAACATGCTACTGTATTGTTTATATTCTTCTTGTATATACAGTATCTACATCTGTTGTATTATGTGTATTTCAAATGTATTTTCTTGACGCTTGGGAACTGCAGGTCCACCTTGTAAATGAGCTTGCTCAATGGTGATCGCCTGGATCAATAAAAGATTTGATTGATTTGATTGATCGATTATTACTATGCAAAAATTAGCGGCCATCTTTTTCTTCAGAAATAATTATTTAAAATGTCCATAAAATTCTTAAATGATAATGAAAACTGAAAATGTTACTGCCAAAATAAACTGGAAAACATCTGGCATCAATTAAGAAGAAAAAATGGTGGGGTCAAATTTTAACCACTTTCGTTGCACTGCTGCTTTAAATACAAGTTTTACACAGTGATATGGCCTCATGGGGAACTGAGAGCCAACTGTCTGCACCATTGAGTCTGTCTCTTTGTGGTTTTATACAGGGATTTCCAAATCATTAATTAACTCCTAACACGTAACTTAAAGAGTGTACTCTACTCCTTACTCATAGAAACATAGAGAAACATAGACTTTGATGGCAGATAAGGACCGCTTGGCCCATGTAGTCTGCCCATTCCCCTACCTATTGGGTAAGCTGCAGATTCTAGTTAACCAACAGCCTACTTCTCCCTGCCCCATCAGAATTGCCTTATGTCTGTCCCATGCATTCTTGAATTCCCCCACTGTTTTTGACCCCATGACCTCCTCAGGAAGGCCGTTCCATGCATCCACCACCTCTCTGTAAAAAAATACTTCCTCACATTGCCCTGAGCCACTCCCCTCTATCTTCAGATTGTGTCCTTGTTCTTGTACATCTCTTTTCTGAAAGATGCTACCCTCTTGGACTTTGTTGATTCCCTTTGGCACTTGAAAGTTTCTATCATGTTCCCTTCCTCCTTTCCTCAACGGTATACATATTAAGCTCCTTTAGTCTTTCTTCGTATGGCTTCTGTTGCTGACCCTGCACCATTTTATTTGCCCTTCTCTGGACTGCCTCCATCCTGTCTATGTCCTTGCGGAGAAGGGGTCTGCAGAACTGCACACTGTACTCCAGATGGAGTCTCACCAACTGTCTGTACAGAGGGATAACAACTTCCTGTTTTCTACTGGTGATGCCTCTCCCTATACATCCCAGTATCCCCCAGCCATCCTTGCTGCCTTCTCATATTACTTGCTTACCTTTAGGTCATCTGATATGACTACCCCCAGGTCCCTTTCCATTGTTGTTGTTGTTAACCTCCCCTCCCCATTGTGTACTCTTCCCCTGGGTTTTTGTTTCCAGTGTGCATTACATTGCACTTCTTTGCATTGAATATAAGCTGCCATACTTTTGACCATTCCTCCAACCTTGCCAAGTCCCTTCTCATCCTTTCCACACCCCCTTGTGTATCAACCCTGTTGCAGATCTTTGTGTCATCTGCAAAGAGGCATACGTTTCCTTCCAGTCCCTCTGCAATGTCACTTATAAAGACATTAAAAAGGACTGGACCCAGTACTGAACCCTGTGGTACCCCAATAGTAACCCCCCTTTCTTCAGAGTGGAGTCCATTTACTATTACCCTTTGTGTCCTGTTGTCCAGCCAATTATTTACCCAGGCTACCACCCTGGGACCCACTCCCAGGCTGGCTAATTTGTTTATTAATCTTTTGTGTGGGACTGTGTCAAATGCCTTGCTAAAGTCGAGGATGGCCATGTCCATAGCCCCTCCCTTGTCTACTACTTTGATCATCCAGTCAAAGAAATCTATTAGATTCATCTGACGTTGCCTTCCCACTGTAAATTCATGCTGCCTTGCGTCCTGTGCTGAGCTAGCCTCTAGGTACTCAACAGTTCTTTCTTTCAGAAATGATTCCATCATTTTTCCTACCACCGAGGTCAAGCTAACAGGTCTGTATGTTCCTGCCTCTGCTTTGCTTCCACTTTTGTGAAAGGGAATCACATCTGCCCTCCTCCAGTCCTTAGGTACCACACCATTCTCCCATGATTTGTTAAAAAGGGTAGTCAGTGGTGTCACTAGTTCTTCCTTTAGTCCTTTTAGAATTCTGGGGTGAATCCTGTCAGGCCCCATTGCTTTGTTCACCTTCAGTTTTAGGATTTTTTACAGAACCCTATCATCTGTGAAAGGACTAGTATTGACCCCCCCCCCATCCAGAGTGCTTCTATTTATTGGATTGGATACCTCCCCCTCCTCCTCCTCTTTTGTGAATACTGAGCAGAAATATTCATTCAGTATCCCTGCTTTTTCACTGTCCCCTCTGCCCAGCCACCTTCCCCTTTATTAAGCCTCATTATCTCTCCCTTGGTCTTTCTTCGCTCCCTAATGTACCTTTAAAAGGTTTTATCCCCCTTCTTAACTGAGTTGTGAATCTTTTCCTTGGTTTGGGCCTTTGCTATTCTGATTGCCTTCCCCACTTCTTTCTGCTGTAACTGGTACAGTTCTCTGTCCTGCTCCTTCTATGTTTTCTTATACTTCCTGAATGTTATCTTTTTCTCCCTAACCTTCCCCGCCACCTCTTTTGAGAATCATAGTGTTTTTTTTCTTTCATTTTGATTTATTTGCTTCACACAAAGGCTTGTTGCCTCTGTGATGGCAGTTTTGATGTTTCCCCATTGTTCCACCACCCCCTCCTTCTTGCTTGTTTGCTAGTGCTTTTCTGAGGCACTCTTCCATTTTGACAAAGTCAGCCCTTGTAAAGCCCGGTTCCCTCACTTTTGTATAGCTTGACTCTGTGGCTGTGTTTATTGTGAACCACTCTGTTCGGTGTTCACTTGTTCCCAGATGGCTACCCACTTCTAGATCTGAGATCCTCTCTCTGTCCCCATTTGAGAATACTAGGTCTAAGATTGCTCCCTCCTAAGTGGATTCCAACACTAGCTGCTTGGGGCATGCCCCCTGTAGGGCATCGAGAAAGACCCTGCTCTTGGATGTGGCTGCAGCAAAGGTGCTCCAGTTAACATATGGCATATTCAGGTTCCCCATCAACAATATCTCCCCTTTTTCTGCCATCCTAAGGATGCCTTCTATCATTTCCTTGTCCATTTCCTCCTCGAGATGGGGTCCCGTGTGGATTGTGGTGCCATTTCCAGTCTCCAGGGTGGACAGTGCCTTCCCTCCTCCCTGTTTACCCTTTAGTTCCATTGCTTTGATCCCTTCCCTTACATGAGAGCTACTCCTCCTCCTCCTCTTCTACCCTCCCTGTACCTCCTGTAGATTGTGCACCCTGGTATGTTGACATCCCAGTCATGGTTCTCTGTGTACCATGTTTCTGTGACTGCCACGCTATCCAGGCATCCATCTTCCATCTTCCATCAAGGCCACCAGTTCAGGGAGCTTGTTACCCAGACTATGAGCATTGGTACTCATTACCTTCCATTTTTTGATGGCCTTACCCCTTTTTGCCCCATCCCTGTCCTTACTGCCTTTGCCCTTTTCCTATTGACTTCATTCACTCAGTACCAAATATCATTTGGGGTGTGTGAGTAACAGCTCCTGAGAGCGAGTACACAGCACCCTGGCTAGTTGGGTAGTCATCATTTGGCCCAAGAATGAAGGTTAGAAGTTAAGAAAACTCTAGCCATCCTTGTTGGCATAGGGCTGTCCTGTAGCCAGGCCATCCTCAGTCATCCAATCATCTCTAACCTCCCATACCCCCTCTTCCCAGACAGGTGGGAGCCTACCTACTGTTCTGTTGACCCCCACTCATTCTGACGCCGATGTTGGTCAGATGTAATTCATTTTTAAAAAACTGCAGACGCAAGGAGCCCAACTTCAGTGTCACTGACTCCGCATTTCAACACTTGGTACCCAATCCTGATGCCGCTGCCCCCCCCCAAAAAAAACATTCCCAGCCCAATGTCGAGGACACGAAATACATTTAAAAAATGGGGCCATTTAGAATGCAACTGTGATGCCACCAAAGACCCCCTCCCCCCGATTTCAACAATGGGTGCCAACCCTGTGTCAGAAATAATTATTCTTAAAAATAAAATCACTGTTTTTCCTTCCCCACTAACTAACACCCATCCCACCCCTATCCTACCACACATCACTTTACCCTCCTCCCCCATTTCACTTGAACCAGATTCCCCCTCTCCCCGAGCCAACCAACTCTCTTACATCACTTAAACAGTACAGTACTAGCTGCATCACACTGTACCCAATAATCCATTTGGGGCTCTGAGTTTTGTCCCCACCATTCCTAGGGTACAACTTCCTGGAATTCTCCCAAAGTTACTTTGCCAGGTTCACTCTTGCTCTGAGGGGCATAAATAGTTCACAGTTTTAATAGATCTGGTTCAATTACATATACATTTCTGCAACAATCCCTAACCTCCCTGTGGCATCACTGGAGCCCGGCACTCCCAAGACCATTGCGTGTGGCCGATTCCCAGGTAGGGTAAGCGTTATGCCTAGGGCAATTCCATGCCTGCACCTGTCTCACTACACCCTTGTGGTGGTCAATATTAAGTGAAAGCATGTCGGCATTATGACAGTACTGCTCATAGTTGACAGTTGGTCTGGTCATACCTTCTTCCTTCCTCCAGCATACTGGCACCACTAATGGTCCAAAAAAAACAGGCTGCCATACCTGGCCCCTCACATGGGGACTTACTGACCCCAAATCTTACCAGGCCTCCTCCTCCCAACATCCATTCATTCGGATACCTGCCAAAGTGGAAATACTCTAAGTTACCCCAGGTTTTCTAATATAATACAGGACATCCCCAATGCAAGACTTTCTTACAGATATTGTATTGTAATATTATAACCTTTTGTAACCATTCATTTATGTGTGACTGTTGTCTATGACTCTGAATCCTCTAAAAATAGGCACCCACCTAAAGGATTCTGTGCGAAGGAAATAAGTAAAATATGACATTTTGATTTCTAATATAATACAAGACATCCCCATTGCAAGAATGACTTACAAATATGAAATTTTGAATGGTGTTTTCTTTCTAACTGAGCTTTCTGATACTTCTTCATGTCAGGAGATGGCAAAGATCCCTGGCAACCACCCTTGTGGGGTGGCCCTCTACAACTCCCTTGTGTGCCTTCTGGTTCTTGTCCCGCTGGGTCCTCAATGTCCTCCTAGGAGACCCATCCTCCTGGCACCTGCTGGTGGAACTTCAGAGTCCTCAACAGGGAACCAGTGCCACCAGAACCCAGGAATCCTACCTGGCTTCATTCGCGGCTGGAGACTGGACCCTTTCTTCTCCTCCCTCTGGATGCTGATCTTATGCTTCCATCCTAGGGTCTGAATCTCAGCAGCCTAACTCCCTGAGCTTGCCTCCTCTTGTTATAGAGTTTCAGGGGAGGGCAGGACCATGGATATTCATGGCAGATGTTCCTGCTTCTAGCTGAGTCAGAACCCCAGTCTGTTCCACAAACATCCAGATATCCTGGGCTCCATTTTCAAAGGCGGATACAGGACTTGTGTCAAGCCCTGCACCAGACCCAGACTTCAGCACTGCTGCACCAGTCCCCTTTTCTGCAACTGCACCCGATTTTGGTTGGTCAGACAGATTTCCAACAATTTACCCAATTTATGGCAGCTTGTGCCAGAACTTTGGCCCAAGCACTATAAATCAGGTTCCCAGGATTGCCGCAAGCTAGACTAGAAAAGTTAGTCTAACTTGCAGCAGCTGACACATAGCATTGAAAATCCTGATCACCGGCCAGGAGGACACCTCAAGCCCAGTGTGCCATATCTTGGCGCACCTGGGCCTTGTGGCATTCTCGCCCAATTGAAACTGGAGCCCCCTATTTCCATGTACAACCCTTAGAGGACAACTCTTAAGGTTAGACTTAAAGGAGAACAGTAGTTAAGTCTGAAACTGCAGCAGTTACTGCAGAAATGCCCGATTAGGGTTTTTAGTAATACAAAAAATGTTTACAATACCTCTGATGTGTAGCTATATTTTTAAAAAGAATTGTGCCGATGGCAAAGAGTCATAATGTCACAAGACATTATGCCACAACAATATACCACACTGCCAGTACAGCGTGATATATTGCCAGAAGCATATGTCTATGTTTTGTGGGGGGTCCATGCCCCGCACCCCCATTATGGGGGTCTGCTCCCTGAACCCCCCCAACTAAAATAACCAACTCCAGTCCACACTGCCTTCCTTGCTGCCTGTGACACATCTGGTAGAGCTA
This sequence comes from Neoceratodus forsteri, assembly GCA_016271365.2. Classification (NCBI taxonomy): domain Eukaryota; kingdom Metazoa; phylum Chordata; order Ceratodontiformes; family Ceratodontidae; genus Neoceratodus; species Neoceratodus forsteri. The sequence continues at coordinate 307,818,743 of JADMNL010000027.1, read as the reverse complement.
CGGCAGCTGCTCACCAGCCCCTCATCCCAGCAGAGATCTTATCCTCTGCCTGGGAAGAGTGAGAGGGTGCATTACTGTGCATACACCCTTTCACAGTTTCTCACCCTCTGGCTATTCCGTACCATGCTGTTCCTGTTGCGCTGTATTGCCATGCAACATACAGCATGCGACATAGTGACCTGGTAGGGTGCTGACTCTCCTGCAGCCATTTAGCACACATCTTGTGATTTCCAGATGCTAATTAGTGCTACCAACTCTGCCATTAGTTGGTAGCACTAATTAGCATATCCAGCATGAAGGAAGTCACCAGGTGTGCACAAGATGGTCGCCCCTGAAAAGGGGACTGTCATGGTGTTAGCGGGCTTACTCAAATTTAAATAAATAAGTAAAGATGGCCATGCACGTGGTTGGCAACAGGATATCTGGAGCAGTTATTTTCAGAAATAAAACTACATGTCAGAGGTACTGGAAAAAAATATTGCTAAAAGCCCTACTTGAGCATTTCTGCAGCAACTGCTGTGGTTTTAGACAGAACCATTGTTTTCCTTTAACCTTTCGCGAGCCCTCTAGTAACTGGCCTCAAGCTGAGTGAGGAGAGAGGCTGATTACATTGGCACAAACAGAAAGTTCTCTTTTGTGGCTCTTTCTTAAGGTGTTTAGAATTTGCAAGTTCTCTACCACAGCATGTGGAACTGACCAAATGTTTACTGGTTGTGGCACAGAATATTCCACAAGCGGGCACACTGAAGCTGCACAGACATCATGCTCTGTTCTCCGAAAAACAGACTCTGACCTTTGTCTACTATCTCCTGGGACTCTGTCAGGGAGGAGACTAGAGGATGAACCAATGAAAAGAGGGCATATCTGCATGAAGGGCAGGTTTCACTGCTTGAGAGGTTCTTAAAGAAACAGCTGAGTATAATAACAGTGAAGTTCATCTGGACTACGTGACCCTCTGACTGTCGACAGCATTTCTACCATGTACTGGGCTCCTCTCCTTATCCTGATTATAACCTGCTGGCCATGTAAGGGGTTGTCTTTTTTATGTTTTAAATGCATTTTATCTTTATAGGCTAAAAGCTAGTTTTTAGTAAAGATAAAGATGATTTATTGATAAAGTAGTGGCAGATTTAAAGTATAACGAGATTATTTATTATAATACATTTGAAAAGTATTTGTTGAAAAAGAGTAAACTGTTTTTGCTGACATGTTTATTGGTACAATTTCTCAGGTCACATGGCCCAGACTAGCCTGACTCAGCCTCCCTCAATGTCAGTGTCTCTGGGACAGAATGTCGAACTCTCCTGTAGTGGCAGCAGCATAAGCAACACTTATCTTCATTAGTTTCAGCACAAACATGGAAACGCTCCACGACTCCTTGCATATGAAAGCAGCACAGTCTCAGGAATCCCAGGAAGGTTCTCTAGTTCCAAAGACAGCTCTGCTAAAACTGCCAAAATAACCATCTCCAGTGTGCAGGCAGAGGACGATGCTGATTATTACTGTGGTACATGGGACAGTGGCTCTAGCACATACACTGTGATACAGTCTCATAGGAAACTGAGACAAAAACCTTCTGAGTCTGTCTCTGTAGCTGGAGTAGACAGTTACTGAGTTTGATACTGATAACTTAACTGTCCTAGTCCTCTGGCCACTTTGTGCTGACCTACAAACTTTGTCTGCCCAACTGAGGAGCACCTCCCATTTCCCATGGTGATGTCCGGGACCTTCCCAGTCTAGGGGCATTGCTCGACAGGAGGATCCCTCACATCAACGTTTATATTAATTCCAAGTTTTGGCACTTGGGTGTTCATGCTTAATTAGACCTATGGACCTTGGGGTCAATCACCACTGGAAACAGCCCTGACATACCCTCACATAGTGATTTACTTTAATATAAACTGCAGAAATTGATAGCATAAGTAAATCACAATCCAGAGACCTCTCTTCACTCTCTCTGGGTCGATCATCAGTCATACTGGGCTACTTTGTTACTGCCTCTGACATATTTTTCTACACTGGCTCTAACAGTTACTGCAGCTTAGACATAAAAGTTCCGTGAGACCAGGCTGTTTCAACCCCCACCATCTCACAACAACATGTAAACCCCCTCTATGAGAGGGGCTTACATTCACCATTAAGGAACCTCACTTTTTTGTACCTTCCCCTCCAGTTTGTGGGTTTTGTGGGTGTTCTGGGGGAAGGCACCATTTGGGTTATACTGTGTAACTGTCACTAAGGGCAAGCTCTCTAGCCCTTAAAAACTGGGAGCATAGGTAGCTTGGTGGGAGGTAGGCTGGCTGGGAGATTGAATGAAGGAGCTCATCGGTTTGGGTTTGGGGTCATATTCTGGGGGAGACCCCCCCAGTGAGTCCAAGGTAGTGTTGGGAACTAGACAATGTGGTGCTGGTAATGGGAGGTGTGGGGGATAACTAGAGGGTCAGGGGAAAAAGAGTGCAGGAGGGGTGCCAGTTTAGGGCTGCGAGCAGGTTCAGGAGTAGGTGAGGGAGAAATAACTCCTGATATTGTGCTTGAAGACATTTGTGGAGGGACAGAGTTTTAGTTCCGGAGGGAAGAGAGCTGAAAAACTTGGGTTCCATAAAGGAGGGTGTTTTCTGGCCTTGAGTGGTCCAGGAGAAAGGAACCATGAAAGAAAGAGTGGAGGACAATCTAGTGGTCCTGGTGGTGGCAGCTGTCTGGAAGAGAGAGGTGAGGCAATCAGGGAACAGCCCTCGGGAGAGTTTGAAGAAGAAGAAGAAGAAGAAGAAGGTGGCCACCTTGCAGTTGAGGTGGGCCCCAAAGAAGGGCCGACCTGTAAGCTTATAAAGGTCACAGTGGTGTGTGAGTTTAGGAAGACAAGAGGCAAAGCGGAATTGCATTGTGGTCGGAGCTTCGAAGTCAGGTGAATCTTTGCTGGAGAGGTGGGGGAGGGAGACAAGTGAACCATTGTCAAAGACAGGAAGGAGGAAACTGGATACCAGGAGAGATTTGGATTCCCTGTTCAGGTACTGCTTAGTTCTGTGGCTGATACTGAGGTGTCGGTGAGCGTTTTTGATTGTGAAGCTTGTGTAAGCATCGAAATTGAGGTGGCTATCCAAGAGTAAGCCAAGGTACTTGAATTCATTGACTCTTTCAATGGAGCTACCAAGGTTGTCATAAAGGGAGAGATCAAGGCCTGGTGGTTTCCGAGGGCTGGAGAAAACCATAAACTTAGTTTTTTGGGAGCTGAGTACTAGACCTTTGGTCGTGAACCTGGTGTGAAGTCTGCTGAAATCAAACTGGAGTTTGTTAATGACAGCATTGGGGTTTTTGTCCTAACAGAAAAGGGCTGCATTATCAGCACAGAGAATGAGTTCAGAGGAGGTGCAGCTGTCAGGCAGGGAGTTGATGACCACAGAAGAGAGAAGAGAAGAGAAGAGAAGAGAAGAGAAGAGAAGAGAAGAGAAGAGAAGAGAAGAGAAGAGAAGAGAAGAGAAGAGAAGAGAAGAGAAGAGAGCCCATGTCAGGGAAGGAAAAATTCCTGTGTCCCTTAGCACGGGACCAGGTGGGAGAAGCAGCTTGATTCTCCAACAGGAAGACTGACCAGGGAAATATGGTAACGATAAAGAACAAATAAAATCAGAGATCAACTTACCAGCGCCAGAGGGTAGGTTGGGCTCTAATGTCTGGTGAAGGTTGGAGGGAGGTCTTGGGTAATGGTAATTTCTGAGGTTTCATCAGCTGCCTGGAGTGGAATGCTGCCTAGTACATCTGTTCTCTCAGTCTTATGCCCCCTCCCTGTTCTGTAAATAATTAGTGCTCCATAAAGCCGGATGGCTGACAAGTTTTAAGCAAGCAAAGAGAACCCCTAAGTCCTGGCAGAAATTGTTGGGACCTCAGGTGCAACAAATTGGTTTGTTGCTTATTCCTCAGCACGTGAGAGTGCTTTTAAAGACTACTAGATAGAAGAATTCCAGAGAATGTAATGAATTTCTAACCAGATTTCTTTGGGGGAAGTTTAAAGTTTGCAGCCCCTATGATGTGGGTGCTTCCTGGGCCAGGGTACTGGTGGGGGACTCCGAAGAAGAAAGAGAAAAGAGGAGATCTCCAGTTCCATCAGGCAGTATCCAGAGGAGTGGCAAGGGGTAGCGGTTTCCATTATAATGCAGTAGGACCCGGGCTGTGGTAAGACAACATCATTTTATTCTCCATGATAGTTTAATGTTCTGGTCTGGGTCTCTTTTGGTAGGTCCTTCTTCTCTTCTTGCAACATTGGGAGCCCCTAAACAAATGGGAAGGCGGGGTGGCTGCAAAAAGGTGTACAGGTCATGGCAGACAAGAAACTCTGTAGCCCCCACTTCTTCACAGCAGGTATAGAGATCATGGCAATGCAAACCCTCTGTAACCCCCTCCGCCTCATCACATCAGGTAGAGGCCATGGCAGGCAAACTGTCTGTAGCCCCACCCCATCACAGCAGGTGTACAGGCCATGGCAAGGCAAGACCCTCTGTAGTTCAGAGATTATGATAACCCTTCCCACTCCTACACACATCTGCACTCCAGGGCAGGCAAGTATTAATGTGTCCCCAATACTAGGGACTACTGGATAGTGCAGTGCCGAATTTTAAAATTCCAATGGAACAGAATTCTCAGAATTTCTGAAAATTTGGATATCTCATGGAATTCCTGTCTGTAACAGAATTCTGAAATTTGAAAGAGAATGTTTTTCTTGGATTAGTAATCTGCTCTCTTACATAAACCAAGAATTCCTTTCCTGCAATCCCAGGAAAATTATTTGATGTTTTACACAATCCAGGGAAAATTATTCAGTATTTTTTTTTAAATTTCCGCAGAATTCAAAAAGAAATGACAAAAAGCATTTGGGAACCAGAATTGCCATTCTGTATGGATTGTGACAGCAGGAACCCACATTCCAAATAGCTCTTCTAGTGGACAATCTCTCCATTTTAGTCTGGATTTGGATTGTGTAGTTTGGTACTTTCTGAATTCTGTATCCCTTAGGACTGACAGTTATAAAAGCTAGTCAAATATGATTGTATTTCACGCATTGGGATGAAGGACATGGGGTCATAATGTCGCAAGACATTACAGCACTGCAATACACTGCGCTGCCAGTACAGTGTGGTATATTGCCAACATTAAAACTGCATGTCTTGCGGGGGCTGTGCCCACCCCCAACCCCCCGAACCCCTCAACTTAAATAACCAACTCCAGGGGGTTTAAAACTTCAGTTTGCACAAAGTGCAAAAAATAAAATAATTCCATGTGTCTGGGACTGGGAATCAAAACCTGGTCCACAGATGCACTGCCTCCCTTGCTGCCTATGGCTCATCCTGTCAAGCCACGGCAGCTGCTCACCAGTCTCTTGTCCCAGCAGAGGTCGTATCCTCTGCCTGGGAAGAGTGAGAGGGTGCACTATCACACATACACACACACACACCCTTTCATGGTTTTGCACCCTCCCACTCTTCCCTACCGCACTGTTCCTGTTGCTTGTTTTTGACGTGCGCTGTAGAGCGTATGAGATAGTGACCCGGTAGGGTGTCGAAGCAGCTGGGCCTCAGTGCTCAGCAGTGACCTCCTGGCACTCTCCTCCATGTTGCCAATGTCTTCCTAACTTTCAGACATAGATCGATCCTCTAGATACTTATCTCAGTTTCTCCCCTGAGGGTGCCAGTCATAAATGCCTGACAGCAGCATCTCTGTTTACATTTAGGGGCACAGAGTTGTGATTCACAGTTCCTGCCCACTCCCATCAAGTGTTGCTTCACCATAGCCTGGGCACCATCTCTGCTGTATCCCTTACATGTTTCTAAAACCTACAAGTCCACCCCCCACACACACACACTGTGCTGTGTAACCCCACCCCAGTCATTGAGTGCCTGGCACTTAAGGCCCTTTGCACCTTGGGGCATCACAGAGTTTGCTTAGAGACATGGGTTCTCCTGCTTTGTCTGCAGCACTGCTTACTCTTGGTCTCATTCTGGCTTTTAAATGTGTCTCTTATATGACATGGGCACCTTGCCAGTTTCACCTCACACAGGCTGCCTCTGAATTTATTTATTTGAAATAATTTCTCCAAGTAAACATACAAAACTTCAACCTCACACAGGGCCTTCCTCTGAGTTTTAGGGTAACTGTCCTCAAGCCATTCAGCCATCAGGGTGCTCCTTTTAAGGGGGGACCACCCCACAGTCCCCGCACAATGGTCCTCGCACAAGTGGTTACTTCTGCAAGCCACCAACATGAACACATCTTGAACCTGGTTTTTGTTTTTGTACTTGAGTTTAGCAACCTTTAGATTGATCTGGTTAACTGGTTGGATCACTGCACTGTGAAGTTTTCCTTCAACAACCCCCCCCTTGTAGTCCACCCTTTATGGAGATGGTTCAGTACCACCCTTTAAGAAGGTTTCTGCCAGGACTGCAGATGGTATTGGACATCTTGCAGATGTTGGCAGCTTGTGAAACAGGTTTGGAGGAGGTGGCTGTGGCTTATAACAGGGTCATCTCAGGGATTTCGAATACTGTTGCACCTACTCATGTATGATCCCAGGTCACATGCTTAGGTTCCCATGGTTTAAGAGGAGAGCTCAAGGAGTTGAAGACTAGGGGTCAGAGCTCAGAGCACTGTTGAGGAGGTCCAGGGCTCAGGAGGACAAACTGGCTTTGAAGAGTCATTATGATGAATATCAAAGGCAATTACGTATAAGTATAAGAAGGCAATAATTTTGACCAGGAGATTGTGGCTGGGGAAATCCACTGGCTTGGCATTTCCATACTGTAGACAGGTTACTTAATCGTGACATCAGTACCATTTTCTCTTGCCTGTTCTGTCTTCTTTGATAGACTGACATGAACAGATATAGTACATTGTTTAAAATTGCCTGGTCATTTTTGCCCTTATAGTAGACTAGCAAAGCACAGAGTCACGTTTCAAATCGGATCTCCTCCCCTTTGCCGAAGAGAGGAATTGATGGGCTCACAAGCTTCATTCCCCACAGAAATATTTATTTATTTTTTTATTTAGAAATTGGTAATGGGGAAAGGCATGTTGAGTAAAAGGTCATTTGCAGGTGCAACCCGGGAAGGGGTGAAGAAATGTATACTTCAGTATCAAGTGGTTCGCTCACCTGTGAGACAGAAGGTTGTGGGACTGAGTCCCACACTTGGGGAGCTGGGCTTGTAGCCAACACTGACACAGCAGTGCACCATTGGGGGAGGCTTGCCTATACCAGAACTGAGAAACTGTTTTCGCATGATTAATTTGTGAATGTGATGAACTGTAGTGTTTGTTGAGATTGTTGTTCACGGTTGACCTATCTATGAAAACTCCATTAACATAAAAATACAAAATCAAACTAATAACTGTCTGCAGAAGGACAGATGGATAACCCACCAGGAAATCTCTATATTGCTATGCAAACTGCACCTTTACTTCCTAACTACTGCAACTTTACTTGAGTTGAACTAATAACATGATCAACAAACTTCAGAGTTCAGCATTTTTCTACTTCCCCAACCCCCTCCCCACCAAAGATGTGTGTCCACACACACACACACCCTTAGCTGAAAGGGGGCTGAAGGACAATGAAGAGGGCAGATTTAGTGAAGGGCAGGTTTCAATGCTTTAGAGATTCTTTTTCCACTACATATTTTTATTTTATTTCAGATAGAAATAATGAACAATATAACAACACAACACATTAAAACAATATAGGATATCAATAAGGAAGTGAAAAAAATGGAGAATGCTTTAAAAATCATTGGCGAGCATAATAACATAAAGTCTGAAGTCAATCTAAGGAGAGTTCACATAGAGTTTTCAAAGACCAGAAAAGGTTTCCAGGTTCTTTCAATCTGGTCCAGTCTGTTTCACAGTTTATAATACATGGATGGGACCTTCTCCCCATGGGAGCCCATTATCATGTATTTCCCTGCATATCTCACCAATTAAACCCACATTCCAAAACAATTAAAGCTGCATAACTCCGCACTGAATCCTGAATAGCGTGGGAAAATATATTCCTGGACCAACATTATGACCACCAAAACAAACAAATATAATGACCAATTAACTCAATGAACACACCAGCTGAACCAGATAAGAAATTAGTATGCTAATTACTACACCTAATAAGCCACTCTGACAAAACACAGCCTTCTCTAATAAGCCCCTAACAAAAACTCAGCTTCAGGTACGTATTAAAGGTGTATCCCCTATGTATTATATAACATGAATGCTAGGCAACTGTGGAATACAAGGCTACGTACTTACAGCATCTCAGGGGCTAATTAGAGCAATAATGCCACTAGCCCTTTGGCAGAGTTAGGTAAGTTACTTTTTCTATTACTTTCTATTATGTTTGGAAACTTATTCCAGGGAGCTCTGTGCAGTCACTAGCAAGGATGGAGAAGTACTAGAAAAAGTAATACACCTTACAGTTATAGTTACTTATTTCTTTTTATACAAAAACAATACAAAAATAATAAATAACTATAACAGATGATATTATTTGAAAGTAATAAGTTACTTACTAGTTACTTTCAAATAAATGTATTCAGTTACAGTTATGTATTTCTTTTGTATAAAAGGACATATGTAATTGTAACTGTAAGGTGTATTACATTTTCCAGTACTTCTCCATCCTTGCTAGTGACTGCACAGAGCTTTCTGGAACAAGTTTTCAAAAGTAATATAAAGTAATAGAAAAAGTAACTTACCCAACACTGCCCTTTGGGCTTGTGGTTTATAGCCCCAATTAGCTCCCTCGATAGGTATACATTCTTGTGCACAGTTGCCTAGCATTTATTCTACATATAACTGGTGCGCTCATTATTGGGCACTATGCACGAAGGGGCAGAGTGGCTATGCGCAGCGTATCTTGGATGCGTAGCCACTCCACACCCACTGCACCCCCATGTGGGATGCACAAATGGAGGGGCGTCAGACCCAATGCACTCAATCCCGAATATCCATGGACTGCACAGCACTGGGGGCATCCCGGGGGCATGCCAGCACTACGCAGTAGTCACTAAACCATGTAGTGCTGGCCATACGGGTGCAGAGAGTGGTGCAGGGTACACCAGGGTAGACCCTGCCGTAACCCTCTGTGCTTACTACGGATGATTACTGCCAGGCATGTGGAACATGGGCATGACCCTCCCATGCTGCCACAGCCCACTGGGCAGTGAGGGGGCCTGGGACTGCCAGTCAAACAACTGCTCAGCACCGACCGGCATGTACAGGAGGCAGTGGTGGAGCTGGAACGAGGGGGAACACACAGCCCACCTCTGGGTGCATGGGTCCAGGTGCCTGCTGTAGGCATGTGCTACCCTGGACCTGCACAACACTACACGAGGGATCCACTGTGGGACCCGGGAGGGGCATCCCATTGGATGCACGCTCGAGTCTGTGACTTGTTCCTGGTTGCCCTGCGGAGCCCTGCGTGCTGGGGTGGGAGGAGCTGCAGACAGGTGGTCAGCATTGGTGAATGGGTGCACTTGTATTGTGAGTGCGCAAAGCTGCAGGCGGAGTATGTGACTTTTTCCATTTACCCCCATCCGCTCATGCATAGCGCCATTTGTTTGCAACTGTACCCATCCAGTGAAACCATTCTCTTAAGGAGGGAGAGCGAGAGATTTCACTTCATAAGTATCAGCCTTTCAGAGTTTATGATGCTGAAAGGAGCCAAATTTGTTGAGACTTGATTAAATGCCGTACCAATGATAAATCTCCTAAAATGAATATGCTAGGGGGAATAGGCAATGAACATGCTAACACCTTCTGACAAACTGTATAACTTGATTTCCACATGGGTAAGACGATCGGAAAAGACCGAAACATGCAGTATATTCTAGAGTGACATTCGATTGTTGAGATTTCCAGCAGTTATCGTATAGAAGGTAACCCATGTTTTTACATTTAGAAGGAGAATAGTGATAATGATGCAGGGTTTTGAATTGTGTCAGTCTACCCTGAATGCCGCTGCTACTAAAATATGCATTTTGCCATCATTTTAGAGGTATCCTATGATGATAGCAACTGAAAATGAGAGACTGCTAAAACAGCGACTCATTTTCAGTGATATCATCAAGGGCTACCCTGTAGGTAGCAAACCCTACAGCGGAAGCGTCTACTGTACGGAAGAGCGACTGGAAGGGGGAGATAGTGATGGGAAGGGAGGGATGGGGAAGGGTCCATAGTGGACTGCTGTGCCTAATGCTGCTGAGCTAGCCCTGTGGCTTGGTGGTGAGGGGTGGCTAGCTCTGGGCTGAGCAGGTACAGGGCTGGGGACTGGGAAGGTTACAATTTTGCTGCTACCTGCAGGTGTGGCACTTTATTTTCCTGCAAATGCAGGCTGTGCACCTTCCCCAATATGCACTCCCTGGAGTTAGTAACCTTTATTCAGAGGGTGGGGGGTAAAGCCCCCATGATGGGGGTGGTGGCACAGCCCCCCACCCACAAAAACACTTCTTCTTTTTCCAGATTTCGAACACCGGCAGCAAGTGTATATCGCTGATTTGCTTTTCAGTGATATACACTCGCCATAATAGCGATCCTTATTTTGTGATTGCTATTATGACATGGAACCATTTTAGACAAATCTTATCATTCATTGTTATTTCCAGTTCTGTTCCCCAACTGAGTTTGGCTGACATTGTCAATGAATAATCTGGCTGTGCAATAATTTTATATATCGAGCTGCCACCTTTTTTAAGCTGAGCTGCTTTTCAAATTTGTTTCCTCCCTTGGTTGTCCTCCAGCTGAAAGTTATCTATAAGTTTTGCTTTAGAGGTTCTTAAGGAAACAGCTGAGCATCAATAACAGAGAGAGGTTCCTCTGAGCTCAATGACCCTCTGACTACGCCCCCCCCCACCAACAAGGCACCACACACAACCCTAGCAGGAAGGGGGCTGGAGGAGGAGCCAATGAAAAGAGGACAGATTTGCAATGAAGGGCAGGGTTCAGTGCTTTAGAGGTTCTTACAGCTGAGCATTAATAACAGAGAGAGTTCATCCAGACTCCGTGACCTCTGATTGTCGACAGCATTGCCACAATGTATTGGGCTCCTGTCCTCACCCTGATCATAACCTGCTGGACATGTAAGGGTTATCTTTTTATGTTTTAAATCCATAAAGCTTAAATATACTGAAGGCTTTATTTTAATAAAGTTCATTTGTCCATAAAGCAACGCAGATTGAAAGTCAACTATTTTATAATAAGATTTATAAAAGAATAAACTCATTTTGCTGACATGATTGCTTGTGTACAATTTCTCAGGTTGCAGGGCCCAGCCTAGTCTGACTCAGCCTCCCTCAGTGTCGGTGTCTCTGGGACAGAATGTTGAAATCTCCTCGAGGCAGCATCAGTAGTAGTTATACTCAAGTCTGGATCCAGCAGAGACCTGGGAAAGCTCCACGAGGCCTTTCATATGACAGTACCAGAAACTCGGAATCCCAGATCGGTTCTCCCTTACAAAGACAGCTCGCTAAAACTGCCAAATTAACCATCTCCGTGTGCAGGCAGAGGATGATGCTGATTAATACTGTGGTACATGGGATGGTAACTCACACAGTGATACAGTCACAGAGGGAACTGAAACAAAACCTTCTGCAACACCAAGTCTGTCTCTACAGCTAGACTAGATATGCAATTACTGCTAGGCATATAATAACTGTCCTAACATAACATTATATGTTACCAGTCTATCTTGCCTCTCTCTCTCTCTCTCTCTCTCTCTTTTCACTCAGCTGAGGCCAATTACTAGAGGCTCTCAAAGGGTTAGCCTGACTCTGAGATTGTCCTCTAGGGAGTAATACTTGAAGACAGGGAGTCTGGGTGTTTGTGGTACAGAGTGTTCTGGCTCAAATAGAAGCAGGGAAACTGTTATTAATATGCCTGGTCCTGCCTTTCCACAATTGCTCATAGGAAGGGGAGGCTAACCTAGGTAGTCAGTCCTAGTAAGAAGAGAATCCGGCAGCAGAGAGAATGGAGTCTAACACTCCAGTTGAAAATCAGGCAGAGGGCCTGCGGACCCAGGGATAGTGGTAAGATGCCTGTGTTCAGGTGGCACTGGTCCCCTGCTGAGGTCTCCAGAGCAACACCAGTGGGCACAACAAGGAGGATTGGCATCCCAAGAGTGGTCTCTAGGACCCCCAGAAGAAAATAAATTGGCACAGTACCATTGGGAGAAGTGGAGGGACAGACCTCAAGGAAGATCGCCAGGATGCATAAGGATCTGCTTCCCACCATGACAGTTCAAACTTGAAAGACAGCACCAGTACAAAAGGGCACATTTGTAAGTAAGCCTTCCATTAAGAATGTCTTGTGAAGTATGGAGAGACCTGGGAAACATAACGTATTTCCACCTGGCAGGTAGCCAAAGCCATGGGACATCAGGAGGAGGGGCCTGGTAAGAGCTGGGGTCAGTAAGTCCTCATGTGAAGGGCCAGGCATGGGAACCTCTTTCTTGGGGCATTAGGGCTATCAGCATAATTATTCAGAGGCAGGCAGGCATGGCCAGACCAACTCATCAATGAATTACTAGTAATGTCATAGTCTGATTTCCTTTTACAATGTTTTCCCGAGGACACGGCACTGAAGTGATGCATAAATTTCCATGTTTGAGTACGATATGTTAACTGGGCAACAACAGAGCAGTAGGGAAGAATGCAGGAGAGAGATAAGAGGGGGTGAGGGGGGAAAGAAAGAAAGAGAGAAAAAAAAGGGTGGATGGGAGGGTGGAGGAGGGTTTTCCACCAGGCTATGGACCTGGTGCAATCAATAAGGGGTAGTGTTTCTGGACCACCTGACAGACAGAAGTAACCCTAGAAGTACAGAGTCCAATGGTAAGGCCAGGAAATTGTTATGGGACAGAATGAAAGATCTGGGTTTCACTGATGCATGGTTTGATGTATCCTGTTAAACAGGATTCCTTCTACTCAAATAAGCATAACACATGTAGTAGCATTGATATGGTTCTAATGTCAAGTAGCTTGATCAATGGCTTAGTTAGAGCAGATATTGGAGCAATTGTTATTTTGGATCATGCCCCTGTATCTGTCATTCTCAACATGGGGCCCGGTTCTAAGACATATGGCACAATGCTGGGGACTGCACCAGATTCCAGAACAGGCAGGGTTCCCGCAACTATGACCTGTGACTTGCAGCACCTCTAGTGGTGTGCCACAGGAAGGGTGCACCTGACCTGGGTGCTGCAAGCCTCCACATGCCCAGCTGACAGGGTGCAGCCACCTCCCTGCCCCAAGACATGCCCGCAGGCCCCTGTGGGCCATGGGGCAGGTGCTGGCAGAATTGCACTGGCACTGGGGGGTGGCATCATGGTTCCTGGATCCGCGGGTGGAACCCCGGGCATTGCTGGGGGGCTACATGTGGTGGGGTTGGTGTGGCATGGCAGTGTGTGGGTCAGGGGCCATCAGGCAGTTGGCATGGCGGAAGCCCCTTACACCAGCTAATAACTGGTCTAACCCTGCAGTATCACAGGGCCTCCTGGAATGGTGTTGAGGGGTTACGACAGCTGCCCTTTCTGAATGGGGCAAAGATGCTGCTGTAACCCTCCCATTCCACTGTGCTGTAGGGGTCTTGGGAGGTGTAAGTCCCCCTGGGCACAGGCCACCTCTTAGAATCCCATCCAGTGGAACTCATGGTGCAAAGTGCAACTTATGCCATATGTGTTGGCGCAAGTCACACTGCGCCAGGGCATTTCTGTCTTAAAATCGGGCCCATAGACTCCACCGCTAGTAAAACCTTTCATTGAGATTTAACTGCACCCTGCTTAATGATGCCAAATTCAAACCTTGATTATAGCAGAAACAAAACAATTTTTTTGAAATGGACAATAACGGGAAGCATCATATGTCATGCTTTGGGAAGTCTTTAAAGTTTATAACCGGGTAGGATACTAGCTTCTCCTTAAAAAGAGAGAGAAATCATTTAATAGGAATGAAAAAGCATTGCAAGATTTAGAGCAAAACACAAACAGAAAAAAGGCAGAGAGTTTACTCAGGAAGATTATTTTATTGCTTTACTGAATGAACAAGCTCCACACTGGAAAGGCAGAGTCTCGGTATTCAGAACTCAGCAGACTTACTGGGAGTCAGGAGAGAAGGCATGTAGGCTGCTGGCATGCAGGTTAAAGCAGATACCAGATACAGAACAGAAATAACATTCACAGCATCAGAGATGGGGCCCAGAATTTTCTCACTACCACAACAGATATTAATGAGGTCTTTTTTCATTCCTATACAGGCTTATACAAACGTAAGTGCAGTCACAACACGGACAATGTCAGACAACTTTTATCCAAGGCCAAGCTCCCCACAATTTCTGAATCTGATCAACAGGATCTCGAAAAAGCAGTTTCACTAGATGAAATCAAGTAGGCAGTCAGAGAACTGCCAGGCACTAAAGCTCCAGGGTCAGATGGCTTACCTGCAGAATTCTGTTCCCTGCAGAATGAGGAAATAGCCCCTATACTCCAACAGGTTTTTGTTGAAGCAGATAATAAGAAATGTTCACCTCCGACAATGTCTGAGGCAAAAATCACAATTTTGCTTAAAAAGGGGAAGAACCCCTTAGACTCAGCCAGCTTTAGGCCCATATCACCACTAAACATAGACTATAAGATCTGGACAAAAATTCTTGCCAATAGACTACAAAATATTATTCGCCGGTGTTTACATGGGGACCAGGTGGGAGTGTTGCTTCAGCCATAGAAATTGATGACTTTCTGGTTGCATCAAGCGTGCACCTTCATATCCAGCATTCATTTCTAAAGAGAAAGGGGAGAGAAAGAAAAAAAAGGGGGGTGGTGAAGAGGGGTATGGGGGAGATGGTAAGGAGATGTGAAATACCTAGAGTGAGCAAAGACTTATATAGGATAGCAGCATCTGGAGGTTACAGTTGAAAGGGATCAGGGAGGTGTGGGTACATATTTATATCCCTAGTAATCAAGATGGTAGCACTACAGTTATTTCATTGTAAGGCTATCAGGAATTCAAATTGTCATCTGTCATGCACAGTACACCTTAGGAATCCCTAGTATGGTGATTAAAACTCCAAAAACACACAATGACTTTTTTTTGATTATGCAGGTACCTAGCAAGAGTGGATTTCCCTCATAGGTAGACTAGTCATTGCTTGGAAGTTTAGAACTTGCCCAATCACAGTGAGGAACAATGCACATAGGAAGAAGTAGGCTGTTGGTTAACTAGGATCTGCAGCTTATCCAATAGGTAGGGAAATGGGCAGGCTAGGTAGGCCAAGCAGTCCTTATCTGCTGTCAAAGTCTATGTTTCTATGTTTCATTCAGGCAGTGGTCTTGGATGTTTGGTCCACTGCAGTACACATAATTGTTAATTAGAAAGCAGTCTACGAAAATTAATAACAACTAACTAAAATAATTACATACTTCAAAGCAAATAATAGCAGAGCGAGTGAGTCTACAGTTATATCGAAAGCTCTTCTCTATGTTACTGTATGAGTCTATCATTCTTCTGATGAAGTGCTCTGTGTAGCTTGAAAGCTTAAACTCTGTAAATCTCTTATTTGTTCAATAAAAGGTATTAAATCACCCACTTTGTTATTTTGTACAAGGATCAATACAGCAATGAACAATTCTTTACTTGTCAAGGTTATGCGAGTACACAATAAAGCATATACGGTATTAATGGCTGGTACAAAATAAAGTAAAAACAGAGTACAATTTAAACACAGTACAACAGTTAAAAGGGTAAGACAAACAATTTAATACAGTAAAACAGGGAAGGGTCAGGGAGGAGCGACAAGAGCAGGAAGAAATGGGAAGGCATTTCAGCTGATTATCCCAGATACTTTTCCTCCACAGTTTCATCACCCCTCCCATTCTTTATTTCGATTTAGTTTTTTTTTTTTTGGCCCCTATGTGCATAACTTTGCTTATCTAGATCTTTGTCATTACCCTTACCTTCTCTTTGGAGTCTACACCACCCCAGTTCTTGGTATCATCTGAAAAGAGGCATATCGTCCCTTGAACTCCCTCTCCCAAATCACAAATATGCCTATTAAAACATTCTGATACCAAGACAGTTCCCTAGAACATGTCTCAGTAAACAAAAATGTCTGCCAGTTGCACTGAAAAAATGCTAAAGCCTGGCATAAGGATTTTTTTTATGTTATTTGTCCTGCTTGTCAGGTCTGGCATTTATGCATCCTAGTTGTCAGGTCTTGTTTTTTACCATTGCATGTGCTGTTCCAGTATATGAGTCTCAGCCAATCAAAATACAGAGATTTTTGTACCCATTTTAAAAAACATTTAATCTGATAGAACATAATCTTTTCATTTAACGTGGCAGATGGTTACATGTAAAGGTTATGTGAGAAAGTTTGTGACATAACTTTAGCCTTTGTCTCTTTAGGTATGTCCACCCTCAGTAGAGGTGCCAAGAGAAGGTATCTCAAGGCTGAAAGAATTTATAGAGCGTGAATAAAAGCCGAGGGCAGAAAAGAGAGCACCAGAACAGCTGCAGGATCAGCGGAAAGGGAAACAGACTGGGAGGTCTGGGACTGCACACATTAAATAGTGTGTGTGTGTTGAGGGGGTAGCCAGTTGCCCTACTGAACCCCAGGCAAGTCTTCCTAGTAAAAAAAAAACAATTCTGGTCCTTGAGATTCATCTTGCATTGGTGAGGTAGGTTTCTGCCTTCTTACATAATAGTCAACAAAAGGGTTAAATCTGATGACCTAGTGGTCAGGGTGGAAGAATCTAATTGGAGGTGTACCGGAACGTACGAAACATGGTCGCTTGTGTTATCTAAAAGTTCTCCATAACCACGTTAATTATGTGTATGATACAATGGTTTACAGAGGCTGCTGTATAGTGAACATGTTTGTTTTCTTGGCACATTATCAGTCTACTTTCTGGCTGTAACTCATAGAATATTCCACAAGGTGGCACACTTGCACTGTAATAACATCATGATCACCACACTCCAGAATCTACCATTTATCTGCCCCCCTCCACACACACACACATGCTGCCAGAAACAAATGATTTTATATCTTTTCTTGGACCAACACAGATGTAATGAAAAGAACAAAGTGCTTTAGCTTTCAGACCAACAAGTCCTTCCTCAGAAGCTTAATGGCAGTTATTTAGAAAATCCCATACTTTTAACACCCATATCGTGCAGCAAAAAACAGAAAAAATTCCCATTGGTTCAAAATACTCATTTAAAAAAATACAGAAGAAAATGTCAGAGAACTTGAATAGTACTAGTTCACCTTCAGCTGAAAGGGCCTCAGGGTCAGGCAGTGCTTAGGGCATAACATGTAAGGAGTACTCTGCACATAAAGTAAAATGACTAGATATACTTTCCAAACAAGATAACTACAGGAGCAGAGTGCTCTAAACCTCATTATGAGTGTCACAGTGTGTATAAGAATGCATTAAATGAAAAGCAAAATCCACCTGGATTAAAGCCATACTAAAACTGTAAGTACAAAATAGCCCCACAAATATAACTACAGAAAGTATCTATATATGGTATACAAAGAGTAACAGTAAAGTTTACCTAAAGTGAGCGATAGTTACACACATATGGAAAGTAAAACTTAGCTGGAACCATTAACCAACTATACTCTCAAACTAGTTATTATGCTCCTTAAACCTTAAGACCTATAGTATAGTAACAGGAGTTTACTAAATGATAATACAAATTAGCAGTATAAGTGCCAAACAAAAATCTGCTTGTCAAGGACCACCAAGGAATTAAGACCATGCAGCCTGATATGTACAGATGTCAATAAATTCTCAGGGCTGGATATTCAGACTGCGCCAGGCTGTGGCGCAAGCCTGGGTGCAGTGCAACTTGGCTGCGCTGGCGCATTGACAGGGTGATATTTAACGGAGCTGCGTCATGGCACAGCATCGCTGAATATCACACCCTGGCCACCTGCAGTGTGCATGGCACAGTGGCACTGCACCAGCGCAAGTGGCCAGAGGGAGCAGGGGATGTGCTAGGCGCAACAATCACGATATTCAAAAGTGCACATGCAAATGGGGCCAGAATGTGTAGAGGCGCAAATAGGGCCATTGGTCATTATGTCCCTATTTGCATGCAGGTGCACCTATCCCTGCAACATGCATCTGGCACCCTGCCAGGTTGCAGCCATCACCGAGGCCCCTGCACAAGCGGCAACATGCCCCGATGCCAGATTGTGGGCATATGTTAAAGTATAATAGACCCATCTCCCTGGTGGTCAGTGGAGCACTTGCAGCCCGATCGTGGGCATGAGTATGTTTCAAAATGTAAACTCACTCCCTGGTAGTCCAGTGGACCGCTCACAGCCGAATCGCGGGCATTTGTTATACAAAATGACACCCCAATCAAACCCTGGTGATCCAGCGGTACCCCCTTCCCCTCCTACCCACTGAGCCCCACTGCCCCGCTCACCCCCGGTCAGCGGCGGGCGGCAGCTTCCCACCCACTTGCCGCCCTGCCGACTGGACACGTATGGTAGGCTGTATGCCCATTGGTCCACGCTGCGGACCAATGGGCGTCATGCTGTACTGCTGCTCAGTCAGTGGCGGCTTGCGGTGGGAGCTGCCGCCCGCCGCTGACGGGGGAGCAGGACAGTGGGGCTCAGTGAGAGGTGGAAAGGGCGGTACTGCTGGACCACCAGGGATGGGATATAACCATTTTCTCTATACTTCTGCCCGCGATCGGGCTGTGAGCGACCCACTGAACCACCAGGAATATTGGACATGCTTATTTACATACATATGCCTGCGATCGGGCTGCGAGCAGTCCACTGGACCACCAGGGATAGTGGACATAATTATTTACATGCATATGCCTGCGATCTGTCCACTGGACCACCAGGGATTTGAGACTGTTTAGACTGTGTATTTTACTGCTTCTGCCTACGACTGGACATGAGCTGCACTACCCGACGGATGGTGCCGCCGGAGCTCGGGTGGCCGCCCACAGCTGGCAGCTGCCGTGTTGCACCCTGCAATATGGCAGCTCACCTGTGGGTGGCCGGCTGTTGCTCCTTTATTTTTTGGAACAACTGTATGCGCGCATGTAGGGGTTGCACCTGCATGGGCTCCTCACATCTGGAGCTGAATACCGGGATGTGTGGGGGTATGGGTGGGCACGCCCCCCCCACTTGCGCCACATACATTACTGGTGGGCCCCGGCACATTGGGATTTATGCCATGCACTTTCTCCTTTTGAATATCACCCCAGGGCGCATCAGTGGGTTGCGCATGGTGCAAACCCTTCTGAATATCCCACCCCTAGAATATAATAATGCATTTGTTCTCAGTGTTGTTCATTGTTATGATTGCTATTATCATTATTGTTGATGTATTAACTATTTGTATTTGTATTCGTTATTCAGCGACTACCATGTTGTACTATTCGGTATTGGACCGAAGAGTAAAAAATGATATTCATCCCATGTCTAGTGCAGAACATAGTGGTTTACAGAAGCCACCACTGTACAATGAGCACGCTTGTTTTATTTCACATTGTCTGTTTTCTGGCTGTGACAGAGAATATTCCACAGAGTGGTACAGTTGAGCTGTAATAATATCATGACCACCAAACTCTAGCACCTATTATCGGATCTACTGCCCCCGGCAGGAAATGAACTAGCACTGAAGCCATTGGAAAGAAGGCATATTTGCATGAAGGGCTGGGTTCAGTGCTTCACAGGAAACAGTGGAGCATTAATAACAGAGAGACATTCATCTGAACTCTATTCCCTTGTTCCCTCTGCCTGTCAACAGCATTTCCACCATGTACTGGGCTCCTGTCCTCACCCTGATCATAACCTGCTTGACATGTAAGGGGCTCTGTTTTTTTTTAATGTCTTAAATTAATTTCATCTTAAAAATTCTAAAAGTGTACTTTAAAAAAGTTAATATATGCATAACGTAGTGGCAGATTTAAAGTAAACTATTTTAAAATAAGATTAAAATGGAATTAATTCCTTTTGCTGACATGACTGCTTGTGTACAATTTTCTCAGGTTGCAGAGCCCAGCCTAGCCTGAGTCAGCCCCCCTCAGTGACAGCAGCTGTGGGACAGAATGTCGAAATCTCCTGCACAGGTAGCATCAGTGGCAACAACGTAGACTGGTACCAGCAGAAACCTGGGAACACTCCACGACTTCTTATATATGCTGACAGTAACAGAGCCCCGGGAATCCCGGATCGATTCTCTGGTTCCAAAGACAGCTCGGCTAAAACTGCCAAATTAACCATCTCCAGTGTCCAGGCAGAGGATGATGCTGATTATTACTGTGAAACGTGGGTTAGTGGCAACAATGTATATACATAGTGATACAGTCACATAGGGAACTGAGACAAAAACCATCTGCATCACTGAGTGTCTCTTTTTGTAGCCAGACTAAATATTCAGTCACTGTTAGACAAGAAATAGCTGTCCTTCTAACATAATGTGTTACAAGATTCCTTTAACATATTTTTCTTATTTTATATCCTCTCGTATCCCCATCCACATATTATAGATATCTACAAACAAACATACAATTTGCCAGCAGAAACAGACCACCTGGACTATCTTAGGTCTGCTCTGGTGTGCAACTAGCACCCTAGTTTGCAGCTGCCCCACCCCCTCCCTTGTCATCCCAATACGCCCCCCACTTCCCCCACCCTCACTCTCCTCCTGCTCCTGCCATGCCTTTAATGCTGTTCCAGATTTACATCATACAACCTATTCTGGTAATGCATTCCATTTTGAACCACCCTCTCCGTGAAATAGTGTCTCCTCATTTCCCTCCTAAATCTTCTCCCCTCATTTTGTGGCCCATGCCTCTGGTGTCCCTCTCTCCCTCCTTAGCTTAAAGACCCCATTTGCCCCATCCTTATACTGATTCCCCTCAGATATTTGAATGTCTGTATCATGTCCCCCTGTCCTCCAGGGTGTACATGTTCAGGTCTCCCAGCCTGCTCTCATAGTGGTTCCCCTCCATTCCACAAATCACCTTTGTTGCCCTCTTCTGTACCCCCTCCAGTAACCTGACATCACGCTTCAGGTATGGCCTCCAAAACTGCACACAATACTCCAAGTGTGGCCTTACTAGTGACCAGTAGTGGGGCAAGATTACCTCTCTTCGTCTGGACGAAAAACCCCTTGCTATGCACCCCAGCATTTTGTTCGCTTTTGCAGTCGCTCTCCTGCACTGGGCAGTTTTATTCATGGTCCGTTATCATTACCCCTAGGTCCTTCTCCTCCTCAATAATCCCCAGCTTAACCCCTCCCAGCCAGTATTCTCTTCCTGGGTTCTTCGCCCCGAAGTGCATAACCTTACATTTCTTTGCACTGAACCCCAGCTGCTACCTCTGTGATCACTCCTCCAGCTTGCGTAGATCCCCCCTGCAGCTGCTTCCATCCCTCCACTGCTCCCATGTTGGTATCGTCTGCGAACAGAATTACCTTGCTCACCACCCTGTGCACAATGTCTGATATGAAGAACCCAAATAATACCGGTCCTAGCACAAAGCCCTGTGGTACTGGTACCCCGCTCATCACTGGCCTTGGAGTTGAGAGCTCCCCTCCCACTACCAGCCGTTGTAGCCTTCCACTCAGCCAGCTTGTAATCAAGTTCATCATTTTTGCCCCTACCCCTACACAAGTTAGCTTCCCCTCAAGTCACCCATGAGGCACCGAATCAAAGGCCTTGCTGAAGTCCAAGTAAGGAACATCCACCGCATGCCGCAGTAATTCAACTCCACATTAAGGTCTGGTCCCAGGCATCTCGGATGAAGTTTTCTCATGGATTTCCATCTCTAAATTACATCCTTAATCAGTATGCTGGGTGGATCTTTGGTGATAAGGCCTAAGTTGCTGTCGTGAGAAAATAAATATCTTTAAGATATTAATGACAGGCCATGACAACTTTCCAGGATTATTCATCATTTAGTATTATCAGGACAATCCTCTGAGCTACAGAAGACCATCCACCCTGTACAGACATGTTTATTTCCTGTGACTGTAGTAATCTCCTGGTTGTGCCTGAAATTAGGGAACAAGAACTAAATAAATAAAAACTGGTAGCGGAATCTTATCATTTTAATAGTGGAATGTTATTTTGTCAATCAGTACTCTGCATCTTACAGAAAGTGTAGACTGCTTTCCTGCAATCCTCAGAAAACGATTTGGTGTTTTATGTAATCCAGGAAAGTTATTCATCCATTTACATAGAAATGCTTTTCAGAATTTCAGTGCAATTCAAAAATAAATTCCAAAAGCATTTGAGAAGCAAATTGCCATCCTGTATGAATTCCACAGGCAGAATTCCACATTCCATACAGCTCTTCTACCAGACAATCACTCCATTTCAGTCCAGATTTGGACTGTGTAGATTATACTTTCGAGTTCTGTTTCTCTTAGGACTGACATTTGTAAAAAAACGTCAAATATGATTGCATTTCACATACTGGGATAAAGTATTTGGACCTCGGTGCTCAGTAGTGACCTCCTGGCACTCTCCCGCATGTTGCCAATGTCTTTCTAACTTTAAGGTATATCAAGCACTCCTCTAGATCCTTATCTCAGTTTCTCCCCTGAGGGCATCATAAATGCCTGACAACCTGACAGCAGCATAGCTATTTACATTTATAGAAGTTGCAGGTTACAGTGCCTGTATGCTCCCACCAACTGTTGCTGCTGCCCATAGCCTAGGTAGAATCTCTGCTGCTGTATCCCCTACATGTTTCTAAAACCTGCAAGCCCACCCCCCAACACTGTGTTATGCTACCCCATCCCACCATGATCATAGAGTGCCTGCCACTTGGGGCCCTTGCACCTCAGAACATCACAACGTTTGCCTGGAGACATGGGATCTCCTACCATGCCTGCAGCACTGCTTACTATGGGTCTCACACAGGCTGTCTTCTTGTGCCTCTTCCATGACATGGGCACCTTACCAACTTGACCCAACACAGGGTGTTCCTCTGTTTCAGGAAACTGTCCTCAGACCAGTAAGCCATCAGGGTGCTGCTCTTGAGGGAGGACTCCCTCACAGTCCCCACACACTGGGCCTCACGCATCTGGTTACTTCTGCAACCACCAACACAGTCAGGGCTTGGACTTGGCTCTTGCCCTTGGGCATGAGATTACCAACCTCTAGATCGAGCCAGTTAACTGGCTGGATCACACTGCACCCAGATGTTGTCCTTTGACCCCTTATAGTCCACCCCATGGATATGCATTCAATACCACCCATTAAGAGAGTTTCAACCAGAATGACTGCAGGTGGTATAGGACATCTTGGAGATTTCAGCAGCTTGAGAAACAGGTTTGGAGGAGGTGCTGGTGACTTAGAACAGGGTCATCACAGGGCTTTCGACACTGTTGCACCTACTCATGTATGACCTCAGGACATATGCTTGGGTTCCCCATGGTTCGATGGGGAGCTCAGGGAGCTGAAGACTAAGGGTTGGAGGTTAGAGTGCTGTTGGAGGAGAGCCAGGGCACAGGAGGACAGACTGGCTTTGAACATAAATTAGGATGAATGTCAAAGGGCAGTCACCCATAAGAAGGCAGCATTTCTGTGCAGGGAGATTGTGGTTGGGAGAAATCAACCAGTTTAGCTGTTGTGTACTGTAGACAAGTTATTAAATCTGTGACATCAGTAACATTTTCTCCTGTCTGTTTGATCTCCTCTGAAAGACTGACATAAACAGATATAGTACATTGTTTAAAACTGCCTGGTCATTTTTGCCCTTATAATAGACAAGCAAAGTGTAGTCATGTCTGAAATCTGAGCCCTTCCCCTTCACTGCAGAGGGAAATGGGAAAAGGCACGCTGAATGACAGCTCATTTCCTGGTGCGACCTGGGGGAGGGAGAAGAAATATATTTTGCAGGATCCAGTGGCTCGCTCTCACATCAGGGCCAGAATGGGACTGAGGCCCACACGGGGGATTTGGGCTCAAAGCCAACACTGACACAGCAGTGCAGTATGTGTGGTGGGGGGACTTGTTTGTACAAACATGTAATGAGCTGTAGTGTTTAGACCGCTGTTCATCTCTTTATCAAAATTCATTTAACACAAAAATACAAAACAAACCTGTAAATGTCTGCAGAAGGACAGAGGATAACCCACCAAGAATCTCTTTATTGCAATACAAACTGCACCTTCAGTTTCAGTTAATTATTGGCACATTATCAGTCTGTTTTCTAACTGTTACACACAGCATATTCCACAAGGTGGAACATTTGAGCTGTACCAACATAATGGTTACATAAGGAACAGTACTATGAGCACCCAGGCTGTAGAAAATAGCAGTCTCAGACTCCAAGTTGTATCAAACAGGCAATCCTTTTACTGAATATTATGCAGACACCATACCGAGGTCCTGTCCCCAGTGCTTCAACCCAACAATTAGGTCTTCTTCAGTGGGGTCCTCCCAGTCAAGCCTCATACATACTTAGTAGGTGCACATCTTAAAGTGATACACCCAGTGACACAGTTCATTTATACAACAATCACAGAATATAAACTGTCTTTACCAACTTACTATGAAAACAGGACAAATGACGGGTGGGAGCAGGGGATATGGGGTGCGAGAAGGGTGGAAGGGGGGAATTATGGGGGTGAGGATGAAGGTATTGGAAGGAAGGGTAGGTGAGGGTCCACCAATACAGTCTAGGTAAATTTGTTCACATCACAGGTACAGGTAAGGATACAGGACAAATAGCAACGATAAGATTACAGTTCACAGTAATCATTTTTGGGATTTATTTTAGGAGGATCATTATTCAAATTGAAGTCAGTTGTTCCAAATATAGAACGGTCCCGGGTAGAAACCGGAGAGTTCTCTAGCCCTGTGAGCTTCAGTACCTATAGAAAACACATAAACCATTAGTAGGGCATACTTATAATGTACACAGATGGATAAACAAATATAGACATGACACTAGTAGCACTAGTTGCCACCTAGCAAAGTCCCTAACTAATACTTTAACCGCAGTGCAATGTAATCAAAACTTAACCTATGGACGATAATCAAGAACTTTTCATATATGGGGTGAAGTCTACATCTTCATTTAATCCTATAGGTTGTACAGTGTCTAACGACACTATCCACCTTGTTTCCTTCTGATTTAATCTGTTCAATCTGCCCCCCCCCACCTTTCTAGGGGCTATACAGTTTGTAAAGCAGTAAGTTTAAGGCAGGAGGAGTCAGAATTATGGAACTGTGCAAAATGTGTGCCATGGGGACTGCAATCACTTTGATTAATGATCGCTCTGACATGTTCCTGGACATGAGTTTTTAGAGGTCTGGTGGAGGCCTGGGACCAGCCTCAGTTGAAACTCTGCACTGGCATCCACAGTGACTGAGGTGTGCTGCGGGTATCAGTGGGTATCTGTCACCAAACTCAGATGAAACTCTCTGGCAGCATCCACTGCGACTGAAGTGTACTGGTAGAGACTGGGACCAGGCTCGGACAAGACTCCATGACAATGTCCACTGCGACAGAGATGTGCTGGTGTTGATTCAACTAATAGGGGTGGTGTAGCAGAGGGTAGTAGGGTACAGGGGAGTAAAATGGCAACATGCTCCTGAGAAAGATAAAACAAATTCAGATGGGGGACATGAAAAAATGAAGACTTCACAAAATACTGTTTGCTAATTTATTACATGATAAGAGGCAAAATAAAAGCAGTATAGTCTAGAGGTTAGATAACGAGCTGTGAACGAGCTTGGTACATCCAACAGACCAGACCTGGGTTTGATTCTCACAACCTCCACTTGCATACTGTATGACTCTGAGTATGTCACTTAACTGCCCAATGCTCCCAGGTCGCCCCTGAAAACATGCATGTGTGCCTAGTGGGCCTTACCTGGTTACCAAACACTAAAATAAATAAATAAATAAAACCATCAGTTTTTACAGGTAGAAATGGATGTCTTAGTCAGGGTAATGGGCACTGTCTCTCAGGAAACTGACAACCTGATTTGCACCTAGAATGTTAGAAGGCCTACAGGAGGACTGCTGAGCATCCCAGAGGGAGGGCAGTGCAACCTGCTGCGATATTGCCAACTAGTGACCACAGGTGGCAGTGCACTACTGTGAGGGAGGGGAGGGTGCATGCATGGTGCATCCCAGAGGCAGGGCAGTGCAGCCTGCTGTGATATTGCCATCTAGTGACCACAGGTGGCAGTGCACTACTGTAAGGGACAGGAGAGTGCATGCATGGTGCATCCCAGTGGGAGGGCAGTGCAGCCTGCTGTGATATTGCCACCTAGTGACCACAGGTGGCAGTGCAGTTGGTAGTGCACTACTGGGGGGAGGGTGGATGCATGGTGCATCCCAGAGGAGGGCACTGCAGCCCTGCTGTGATATCAACACCTAGTGACCATAAGTGGCAGTGCAGTTGGTACTGCACTAGTGTGTGTGTGTGGGGGAGAGGGCAATGCATGTAAGGTGCATCCCAGAGGGACAGCAGTGCAACCTGCTGTGATATTGCCACCTAGTGAGCACAGGTGGCAGTGCAGTTAGTAGTGCATTACTGTGTGTGTGTGTGGGGGTGCAGCATGGTGCATCCCAGAGGGAGGCAGTGCTGCCATGTGATATTGCCACCTAGTGACTACAGGTGGCAGTGCAGAGTGTTAATGCACTACTGTAGGGGGTATGCATGGTGCATCCCAGAGGAGAGCAGTGCAGCATGTTGTGATGCTGCCGCCCGAGGCCGTTGTGTGATTGGGATTTCGCTTATGACGCCCGGGTTCGAGAGAGCGGTTCTGGAGTACGCCGGAGGAGTCAGCCGGGGAGTAGGGATTGGCGTCCGGACGGACGGCTCTCTACTCGGGGGAGGGCGTGGGTAGCATCGGCACCGCAGGAGACCCTGGTGGAGACCGAGGGTTTCGTGCATGCGGCGCCGAGTATGGGGGATGGAGGCGGGCGGACGCCGGCGCTATTGTACACGCCCCCGCCTCCTCAGGGAGGAAAAACAGGCGAAAAAGATGGAGGGTAGGACCACTGACTAATGAAGCCCTCCCGGGGGAGCCTCACATAGCAAATTAGCCACTGCAGGACCCGACTAGTCACAGGATCGGGGCCACGAGGTAGCTCCCCGGCCCCACCTCCGGGGCAAGCTCAGGGGGTGACCGAGGGTCCTCAGCAGCAATTGGCGATGGCAGAGGTCTCAGGGGCCATGACCAGGGTGAAAGGCTTGATGGTCCTACGAGTAAAAAAAAAAATGTTGTGATACTGCCACCTAGTGACTACAGGTGGTAGTGCAGTTTGTAGTGCACTAGAGCACCACTGTGTTGGAGATGCATGCATGGTGCATCTCAGAGGGAGGGCAGTGCAACCTGCTGTGATACTGCCACCTAGTGACCACAGGTGGCAGTGCAGTGGGTAGTGCACTACCATGGTGGTGGGGAGGGTGCATGCATGGTGCATCCCAGAGGGAGGGCAGTGCAGCATGTTGTGATATTGCCACTTAGTGGCTACAGGTGGTAGTGCAGTTTGTAGTGCACTAGTGCACTACTGTGTTGGAGATGCATGCATGGTGCATCTCAGAGGGAGGGCAGTGCAACCTGCTGTGATACTGCCACCTAGTGACCACAGGTGGCAGTGCAGTTTGTAGTGCACTACTGTGTGTGTGTGGGGGGGGTAGATGCATGGTGCATCTCAGAGGGAGGGCAGTGCAGCCTCCCATGATATTGCCACTTACTGAGCACAGGTGGCAGTGCAGTTTGCATTGCACTATTGTGGGAGGGAAGGGCATGGTGTACCTTGAGCACTCACATGCCTCTGCAGTCTAAGGGTGAGATTGCTGGGAAAATAGAAAAAGGCTGGCCTCTCCTAGATTAGGAAACTGTTCCACCAGCCAGGCACCTACTATGGGAACCAGGCTTGGTTGTGACTTGGGGAGTAAGGAATGGTGACCTGGAGCTAAAAGCGATCCTTCTGGAAGCATCAGCAGCTAGCACTGGTGTAAAGGGAAGTAGTTCTGTGAACAGAGCAGTAAGAAGGATGAAATATCCAGGTAAAAAAGTGTCACACAGGAATCCAACAGCTCAAACATTTAAAGGTTCAACTTATTCAGACAAATATTAATGCAACTTATAAGTTGAACTGATTTGGTTGTCTTGAAATAGCTTTAGAGATTTAAAGCACTAATGATCAACTGTTACATCAGTCAAACTGCTTTTTCTCCTGAGTTTTGGGTCTTATCTCTGGGAACATCAGCAGACACAAATCTTCTGGGGAAATTTGTGCATTTTTGAAAATTACTAACAAGGAAAAGCAAACTAAACCAAAGCTCATTTCCAGAGTACGATTCAATGGGGTAGGGGTGAGAGGCACAAGAAAAATACATGAATACAAAGAAAAGCTAATGATACAGGCAATATATACCGCAACATTGTAAATCGATAGTATGCACATCAAGTGAGGTATAGGCACGTAACGAGTTTAGGAAAACTCAGCTATGAAGATCAACGTAGAGCACATTTGAAATGGGAGGGGTTACCATGGATGAAGGGGTACCATCTAGGCTCTATAGTGGCCCAAACATCACATTGCTTCAAAGGTCTAACACAGCAGTCTCCTCTCTGACTCTGGAAAGATCACCATTATGTAGGGAAAACCTCCCCAATTGTCTGTCTATTCATCAAAATGCCATATACCTTTCACATCCCCTCGTAACCCGCCCCACAGTCTCAGCATGTACAACTTTATCCAGATGAGCATTCCAGTCTGCCACCACCCTTTCAGTAAAAAAGTACTTACTACTTTCTGATATCTTTTACCCACCCCAAGAGTTTCATAGAGTGACTTCTGCTGGAAGAATTATTACTCATTGCAAACAAGTTACTAGTGTCTACTCTACGAACAAATGGAGGAATTTAAATGTGGCAGTAAAGTCCCCTTGTTTTTCCTCCTCCAGAGTATACATGTTCAGATCCTTAGTGATTTCATATATTTCCCCCTGTTGCCCCTGAATCATCTTGGCAGCTCTCCTCTGCATCTCCTCCAGTCTGTCCCGATCATTCTATAGGGCAAATTCCAAAATTGTACACTGTACTGCAAATGAGGTTGGACCACTGATCTGCACAGGGGCATCTTCACCTCTCTCCTCCTGCTTTTAATCACTTTACCCAGCATCCGATTCACCTTTCCCTTTGCTTTTTTACACTGTGCCAATGCCTTCAAAGTATCCCTGATCATTATCCCAGATTCTTTTTCTCTACAGTGCCATCCATCACCACCCCTCCCATTCTGTATTTCAGTTTCGGGTTTTCGGCACCAATATGAATGTTTGCTTCTCTAGCTCCCACTTCAGGGCTTTTACCCCCTCTTCAGAGTCCACTCTACCTGGATCTTGGGATTGTCTTAATAGAGGCATATTTTCCACTGGAATCCTTCTCCTGTGTCACAAATATAATGCCCCAAAGTTGGGGCATCCCAGAAATAGATATTCAATAAAAAGATTGGGGTTTACAGGTGCCCAGGGTGCCTGCCTTAGGTATAGACTGCAGGGCAAAGGTAACAAGGGGCCCCTCAGAAGTTGATTCACATCCCTGTACAGTATAAAAACACTCTGATTAATAAAGAAAGTGCCCTGTGCACTCAGGCCTGGTGAAAAAAATAGAATTCAGGTAGCTTCAGTAACAATGGCCTGGATGGAATGCTGTGCTGAGCTGCTCATGCACTGCATTCCACTCCAGCCACTCTAGAACCCTGTTGGGTTTAAGTTTAAAAATACATTATTCAGTTAGTCAGTTGTTCCTTGGCAGAGGTTGAGGAGACAGGACACAGAAGTCAAGGGACAGGAAAGGGCTTACCTGGTGTTGAAGCCATCCTCTCGGCTTGCTGTGGTCCTGTGCTGCCTCCCCTGCCAGAAGACCCTTGCTCTGTTTCGTTCTGCTGTCGGTGGTGCCATCGGGGCACCACGAAGAAATAAAGCGGCCATTTGCCTTGCATTGGGCTTAGAGCCCTGTCGTTTTATTATTTTAATTCCCCGTATTTAAGTTTTATTTCAATTCACGTGGTAATGCACTGAAGAGTCGCATTGCGCTCTGAGTGCTGTCGCCGTCTGAGGCCCCTCAGTCTGTCCCAGCTCTCGCCTGCCGTTATTTCACCCTTCCTCTGCCAGCAAGACCTTCCACCTCCCGTCTGCTCTCTCTGGTCCTGGTGTGGCCGGTGAGTGAGTGGCGATATACGCCAGATTCGTGCTGTTAAGCCCAACAAAACAAAGACTGTATTTTTTATTTCATTCTTTAGCGCACAAAGGTGCAGAAGAGGAGCGACCAAGCGCCGCCTAGGATTGGGCCACAAGGACCCTACTAATAGTCAGTGGGAAGGCGGGGTAGCGATGCCTACAGAGAGGCAAGCAATGCAAGGCCAGTTCAAAGCCTATTAAATATTAATGTGGGGGTGGGATTAAAGGTGATGATCTGCCGAAGAGAGACAGCTCTTAGAGAGCCTTTCAAATTAAAGGGCCACGCAGTTAAAAGGGCAAGTCAGGCCCAAATTAAAGCAGGGCACCAGGCCCAGCTGTAAGAGGGTATTTAGGCCCACAGTCTGGGGCACCAGGCCCATTTCTGTTAGGGCATTGGGACCAGTTTTGAAAAGGGCTATTTGGCCCACAGTATAGAAAGGCGCCAGGCCCATTTTGAAGGGCACCAGGCCAGTTTTAAAAGGGAGACTAGGCCCATAATAAGTGTAGGGCATTAGGGCCCGAGGTAAAGCAGGGTTCTAGGAGGCCCTGCCTAGTGTAATAAGGCAAGTCAGCTTAGTGGTAGTAAGGAGGCCCTGGCCTGTGTAATAAGGCAAGCCAGCCTAGTGGTAGTAAGGGAGGCCCCGGCCTAGTGTAATAGGGCTACCCAGCCAAGTGTTAGTAAGGCCAGCCCTGGCCTAGTGGATTAGGACAACCCAGCCTAGTGGTAGTAAGGGCGGCCCCGGCCTAGTGGATTATGGCAAGCCAGTCTAGTAGTAGTAAGGGCAGCCCCGGCCTAGCGGATTAGGGTAGTCCAGCCTAGTGGTAGTAAGGGCAGCCCCGGCCTAGCGGATTAGGGCAATCCAGCCTAGCAACAGTAAGTAGGGCATATAGGCTCTTTAACAGATAAAGCATTTAGGCCTGTAGTGTCCCGGGCAATTAGCATAAAGGCACCTTTAGCAAAGCGTTCAGGGGTAGCCAGATCCTATTCGGGAAGACCCTACATTTAGGAAAAGGGGTCCATCCAAGGGTGCTCAATTCACAAATACTGTAAAGCTCTGTAACAACTGTACTGTTCATACATCTGTTATTGCTGAAGTACTTGAAAAACTGTGAACTTGCTAGGAAGCACCAAGACTGTATTGTATAAGGATTGTGGCTATTTGCCCCTGGTTATCCGAACTATTGCCCTAAGCATCTGAATTATTGTCCTAAGCATCTGAAATATTGCTCTAAGCATCTGAACTAGTGCTCTAAGCATCTGAACTATTGCCCTAAGCATCTGAACTATTGCTCTAAGCATCTGAACTAGTGCTCTAAGCATCTGAACTATTGCCCTAAGCATCTGAAATATTGCTCTAAGCATCTGAAATATTGCTCTAAGCATCTGAACTAGTGCTCTAAGCATCTGAACTATTGCCCTAAGCATCTGAATTATTGCTCTAAGCATCTGAACCTTTGCCCTAAGCATCTGAATTATTGCTCTAAGCATCTGAACTATTGCCCTAAGCATCTGGACAACTGCCCCACCTGTAACCATTACTCATAAATTTAGACTTTGCCCTTTCCTCGGCAAATTATCGGATCATTCTGCAGTCCCCTTGGCAATGCAGGAAGGTGCATCTTTCAGCTACATTGTTACCAGTGTATGGGGACAGTCTCAATCTTCTACCACACTGCAGTCCCATAGTGTGGTCTGTAATACTTCATACTCAGAATCAGCCTCTACCCAGAAGAGGACGTCTTCTCATCATTCTTACCCAGTAGGCTCATCCATCAGATCATCTCCTCCATCTGTGTCGCCTGCCAAAATCGAGTCCATCGCCAGTCGCATAACCCATACCCGCCAGCTTGTTTTCGTTACAGCTCAAAGTTACATCCACGAAGCACATCCGACAGCCGTGCCAGTGTCATTTCATATGGTTCCTGATCCAGATGTCCCGAGTTGGTCACCCTCCACAGAAGAGTGTGCTCATCCTGGAGAACCTGGTCTCGCCCCTGGTCGTTCGCCGAAAGTCGAGTCCATCGAAGCCCAGTGTGGGACGCATCCGCCGTTTCTTTATTTTTGTTCTAGTTTCTGGTGACAAGATTGCAGAATCAACCATCCTCTCTATGGATTCTTCTGGTTCCTGGTTCTATCGGAGACCCTTCAGAGTTTAGCTGGCCCTTGGAGTGCTGCAGCATCATTTAGGTCGTGGTAGTCCTCGAGTGGATTAGTCGCCACCCAGGTCCCGATTTCTCCTCATCCTTGGCAACCCTGGAAGTGGGTTTTGGGCAAGGAACCCTTTGTTTTCAGTTTGGAATCCGACAGCCCGTAAGTGAGTTATTTCAGGACCCAGTTGCTCTGGTTCTTTTATTCCGGCAGCCTTGGAGAGAGTGGACTTTTGCCGAAAAATCATATGGTCTGTTTAACAAACCTTTCACCACCCAGTGGCCTTTACAAGGTCCCTGCTGGGGATTGTGTTAGTATCCACTGTTTCGTTTGCTTCCCCTTGTAGCTATGATCGTCAGACCAATGGTGTACACAAAGACCAGACCTCTGGACTCTGTAACATTTGACTGTGGTAGAATTGTGTAGTTATAGCTAAACCAAATACTGTTATGGGTAGTGTATGTCATCTGATCTTCACCTAAGCTTAGTGATAGGAATAAGAATTGTAGAATAATTATAAAAGTATAGCGGCAATAGGCCTAAATATTTATTCTGTTCTGGTTTGAAGTAGTTTGGCAGTCATAGATAAAGTATTCTGTTTATTTACCGCCCTATTGTTTTGGGTGACTTCTCCTTCTCTTGTGACTGTGTTTCCCTACCCACTGGTACAAAATACACACCCTGCGGCACTGAATCTCTAGGATGATCCTGCCTCTCCTTGTCTGGGTAACAGTTATCTTATCCACAGTAATTCGGACATTGGTGTCTCACTCATCTCTTTTCACCATCTTTAGAGCAGAGTACCACAGAGCACCTCCAGACCATCACACGAATATGCCTATTGAGGCAATCTGGTACCAACACCATTCTCTGGGGAATGTCTCAGTAAACAAAAGGGTCACCAGTTTGCACTAAAAAACTGTAATGCCTGGCACAAGTATTTTATGTTATGCATCCTGGTTGACAGGACTTGTTTTTTGCCATTGCTAATGTTGCTCGGATTGTATCCTGAGCAATCTGGAGCCACCAAATTCTTGACATTTTGGCAGGATAGTGGATCCATCAGATAGCAACAGCTATCCGACCGTGGATCTGACCCCACCCCAGATCCAGGTTGGATCCTGCATTATTTGATGCCGGATCCAGGGGGCCGGCACCACTTCCAAGGATCCAGCATTGGATCCCTGGATCTGGCTTTAGATCCCTAGATCCATCAGCAGATCCATAGATCCAGCATCAGATAATGCAGGATCTGAACTGGAATCTGGCCTCCGAATTTGGCAGGATCCTGTGTCAGATCCCGCCTGGATAGTCCCGCCATCCGACACAGCACAGTCGGATCCACGGGGGCACTATCTGAGCAACACTAGCCATTGCACGTGCTGTTCCAATGCATGGGTCTTAGCCAGTCAGGATACAGGGATTTTTGTACCCATTTTGTTAAACCATATAATTTGATACACTGCAATTTTTTTAATTCCTGTTGTGGCTGGCTACATGTAAAGACTATGTGAGTAGCACTTCAGTGACGGAACTTTGCCCTTGTTCTCTTTAGGTATTTCCACCCTCAGTAGAGGTGCTAAGAGAAGGGTTCTCAAGGCTAAAGGAAATGACAGAGCATGAATAAAGTCTGAGGGCAGAACAAAGAGCACCAGAGGTGGTGGAGGGGTGGAGCAGACTAAGGCAGGGAGGCCTGGGATTGCCTGTGTTAAATAGTGGTGGGGCAGAGTTTCCCACTACCCTATCAAACCACAGACACGCCTTCCTAATAAAAAGAATTCTGTCCCTTAAGAGTCATCCTGCATTGGACCAACTCAGCTCCTTATGGGGAGCCTTGAGTTTCTGACTGGTGTATGCTAGGATTATCAGGAGGTGTTCTTTGATGGAGGGGTTTTTCTCAGCAGCCCTAAAAATGGCTGTGGTGATGCCCTCCTAAAAAAAACATCTCTGGACCCTGATGTCCTGGCAAATTACAGGCCTGTCTCAAATCTTCCCTTTCTAGTAAAGTTAACTGAGAAGACTGTGGCAACACAGCTGGAGGCTCACCTGGAGTTATTTATTATCTGCAATCCATTCCAGTTGGGATTTATGCCTTGTCATAACATTGAGACTGCTTTGGTAAGGGCGTTGCATGATCCCCTCATGGCGAGAGATCAGGGACTGTGGTCCAACTTGGTCCTACTAGATGCCTCATTTTCATTTGACACGGTGGATTGTGGGGTGTTGTTGGACCACCTGAGGAACTATATGGGACTCACTGGCACAGTTTTGTACTGGTTTGAGTCCTACATCACAGGACATCTCAGCAGGTAGCCTTGGGTAATTTTATTTCTGAACCCTGGGCGGTCACCTGTGGGGTTCCTCAAGGCTTGATTCTAGTGCCCATGTTATCGCTGTGTACATGTTGCCTTTGGGTGAGATCATAAGGTGGCATGGGGGTTGAGTTTCACTGATATAGAGATGACACTCGCTCTATCTGTCTTACAGCCCCAACCAGGTCAATGCAGTGCCAGTGCTTGGGTGTTGTCTTCGAGAAATCAATGACTGGACCACCTCCAACTGGGGCTGCATCTCAACCCAGGGAAAACAGAGGTGATGGCTACTGAACCAGGGTGGTCTAGGTCGACAATGGCAAGTGACTACCTTTCTGTTCCATCTTTAAATGGTCACAATCTTTGAGCCATGGATGTGGTGAAGGATTTGGGCATCATTCTTGACCGAAAGCTGGCAGGTGTTGGCGGTAATCAGGAGTGGCTTTTACCATTTGTGTAATATTGCCTGAATTAAACAGTATCTGGTGCCAGCCTACTTTGAGACAGTCGTCCATGCCTCCGTCACCTCCCGATTGGATTACTGCAAAGCTCTCTACCTAGGGCTTTCCAGAAGCTTGGTGCACCATCCGCAGTTCCTCCAAAATGCTGTGGCCCAGTTGGTGGTGGGCTGTCTTGTTAGTGACCCCGTTATTCTGGTGCTGTGGGCCCTGCATTGGCTTCCTGTTCGATGGCACAGCATCTTAAAAATGTCTTTGACAACATTCAAGGCCCTACCGGACTGAGCCCTAGCTACCTGAAAGATCTTCTGAAGCCTTACACTCCTCTCATCCCCTCCGGTCCACAGATGTGGGTTATTTCTGGTTTCCCATTCCCATTTAAAGCAGTCTGGGGATAGGGCCTTTGGAGTCGCGGCCCCTTTACTGTGGAAGTCTCTTTCTGAGTTAGTACGTTCCACCCCCACTGTGGATACCTTTAAACATAGATTAAAAACATATTGATTTACATAAGCATACCCAGATTGTTAACTATTGGTATTATTAATTGCAATTTCATTTGTCGTTATTTTATTTTCATTTAAAATATATCTGCTTGGTTGCTTGTTTTTAAATCTTATGGTGAAACCTGTTTTTTACTGTTTGTGAGGTGCTCTGAGCCATTGGAAAGGTTGCCATATAAATACAATTTACCTTGCCTTGGTGAGGTAAGTTCGCCTTCTTCACGTAATAGACAAGAAAGGGTTAAATTATGGACCTTGCAGTCAGACTGGAAGAATAGAACTGGAGGTGTACCTCAGGTATGAAACTTGGGTCCCTTGTATGATATGGAATCCTCTGTGGCTGTGTTAGTTACGTGTACAACACAATAATTTACAGAAGGCACCACTCCGTACAATAAACACGTTTGTTTTATTGGCACATTATCAGTCTGCTTTCTGGCTGTGACATACAGAATGGACCAGAAGGTGGCAGACTTGAGCTATGGTAACATCATGATCACCGAACTCCAGTGACATTCCCCTACTGTTCCCCTGTCCCAACTCTGTCAGGGAGGGGGCTGGAGGAGGAGCCAATAGAAAGAGGGCAGATTTACATGAAGGGCAGGTTTCAGTGCTGTAGTGGTTCTTAAGGAAACAGCTGAGCATTAATAACAGAGAGAAGTTCATTCAGACTCCGTGACTTTCTGACTGTTGATAGCATTTCCACTATGTACTGGGTTCCTGTCCTCACCCTGATCATAACCTGCTTGGCATGTGAGGGGTTATCTTTTTTATGTTTTAAATGTATTCTTTTATAGGCTAATAAAAGCTAGCTTTTAATAAAGATGATTTATTGATAAAGTAGTGGCAGATTTAAAATATAACCAGATTATTTATTATAATACATTTTAATAGCACTTGTTGAAAAAGAATAAACTGTTTTTGCTGACACGTTTGTTAATATTATTTCAGGTCACATGGCCCAGGCTAGCCTGACTCAGCCTCCCTCAATGTCAGTGTCTCTGGGACAGAATGTCGAACTCTCCTGTAGTGGCAGCAGCATCAGTAGCAGCTACTATCTATGTTGGTATCAACAGAAACCTGGGAACGCTCCAAGACTCCTTACATATGGCAGCACCACAGCCTCGGGAATCCCAGCTCGGTTCTCTGCTTCTGTAGACAACTCTGCTAAAACTGCCAAATTAACCATCTCGGGTGTGCAGGCAGAGGATGATGCTGATTATTACTGTAGTACATGGACTGGCTCTAGCACACACACAGTGATACAGTCACAGAGGGAACTGAGACAAAAACCTTCTGCATCACCAAGTCTGTCTCTGTAGCTGGAGTACACAGCCACTGAGTTTGATACTGATAACTTAACTGTCAAAGTCTTGTGGTCGCTGTTTTTTGACCTATGAACTTTGTCTTCCCAGTGGAGGAGCACCCCTCCATTTCCGAGGTAATATCCGGGACCTTCCCAGTCTAGGGTTGCAGCTCAATGGGAGGATCCTCACTGCAACTTTCATATTAATTCTGAGTTCTGTCAATTGAGTGTTCAGATTTAATTACACCTGTAGGCCTCTTGTGTCAGTCACCACAGAAGACAGCACTAACAATGTACCTCACATAAGGATTTACTTTAATATAAATCTGTGAAATTGATGGCATAAGTAACTCACAATCCAGAGACCTAACTTCATTCTCTCTGTGTCAATCATCAGTCATCCTGAGCCACCTCGGGCATCCTTTTCTACGTCGGCTCTAACAGTTGCTGCAGCTTAGACACAACAGTTACATGGTACCAGGCTCTTTTTTTTTTCCATTCATAACTTGTGGTATTTTCAATGTTCTCCCCTTCCCTTCCGGGGACATGGCATACACATGTGTGTACATGTGTGGAGGAACATGCACACGCCAGGATCCAGTGGCCTGTTCCACCCCTCCCCAGACTTGCGTCGCCACTCCAACTGCCTGTGCTGCCCATTGGACCTCCACCCAGTGGGAGCAGGGCTACAGCAGAGGGGGCGATCCAGCCCTCTGGGGAGAGAGCCATGACCTCACCCTACCCCCCTTAGCTGGCTTCCTGGGGACCAGAGATTGTTCCTGAACCCGGATCATCAACGTGGCATGATGTAATGCGCCAGTGCCTCGCTGTCAGCGCCACCAGGATGGCTGAGACCAGTCTCTTTCAGCCTCCCCAGGAACAAGGGGGTTACACATTTCACATACTGGAATGAAGCATTTGGACCTCGATGCTCATTAGTGACCTCCTGGCACTCTCCCGCATGTTGCCAATGTCTTTCTAACTTTAAGGCATATCAAGCACTCCTCTAGATCCTTATCTCGGTTTCTCCCCTGAAAGCATCAGTCATAAATGCCTGACAACCTGACAGCAGCGTAGCTATTTACATTTATAGGGCACTGAAGTTGTGGGTTACAGTGCCTGTATGCTCCCACCAACTGTTGCTGCTGCCCATAGCCTAGTGTAGAATCTCTGCTGCTGTATCCCCTACATGTTTCTAAACCCCTGCAAATTCCCCAACACTGTGTTGTGCAGCCCCATCCCCCATGATCATAGAGTGCCTGACACTTGGGGCCCTTGCACCTCAGAACATCACAAAGTTTGCCTGGAGACATGGGATCTCCTACCATGCCTGCAGCACTGCCTATGGGTCTCACACAGGCTGTCTTCTTGTGCCTCTTCCATGACATGGGCACCTCTACCACTTGACCCACACAGGGTGTTCCTCTGTTTCAGGGAAACCATCCTCAGACCAGCAAGCCATCAGGGTGCTGCTCTTGAGGGAGGACCCCCTCACAGTCCCCATACACTGGGCCTCGCGCATCTGGTTACTTCTGCAACCACCAACACAGTCAGGGCTTAGACTTGGCTCTTGCCCTTGGGAATGAGATTACCAACCTCTAGATTGATCCAGTTAACTGGCTGGATCGGACTGCACCCAGATGTTGTCCTTTGAAGCCCCCCCTTATAGTCCACCCCCATGGATATGATTCAATACCACCCATTAAGAGAGCTTCAAACAGAATGACTGCAGATGGTATTGGACATCTCAGAGATGTCGGCAGCTTGTGAAACAGGTTTGGAGGAGGTGATGGTGACTTAGAACAGGGTCATCACAGGGCTTTCGACACTGTTGCACCTGCTCATGTATGACCTCAGGACACATGCTTGGGTTCTCCATGGTTTGATGGGGAACTCAGGAAGTTGAAGACTAGGGTTGGCGGTTAGAGCACTGTTGGTGGAGAGCCAGGGCACAGGAGGACAGACTGGCTTTGAACATAAATTAGGATGAATGTCAAAGGGCAGTCACCCATAAGAAGGCAGCATTTCTGTGAAGGGAGATTGTGGCTGGGAGGAATCAACCAGCTTAGCTGTTCTGTACTGTAGACAAGTTATTAAATCTGTGACATCAGTAACATTTTCTCCTGTCTGTTCGATCTCCTCTGAAAGACTGACATAAACAGATGTAGTACATTGTTTAAAATTGCCTGGTCATTTTTGCCCTTATAATAGACAAGCAAAGTGTAGTCACGTCTGAAATCTGAGCCCTTCCCCTTCACTGCAGAGAGGGACTTGTGAGCTCACAAACTTCATTTCCCACAGAAATATTTATTTATTTATAACGTGGAAACGGGAAAAGGAATGCTGAATGACAGCTCATTTCCTGGTGCAACCTGGGGGAGGGGAGAAGAAATATATTCTGCAGGATCCAGTGGCTCGCTCACATTAGAGCCAGAATGGGACTGAGGCCCAGACGTGGGGATTTGGGCTCAAAGCCTACAGTGACACAGCAGTGCAGTATTGGGGGAGGGGGCTTGTTTGTACATACAATCATGTAATGAACTGTAGTGTTAGAACCACTGTTCATCTCTTTATCAAAATTAATTTAACACAAAAATACAAAAACAAACCTGTAAATGTCTACAGAAAGACAGAGGGATAACCCACCAGGAACTCTCTTTATTGCGATGCAAACTGCACCTTCAGTTCCGGTTAATTATTGGCACATTATCAGTCTGTTTTCTAACTGTTACACACAGCAAATTCCACAAGGTGGCACACTTGAGCTGTACCAACATAATGGTTACATACAGGGAACAGCAGTATGAGCCTCAGGCTGTAGAAAATAGCAGTCTCAGACTCCAAGTTGTATCAAACAGGCAATCCTTTTATTGAATATTATGCAGACACCATATCGGAGGTCCTGTCCCCAGTGCTTCAGCCCAACAATTAGGTCTTCATCGGTGGGGGGGTGGGGGAGGTCCTCCTAGTCAAGCCTCATACATACTTAGGTGCACATTTTAAAGTGATACACCCAGTGACACAGTTCATTTATACAACAATCATAGAATATAAAATGTCTTCACCAACTTACTATGAAAACAGGACAAATGGTGGGTGGGAGCAGGGGGTATGGGGTAGGAGATGGGTGGGAGGGGAGAATTATGGGGTGAGGATGAGGGTATTGGAAGGGAGGGTAGGTGAGGATCCACCTATACAGTCCAGGTAAATTTGTTCACATCATAGGTACAGACAAGGATACAGGACAAATAGCAATGACAAGATCTTAAAGTTCACAGTAATAATTTTTTTGATTTATTTTAGGGGATCATTATTCAAATTGAAGTCAGTTGTTCCAAATATAGAAAAGTCCCGGGTAGAAACCGAAGAGTTCTCTAGCCCTGTGAGCTTCAGTACCTATAGAAGTGAAACCCCCAGGGCGCTACCCTTAAGGCTACCACCCCTGCCTGCCCCCACAGAAACAGGGTAAGGGGCCCGGATCCATGGATGGGTGCCTCCACCCAGAGGTCGGAGTCGATCTTGTTAAGATTGCTTCGGTTACAGCCCTCTGGGTTACCACAACCCCTCGTTTGTCCCACTAGTGGCTCACACTGGGTACAAATAACACTTTTCACCAATTCGCTCACCCCCGGCTAATACCTCTCCACTCCCTCCGAAGACCCCCTGTAAAATAAGGCACAGTTATATTGTAGTTACCAGGCAGCAGTTCACCAGTAATGTACACAATAGCCAGGGTGTAGTTGCACAAAAACAATCTGATTTATTCAGGGGAGAAATAACAAGGACAGGGGGAATCAAGTTGATTAGCTTATCACTATAATTATCTACCTAGGGCTCTGTGCACAGGCCTAACCCTATGATTTACTGTCCATGGGTACCCAAGCCCTAATGGCTAGTCCACCGTGGCAGCTGGTTGGGGCCCTATCACAGATAGCCTTACAAATCCTGCCCAGGACGGATAGGAAGAAAATTCAGTTAGGCAGTCAGCAGGGTAATTTAACAACTTAAGACCACTGTTGCAAACTTAACAGGAGCTACCCTGATTTAGCACTCCACGAATCCAACAAGCAATGATTCCTTCACCACTGGCAGGGCTGAGCCTGAATTCCACCAATCTCCTCACACATTTTATATGGCAAACCACAGAGGGTACCACACCAGGCAGCTGCTTCAAGGCTTACACAAACTCCACGGCGCTGGAAATGCTGCAGCCGTGGCTTCAACTCTCCCTTGGAACGGCGTGATTCAGCAAATTCTCCAGTACTCCAACAGGTTGAGCCTGGTGGGTAGCTGTGCTGACCACAGCCTCCTCCGACTGCCACCGGCGGATTTTTAGTCCGCTTTGGATTTACTGACAAAGCGGCCCACCTCCGGCATTCACGTACTTCCAGCGTGAACCTCTCCAGCGTAGAAGCACAGAGCCCTCACTCCTCACCAGCCACAACGATCTGTCTTTGGCAGCATTGAGCACTCCACCTCATCACAGGCGCTACCCGTTCTTATTGGCTGGCTGAGCATACCCAGTCACTTCTTCCGCTCAGTGGTGCGAAAAAGCCATGGCCCATAATACCTCTCTCAAGGACAAACAGTTTCCTATTGGTCAGCCGACTGTAGGGTCCCGGGTATTGATTGGCCCAATTTAACAGTTCTGGACCAAAATGGTGGAGACAACCAACAGTCCTCACTGCAAAAGGAAGGCAGGTTAGAACAACCACATTATCATTGTTATTTTACAGCATTCCCACAAACAATCACATCCTCCAACAGGACTCCCTCTGCACCACTAGCGATGGCAGACGGGAGTTATTTTTCAGCCTCCCGGGCGGGACTCGGGCATATAAACATGCAGTCCCCCTCCATTTTAGTTACTTGCAGCTGCAACAGGCAGCTCTTAAAGGGACAGCTCACGGAGGCTTTTAGGAGCGCTCAACTGTTCCCCATTTAAGCGGCATTCATGCCGATTACTAACCTGGCATGGAGCATAAAACGAGCTCCGAGAAAGCGTTCATGAAGCCCCAGTTACAAGGGGTTACACCTCCTGGCCTGGAAAAACTTGGTGTCCACGTCAAATAGTTACCCTTGAATCACTGTAAGGCAAATATCTTGGTTAACACTATATCACACTTAGACATATACATGAATATTATATTTTACAAAGTACTATGGTTTATACAACCTTATAGACACAAACCCTTCCTCCTTTCTTAACTCACGTCATTAATTCCTGCTCATAACCCTGGCTGGGGAACCCTCCCTTGCAGTTACTGGTGGTTACCTAAAGCAGGGGCATCACACTCAAAGGTAATACCAACAGTCTGGAGTCATCCCCCAACGCTAGCTTAGGCAGGGAACTTGGGGACACATACACCCCTTTGTGGACCACATTCAAGGGCAAGTCCACTGGCTGACCCAGAGCATCATAGCTCAACTTTATTACTGGCCATATTTGTCGGCCGGATCGCCTAGGGGTCTCGAGAGATCCTGAACCAGGCCCTGACTCTAATTCAGTTTCAGTGACATTAGCAACAGGAATTTCTAGGGCTGGCCCATCGGCGCAGCGGTTGGATTTCCACATGCAACACCAGCGGCCCGGGTTCGGGAACGGACCAGGGTCGCTGGAGGGCCGGCAGGGGGAGAAGGATTGAGCTCCTACGGACTGCTCTCCTTCTCCGGGGGGTGGGAGGGGAAGTGTCCGGAGCCTTGCTGACCCCTGGCGGAGGCCAGGAGTCGCACAACTGCCGGCACTCGGCGACGCATTGGAGGCGGGGCGGACGCTGGCGTCATTGCACGACCCCGCCTCCCCAGAAAAATGGAAAAATGGAGGAGTTGCCTGCCGCCGTGAATGAAGCTTGCTGCGGCTTCGATATACTCCCCAGGCCAGTCCTCCGACCTATCCCGGTTCCCGCGGCATGCACCGGGAGTGCCGAGCCCCGCCAGTAAGCCACGGGCATCGGAGGGCGCGGTACGATTTGGGGTGCAGAAGCTGGCTGCCCGTGACTGGGCTGATACCAGGCGGCAGGTAGTTCGGGGCAAAAATGTATTTTAAAATAAAAAAAAAAGGAATTTCTACGGGGAAAAAAGCTCAGTGCTCATAGTACTACTAGGGGCCTGACCTTCTATCCCCGGACCCACCCCACTGGGCTCAGCTGGGGGCTGTCTAGG
Source organism: Neoceratodus forsteri (assembly GCA_016271365.2). NCBI lineage: Eukaryota > Metazoa > Chordata > Ceratodontiformes > Ceratodontidae > Neoceratodus > Neoceratodus forsteri. The sequence goes on along the minus strand of JADMNL010000027.1, from coordinate 307,775,639 downwards.
CACTGGTGAGGAACCATCAGGACATTCAAAATATTCTTCTGGGTCTGGCATATCACTTGTTTGCTCCCCCATTTCACTCTCTTCCTCTGAAAAATCAGATAATGCAGCCAGACCAGACAGTTCAATCATGCTCAAGGATCCCACCCCCTGGGCGTTGCTGTTACTCAATTCAAGCTCTGAAGACACGGGTTCCGGAGACAAAGCTGGAGGCTCAGACAGTCCAACAGGCCCAGCCTCATCTCCAGAGTTAACGAGGGGATTGCCCCGAAATAACTGACTTAGTTCATAAGAGGGATAGTATTCATTATCATCTTCGTCATCTTCTGACACTAATGGTTGAGCATTTCCTTCTGCAGACAGTGGCGAGGCCCTCTGGGTGGGCCTGTTGAAGAATCAATGGGTTTGCTGCTTTTCCTGGCAGCAGATCTAGCCATAGGCCTGGGGGGGGGGCATTGGGAGATTCAGCTTCAATCAGGATCTGCCCAATTGGCAGCAGATGGTTTCTATGTATAGTTTTTACATCTTTGGAATTGTTTTCAGGCCGCACTTTATACACAGGTAAATCTGTCAATTTTCCTACAACAATGTGGGGGAGGTGATGCCATCTATCAACAATTTTGTGTTTCCCATGCAGTCCCAGATTTCTCAGTAACACTCTATCCCCTTCTTTTAGCTCCATTGCTTTCACTTTCTTATCATATCTGTTGGCCAGGTTTCGTTTAGCAGCCAGGGTCTGGGCCAGTTGATAGGCATGGTTCAATTGGGCCTTCAATTTTTTTCACGTACTGTAAATGGTTCTCGGCTTGCACCTCATCAGGGGAAACCCCAAAACACACATCCACTGGCAGTCTAGCCTCTCTCCTGAACATCAGTCGGTATGGGGAAAATCCTGTGGCATCACTTTTCGTACAGTTGTAGGCGTGAACTAGGGTGCTAATCTGCTGGCTCCATCTCGGCTTGTCTTTTGGTTGCAATGTTCCCAACATGTCAAGCAATGTATGGTTAAACCTTTCAGGCTGAGGGTCTCCCTGAGGATGGTAGGGGGTGGTTTGTGACTTTCGTTCCCCCCACAAAGACAGCATCTCTTTAACTAAACGGCTCTCAAAGTCCCTTCCCTGGTTGGAATGGATCCGCTGCAGGGACCCATAGTGGACGAAAAAGTTTTCAACAAGTATCTTAGCCACCGTGGTTGCCTTCTGATCTTTGGTCGGGAAAGCCTGTGCATACCGGGTAAAATTATCAATGACCACCAATATGTTACTGACACTTTTCAGATCGGGTTCTAAACTTAGGAAATCAATACAGACCAGCTCCATAGGGGCACTAGTAGTAATGTTGACTAGGGGAGCAGCTCTCTGGGGTAGAGCCTTCCTTTGCAAACAGCGGCTACAGGTCTTGACATATTGCTCTACATCCACACTCATTTTCTGCCAATAGAATCGAGCCCGCACCAGATCAAGTGTTCGATCTATGCCGAGATGCCCCATTTGATGATGCAAGGACCTTAGGACTAGTTCTCTAAAAGCTGAGGGCAGCACCAGTTGTTGTTTGTTTACCCGGCCCTCCTTATTCACAGTCTCTCTATATAGTAGTTGGTTGATCAGCTTCAGTTTGGGCCCTTCTTTATACAACAAGGTAGTCCTTAGATCAGTGGAACGTAACTTGGATACATCCCTTCCAGCCCGCAAAGCCTCCACGGCCATTCTTATCATAGGGTCACAGGATTGAGCCTGTTCGAGACTATCATTGTTGAGTTGCGGCAGGGAGCTAGTGTCTAATGCAGAGAAATGGTAGTAGGCAGCAGGTATGCAGTTTTCAGATGGCCCCAAACAATCCACCACACAATCCACTGTGTCAGGAGACACCTGTTCCTCTTTGTCAAATTTCTGGCAGAGAGCTCTTATGTCAGGTTCAGACAACCTGACCCAATCAGTCTGTGGCACAGGCCTCCGAGAGAGAGCGTCCGCATCTATATGGTTCAGGCCCACCCGGTACTCCACAGAATAGTCATAGGTGGCCAAGGCAGAAAGCCACCTATGGCCAGTGGCATCCAACTCGGCAGAGGTCTGTACATAAGTCAGAGGGTTGTTATCAGTCTTTACCAATATTTTGGCACCATACAAATAATCATGAAACTGCTCAATGATGGCCCACTTCAAGGCTAGGAACTCTAGTTTGTGCACTGGATAATTTTTTTCTGAAGGTGTCAGACTTCTGCTGGCAAACGCTACAGGTCTCAAACCATTTGAGTGCTCCTGGTATAACACAGCCCCCAATCCCTGTAGACTGGCATCGGTATGAAGAATGTATGGCTTGGCCGGGTCAGCATAGGCCAGCACTGTGGCATGGGTAAGTTGATATATGATATCATAGAAAGCTTCCTCACACTCAGCAGTCCAACGATCCCCAAACATCTCGTTCGGCCGGAAATACTTATTTTCGGTCTCAGGGCGCACCACCTTCTTATACCGTTTGTGCGTAGGCGGATACCCCTGAGTGAGGTTAAGGAGGGGGCGAATCACCCAAGAATAGACCTTAACAAACCGCCTATAGTATCCACAAAACCCCAAGAATCATTGCAGCTCCTTCAAATTCCTGGGTTGCGGCCAAGTGGTCAATGCCTCCACTTTGCTAGGGTCAGTCCCTATGCCTTCAGTGGACACTATGTGGCCCACGTATTTCACAGCAGTCTGGAAGAATTGACACTTGTTGATAGACAACTTAAGGCCAAACTCCTCCAATCGATCCAAGACTTTGAATAATCGTTGCTCGTGTTCTTCCAACGTTCGGCCAAACACTATAACATCATCTAAATAGACCAGACACTAGAGCAGATTCATGTCCCCCACAGCCCGTTCCATCAAACGCTGAAAAGTGGCTGGGGCACCCGAAATCCCTTGGGGCATCCGAACAAACTCATAGAAGCCTAGGGGGAAAATGAAGGCAGTCTTCTCCCGGTCGTCTGGGGCCATCGGGATCTGGTAGTATCCACTGCAGAGATCCAACACAGAGAACCACTCTTGCCATTTAGACAATCTAATGCATCCCTGTATGCGTGGCATGGTATACTGGTCCGAATGGTCCGCTGATTCAAAGTGCGATAGTCTACACACATCCGAACTGCCCATTCTTTTTCCTTACTACTACAATGGGGGAGGCATGAGGCTCCTGGACTCTTGTATTACACCAGCGGTCAACATCTCTTGTAGTGCGCCTTACATCATCTATATCAGCGGGGCCAGGGCCGGATCTCTCTGAAAGGCCTTTCGTCATGCAGCCGAATGTGATGCTCAGCCCTTGTACACATCCCACATCCTCTCTCAGGAGAAAACCTGGTCTTTCTTGGCAAGCCTCTCACTAACCGTTCGTTTCCATTCAGCTGGCAGCAGGGGTCACCAAAGTCAAACAAATCAGGGTAACTCTATCATCTGTCTTGGGACCCTTTTTGGTTTGGTAGTACTGCGGTATCTGCACAATGTCAGCTGGCCAAGGTGCACCCCTTCTTATTGAATCTCTTTGTCGGACACATTATGCACTTGAGCCATCACCCTCTTAACATAAGCATGAGCTCTAGCCGGCAAGATGCTGGGTTTGACCAACAGTCCCTCAGGTAGTCTTCCCTCCATAGGCGCATCCAACATCAACAACTTATTCTTAACATCCGTTTTTAGTCGTACTTCTCCATGCAGAACACATTGGGCATTCGGGGCCAGTATCACCGGGGCCAGCTACTTTTTCTACACCACCCCTATGGGGCCTTCAGGTTCCTCCGGATTACCCTTCTTCTGAGTGGCCCTTGCCTGTTTAATCACAGCAGGTACGCTCAAAGGTCGTCCGGTCTGGAATGCTCGTTTCTCTGAGCACAATTGGGCCAATCGTCCGAACATGTACGCATTCATCCCAATCAACAAAGGCACCCCATCATACAGTCCAGTGGGTGGGCAAACTAAAACTAGGGTTTCCACCTGCTCATCTATTCCACCCACAGTTGCAGAAAAAGATAACCAGACTCGGATGTATCCCAAATATGGATAGGCCTTGTCGCTCAACCCCCATACATGTAGACCAGTCAGAGGTTGCAGGGGCATCTCAGGTAAGTGTGCCTGATACCAGTCCTGAAACATGATGGTTACCTGAGAACCACTGTCTAATACAGCTCGAGTGGGAATTCCATTTACTCGCACCCGGGTCTCCATGGACGGCCCGACCACATCAGACCAGTTGGGGGCCGCAGCATTGCTAGCCGGCTGGGCATGGGCCTGAGTCACAAAACTCTTCTTGGGGGCCCGAGACTGGGCCTGACGGTGTCGGGCGATCAGTCTGTTGTTGACTTTCCTTAAATTCTCCGGCCTCTGGCACTCAGGTTGGAAATGCCCATCTTCCCCACAATGATAACAGAACTTGGCGTCCCAGGGGTTACTATTTTGCGGGGGGTTCTGAGAGAGGTGAGAAGGCTCTCTTTGGCCGGGGTTCGGGTTTCTGCATGACTCGGGGGCCCCGGGCCTGGAAGGGTACATAGTAGACTGCCTCAAGTCCCTCACCAGTTCTTGCAAATTCCTGATCTCAGCCCTTAACTCACTCTCCACGTGGGGGTCGGAGGAAACAACTCGCATTCCCACAGTACCTGGAAACTCTGGGGATCCCTCGGACCCTCCAGACAGGCCAGTCTCCTCAGGGGTGTTGGACTCAGGGGCCCCACTAGGGTTTACTGCCCCCACACAGGGTTCCCACCCCTCTTCATCAGTCTCCACCTCCCTAATTTCCCTCATTAATTGACAATATTCAGGCGGGGTGGCCCGCTGATCATGTAACTTGAGTTTCAGCAGTATTACACTAGAAAATCTTGCAGATTTTAAAACATGTTCTAATCTGACCTGATTCAGGGCTGCAGCAGTGATTCCCCCCTTCCTATAGGCCTTCTGCAAGGCCCGCTCCACTCTAGTGACAAAAGCGGACAGTTTTTCATTTCTCCACTGCTTAGCAGACCTGAATTCCCATAATAAGTCTTCACCAGTCTCTGTACTCCCGAAAACCCTTTCTAAAGCAGTGAGATACTCTGCAGCGGTGGCTTCCGGACTGGTGGCCCGGAAGAATCTAATGGCTTCTAAAGCAGGACCCCGTAAGCTCTCCATCAGCCGCCTCCTTTTCTCCCCCTCAGAGCATTGCCATTCCTGAACTAAAGGGGTGGCATAGTCCATCAAGCCTCCAGGTCATCCTCCCTGGAGGTACCGGCACTTACCAGAGAAAGTTTTAACTTGCAGTAAGAATCAAGCTGTATGGATGGGACCACTAGGGGCAGAGAAGCCAGCACAGAACTCTTGGGTGGGCAAGGGGAGGTGCCAGGGGAGCCCAGAGGGGTAGCATCACTGGATAAATCTAAGGCTTGTAACAGCTCCTGGGTAGTCCTCCCCTCCATGGCCAACAATTTAAGCAGTTTGTCTTTAAAACTGTTCATTTGAGGAGACTCCCCAGGAGTGACTGACCCACTTCGAATATGAATTAGTCTCTATCCCTGTGAAGCGCCCTCCGGATAAATCACAGGAGGTACCTTCTCAGAGTCGATAGCCACACTGCATAGAAGTAACACCTGCAGTGTCTGGTCAAGCAAATCAGCCATATGCCCTTTTACCTCCACTTTACCCAAACATTTTACTCGCTCTGCAGCAGAAATGATATCAGCCGTTGTGGTTCCCAAAGGCACATCTAACAATAACACAATCTTCTGAGAGTCTAGCTCTTCGGCTTCACCCCAACCCATCGGTCTGTGTACCATGGTCTTGATGGGTCCCAGTTTAATCTTTCCCAACATGTCCCCTTCCATTTTTTCCATTTCTTATGTGCTTCTCCACTTGGCCACTAGGGGACAGAGATCCCAGCAGTGCCTCCAATTTGTAACCCCCAGGGGCGCTACCCTTAAGGCTACTACCCCTGCCTGCCCCCACAGAGACAGGGTAAGGGGCCCGGATCCGTGGACGGGTGCCTCCACCCAGAGGTCGGGGTCGATCTTGTTGAGATTGCTTCGGTTACAGCCCTCTGGGTTACCGCAACCCCCCGTTCGTCCCACTAGTGGCTCACACTGCTACAAATAACACTTTTCACCAATTCACTCACCCCTGGCTAATACCTCTCCACTCCCTCCGAAGACCCCCTGTAAAATAAGGCACAGTTATATTGTAGTCACCAGGCAGCAGTTCACCAGTAATGTACACAATAGCCAGGGTGTAGTTGCACAAAAACAATCTGATTTATTCAGGGGAGAAATAACAAGGACAGGGGGAATCAAGTTGATTAGCTTATCACTATAATTATCTACCTAGGGCTCTGTGCACAGGCCTAACCCTATGATTTACTATCCATGGGTACCCAAGCCCTAATGGCTAGTCCACCGTGGCAGCTGGTTGGGGCCCTATCACAGACAGCCTTACAAATCCTGCCCAGGACGGATAGGAAGAAAAGTCAGTTAGGCAGTCAGCAGGGTAATTTAACAACTTAAGACCACTGTTGCAAACTTTACAGGGAGCTACCCTGATTTAGCACTCACGAATCCAACAAGCAGCATTCCTTCACCACTGGCAGGGCTCAGCCTGAATTCCACCAATCTCCTCACACATTTATATGGCAAACCACAGAGGGTACCACACCAGGCAGCTGCTTCCAAGGCTTACACAAACTCACGGCCGCTGAAATGCTGCAACGGCGGCTTCAACTCTCCCTCGGAACGAGCGTGATTCAGCAAATTCTCCAGTACTCCAACAGGTTGAGCCTGGTGGGTAGCTGTGCTGACCACAGCCTCCTCCGACCGCCCGCTGATGGATTTTAGTCCGCTTTGGATTTACTGACAAAACGGCTGCCTCCGGCCTTCACGCGCTTCCCGCGCGAACACTCTCCAGCGCAGAAGCACAGAGCTCCTCACTCCTCACCAGCCACAACGCATCTGTCTTTGGCAGCATTGAGCACTCCACCTCATACGAGCGCTACCCGTTCTTATTGGCTGGCTGAGCATGCCAGTCACTTCTTCCGGCTCTCAGTGGTGCGAAGCGCCATGGCCCATAATACCTCTCTCAGGACAAACAGTTTCCTATTGGTCAGCCGACTCTGTAGGGTCCCGGGTATTGATTGGCCCAGTTTAACAGTTCTGGACCAAATGGCGGAGACAACGAACAGTCCTCACTGCAAAGGAAGGCAGGTTAGAACAACCACATTATCATTGTTATTTACAGCATTCCCACAAACAATCATATCCTCAACAGAACTCCCTCTGCACCACTAGCGATGGCAGACGGGAGTTATTTTTCAGCGTCCCGGGCAGGACTCGGGCATACAAACATGCAGTCCCCCTCCATTTTAGTTACTTATGGCTGCAACAGGCAGCCCTTAAAGGGACAGCTCACGGAGGCTTTTAGGAGCGCTCAACTGTTCCCCATTTAAGTGGCATTCATGATGATTACTAACCAGGCATGGAGCATAAAACGAGCTCCGAGAGAGTGTTCATGAAGCCCCAGTTACAAGGGGGTTACAGAAGAACCATAAACCATTAGTAGGGTGTACTTATAATGTACACAGATGGATAAACAAATACAGACATGACACTAGTAGCACTAGTTGCCACTTAGCAAAGTCCCTAATACTTCAATCGCAGTGCAATATAATCAAAACTTCACCTATAGACGATAATCAAGAACTTTCATATATGGGGTGAAGTCTACATCTTCATTTAATCCTGCAGGTTGTACAGTGTCTAACGACACTATCCACCTTGTTTCCTTCTGATTTGATCTGTTCAGTATGCCCCCCCCCCCCACCTTTCTAGGGGCTATACAGTTTGTAAAGCAGTAAGTTTAAGGCAAGAGGAGCCAGAATTATGGAACTGTGCAAAATGTGTGCCATGGGGACTGCAATCACTTTGATTAATGATCGCTCGGATATGTTCCTGGACATGAGTTTTCAGAGGTCTGGTGGAGGCCTGGGACCAGCCTCAGATGAAACTCTGCACTGACATCCACAGTGACTGAGGTGTGCTGCGGGTGTCGGTGGGTATCTGTCACCAAACTCAGATGAAACTCTCTGGCAGAATCCACTGTGACTGAAGTGTGCTGGTGGAGAGTGGGACCAGGCTCGGACAAGACTCCATGCCAATGTCCACTGTGACACAGGTGTGCTGGTGTTGATTCAACTAATAGGGGTGGTGTAGCAGAGGGTAGTAGGGTACAGGGGAGTAAAATGGCAACATGCTCCTGAGAAAGATAAAACAAATTCAGATGGGGGACATGAAAAAATGAAGACTTCACAAAATACTGTTTGCTAATTTATTACATATTAAGAGGCAAAATAAAAGCAGTATAGCCCAGAGGTTAGGTTAATGAGCTGTGAACGTCTGCACTCTTCAAAACCGATCGCGAACTGAGGAAATGCCGGTAAGCTGTATAATGGGATAGATAGGGTTTTTTCAACTTTGCTGCATATCTCAGGCATTGTTTGGAATTTTTTCACCAAATTTTCAACATGAGGTTTTTGGGACCCCTTCTCATGAATTCTTGCACTGTCATGGCGTTACTCAGGCCCGAAGGGTGATTTTTCAGCCACTGCGCGAAATCACCTTTCTGGAATGATTAATGAAACGACACTGCCAGTGTTCATAAGGTGGGCTCTCAAAAAGCCTATTTTGAAAATTTGGTGGAAAAAAATTCCTAAAAATTACTGTTTTACGAGCGTGCTTTGTGCAGTTCATACGCACGTCAGAAGCGCTTAATTCTCAATATTTACTCCAGATTTTCAACATTGCCATTTTACCACACCTTCTTATGAGCAGTACAGCTGTCATTTTCACATCTCACCCAAAATGTGTTTCTACCCATGTAGCGCACAATGGCGCAGTCGGTGTCTTGAAATCAATGTCACGGGACACATTAAGAAAATCACAGTAACACTGTTCATGAGCAGAGGTCTTAAAATGGCTATGTTGAAAATATGGTGAAAAATTCCCAAAATGACTGTTTTAGGAGCGCACGCTGTGCAGTTCCTAATGACGCCTGGCAAGTTTGCTAATTTGTAATATCTGCACACTGGGATTTTTAACAGTGCCATTTTACCACACTTCCTTATGAGCAGTGCAGCTACCATTTTTCACATCTCGCCCAAAATGTGTTTCCGCACATGTAGCACACAATGGTACAGTCGGTGTGTGAAAACAATGTTTGAGACAAATTAAGAAAATCACAGTGACACTGGTCATGAGCAGAGGTCTTAAAATGGCTATGTTGAAAATTTGGTGACAAAACTCCATAAAATGACTGTTATGAGTGAGCATTGCGCAGTTTCCACGCACCCACGTAGGTTCATGAATTTGTAATATTTTCAGTCCAGATTTTCACCAGTGGCATTTTTCCACACTTCCTTATGAACAGTACAGCTGTCATTTTCCACAACATGGCCAAAAGGTGTTTTCACACTTTCAGTGCAGAGATTCGTGGTTGCTGTGGGAAATCATTGTTCGGGACAGATAAAGAAAATTACACTGACACTGTTCATGATCGGAGGTCCCAAAATGCCTGTGTTAACAATCTGCTGTAAAAAAAATCCCCAAACTAGTTACATTACGGGTGTGCATTGCACAGTTTCTACGCACTCTCGTGACTTCACCAGTTTTTTAAGATTTTCACAGCAGATTTTCAACATTGCCATTTTTACCTCCCCATGAACAGTACCGCTGTCATTTTCACATCCTGTTCGAATGTGTTTTGCACCTGTGGTGCCAAATGCCATAGTCACTGTGCAAAGCAGTTTTCAGCTAACAAACTGATATTGCCACTGTTCATGAGGTGGGGTCACAAAAAACATGCTGAAAATTTGGAGTGAAAATACCAACGAATGCCTGAGGCGTTAGGGTTTCCGACCATAACGCCCCACCCTGTAGAGTATGACAGGCATCAGGGGTGTGACTTGGGATTCTTGCCTGCCAAGCTCATACCATTCCACCCCCCACCCACACCCTGCAGCCAGTGAGAGGCATCAAGGTGTGCCTCAGACTCTTCGGGCCCAAACTTCACCCCATTCTCCTATACCACACCCATCTCACCGTATTTCCTGATGGAATGGGGTGCACATAAGGCCAAAGACCCTAAGGCACACCGTGACACTTGTCGGTGTCTGCAGGGTAGGGTGTGGTGAAATGACGTGGTCGTTATGCCTGACGACCCAAAGGCACACCCCAATGCCTGCCACTCTCTGCAGGATGGTGGTGGGGTTGGCTTCAGTTCAATACTTCGCTGCCATTCCTATTATGCAGCTCTGTAACTTCTACACTACCAATGCCAGTGCCAGCAAGCAAACATTCAGCATTGACAAATGCTTGTTTACACTGTGCCAATGCCTTTAAAGTATCCTTGATCATTATCCCAGATTCTTTTTCTCCACAGTGCCATCCATCACCACCCCTCCCATTCTGTATTTCAGTTTCGGGTTTTCAGCACCAATATGAATGTTTTCTTCTCTAGTTCCCACTTCATGGCCTTTACCCCCTCTTCAGAGTCCACTCTACCTAGATCTTGGGGTTGTCTTAATAGAGGCATATTTTCCACTGATATCCCTCTCCTGTGTCACAAATATGCCCATTGAGGCAATCTGGTATCAAGGCCATTCTCTGAGGGAATGTCTTAGTGAACAAAAATGGTCACCAATTTGCACTAAAAAAAATTGCAATGCCTGGCACAAGTATTTTTATGTTATGCGTCCTGGTTGACAGGACTTGTATTTTGCCATTGCTAGTGTTGCTTTGATTGTATCCTGAGCAATCTGGAGCCACCAAATACTTGCCATTTTGGCAGGATAGTGGATCCATCAGATAGCAGCAGCTATCCGACTGTGGATCTGACCCCCCCCAGATACAGGTTGGATCCTGCATTATTTCATGCCGGATCCCTGGATCCGTCAATGGATCCCTAGATCTAGCGTCAGATAATGCAGAGTCTCACCTGGGATCTGGTCTCCGAATTTGGCCAGATCCTGCGTCAGATCCCGCCTGGAGAGTCCCACCATCCAACAGAGTACAGTCAGATCCACGGGGGCACTATCCGAGCAACACTAGCCATTGCACTTGCCGTTCCAATGCATGGGTCTTAGCCAGTCAGGATACAGGGATTTTGTACCCATTTTGTTAAACCATTTCATTTGATACACTGCAATTTTTTAATTCCTGTTGTGGCTGGCTACATGTAAAGGCTATGTGAGTAGCACTTCAGTGATGGAACATTGCCCTTGTTCTCTTTAGGTATTTCCACCCTCAGTAGAGGTGCTAAGAGAAGGGTTCTCAAGGCTAGAGGAAATGACAGAGCATGAATAAAGTCTGAGGGCAGAATAGAGAGCACCAGAGGTGGTGGAGGTTTGAATCAGACGAAGGCAGGGAGGTCTGGGATTGCCTGTGTTAAATAGTGGTGGGGTAGAGTTTCCCACTACCCTATCAAACCACAGGCAAGCCTTCCTAATAAAAATAATTCTGGCCCTTAAGATTCATCCTGCATTGGACCAACTCGGCTCCTTATGGGGAGCCTTGAGTTTCTACAACCGGGGTATGCTAGGATTATCAGGAGGTGTTCTTTAATGGAGGGGTTTTTCTCAGCAGCCCTAAAAATGGCTGTGGTGATGCCCTCCTAAAAAAAACATCTCTGGACCCCGATGTCCTGGCAAATTACAGGCCTGTCTCAAATCTTCCCTTTCTAGGAAATATAACTGAGAAGGTTGTGGCAACGCAGCTGGAGGCTCACCTGGAGTTATTTAGTATCTGCGATCCATTCCAGTTGGGATTTATGTCTTGTCATAACATTGAGACTGCTTTGGTAAGGGCGTTGCATGATCCCCTTCATGGCGAGAGATCAGGGACTGTGTTCCGTCTTCGTCCTAGTAGATGCCTCATTTTCATTTGACACGGTGGATCATGGAGTGTTGTTGGACCACCTGAGGAACTATGTGGGACTCACTGGCACAGTTTTATACTGGTTTGAGTCCTACATCACCAGGACTTCTCAGCAGGTAGCCTTGGGTAATTTTATTTCTGAACCCTGGGCTGTCAACCTGTGGGGTTCCTCAAGGCTTGATTCTAGTGCCCATGTTATTCGCTGTGTACAAGTTGCCTTTGGGTGAGATCATAAGGTGGCATGGGGGTTGAGTTTCACTAATATTTAGATGACACTCAGCTCTATCTGTCTTTCAGCCCCCAACCAGGTCAATGCAGTGCCACTGCTTGGGTGTTGTCTTCAAGACATCAACAACTGGACCGCCTCCAACTGGCTGCATCTCAACCAAGGGAAGACAGAGGTGATGGCCACTGAACCAGGGTGGTCTGGGTCAACAATGACAAGTGATGACCTTTCTGTTACATCTTTAAATGGTCATAATCTTTGAGCCGTGGATGCGGTGAAGGATTTGGGCATCATTCTTGACTGAAAGCTGACATTTGAAAAACAGGTGTTAGCGGTAGTCAGGAGTGGCTTTTACCATTTGTATAATATTGCCTGAATTAAACAGTATCTGGCGCCAGCCTACTTTGAGACAGTCGTCCATGCCTCCGTCACCTCCCGATTGGATTACTGCAAAGCTCTCTACCTAGGGCTTTCCAGAAGCTTGGTGCACCATCCGCAGTTCCTCCAAAATGCTGTGGCCCAGTTGGTGGTGGGCTGTCTTCGTAGTGACCCCGTTATTCTGGTGCTGTGGGCCCTGCATTGGCTTCCTGTTCGATGGCACAGCATCTTAAAAATGTGTTTGACAACATTCAAGGCCCTACCCGGACTGAGCCCCAGCTACCTGAAAGATCTTCTGAAGTCTTACACTCCCTCTCATCCCCTCCGGTCCACAGATGTGGGATCATGTCTGGTTTCCCATTCCCATTTAGAGCAGTCTGGGGATAGGGCTTTTGGAGTCGTGGCCCCTTTACTGTGGAAGTCTCTTTCTGAGTTAGTACATTCCATCCCCACTGTGGATACCTTTAAACATAGATTAAAAACATAGTTATTTACACAGGCATATCCAGTTTGTTAACTATTGGTATTATTAATTTCAATTTCATTTGTCGTTATTTTAATTTTAATATACCTGTTTGTTTGTTCTTTTTTATTTTATGGTGAAACCTGTTTTATTACTGTTTGTGAGGTGCTCTGAGCCATTGGAAAGGTTGCCATATAAATACAATTTACCTTGCCTTGGTGAGGTAGGATTCCGCCTTCTTACGTAATAGACAAGAAAGGGTTAAATTATGGACCTTGCAGTCAGACTGGAAGAATAGAACTGGAGGTGTACCTCAAGGTATGAAACTTGGGTCCCTTGTATGATATGGACTCCTCCGTGGCCATGTTAGTTACGTGTACGACACAATCATTTACAGAAGGCACCACTCCGTACAATAAACAAGTTTGTTTTATTGACACAGTATCAGTCTGCTTTCTGGCTGTGACTCACAGAATGTTCCAGAAGGTGGCACACTTGAGCTATGGTAACATCATGATCACTGAATTCCAATAACATTCCCATACTGTACCCCCCCCCCCGCCACGACTCTGTCAGGAAGGGGGTTGGAGGAGGAGCCAATAAAAAGAGGGCAGATTTACATGAAGGGCAGGTTTCAGTGCTGTAGTGGTTCTTAAGGAAACAGCTGAGCATTAATATCAGAAAGAAGTTCATTCAGGCTCTGTGACTTTCTGACTGTCGACAGCATTTCCACAATGTACTGGGCTCCTGTCCTCACCCTGATCATAACCTGCTGGACATGTAAGGAGTTGCCTTTTTTATGTTTTAAATGTATTCTTTTACAGGCTATTAAAAGCTAGCTTTTAATAAAGATGATTTATTGTTAAAGTAGTGGCAGATTTAAAATATAACCAGATTATTTATTATAATACATTTTAATAGCACTTGTTGAAAAAAAATAAACTGTTTCTGCTGACATGTTTGTTGTTACAATTTTCTCAGGTCACATGGCCCAGGCTAGCCTGACTCAGCCTCCCTCAATGTCAGCGTCTCTGGGGCAGAATGTCGAACTCTCCTGTAGTGGCAGCAGCATCAGTAGCAGCTACTATCTATGTTGGTATCAGCAGAAACCTGGGAACGCTCCAAGACTCCTTACATATGGCAGCACCACAGCCTCGGGAATCCCAGCTCGGTTCTCTGGTTCTGTAGACAACTCTGCTAAAACTGCCAAATTAACCATCTCCGGTGTGCAGGCAGAGGATGATGCTGATTATTACTGTGGTACATGGGACAGCGGCTCTAGCTCACACACAGTGATACAGTCACATAGGGAACTGAGACAGAAACCTTCTGCATCACCAAGTCTGTCTCTGTAGCTGCAGCAGACAGCCACTGAGTCGGATAGTGATAACTTAACTGTCAAAGTCTTGTGGTCACTTTTTTTTTGACCTATGAACTTTGTCTTCCCAGTGGAGGAGCACCCCCCCCCATTTCCCGAGGTAATATCCGGGACCTTCCCAGTCTAGGGTTGCAGCTCAATGGGAGGATCCCTCACTGCAGCTTTCATATTACTTTAGAGTTCTGTCAACTGAGTGTTCGTGCATAACTACACCTGTGGCCCCTTGGGTTCAATTACCACAGAAGACAACACTAACATGTACGCCCACATCAGGATTTACTTTAATATAAACTGTGAAAATTGATGGCATAAGTAACTCACAATTCAGAGCCCTAACTTCACCCTCTCTGTGCCAATCATCAGTCATCCTAAGCCACCTCGGGCATGCTTTTCTACATCGGCTCTAACAGTTGCTGCAGCTTAGACATAACAGTTGCATGAGACTAGGCTCTTTTTTTTTCATTCGTAACTTGTGGTATTATCAGCTTTCTCCTTTTACTTCCCGGGGCCTCCGTGTGTACATGTGTGGAGGTGCACACACACGCCAGGATCCAGTGGCCCCGTCCACCCCTCCCCAGACTTGCGTCGCCGCTCCAACCACCTGCGCTTCCCACTGGACCTCCTCGAAGTAGGAGCAGGACTACGGCAGAGGGGCAGTCCACCCCTTTGATGGGGAGAGCCATAGCTTGATCCTGCTGCAACCCCCCCAAAGCTGGCTCCCTGGCTACCCAAGGTCGTTCCTGAACCCAGGTCGCCGGCATATCATGAGGTAATGCGCCAGTGCATCAGCCCTCAGCACCACTGGGACAGCTGAGACCAGGCTCTTTCAGCTTCCCTGCCATCTCATCACAGCAGGTGTACAGGCCATGGCAAGGCAAGACCCTCTGTAGCCCCCCGCCTAATCACAACAGGTGTAGAGGACATGGCAAGGCAAGACCCTCTGCAGACCCCCATCTCATCACAGGAGGAGTACAGGCCATGACAAGACCCTCTGTAGCCCCCAATCACAACAGGTGTACAGGCCATGGTAAGGCAAGACCTCTGTAGCCCCTCCCCACATCATCACAGTAGGTGTACAGGCAATGTCAGTTCAGACTGTATGATAAGTCTTTTCCACTCCACACATATCTGCACTCCAGGGCAGGCAAGTGTTAATGTGTCCTCCAGTACTAGGCACTGACCAGATAGTGCAGTGCCAAATTTTCAAATTCCAATGGAACAGAAATCTGCAAATATCTGAAAATTCTGCCTAACTTCATGGAATTCCATTGGTAGCAAAATTCTGAAATTTCGAAAGTGAAATGTTTTTCTTGTATAAGCAATCTACGCTCTTACATAAACCACGTATTTCTTTCCTGCAATTCCCAGAATATTATTTGACATTTTACATTATCCAGGAAATCTATTCAGTGGTTTACATAGAAATATGGGGCCTGATTCTGTAAACACCAATATGCATGCCGCAATTTGTGACATGCAAGGGGTGCCGTTGCTCCAAGGACCCTGCACCCGATTCTGGAAGGGCAGGGTCCTCACAGCTAAGTCCTCTAAGCTTGCAAGATTCACACAGGTACACTGAAGGAAGGAGGTGTACTGAGGGGCATGTCACAAACTGCAACCCTGGACAATAGGCACAAGTGCCCCCCCGCAACAATCCCAGAAGTACCGGCCGCTGGCGGGGCTAATTCCACAATAGTAGTAAAATGTCCCTAATCCTAGTCGTCCCGTAATAATGAAGAAAACCCTGTAATCCCGGTGGTCCAGTGGCCCCCACCCAGCATTGCCGGACCACCTCCACCCAGCGGCGACTGGCACAGCCCACTTCTCACCACCGCCTTAGCTGGTGACTGAGCTGTCTGAGTGCATGCTGGAGCACTCCACCCAATGAATGAACTTTCATTCCTTCATTGAGCGCCAGATACAGTACAAGCTCAGATGGAGCTCAGACTAGTGGCTGGCACGCGGTTGTGAGAGGTGAGCTGTGCCAGTCACCAGCTGGGTGGGTGTGGGTGGTCTGGCAATGCTGAGTGGGGAAGGCCACTGGACTACCATGGATTACTGTTTTCTGCTGTTGCAGGATTTACCGGGGACTGTGGACTTTTTTACCATTATTAGTGGTATTGCCATTGCGAGTAGCTGGCATCGGGGCTTGGGGAGGCATCAGTAGTCCTGCAGGGCAATTTATCACCTTCGGATTGGGGGCATGCTGCAGCCCTGTGGGGCATTCTGGTACTGGGGGGAAAGAAGTAGCTCTGCGGGGCTGTCATGTTTTGGGGTCAGGGCGGTGTTGGTGAGATGGGAGGCATGGGTGGGCTGCACATGCAGGCAACCTCTGGGGGCAAAAGTACAGTTATTCCAGCTATATGCTGGTGTAACTTACGTTCACGGTATTCCCCCAGGGGTTCTTGTAGAATAGCACCCTAGGGGACTCTATTGCTGCCCCGCCATTTCCCCAGCATCCAACAGAAAAACCTCGACCGCAGAGGGTAGTTGGTCCAGGAGGTTGGCAGGTGGTTAGGAGGAGCAAATCAGGTGCCCCATCACTCTCTGCTCTCCAACACATTACCTCCAAAAACCATATAAACACTACAAACAGGTATCTGCCTCTATCTCTGAAATCAAATAAAGAGGCAGAACACACTGCAGAGCAGGACACTGCGCACAGGAGCTAGCACAACAAAACTCACCCAAATCAGGAACCAAAACTAAACAAGCACAAAGGAAATCCAAAAAACTTCTGATCACAGGAGACTCCATGATTCGGGGAGTTGATACCAATCTCCAGCCAGGGGTGATGGTCAGATGTCTCCCAGGTACATCAGCATGGAGAGACACTGACCGCATTGCTAAAATTGTTCACAAGGCAGGAGAAAACAATGATGTCCTAGTACACATAGGGACTAATGATCTCACCAGCCGGTCAGTTGTGGAGACCAAGGAACACCTGACTAGGCTGGGTGACAAACTATCATCTATTTCGTCCGGCATCTCCTTCTCTGAGATCCTGCCAGTCTGGGAGAGGGAGCAGATGGACGGAAGGTCAGAGAAGGGGGATAGGGAGCTAAACACGTGGCTCAAGGACTGGTGCCAGGAAAAGAGACACAGATTTGTGGAACTGGCAACAGTTCTGGGAGCTAAAGTTCTTTAATTTGATGGACTGCATCTGACTAAAGAGGAGTCAGTGCATTGGGGCAGAAGTTTGACGTCTTTGCAGAATATTTAAACTCAGCAAATGGGAGGGTGCAGCACCCATCGTCGAATCGACACCCCTCCCCCTCAGCTAGTGGTCAAACAGGAATTCAGCATGTTTGACGTTCATTTCATCACCAGGTAAGAAAAAGGTTTGTCTCCCAACGATGCACAGGGTAATGCCAAACTTCACCCAACAACTAACACACCAAAATCTGGCCAATGGAAAATCATGTACACAAATGCTCACAGCCTGGGAAATAAGATCCCAGACCTGCAGGCAATAATGTCAGAGGCTAAACTGGACATAGTAGCAATTAGTGAGACGTGGTTTACCAGTAACCACACTTGGGAGACTTCAGTACCTGGCTATGTATTGTTCAGAAGAGACCGAGGTGCAAAAGGGGGGGGGGAGTGGCTCTGTATGTTAATGAAAATATCAAAGCTACAGAAATTCAGAATACACATAAGGAGCCAGAAGAACTGTGGGTCACCCTGGAAACAGGAAATGGGACAGCCATAAGAACTGGGGTTGTCTACAGGCCCCCAGACCAGAGGGAGGACATAGATACATTACTGTTAGAAGAGATACAAAACATGACAGCTAAAGGGGAGGTTCTGATAATGGGAGACTTCAACATGCCAGATACAGATTGGTCAAAACCAGCAGGAACATCTGCCAGAACTAGACTCATAGTGGATTCCCTGCAGGGGGAGGGCCTCAAACAACTGGTACAGCAACCCACAAGAGACAGGGCTATCCTAGATCTAGTACTGACTAACAAAGAAGGTATCACAGATCTCCAGGTAGAAGGTCACCTGGGGGCCAGTGACCATCACATGGTATGGTTCAGTTTGGCTACTACATCTAAATCATCCCATTCCAAGGCAAAAATATGGGACTTCAGAGGAGCTGACTTTGATAAGATGGCCTACAGAGTTAAGCTAGCCCTGGCAAAAGAAACACAGGTGAGGGGTCAGGCAAAGTGGGCAAGCATTAAGGATGCAATACTTGAAGCAACATCCCATTGTGTTAGACAGAAAAGGAAGTGCAAAAGAAGAAGGAAACCACTTTGGTTCTCAAATACAGTAGCAGAAAAGGTCAGAGCCAAAAGGCTGGCCTTCAGGAAATATAAGGAACACAGCGGATGAAGATAGGAGGCATACCAAACTGCCTAAGGGAAGCAGGTAAGGCAGTAAGGCAGGCAAAGTCCCAAACTGAGGAAACACTAGCACGAACAGTAAAAGAAGGTGACAAGACTTTCTATAGATACATTAGTGAAAGGAGAAAGTCCAGAGGGGGATTGCTAAGCTTAATGGAGAAAAGGGAGCAGGTGAGGAGGAGGACCCTGTAAAGGCATCTATCCTAAATAGATACTTTTGCTCAGTATTTACTGAAGAGAAGGTAGGGCAGGGCCCACAGCTCAGCATCATGGACACAGGGGGGAGGGAGGTGAGCACTACTCCCTTCACAAAAGAAAGGGTCCTACAAGAGCTTGCTAAGCTCAGGGTGGATAAGGCAATGGGACCTGATGGCATACATCCCAGGGTGCTTAAGGAGCTAAAGGAGGAACTAGCAGAGCCATTAGCAGAATTGTTTAGTGAGTCTCTGAGCACAGGAGAGGTCCCAGAAGACTGGAGAAGGGCTCATGTGATCCCGTTCTACAAGAGTGGTAGCAGGGAGGAGGCAGGGAACTACAGACCAGTCAGTCTTACCTCAGTAGTGGGCAAGATTATGGAGGCACTCCTTAAGGAAAGGATAGTGCAACACCTGGAATCCATAGGGGCACAGGATCCAAGACAGCATGGGTTTACAAAGGAAGGTCCTGTCAAACTAATCTCATAGATTTCTTTGACTGGGTAACCAGAGTGGTGGACCAAGGGGAGCAGTTGATGTCGCCTTACCTTGACTTCAGCAAAGCTTTTGACACTGTTCCACATAGAAGATTGATAAATAAGCTGGGTAGGCTCGGGGTGGGTCAGAAGTTGGTCAACTGGGTGGCAAACTGGTTGACAGGCAGAAAACAGAGAGTGGTGGTAAATGGTATACAGTCAGAAGAGATGCAAGTCACAAGTGGGCACCTCAGGGATCAGTCCTGGGGCCAGTCCTCTTCAACATCTTCATTAGTGACCTTGCAGATGGACTAGAGGTAAGGCTTGTCTGTTTGCAGATGACACCAAGATCTGCAACAGAGTAGATGATCCAGATGGGGTGGGCAGAATGAGAAGAGATCTGGATAAACTAGCAGAATGGTCAGAAGAGTGGCAACTGGGATTTAATGCAAAGAAGTGCAAAATCATGCACATAGGGAAGAGAAACCCTGAAGCCACCTATAGGCTGGGAGGGAGTTGCTAGCAGTCACAAAGGAAGAAAGAGACTTGGGCATCATCATCACTGATGACCTAAAATCATCCAAGCAGACCCCAAAGCAGTAGGTAAGGCTAGGGGGTGTTAGGGTGTATTAGTAGGGTATCACAAGTCGTAAGAGGGAGGTAATAATCCCTCTGTACAAGACACTGGTTAGGCCCCATCTGGAGTACTGCGTGCAGTATTGGAGGCCACACCTTCACAAGGACATTAACCAAATTGAGGCAGTCCAGAGAAGGGCAACCAAAATGGTGCAGGGACTGCATCAGAAGACATATGAGGACAGATTAACGGAGCTCAATATGTATACCCTTGAGCAAAGGAGGGAGAGAGTGATATGATCGAGGCATTCAAACACCTTAAGGGCATAAACAAGGTGAAAGAGTCTAATATGTTTAAATATAAGAAAAATAGCAGGACAAGAGGACACAGCATGAGATTAGAGGAGGCCGATTAAGGGGAAATGAGGAAATTTTTTTCACAGAAAGGGTGGTGGATGCATGGAATGGCTTACCACAAGAAGTGGTGGCTATGAATACAGTGCAGGGCTTCAAACAGGCATGGATAGGCATAAGGAAGCAATACAAATGACTATGAATAGATAGGTCACTGACAGAGCAAAGGCCGAAGGCACATTTATAAGGTAGAAAAGAAATGGCAGACTGGATGGGCCTTCATGGTCCTTATCTGCCATCAACTTCTATGTTTCTATGTTTCTTCCAGAATAGGGTTTCCTGCTGCCATAAACCCTAGCACCGTGTCACAGGGGTTTAAGGCATGACTGGTGGTGTAAGTCCACTTTGGCACAAGCAGACTGCGGCATGTCACAGGCAGCTTGCTGAGTACAGTATGTCACAACTGCTGGCGTAACTAGCACCATTTTTTGTAGTGCAAGTCAAGTTACACCAGACGTAACCTTTTGAGAACTGGGCCCACTTTTTTCAGAATTTCCAAGGAATTCATTAAGAAACTGCAGTAAGCATTTGGGAAGCAGAATTGTCAGTCAGCATGAATCCCCAAATTTTCATTCTGAATGAATCTCGAAGGCAGAATTCCACATTCCGGTCAGCACTTCTACCAGACAATCACTCCGTTTCTGTCTGGATTCAGATAGTAGATCGGTACTTTCTGAGTTCTGTTTCCCTTAGGACTGGCAGGTATAAAAGCCAGTGAAATATGATTGCATTTCACACACTGGGACAAAGCAGTTGTACCGCAGTGCTCATTAGTGACCTCCTGGCACTCTCCCCCATGTTGTCGATGTCGTTCTAACTTTAAGGCATAGCTAGCGATCCTCTAGATCCTTATCTCAGTTTCTGCCCTGAGGGCGCCTGACAGCAGCATCTCTGTTTTCATTTATGGGGCACAGAAGGTGTGAGTCACAGTGCCTGCCCACCCCCACTAACTCCTGCCTCAGACCATAGCCAGGGCAGCATCTCTGCTGCTGTATCCCCTATGTTTCTAAAACCCACAAGCCCCCCCCCCACCATGATGCGCTGTGCAACCACATTCCCATGGTCATGGAGTGCCTCCCACTTGGGACCCTTGCACCTCGGGACATCACAGAATTTGCCTGAAGACACGGAATCTTCTACCTTGTCTGCAGCACTGCTTCCTCTGGGTCTCACACAGGCTTTCTGCATGTACCTCTTCCATGGCATGGGCACCTTACCAACCCCCATGCAGGGTTTTCCTCTAAGTTTATTTATTTGAAATGATTTGACCAGGTAAACATACAGCGATACAAAGATAATCTCATTTACAGATGTGACCTGGGGGAAGGGGTGAGGGTGAGGGGGTGAACACAAATGATATTACATTTTATATACATACAAGTCATACAGAATGTAAACATGATATATACAGACAGTGTAGCGCAGTGTACATTAATTTAACAATGTGCAAACAGCAACAGATGTTTTGTAAAACAAATCCATAGAGCAGCAAGGGAAACAATACGGGTCTTAGTCGGATACAGTCACAGAACTATGCAAAAAAATCCCTCAGGTATAGTTTAGTAGAGGCTATGCTGGAATGAGGGCTGTAACCCAAGGCTGGATTGTCCCACAAGATGGGGAGCTTGTAGGTGAAAGCAGATTGCCCCATGTTAAGGTTACGCCTAAGAACAATGAATCTGTTACCTGTGCTAAATCTAGGGATGTAGTTGGAGGGGGTACATGGGGTAAGCATGGATCCCAGGTAACTTGGGAGGTTATTTAACCCAAACTTAAAACCATATGAGGTAAGGTGCTGAGTATGTCTATCACCCCAGGAAGGCCAGTTTAACTGCTTATAGAGCAGGCAATGGTGGGTACGCACTGAGCAATGGAGAATGAACCTGCAGATTGAGGGCATTTGGTAGCCAATCTAGCTGAGATAGGTGGTTTTGGGGAGCAGAACCATACACCACATAAATGTTGTCAATTACCAGGAGAATCAGGTTTTCTGCTAGGAACTTCTACAGGCTTAGGGAGAGGCAGTCACCCACCCTGTAAAAGGTCCAAAGCTTTCTGAATGATCTGTACACCAGAGACTGAATGTGGGAGGCGAAATCTAGGGAAAGGGTCAAACAGAATGCCATGGTACTTGTACTCAGTTACAGATTCCAGGGTCCTACTGTCAGGAGTATTTGTAGCCACAGAAGCACCAGTCACCAAGCATTTTTTGCATCCAAACAACATAGACATTGTTTTAGTCTGCCTGAGGGCTAATCTGTTGGCTAAAAAACAATTGGAAAGGATATCAAAGTCTGACTGCAGGTCAGCTGATATAATGGCAGGAGTTTTACCAGAAGTAAATAAAATAGTGCCATCCGCATACATCTGGATGTTACATGATTTAACGACCCTCGGTAGATCATTCACAAATACATTAAAAAGAAGGGGGCCAGTACAGATCCTTGAGTGACACCCATGGCAACTTCCCTGCAGCTACATAGTGCTAAGCCAGTAGAGAGTACCTGGGAGGGACACAAGAGATAGGAAGACAGCCAGGAAATTGATGAGGAGAGACCAAAGCCATCAAGCTTAGTCAACGTCTTGTCTAGGCTAACAAAAATAACACCTCTAGACAGACTGTTGTCCATATGGGTGAGGATATGGTCAATAACAAACTGAGAAGGGAGGGGGCTACAGAGAAGGAAACCCCAAAACCCTACTAGTAGTCAGAAAAGAAATTGTGAAGAGTAGTAATTTTAAGTTGCCTGGCAGCTAACCTGTCTAAAGCTTTGGAGAAGCAAGTGAGAGCGAGATGGGTCAGTAGTTTGCAGAGTAACTATCTTCATCCCAGGGTCATACGCATGGTCCCCGTGTTTTGGTGGGGAGCGAGGAAACGGAAGATCAGGAGTGGGAGGTTAGAGTGCTGTTGGAGGAGGTCCAGGGCCCAGAAGGACAAACTTGCTTTGAATATTCACTATGACGAAATTCAAAGGTTAACCTCCCACAAATAACATTTCCATCCAGGGAGATTGTGGCTAGGAGGAATAAGCTCAGCTCTTCCGTACTTCGGACAGGTTACTAAATCTGGGACATCAGTAACATTTTCTCCTGTCTATTCTGTCTTCTCTGAAAGACCAATATTAACAGATATGGTAAATTGTGTCAAACTGGTCATTTTTGCCCTTATAGTAGCCAAGCAATGCATAGTCATGTTTGAAATCTGAACCCCTCTCCATCGTCGAAGATAGGGATTGATAGGCTCACAAGCTTCATTCCCCAGAGACATATTTATTTATTTAAAACCTGGAAATGGGGAAAGGCACGTTGAGTGAAAGTTCATTTCCAGGTTCAACCTGAGGGAAGGGGAGGGGAAAGAAATACATATTGCAGGATCAAGTGGTTTGCTCACTTCTGAGTCAGGATTGAGTCCCACAGTTAGGTACCTGGGCTTGTAGCCAACACTGACACAGCAGTGCAGTTTTGGTCGGGCTTGTTTGTACCAGAACTGAGAAATTATTTTTTCTTGATTAATTTGTGCATGTAATAAACTGTTTGTTGAGACTGTTGTTCACCTCTTCACAAAGATTTCTTAAGCACAAAAATAAACTTGTAATAGTCTGCAGAAGGACAGAAGGATAATCCACCAGGAAATCTCTTTATTGTGATGCAAACTGCACCTTCAGTTCCTGTTAATTACTGGCACAGTATCAGTCTGTTTTCTGACTGTTACTCACAGAATATTCCACAAGGCGGCAGACATGAGCAGTAGGACACATGGCGTGCACACACACACACGTGTAGAACCCTAGTAGGAAGAGGACTGGAGAAGCAGTCAATGAAAAGGGGGCCAGTTTACACGAGGGTCAGGTTTCAATGCTTTTACTTTATTAAATTTTTGAGACTAACATTACAAAACACAAAAAAATAAGCAAGAACATC
The DNA here is from genome assembly GCA_016271365.2 of Neoceratodus forsteri. NCBI lineage: Eukaryota > Metazoa > Chordata > Ceratodontiformes > Ceratodontidae > Neoceratodus > Neoceratodus forsteri. The sequence goes on along the minus strand of JADMNL010000027.1, from coordinate 307,751,353 downwards.
TATATTCATAGAACAGCCACATGAAAAGAAAAACAACCTCTTATAACAACCAGTTACTCCCCCCCAAAAAAACAAAAAAGGATGCTGCACCCAGCAACCTCACAATCGCCAAAAAGAAAAAATAAAACAATGACTACCTGCCCCCACCCGAGGCCAAGAAACAAAAAGAGGTCCGTAAAGAATTACAATCAAACGTGTCGTAAACCTGAATTACAATGTGAGCAGCCAATTATATAATGGACCCCATTTTTCCAAAAATTAAAAATGCTTGTGGCAAACATTAGCAATGTGTAATTCTAAATTGAGGGCGCTAAGGAGCTCCTTATGCCATTCAGACCAAATTGGGAGTTGATGATCAAGCCAATGCCTCAAACTAGTGACCTCTACAGCTGCCGAGATCAGAGCAAAATAATTCTGTTGATATGTAAACAAAATATTCTGACACCAACCAAGAATACAGATCTCTGGAATAAATAAGTCATCCAGGGCAAAACTGGCTCTTAATAATATTCCAAAATGGCGCCACATTCATACAATACGAAAGCATGTGGAGAAGTGTGCCCTGCTCCATATGATACCTGCAGCAGCAGGGCTGATCAATCTGTTTCACTCTAAACAAATGTACCGTAGTAAAATACATGTTATGTAAAATTTTAAATTGAATCCGCCTACAGCGTTCCTGCTTAATCATTTTGTATTAATCAACCCCAAACTTGGGGAACGCGTGGCTAGCTGTCGGCCACTAGAGATGTACTTTCGGTCGGCTCCATGAAGACATCCCAAAATCGGAATAAATGTCAGAATTTTAAACTAACTAAATCAAATTCCTCATCAAAAAGAACTTTAACAAGTACTGCACAGTTTCTAGATAAATTCAAGAGATGGGAAATAAAAATACTGACTCTAAGGCTAACTTCTTCACGCCACGTGGGGCGATGTCTAGAGCACAGTCTACCTCTACAGGCCCAAAGCTCGAGGAACTGAAGGGAGATGAATCTTGTCCGGTGATGTTAGAATCTCTGCAGTCTGCCGTCCTGAATCTAACCAAGATGGTGCAGTAATTAGATAAAAAAATCGACTCCTACCACGATCGGATGTTAACGGTAGAGCAAAAAGTGGACGGACTGGTGAATACAGCTCAAGCTACTGAGAAAACCTCAGAATGGGCTCAAGTCACGGCAGCAACATGCATAAAGGAGCAGGCGCTATTGAAATTCCGCCTAGAGCATCTCGAAACTCAATCAAGGGCTGCGAATGTGCACTTATTGGGCCTACCAGAGGGAACAGAAGGAGAAGATCTTTGGGGATTCCTACTCAAATGGCTGGAGGACATGTTTGAACTTAATTTGCAAGACTCCCTTGTTTGAGCCTATCGGGTGAATCTTCGCAGGGCAACAGGCCAGTCGGGTGGTGCCAGGAGTGTTATGCTACAGACTGCTTCCTCAATGATCAGGGATAAAATCCTGCATGCAGCCTGTTTAAAGAAAGGGGTCAAAATGGAAGGCTCCAGGGTGATGCTATTTCCAGACCTTGCTTATGCCACCCACATAAAATGGAAGAGTTTCGACTCGATCCGCCGCAGAATGAAGGAACTGGATATCCCCACCAACATGTTTATGCCCACTCGCCTGCAAGTTGTTGAGGGCCGGCGTGCTTATATACATACTGATCCAAAAGAGGCCACAAAATTATTGGAGAAATTGGAGGCAGAAAGGGCAGCGAGAGAGGGTGATTCTTCCAGTGACTCAGATGATGTAGAAACCTGAAGTAGAACTAGAGGAGTTTTGAAGGGGCTGTTTTCACTGTTAACCCTGTTTTATCCAAATGTGTTGATTCCTTGATACATGAACTGACCAGGGGATTGTCACCTGTTCGAGGTAATGGACTTTATCAATCGGGACCTTACTTCTAGAATTTAAGGAGAATTTAAGGTCGGGTTTTTCCAAAAGAGGAACTTTTGGACTACATAAGTTGGACTGGTTATAAAATCCTGATTTTCCAATCTTTTGAGAATGGGATGTGTTCCGAGGGGTGTATCGACGGGAACTAACTGGAAGAGGGAGTCAGAGTTTATCCATAATGTTAATCACCTAAGGCAAGTTTGCCAGTTAAATATTACTTGGAGATTTTTAGTAAAACAGAGATACCCGTTTAAAGCATTGACAGCAATGGTCAAAGTGTTTAGATATTTAGAATTTTTTTTCTTCTGTTTATCCCTCATATCTTGTAACAAAGTGAGTCATGTTTCACACTCTGCATATCAACAGTATAAGATAGCTATTTGGTGTATAATATGATTTATGGAATGTCTATGTATTGCATTGTAATGTCATAAAACTTATAAATAACAAGTTAAAAAAAAAAAATCAAACCCAAACTTGAACCAGTCTTGCACGCCCCCTAACTCAAAGATGGAGAATTCTGCCAATAATAGGCTATACCAAAAGGTTTAACTGGGTCGAGGGATTGGTAAAGGCGATACAATTGAGCAATAGAGCGACGAGAAACAGATACTGAAACCATATCATTGAAAAGAGAAGAATGGTCAGCCTAAGGGGGTGCACCAAAGTGAGCAAGAAGTACCTTAGACAGCTGTAAATACTTAACCCTTGCTGTGCCACGGACGGATATATTGGTCCAGAATTACTATGCGTTCTAATTATGTTGGCAGCCTAAGGGTTAAAATAAAACTTAGCCCTCCCCCTCAACAAAACAAGTCTGAAAAGTCAGGAAATCCAATAACCAGTCTTCGGAAAGGAAAGAGAAGCAGAAATGAGAGCAACAGAATCAAGGGGAAGGAAGGAAGGAAGGTGGAACAGGCTTTTGTACAATCTTCAAGTTAGGATTACCAAACAGCGGCTGCCCCAAACTAGTTTTAATTACAAAGTGGAGATATTTTCAGAGCTGCTGATGCACATGTAAAGACCAATAAATATGGGTGACTTTCAAAGAATGTGGAAGGGCTACATGAGAAACATACAAAAGCACCCGTGATTGCCAGCCAACATCTCTACACAAAGACCGCTCAGCAGTCAACCACTGTGGCACATAATTGTCCAACTAGTCCTAAGATAAGTAACCTCATTTGAAATATTTATACCCATGTAGCACCAAGCAGTACAAGTAAAAATTGGGCAACCGCAGTCCTCCCTTAGAAGTGCGGAACATGAACTTAAAATATGCCCGTCTAGTGATCCTATCCTTCCACAAAAAGTTAGAAAGTACCGACTGAACTCGATTAAACCACTTGTAAGTTACAATCATATTCAACATCACCAAAGGATAAAATAAATCGAGGAAGCATATTTATTTTTATTACATTCACCAGTCCCCAAAAGGAAAGTGGGAGTACAGTCCACATCTGTAAATCCTGTTTAATGTAATTCAATAAGTGTTCCAAGTTAAGCTTCTTCAGAGTTGAGACTCCACAAGAAACAAAGATACTCAAGTATACAATTGCTTTTGGTTCCCATTGAAGGTCCAAAGAGAGAGAATAGACGTCTTATCTATGAAAGCGTTAAGTGGCAATACCTTAATCTTCCCCAGATGTAATTTATAGGCCAAAAAAGCCCCAAAAGAAGCAAGTTCAGCTAAGGCAGCAGGAATGGAGATATTCGGCTGAGATGAATGAAGAACAATATCATCTGCATAGGCAGATAGCCTATACTCAACACCAACCCCCCAAGGAAGTGCCCTGAATCTGCAGATTCCCTTTTAATTTCAAAATAAGCAGTTCCAAATACAAGTTAAAAAGAAATGGGGAAAGAGGACTCCATTGATGGGAGCCAGCAGTAATATCAAATGGATTGGAAAGGACGCTGTTACAAAAAATAGTTGCCGAAGGTTGATAGTAAAGAACACTGACCCAGTTAATAAAGTCATCTGGAATATTATACGCCTTAAACACAGGGAACAAGTAAGACCAAGACACCTGATCAAAAACTTTTTCAGCGAACAAGGAGACCAGAGGCATTGATGCCCTGGCCCCCTCGGAGGCTGCATGAAAGTGAAAAAGCTTGTGAGTATGATTACTGGAATGCCGGCCTTTCATGAAAGCCACTTGTTTGGGGTCAATAGGAGTTGCACAAACCTTTTCCAATCTATCAGCAAGAGTCTTGACCAAAATTTTACAATCTGTATTGATAAGCAAAATTGGCTGATAACTAGAGGGCAAAAGATCATTCTGCCTTGGTTTTGGCAAAAGAATAATACAAACCCGAGAAAGGAAACATTAGTGAGCCCATGATCAAATAAGAAATTAAAAACCTCAACCAAAATCGGAATTAATTCCGCCAAAAACCTTTTATAAAATTAGCAAGGAACCCATCCAGACCAGGATCCTGCTCTGCAGGGAGAGAAGAGATAGTGGAACTGACCTCTTTATGTGGTAACTGGTCCAGCAAGAGTTGCTCTGCTCCACCATCAGCCAAGGAATAGGAACATCCTGTAGATACTGTGATATTAATGTAGAAGTATCAGAGATAACGGGCAGTGGAGTACAAACCCTCAAAATAATTCCAGAAAATCTCCACGATATCCCAGGTTTGTGTCACCACCATGGTCATGCCAGGCCAGTAGAGCCTGCACACCACCTGAGAAGCTTCCTGCTGCCTCATTCGCAAAACCAACAATTTACCCGTCCGCTTTTCCTGTTCCAGATAAGGATTCTTAGTGTGCAAAATAGCCAGTTTCAACTTCTCATTTAGTAGAGAAATATATCAAGACTGAAATGAGTTAAGAAGCAGTCAAGTGGATTGTGGGGTGGTAGAAGACATCGAAGCCTCCAGGGCCCAGATACAAACCAAAAGATCACTAAGCTGCTGACGGTGTTCCCTTATGTTTCTAGTAGCCAGGTGAATACATTCGCTGTGAATAGCAGCTTTAGCCGTCCCTAGCAGTACATCGGATGGCACACCAAAAGCAGCATTTAACTCAAAAAAATTATGAATAAACTGGCATAATGTATCCACCACTACCTCATCATGAAGGGTATGTATATTTAAACGCCAAGCAAAGTCCTTTTCCACACCACCCTTAATACAATGGGTCACCCATACCGGGAATGATCTGATATAACCATTTCCTGGATGTCACAATTCACCACCCCAGAAGCCTGCTCCTGTTCAAGAAGAAAAAAGTTGAAGCTAGAAAAAGAGTTATGAGAAAAAGAATAAAATGTACAGGAGCGATCAGAAGGATGCGACATACAACATGGATCAATAAGACCCAGAGAATCTATAAAAGCAGGGGACAGCCTCTTCCGCACGAACGTCAATTTTTCCAGATCCGATTGAAAAATTAAGTTCCAGTCCCCCCTCCCCCCAATAACCATAGGTATGTGAGCACGAGGAGTTAGCAACACAGCCAAATGAATGCAAAATTGTGTCGAATCTGCAGTGGGACCATAAACAGAACCCTATCAAATCTCATGAAGTCCTTGTCTATCATGAATAAAGATATAACGCCATTCTGGGTCCCAATGCTCAGCAATGAAGTGGAAAGAAAGGTTTCAGAGCTTTACAGATTCTTAAGAAAACAGCTGAGTATTGATAACAGAGAGAAGTTCATCCAGACTCCATGGCCCTCTGATAGTCGACAGCATTTCCACAATGTACTGGGCGCCTGTCCTCACCCTGATCGTAACCTGCATGGCACGTAAGAGGTTCTCTGTTTTACGTTTAAATGAAATCTTAAAAATACTAAAAGCATGCTTTTAATAATTTAAGAATTTATGCAATTTATCTATAAAATAGTGGCAGATTTGAAGTAAACTATTTTAAAATAAGAATAAATTTGTTTTGCTGACATGATTACTTGTGCACAGTTTCTCAGGTTGCAGGGTCCTGCCTAGCGTGACTCTACCTCCCTTGGTGTCTGTGTCTCTGGGGCAGAATGTCGAAATCTCCTGCAGAGGCAGCATCACTGGCAATACTCAGGTCTGGATCCAGAACTCCTTATTTTGTTCGTCCTCGACCAAGGTTTCTCAATTGAGGCCACTGTGGCCACATGCGGCCACCAGCTCTATTTTGTGTGGCCACATAACTCTTTAGAGCCCCAAAACAAAGGCAATGTAATAGACAATGTCTTACCTCTAGAACAATACAGGGGGTATTTTTTAGGTGGAAATACATCAGGGGCTTGATTTAATGTATGCTGTGTGAAAACACATGTAAGGGGACTGGGGGAGCAGGGGTTCTGGGGGTGGACAAAAATAAGAAGTGCAGCCACCTGTATGATCTCATGATCGTACTCTGAGGCCCTTTGAGGCCACCAGGATCTGAGGCTTGAGAACTACTGCCCTAGACCCTCTGATATACACCAATCCCCTTGATACAGCAGTTGTCTTTTCACACAGAAGGGCTCTTTGGCCGTACAGAATTGTGTTTGTGGCTGCATGCTGCAGAGGTGGTCACAATTGAGAAACTTTGCTCTGGGGATAGTGTTTAAAGATAGGATGCCTGAATGTTTGTAGTACACAGTGTTCTGGCCCAGCTAGAAGTGGGAAAACTTCATGCATGGTCCTGCCCTCCCACAACTGTCTATAAGAGGAGGCTGGGCCAAGTAGTCAGTCCTAGCAGGAAGAGAATACAGAGGGAGACAGAAAGGAGTCCAGCACTCCAGCTGCAACTGAGGCAGGCCCAAGGATGATGGCAAGGTCCCTGGGTCCAGGAGGATGGGCATCCCAGAAGTAGCCTTGAGGATCCCAGAAGAACTGGAACTGAGATGGCACCATAAGGACTAGTGGAGGGCCAGCCCTCAAGGGAGATAGGATATGCTCCCACCAAGACAGCTGAAGCTTGAAAAGAGCACCAGCTAGAAAGGGCACATTTGTAAGTAAGTATTGCCTTAAGAATGATCTGTGAAGTATTAAAACCCCGGGTAACATAATGTATTTCCCCACAAAAGGCAACCAGAGTCATGGGTCATCAGGAGGAGGAGGAGGGGGCCTGGGAAGAGATGGGGTTGGAAGTCCCTGCGTGAAGGGCCAGACATGGAAGCCTGTTTCTTTGGACCACTGGGGCTATCAGTTCACTGTCGGAGGCAGGCACAGCCGGACCATCTAATCAATTACCAGTACTGTCACAGTCTGATTCGTTATACAATGTTGTCCCCCGAGGGCAGAGTAACATACCCATGCTGGCACAGATTTACCCCCATGCAAGTACTCACCCTACCAGGGAGAGTGCTACCGCACAAATGGTGTTGGGAGAGCCAGGGCTTCAGGGACCCCATAGGGAGGTTAGGGATCATAATGGAATCACTGAAATGTACTTGGACCAGAAGCAGTGAAAATGTAACATTAACACCTCTTAGATCGAGGGTGGCAACCTGGCAACAGCAACCATGGGAATAGTGCAGGGTAGATAGACCCCAGGAAATGGTGGGGATTGAGATCAGAGCCCCAGTTTGAAATGTGATGTGTACAGTGTGATGCAGCTAGTACTGTGCTTTAAGAACAGCACTGAAGAGTAAAGTGGCAAGGGAATGTCCTAGTAGCTGTGTACCACCTAGGGAGCTTAATAAATGCACCCAGCTTGATCCAGCTCCAGGACTGAACTCAGTTTGTCTGTGGTCTCTTGTTTAATGGTGCCCCTACTCCAGTGCCCCACACCTGAGGAGGCAAAAGCAAAAGGTGCAGGTACACATTTACTGGTGAAAGGGGGGTGCTTCTCTGATGAGAGATTCCACCATATAGTCCACAGACACGGGGGGTACCAGGTCCGTACACTAGACACCTTTAAGGTATTTTTGTTATGTTTGCAGCCTCTCTGTGTCCTGCTTGCACAGCACAGATAACTGCAATAAGCCCGTGACCCATCCCTGTCTGTTCCTAATTTCCCAGACATCTCGGACATACTTTTCCTCTTGGATTTCCTTCTCCAGATTCCATCGTTATGGTGGGTGGATTGTTGCTGAAGGGACCTAACCTATCATCTCTACTCTGGAGGGGCAGTATAGTGCAGTGGTTTAAGGCTCTGAGCTGCAAACCTGGAGACCTGGGTTTGAATCCCACAGCCCCACTTGCATACTGAATGACCCTGAGCAAGTCACTTAACTTCCTCGTGCTCCCAGGTCGCACCTGTAAACAAGCTTTCAGCTTAGTGTGTCCCTCCTAGTAAAAAATAAAATAATAATAAATAAATATCTTCATTTCATGATATTAATGTCAGGCCATGACAACCTCTCAGAATCATCCATCCATTGTTTAATATTATCCAGGACATTCCTTCACACTACACCCATCTGTATGAAATATGCTCACACCCTGCTTTACTGTTCCATGTTCCCTGCTGGCTCAGCAACACAGCAGCAGTGATCTGCCCCACTTTGAGAGGGACCGTGGCACACTTGCTGCCCCAGGAAGCACTGAGACTAGATGTGTCATGGAAGCAATGCATTGTCCACCACTGAGGAAGACCAAGGTTTGAGAGGGATCTTGACACTCTCAATGCCTCAAGGTTTACTGTGCATAGTTGTGGCATGGTGTTCATGTACTGAAAGACCTGTGTTTAAGAGGGACCTTGGAACTCTCACTGTCTCTGGGTTCTTTGTGAATAGGTGTGTCATGGCGGTGATGTGATTGTTCTCTGAGTGGATGGCTCAGCCACTGTCCACAGCGCCCAATGCATGTACCTCATAAATGGACTTGCCACCCACCTATGATGAGACACCACCCTGGAGTGCACTGTAACAGCCATGCAACGGTGGGGACGTGACCTGGGACCAGCCTCAGACAAGACTCTAGGACAGTGTTCACTGTGACTGGGGTGTTTGTGGTAATGTAACTAACAGGGCTGATGAAGAGGAGGATACGGGATGTGAGACTGGAACATGCCACTTAGAAACATTAAACAAGTACAGATCTGGGGAGGGAGGAGGGTGTGTATCAAAAATGAAGTCTTCACAAAATACTATTTGCTGATTTTTCTTTTCTTGATAAAATGCAAAAAACATACATTTTACAGTCAGAAATGGATGACTTAGTCAGGGTTGTGGGCACTGTCATTCTTGACACAGGCAACCTGATTGAGTTTGTACCTAGAACAATAGAAGGCCTACAGGAAGACTACTCAGCATCCCAGAGGGAGGGCAGTGCAAACTGCTGCGATATTGCCACCTAGTGACCACAAGTGACAGTGCAGTTGGTAGTGCACTATTGTGGAGAGAGAGGAGGGTGCATGAATGGTGAATCTGAGAGGGAGGGCAGTGCAGCCTGCTGTAATGTTGCCACCTAGTGACCACAGGTGGCACTGCAGTTGGTAGTGCACTACTGTGGGAGTGGAGGTGTGTGCATAGTGTAACCCAGAGGAAGGGAAGCACCGTCTGCTGTTATATTGCCACCTTGAAATGGTCATCCATGCCTTTTTCACCTCCTGATTGGAGTACTGCAACCTAGGGCTTTCCAGAAGCCTGGTGCACTGTCTGCAGTTGCCCCAAAACGCTGTGGCCCAGTTGGTGGTGGGATCTCTTCGTAGTGACCCCGCTACTCTGGTGCCGCGGGCACTGCATTGGCTTCCTGTTCATTGGCACGGCATCTTACAAATTTATTTGACAACATTCAAGGCCCTACCCGGACTGGGCCCTAGCTACCTGAAAGAGCTTCTAAAGCCTTACACTGCCTCTCATCCCCTCCGGTCCACAAATGCGGGCTTACTTCTGGTTTCCCGTTCCCATTTAAAGCAGCCTGGGGATAGGGCCTTTGGAGTCGCGGCCCCTTTACTGTGGAAGTCTCTTTCTGAGTTAGTATGTTGCACCCCCACTGCAGATACCTTTAAACATAGATCAAAAACATATTTATTTACACAGGCATATCCAGATTATTAACTACTGGTATTATTAATTTCAATTTCATTTGTCGTTATTTTATTTTCATTATACTGTACCTGCTTAGTTGTTTTTTTTATTTTTATTTTTAATTTTTTATGGTGGCACCGGTTTTTGTTTTAATGTTTGTGAGCTGCTCTGAGCCGTTGGAAAGGTTGCCATATAAATTCAATTTGCTTTGCCTTGGTGAGGTAGGATTCCACTTTCTTACATAATAGACAAAAAAAGAGTTAAATTATGGACCTTGCAGTCAGACTGGAAGAATAGAACTAGAGGTGTACCTCAGGGTACGAAACTTGGGTCCCTTGTATGATATGGAATCCTCTGTGGCCATGTCAGTTACATGTACGACACAATAATTTACAGAAGGCACCACTCCGTACAATAAACACGTTTGTTTTATTGGCACATTATCAGTCTGCCTTCTGGCTGTGACACACAGAATAGACCAGAAGGTGGCACACTTGAGCTATAGTAACATCATGATCACCGAACTCCACTAACACTCCCCTACTGTTCACCTGTCCCGACTCTGTCAGGGAGGAGGCTAGAGGAGGAGCCAATAAAAAGAGGGCAGATTTACATAAAAAGCAGTTTTCAGTGCCGTAGTGGTTCTTAAGGAAACAGCTGAGCATTAATAAGAGAGAGAAGTTCATTCAGACTCCGTGACTTTCTGACTGTCAACAGCATTTCCACAATGTACTGGGCTCCTGTCTTCATCCTGATCATAACCTGCTGGACATGTGAGGGGTTATCTTTTTTATGTTATCAATAAAGTAGTGGTAGATTTAATATATAACTAGATTATTTACTATAATACATTTCAATAGCACCTCCTGAAAAAGAATAAACTGTTTTTACTGACATGTTTGTTAATATTTTCTCAGGTCACATGGCCCAGGCTAGCCTGACTCAGCCTCCCTCAATGTTAGTGTCTCTGGGACAGAATGTCGAACTCTCCTGTAGTGGCAGCAGCATCGGTAGCAGCTACAGTCTAAGCTGGTATCAGCAGAAACCTGGGAATGCTCCATGACTCCTAACATATGACAGCACCACAGCCTCAGGAATCCCGGGCAGGTTCACTGGTTCCAAAGACAGTTCTTCTCAAACTGCCAAATTAACCATCTCTGGTGTCCAGGCAGAGGATGATGCTGATTATTACTGTGAAACGTGGGACAGTGGCTCAAACATACACACAGTGATACAGTCACATAGGGAAATGAAACAAAACCCTTCTGCATCACCGAGTCTGCCTCTGCAGCTGGAGTAGACAGCGACTGAGTGATAATGATAACTTAACTGTCCTAGTCCTGTGGTCACTTTTTTCTGACCTATGAACTCTGTTTTCCTAGTGGAGGAGCACCCCCATTTCCCGAGGTAATACCTGGGACCTTCACAGTCAAGGGTTGCAGCTGAATGGGAGGATCCCTCACTGCAACTTTCATATTTATTCTGAGTTCTGTCAGTTGAGTCTTCTTGATTAATTAGATGGCCCCTTGGGGTTAATCACCACTGGAGACAGCACTGACATGTAACCCCACATAGGGATTTTCTTTGATATATGCTGCAGAATTTGATGGCATAAGCAACTCACAGTCCACAGACCTCACTTCATTCTCTCTGTGTTGATTATCAGTTATCCTGTACTGCTTTGTTACTACCTCAGGCATGCTTTTCTACATCAGCTGTAACAGTTGCTGCAGCTTAGACATAACAGTTCCATGAGACCAGCCTCTTCACCATCTCATCACAGCAGGTGCACAGGCCATGGCAAGACAAGACCCTCTGTAGCCTCCACCTCATCACAACAGGTGTACAGGCTATGATAAGGCAAGACCATCTGTATTGCCCCCCCCCACATTACGGCAGGTGTAGAGGCCATGGCAAGGCAAGACCCTCTGTAGACCCCCACCACCTCATCACAACAGGTGTACAGGCTATGATAAGGCAAGACCATCTGATTGCCCCCCACATTACGGCAGGTATAGAGGCCATGGCAAGGCAAGACCCTCTGTAGACCCCCACCACCTCATCACAACAGGTGTACAGGCTATGATAAGGCAAGACCATCTGTAGCCCCCCAACATTACGGCAGGTGTACAGACCATGGCAAGGCAAGGCCCTTTGTAGCCCCCCACCTCATCACAGCACGTGTACAAGCCATGGTAAGACAAGACCCGCTGTAGCCCCCACCTCATCACAACATGTGTACAGGCTATGATAAGGAGGCATCTGTATTCCTCCCACTTTATGGCAGGTGTAGAGGCCATGGCAAGGCAAGACCCTCTATAGCTCCATCCACCTCATCACAGCACGTACAAGCCATGGTAAGACAAGACCCTCTGTAGCCCCCCCTCCATCAAAGCAGGTGTACAGGCATAGCCAGCAGGCAAGACCCTGTGTAGCCTCCCCCACCTCATCACAGTAGGTGTACAGGCAATGGCGGTCAGCCAGCCTGCTGACTGAGTTGTTCGAGCGCTGCAGCGAGTATACCGGCCAATGAATGGAACTGTCATTCCTTCATTGGGCGCCAGATACAGTACACGCTCAGATGGAGCTCAGTCAGCAGCTGGCAAGCGGTGGTGAGAGGTGGGCTGTGCTAGTCACAGGCTGGGGAGGGGTGGTCTGGTAATGCCGGGGTGGGGGCCACTGGACTACCACCAGGATTACAGGTTTCTATAATTACAGGATTTACCAGGGATTACGGGACATTTTACTATTATCATGGGTATTGTCATTTTGAGCAGCTGGCATTGGGGATCGGCACTAGGGGGCGTGGAGTAGCCCTGCGGGCTATTTCTGACCTGGGGATTGGGGCGTGCTGCAGCCCTGTGTGGCATTCTGGTATGGGCGGGGACAGAAGTAGTCCTGAGGGGCTTTCGTGGTTTTGGGGTCAGGCGCATGCAGTGAGATGGGAGGCATACCATGGGAGGGATGGGTGGGCTGCACATGCAGGCAACCTCTGGGGTGTGGCACAGTTATTCCAGCTATATGCTGGTGTAACTTACGTTCACAGTATTCCACCAGGGGTTGATGTAGTATAGCACCCTGGGGGACTCTGTTGTTGCCCTTCCAGAATAGGGTTCACCTGCTGCCATAAACCCCCAGCACCATGTCACAGGGTTTAGGGCATGACTGGTGGTGTAAGTCCACTTTGGCACAAGCAGACTGTGGCATGTCAGAGGTCGCTTTTGCTGAATAATCGATAAGTCAGTTAACTGCTGGCGTAATCTCAACATTTTTAGATGCAAGTCAAGTTACACCAGACGTAACCTTTTGAGAACTGGGCCCACTTGTTTTAGAATTTCCGCAGATTCATTAATAAACTGCAGAAAGCATTTGGGGTTACACTCTCCGTATTACAAACCTTGGCGTCCTGCATAAGGGTTTGCCAGATACACACGGGTACCATCACACAATAACTATTAACATACCAAAACACTTTGTCTTATCTGAGGCGATGGCTTCCTAGATGTCATTGGTTACCTAACATCCTAATCTAGACAACTGCATCCTATTCTAAATCAGCAAAATATTTTATTTTAACCACTGTGAGCATTACCAGATGTTACATTGTACAGGGGCCCTTATATGAATAGTTCTTTTAGCTACAAAAACATAACAGGCGCAATTCTACTTTTGGCCACTAGGGGGTGTTCCCCCTACATATCGTCACTGAGCCAGCAGTGAACAAACAGCTTAGGCAGTTTTGGCGCCAAAATACACTCCTGAAGCTAGGCGGTGGCAGCCATTTTATGAGTCTCCACACATACGAAATGGGGAAGGGGGGTCCATGCTGGTTTTGGCACGTGGCTTAAAACATAATCCTAGCGGTGAGCATCTATCATGTAACCCCTGGGCAGCACCCCCCCCCAGTGTTACACCCTTGCCTACTACCCTGGACATAGGCTAAGGAGGTTGGGTTCACTAACTTATAACATTTTTTAAAACCTTTTCGCAGTGTCTCCACTCAGGGTGCTTTACGTGAGTGAGATGGTACTGGGTGTAGCCCCCTGAGCTGCTAAACCACCCAAGATGACCAGTTACCTTCCTATACTGTGCAGATGTGATAAGGTTGTCACAGCTGCACAGTATAGAATTTGATGCAGCAGCGCTTTTTTAATGAAGTTATCATATATACTTTATAAGGTCCTCATACAGAATACAGTAACTCTCAGGAACAATGTCGCTTACATTACATCATCGCGTACAGACGTAGCTGCCATCTTAGGAGGCTACAGGACCATCCAGTTTCAATGCAGACCGAGGATTTGTTTACACTGTGCCATGATGTTTAAACTGTAGCGACTCGGGAGTGACGGACTTTACACATAAAAGGACCGCAACGTTTTGTGAGTAAAATGGTAAATGACACTGCTGTGGTTTTTGTTGGCTGCATTTCCTTGGCACTGTTTACGAGTCCTTTAAAAGCTGTACTTGCAGTCGCTGCACAGATGAAAAACATGGCTCTTTTACTTTTCCTGTCGCTACTGTACTTATGCAAGCTCCCCTTGCAGCAACTGACAGGCTGACACACAGAGTCCCAGATACTGGAATTGCCAGGGAAACAGTACTCATTTTAACTTTAAGCACTTTTCCCCACATGCACAGTATATTCCCAACAAGCAGCAATAGTTCTATTATTTAAAACATTTTAATTCTTTACTTTTCGGCTGGAGCTGAACATAGCTACCCTGGAAGCAGCCAGACACACTGTTATGCATTATTCAGATGACCGGGGCCCTGCACAGGCATACTCAAATGAGCCCCGGTCAGAACTCCTTTAATTCCCATCTGATGGTCACCGGGTCCCAAATAGGTGAAAGGGATCCCGGGACCCACGGCACAGTCCCCGAGGTGACTGCAAAACAAGCGGCTCCACATCAAAGGAGCCTAGTGTGCCAACGCGACTCCTGCTGCCCTGGAGGGAGCACTTTTGCAGCAGGAGCTCTTTTTCCTCCCTTTCCTTTATATACTATCCCTCCTGGGCTAGTAGGAGATGATATTGAACCTGATCCTGATCTGCAATTAGAAGACAATTTTGATGAGGATTTATCTCTAGTGGGAAGCAAGCCCTCTGCTTCAGCAGTTTAAGCCCCAAGGGGCTGGATTTTCATTTGACTGCAAGCTGGGGCACAAACGAGGGCAAACAGGACCTGGGAAGCCAGAAAAATTAGGGGCCAAGTCAGGAGAAGCCCGAGAGACAGCAAGAGAAGGACAGAACAAAATGGGCTAAGGTAAACCCAGACTGGCATTTCTAGGAACCCCCAATTGCAAGGGGGTTACAGTGGCTTGCAGGATGTTAATAGAACTTTCATTTTGAGCAACTTTAACTCCAGAATCATTGATTTTTTGGTCTAACACTTGCATGTTAGTGATGTTTTGTTGAGATGTTATTTTCAAGTCATTAATTTCACAGATGAGCTGTTGAAACATAGTTTCCACTCTGCTGAGGGAGCTGTTCTACAGGAGTTGCTCAGCCATTGTAGTAGGCCTTCACAGAGAAGCAGTTTAAATGCAGAAAAACTACAGCTGTAGAGTTGTCATATACAGAAAATAATGTACCAGAGTTGAGCTATGATGTTAGTAAAATTATATTTCAATTGCTGGTAAACGCTGACAATCTGGGATCGGGAGGATGGACAATGATACATGGTGGTACCAGGGAGAAGCAGAATTAAGCAGCCATCTTCAGCACAGCCAGGCCATGCCCCTGGAAATTTCTTTATGGTGATGCAAACTGCACCTTTAGTTCCTGTTAATTATTGGCACCTTATCAGTCAGTTTTCTGACCGTTACACATAGAATACTCCACAAGGCGGCACACTTGAGCTGTATGATACATCACATACACACACACGTGCAGAACCCTAACAGGAAGAGGGCTGGAGAAGGGGCCAATGAAAAGGGGTCTGATTTGCATGAGGGGCAGGTTTCAATGCTTTTATCGTACTACATTTTTGAGAATAATATTACAAAATACAAACCAACGGAGCAAGAACATCTATATACATGCAAAGAAAAACAACCTCTTATAACAACCAATTACTTCTCCCCCCAAAAAAGAAAAAGAGTGCCGCCCTCAGCAAGCCCACAATCCCCAAAAAGAGAAAATAAAGCAACGATGACTACCTGCCCCCACCAGAGGCCAAGAAACAAAAAGAGACCCATAAAGAATTATAATCAAACATATCGTAAACCTGAATTACAATGTGAGTAGCCAGTCATACAATGGATTCTACTTTTCCAAAAATGAAAAATGCATGTGGTGAACATTAGCAATATGTAATTCTAAATTGAGAGCTCTAAGGAGCTCATTATGCCATTCAGAGCAAGTAGGGAGTTGGTGATCAAGCCAATGCCTCAAACTAGTGACCTCTGTGGCAGCCGAGATCAGAGCAAAATAATTCTGTTGATATGTAAACAAAATATTCCGACACCAACCAAGAATACAGATCCCTGGAATAAATAAGTCATCCAGAGCAAAAGAAGAGTCCAACTGACTCTTAATAATATTCCAAAATGGCACCAAGTTCTCACAATATGAAAGCATGTGAAGAAGTGTGTCCTGTTCTGAATGACACCTACAGCAGCGGGGGTGATCAATCCGTCTCATTCTAAACAAACATACTGGAGGAAAATACATGTTATGTAAAATTTTAAAATGAATCTGCCTATAGCATTTCTGCTTAATC
The DNA here is from genome assembly GCA_016271365.2 of Neoceratodus forsteri. Lineage (NCBI taxonomy): Eukaryota > Metazoa > Chordata > Ceratodontiformes > Ceratodontidae > Neoceratodus > Neoceratodus forsteri. The sequence goes on along the minus strand of JADMNL010000027.1, from coordinate 307,734,833 downwards.
ATTTTGTATAAATCTAATCCAAACCTGGACCAGTCTTGCACTCCCCCAACTCAAAGATAGAGAAGTCTGCCAATAATAGGCAACACCAAAAGGCTTAACTGGGTCAAGGGATTGATAAAGACGACACAATTGAGCAATAGAACAACAAGAAACAGATACTGAAACCATATCATTGAAAAGAGAAGAATGGTCAGCCCAAGGGGGTGCACCAAAGTGAGCAAGAAGCGCCTCAGACAGCTGTAAATATTTAACCCTTGCTGTGCTGCGGACTGAAGTATCTGTCCAGAATTTATGCGTTCTAATTCTGTCGGCAGCCTAAGGGTTAAAATAAAACTTGGGCCCCTCCCAAAAAAGCAAGTCTGAAAAGTCGGGAAATCCAATAACTGGTCTTTGGAAAGCAAAGCAGAAATGGGAACAACAGAATCAAGGGGAAGGGAGGAAGGTGGAATAGACTTTTGTACAATCTTGAAGTTACGATCATCAAATAATGGTTGCCCCAAACTAGTTTTAACTACAAAGTGGGGATATTTACAAAGCTGCTAAAGTGCACATAAAGACCAATAAATTGGGGGACGTTTTTCAAAGAATGTGGAAGTGCTACATGAGAGACATACAAAAGCACCCATGATTACCAGCCGACACCTCCACACAAAGACCACTCAGCAGTTAACCGCTGTGGTACATAATTGTCCAACTAGTCCTAAGATAAGTAACTCCATTTGAAATATTTAGACCCATGAAGTGGCAAGTAGTACAAGTAAAAATTGGGGAGCTGCAGTCCTCCCTGAGTAGTGGGGAACATGAGCTTAAAATACGCCTTCCTAGCGATCCTATCCTTCCACAAAAAGTTAGAAAGTACCGACTGACCTCGATTAAACTACTTGTGAGTTACAATCATATTCAACATCCCTAAAGGATAAAGGAGTCAAGGGAGCACATTCATTTTATCACATTCACCCATCCCCAAAGGGAGAGTGGGAGTACAGTCCACGTCTGTAAATTCTGTTTAATGTCATTCAATAAGTATTCCAAGTTAAGCTTCTTCAGAGTCAAGACTCAATGAGAAACGGAGGTACTCAAGTATACAGTTGCTTTTGGTTCTCACTGAAGGCCCAAAGAGAGAATAGACATCTTATGTATGAAAGCGTTAAGTGGCAATACCTAAATCTTCTCCAGATGTAATTTATAGGCCAAAAAATCCCAAAAGAAGCAAGTTTGACTAAGAAAGCAGGAATGGAGATATCTGGCTGAGATAAATGAAGTAAGATATCATCTGCAAGAGCAGATAACTTATACTCAACATCCCCCAAGGAAATGCCCTGAATCTGCAGGTTCCCTTTAATTTCAAAATAAGCAGTTTCAAATACAAGTTAAAAAGAAATGGGGGAACGAGGACACCCTTGACGGGGCCAGTAGTAATAGAAAATGGATTGGAAAGGACGCTGTTACAAAAAATAGTTGCTGAACACTGACCCATTTAATAAAATCATCTGGAATATTATAGGCCTTAAACACAGTGAACAAGTAAGGCCAAGACGCCAGATTAAAAACTTTTTCAGCATCCAGGGTGACAAGAGGCGGTGATACCCTGGTCCCCTAGGAGGCCGCAAGAAAGTGAAAAGGCTTCAGAGTATGATTACTGGAATGCTAGCCTTTCATGAAAGCCACAAGTTCAGGGCCAATAAGAGTTGCTCAAACCTTTTGCAATCTATTAGCAAGAATCTTGACCAAAATTTTAACATCTGTATTGATACGCAAAATTGGACGATAACTAGAGGGCAAAAGATCATTCCACACGGGTTTTGGCAAAAGAATAATACAAGCCCAAGAAAGGAGACATTAGTGAACCCATGATCAAGTAAGAAATTAAAAACCTCAATCAAAACCCGAATTAATTCAGTCAAAAACCTTTTATAAAAATGACCAAGGAACCCATCCAGACCAGGTTCCTGATCCGCAAGGAGAGAAGAGAAAGTGGAACTGACCTCTTCATGTGGTAACTGGCCAAGCAAGAGAGTTGCTCTGCTCCACCATCAGCTGAGGAATAGGAACATCCTGCAGATATTGTGCTATTAATGTAGAAGTATCAGAGATAACCGGCCAGTGGAGTACAAACCCTCAAAATAATTCCAGAAGCTCTCCACAATATCCCCGGGTTGTCACCACCATGCTCGTACCAGGCCGTTAGAGCCTGCACACCACCTGAGAAGCTTTGTGCTCCCTCATTCCACAAAACCAACAATTTACCTGTCCCTTTCCCTGTTCCAGATAAGGATTCTTTGTGCAAAATAGCCAGTTTCAACTTCTCATTTAGTAGAGAAATATATCAAGACTGAAATGAGTTAGAAGCAGTCAAGTGGATTGTGGGGTGGTAGAAGACATCGAAACCTCCAGGACCCAGATACAAACCAAAGATCACTAAGCTGCTCACGGTGTTCCCTTATTTTTCTAGTAGCCAGGTGAATATATTCGCTGTGAATAGCAGCTTTAGCTGCCCCAAACAGTACATCGGATGGCACGCCAAAAGCATCATTCAGCTCAAAAAACAATTATGAATAAACTGGCATAATGCATCCACTACTACCTCATCATGAAGGGTTTGTAAATTTAAATGACAAACAAAATCCTTTTCCACACCCCCCTTAATATAATGGGCCAGCCATACCGGGAATGATAACTATTTCCTGGATGTTACAGTTCACCACCCCAGAAGCCTGCTTCTGTTCAAGAAGAAAAAAGCTGATGCTAGAAAAAGAGTTATGAGAAAAAGAATAAAAAGTATAGGAATGATCAGAAGGATGCGACATACATCATGAATCAATACGATCCAGAGAATCTATAAATGCGGGGGAGAGCCTCTTCTGCACCAACGCTGATTTATCCAGATCCGACTAAAAAACTAAGCTTCAGTCCCACCCATTAACCATGGGTAGGTGAGCAAAAGGAGCTAGCAATGCAGCCAAATGAATACAAAATTGTGTAGAACCTGCACTGAAGAGTAAAGTGGCAAGGGAATGCCCTAGTAGCTGTGTACCACCTAGGGAGCTTAATAAATGCTCCCAGCTTGATCCCAGCTCCAGGACTGGACTCAGTTTGTGTGTGGTCTCGTTTAATGGTGTCCCAGTGCATCTTAATGATGCCCCTGCCCCAGTGCCCCACACCTGAGATGGCAAAGGTAAAAGTTGCAGGTACACATTTACTGGTGTGGGGGGGGGGTGCTCCTCTGATGAGAGATTCCACCATATAGCCCACAGACACGGGAGGTACCGGGCCCGTACACTAGACACCTTTAATGTCTTTTTGTTATGTTTGCAGCCTCTCTGTGTCCTGCTAACACAGCACAGATAACTGCAAAACCCGTGACCTATCTCTGTCTATCCCTAATTTCTCTCTTGAATTTGCTTCTCCAAATTCCATCGCTTTTGATGGGTGGATTGTTGACAAAGGGACCTAACCTATCATATCTGCCAAATAAATATCTTTGTTTCATGATATTAACGTTATGTCAGGTCATGACAACCTCCCAGAATCATCCATCATTTAATATTATCCAGGACATTCCTCCGAGCTACACCCACCCGTATGCAATACGCTCAGACCCTGCTTTACCGTTCCATGTTCCCTGCTGGCTCAGCAACACAGCAGCAGTGAGTTGCTCCACTTTGAGAGGGACCGTGGCACACTTGCTGCCCCAGGAACCACTGAGAATAGATGTGTCATGAAAGCAATGCATTGTCTGCCACAGTGGAAGACCTAAGTTTGAGAGGGATCTTGACACTCTCACTGCCCCAAGGTTTACTGTGCATAGATGTGGCATGGTGTTCATGCACTGAAAGACCTGTGTTTAAGAGGGACCTTGGAACTCTCACTGTCTCTGGGTTCTTTGTGAATAGGTGTGTCATGGCGGTGGTGTGATTGGTCTCCAACTGGATGGCTCAGTCACTGTCCACAGTGCCCCCTCTATGTACCTCATAAATGGACTTGCCACCTGCCTATGATGAGACACCACCCTGGAGTGCACTGTGACAGAGACGCATCGGTGAGGAGGAGACCTGGGACCAGCCTCAGACAAGACTCTAGGACAGTGCTCACTGAGACTGGGGTTTGTGGTAATGTAACTAATAGGGCTGATGAAGAGGAGGATATGGGAGCGAGACTGGAACATGCCACTCAGAAACATAAAACAAGTTCAGATGTGGGGTGGGGGAGGGGTGTATCAAAAATGAAGACTTCACAAAATACTGTTGCTAATTTTTCTATTCTTGATAAAAGGCAAAACATACATTTTACAGTCAGAAATGGATGACTTAGTCAGGGTTGTGGGTATTGTCATTCTTGACACAGGCAACCTGATTGAGTCTGTACCTAGAACATTAGAAGGCCCACAGGAAGACTGCTGAGCATCCCAGAGGGAGGGTAGTGCAACCTGCTGCGATACTGCCACCTAGTGACCACAGGTGGCAGTGCAGTTGGTAGTGCACTATTGTGGGGGGAGAGGAGGGTGCATGAATGGTGGATCCCAGAGGGAGGGCTGTGCAGCCTGCTGTAATGTTGCCACCTAGTGACCAAAGGTGGCACTGCAGTTGGTAGTGCACTACTTTGGGAGCGGAGGTGTGTGCATGGTGTAGCCCAGAGGGAGGGAAGCACCGTCTGCTGTTATGTTGCCACCTTGAAACAGTCGGCCATGCCTTTTTCACCTCCCGATTGGATTACTGCAACCTAGGGCTTTCTCGAAGCTTGGTGTGCCAACCGCAGTTGCCCCAAAACGTTGCGGCCCAGTTGGTGGTGGGATCTCTCCGTACTGACCACATTACTCTGGTGCTGCAGGCTCTGCATTGACTTCCTGTTCATTGGCACAGCATCTTATGAATTTGTTTGATAACATTCAAGGTCCCAAGTGGACTGGGCCCTAGCTACCTGAAAGATCTTCTAAAGTCTCTTTCTGTGTTAGTACGTTCCACCCCCACCGTGGATACCTTTAAACATAGATTAAAAACACATTTAGTTACACAGGCATACCCAGATTAACTACTGGTATTATTCATTTCAATTTCATTTGTCGTTATTTTATTTTCGTTTTAGTTTACCTGCTTGATTTTTCTTTTATTTTATGGTGAAACCTGTTTTTTTACTGTTTGTGAGCTGCTCTGGGCCATTGGGAAGGGTGCCATATACTGTAAATAAAATTTGCCTTGCCTTAGTGAGGTAGGATTCCACCTTCTTACGTAATAGACAAGAAAGGGTTAAATTATGGACCTTGCAGTCCGACTGGAAGAATAGAACTGGAGGTGTACCTCAGGGTACGAAACTTGGGTCCCTTGAATGATATGGAATCCTCCGTGTCCATGTTAGTTATGTGTTCGACACAATAACATACAGAAGGCACCACTCCGTACAATAAACACGTTTGTTTTATTGGCACAGTGTCAGTCTGCTTTCTGGCTGTGACACACATAATGGACCAGAAGGTGGCAGACGAGCTATGGTAACACCATGATCACCGAACTCCAGTGACATTCCCCTACTGTAACCCCCAACCCCCCGCGACTCTGTCAGGGAGGGGGTTGGAGGAGGAGGAGCCAACAAAAAGAGGGCAGATTTACATGAAGGGCAGGTTTCAGTGCTGTAGTGGTTCTTAAGGAAACAGCTGAGCATTGATAACAGAGAGAAGTTCATTCAGACTCCGTGACTTTCTGATTGTCAACAGCATTTCCACAATGTACTGGGCTCCAGTCCTCACCCTGATCATAACCTGCTGGAGATGTAAGGGGTTGTCTTTTATGTTTTAAATGTATACTTTTATAGGCTATTAAAAGCCAGCTTTTAATAAAGATGATTTATTGATAAAGTAGTCGCAGATTTAAAATATAACCAGATTGTTTATTGTAATACATTTTAATAGCACTTGCTGAAAAAGAATAAACTGTTTTTGCTGACATGTTTTTAATTACAATTTCTCAGGTCACATGGGCCAGGCTAGCCTGACTCAGCCTCGCTCAATGTCAGTGTCTCTGGGAAAGAATGTCGAACTCTCCTGTAGTGGCAGCAGCATCAGTAGCAGCTACAATCTATGTTGGTATCAGCAGAAACCTGGGAACGCTCCACGACTCCTTACATATGACAGTAACAGAGCCTCAGGAATCCTAGATCGGTTCACTGGTTCCAAAGACAGCTCTGCTAAAACTGCCAAATTAACCATCTTTGGGGTCCAGGCAGAGGATGATGCTGATTATTACTGTGAAACATGGGACAGTGGCTCTAGCTCATACACAGTGATACTTTCTCATAGGGAACTGAGACAAAAACTTTCTGCATCACCAAGTCTGTCTGCGTAGCTGGAGTAGACAGCCATTGTGATACTGATAACTTAACTGTCCTAGTCTTGTGGTCACTTTTTTCGACCTATGAACTTTGTCCTCTCAGTAGAGGAGCACTCCCCCATTTCCCAAGGTAATATCCGGGACCCACCCTGTTTAGGGTTGTATCTCAATGGGACGATCCCTCATTGCAACATTCATATTAATTCCGAGTTCTGTCAATTGAGTGTTCAGACTTTACACCTGTGGCCCCTTGGGTTCAATCACCACTAGATTCAGCACTGACATGTACTCCTACATAAGGATTTACTTTAATATAAACTGTGGAAATTGTTGGCATAAGTAAATCACAGTCCAGAGACCTCGCTCCATTCTCTCTGGGTTGATCATCAGTCATCCTGAGTCACTTTGTTACTGCCTCGAGCATGCTTTTCTACGTTGGCTCTAACAGTTGTTGCAGCTTAGACAAAACAGTTCCATGAGACCAGGCTCTTTCAGCCTCTCCACCATCTCAGTACAGCAGGTGCACAGGCCATGACAAGGCAAGACCCTCTGTAGACCCCACACCACCTCATCACAGCAGGTGTACAGGCCATGGCAAGGCAAGACCCTCTGTAGCCCCTACCTCATCACAACAGGTGCAGAGGCCATGGCAAGGCAAGACCCTCTGTAGCTCCCCCAACACCTCATCACAGCAGGTATACAGGCCATGGCAAGACAAGACCCTCTGTAGCCCCTCCCCCCATCACAATAGGTGTACAGGTCATGGTAAGGCAAGATCCTCTGTAGCCCCCCGCCTTACTACAGCAGGTGTAGAGGCCATGGCAAGGAAAACCGTCAGTATCACTCCTGCCTCATCACAGCATGTGTACAGGCCATGGCAAGACTCTCTGTAGCCTCCCCCAACCTCATCACAGCAGGCTTACAGGCCATGGCAAGGCAAGACTCTCTGTAGCCCCCACCTCATTACAGGAGGTGTGGAGGCCATGGCAAGGCAAGATCCTCTGTAGCTCCCCCCACCTCATCACAGCAGGTGTACAGGCCATGGCAGTTCAGTGTATGATGACCCTTTCTCACTCCCCCACACATCTGCACTCCATGGCAGGCAATTGTTATTGTGTCCCCAATCCTAAGGACTACCAGATGAAAAAATTACTCACCTTAGTAATGTTGTTTCTTCTAATGGAGTCTTGCTATATTCTGACTATTGCAGTTAGGTCCTGCCTTTCAATTGCCCCGGAGAACAAAGAGTTAACTTTCCATGGCCAGCATGGAACGTTCAGCGTGAGCTCAGTTGAAGCCCCTGTCTGCTGTTGTTTAAACTCCAACCGTCAGATCTTTACGAGCAATACTCACTAGAAGTTCTGTGTGGAAACTGTAAAACTCACACTAGCCAACTGGTAACTAAATTTATTAAAAGGGTTTTGGGTTTCAAAGCAAAGACTCAAGTCAGGAAACCCAAAAAACAAAACACAACACACACCCAAAGTAAAGGAGGGTGAAAAAGGGGCACCCCTAGGGTGCCAACACTGCTCCTGCCCACCCACATCCCGAAAACCAGGTTCTGAGAGGGGAGGTCGGGGGGAGGAGGTCAGAATACAGCAAGACTCCATTAGAAGAAACAACATTACTAAGGTGAGTCAGTGTTTGCTTCCTGTAATGTAAACCTAATCCTCAGCTCTCCAAACTGAAAAGTTTTTTTTCAGCCTGTCTCTTCTTGCACTTTTCTCCCCTTCAGGCGCCACACACAAGTGCCCTCTGTGCCTGAAGCGCACCAAGGGTCTTCAACTTCTAAATCCAAATGTCCCCTACTCCTGTGAATCCACCTCCACACCCCCAGGCCCTTCCCCCAGGTCCTTCACCCCCTGCTAAGCTCCTGTCTCTCTCACCTCACTGCCTGCCCCCACCCCCACTGCGCTATAAGTTAAACCTCTAACTACCATTCCTTTTGTTTAGCCCCTCTGACCTAAATCACTAAATGCCATATCTTTTGTTTCACTGCCCCTGCCCCCCTCCCACTCTGACCCTCCTTATTTGTCTGCTCTTCTCTCCTTTCCAGCAGAGCAGCCCCCATTCTCGAGTGCTCAATCTGTTGCCTTTCCCATTAGTAAATTATCTCATTTGGCCAGTAGAGGGCCAACGATACACTACGTTCCTACTGCACTATCTCAGTGTATCCTTATCTCTTATTTATATTGGCTCCCCAGCCTTCTTTTCATCCTTTTCCCCCTGCCGCGTCTGCCCTCTTCCCACTGTTGGCGAACCCAATTCCTCCAATTTCTTGACCCCTCCACTCTTCCCATTAATCTCTTTTCCCCTACAATTACTACCTTAAGGCTACTTGTGCTCTCGCTTCCTTCCCATGATGCAGTCTCCTTTCACACATCTCCTACCCCTTCTGATTGTAATTCTTACTTTTTCTATCCCTGCCCCCCCCCAAGTCCCACAGTCAAATAACCTGGTATCACCCTTCTCCCCAATTCTCCCAGACCCTATATTTTATCCTCACTACAACCCCTGCACCCTTTAACAAATTGTCATCCTGTTTCCCTCACTCTTCCTGCTGCAACTCTAATCTCAGTGCTTAGTTACTTCGCATTCCTCCACTTCCTAATCACTTACACTTCTGGCCCCCCTTCTCCCTTAACTTCTTGCAATTCACCTCCCCACCACAAATGCCTTAAACTCCACTTCCTCATCTTAGCTCTCCTCCTACTCACTTCAGGTAATATTCATCCCAACCCTGGCTCACCCAACTCTAACCCTTCTACGAACATACGAACATATGAAATTTGCCAGCAGATAAAGGCCTAGAGGTCTATCAAGTCTGCTCGAATGTGCAGCTAGCACCCCTTATTCTGCAGCTGCCCCTCCCTTCCACCCTTCCCCTTCATTAACCCTCCCCCTTGTCCTGTCCCATCCTCATTTGAAGCAGTCCACTGTTCTACTGCATACCACATCTGCAGGTAACGCATTCCAACCAGCTACTACTCTCTCTGTAAAAAAGTGTCTCCTCATCTCCCTCCTGAACCTTCCTCCCTCCAGTCTCATATCATGTCCCCTGGTGTCCTTCCCCTCCCTTACTTTGAACAGCCCCTCTGTACCCATCTTGTTTATTCCTTTCATGTATTTAAAGGTTTCAATCATGTCCTCCCTGTCCCTCCTCTCCTCCAGCGAGTACATGTTCAATTCCCTCAGCCTCCTGTCATATGATTAGTCCCCCAGCCCCTTGATCATCTTTGTTGCTCTGCGCAGCACTCCTCCAGTAACTTAATGTCCCTCTTCAGATACGGGTGCTAGTACTGCACACAGTACTCCAGGTGCGGTCTAACCAATGACTTATACAGTGGCAGAATCACCTCCTTCCTCCTCGGGGATATACCCCTTGCAATGCAACCCAGCATTTTGTTGACCTTTGCAGCTGCCTTCCATTGTGCCAAGTTGTTCATTGACCCTGTAATGAACACCCCAGATCCTTCTCCTCCTCTGTCTGGGCTAGCTGCACTCCTCCCAGCT